>CM060969.1:117875137-118550137 GCA_030765045.1 Tenodera sinensis | reverse complement strand
ATCTTTTATGTTTTTTGTGGTGTGAACTATTTCCAAAATATTCTTGTTGTATGTTTGAATTTTCCTATACTTCTACTTCTCTAAAAGCGAAAGTCGTTATTGGTTTTTTATTTATTGGCCTTAAAAAGAGAACACAATTTCAAAGCCATGGCAGAGCGACAAGCTTTAAAAGATTGAAGTATCACTTAAGCCCACTGTATTGCCATATTTCCCTTGTACCTACAAGAAAGTTTAAATTAAGATAATTTCTTCAATGTTTATGTAGATGAACATGAAGTAGATGAGGAATAAGTATTTTTAAGAATAGTTTGCAAATATAGTAAAATGTGTTCTTTTAATTAAAACTGTTAGAGTTAATTTTGGGAAAGTAAATCACAACGAAATAGTTTCCATGTAAACTGCAGTTTTTGGCGGGAAGAGAGGATTGTGGAAATGTTGTATGTTTTCGGTGAAGCCTAGATATTAAATTTTTGATGAAACATCTGGGGGATAAAATGCTGAATATTAAAATATTGTAGAGAAATAAAGATAAGATAGGGCGTGTTATCACCCAGGACTTCTATGTCAACAGGGGAGTCTCTTGAACCCGAGGGTAATGTCTGGGGCGTTGTCCCCGGAAGTTGTTGCTAAGCTAGCGCCGCAAGTGTACGCAGAGATGAATTTCAGCATTTTCACTCTCTTTCGTGAAGTTTATAAGTCCTAGCCAGGGCAAAGCTGCGAAGCGATCCCAGAAAAACCCTCTTTGTGAGATATAGGCTACAAACAAAACACTAATAAACAAACGCCTGCCACCAACCGCAAATTTTCTTAGCGGCATGTAGAACTGGAAGCAGCCCTTCTTAATTAACTGCTTCTTTCAGGGATTCTCCCGTTAACATTTCAACGACTTAAACAGCTGTTTTATAATTAAACAAAACAACCTTAAGCACCGACACTTTGGGGCAAAATATACCGTTGCATCTAATAATGAGTTCAGTTCTCATCGTTGCTTTTGTTTCCTTTGTGTGTCTTTTGCCAGAAAACAGGGCTTAATGTTCATACATAGGCAAAAGTAGGTACCTTCAAGGAAAATAGGACGTAAACAAACTGTAGCTTTGGTTTACCCAAGTATGCGCTTTGGCACTGCACACCAGAGTCATAAACTGCAAAGCTTTGAAGTGGGATAGGAGAAAGGGGCGTTGCAGTCATACAGGGTGATTCAGACAAACCTGCACTGTTTCAAGATCGCATGTACTAGCTTGGAACACCCTAAATATACTCCATCCAGCCCAAGAAAGAGTCTTGGGGTAAACAAATCACTTGTCACAGCCGCGCACACCTTTTGGACAAATAAAAATCTAAATTTTATTATGTCTGCTGTGAAAACGTTTATCTTTTCCATTATTTGGCAATCTATAAACATTTTTTCTTGAAATTCCCTTATAAGTTAGGGACAAACTGTTTATGCATTTTTAACAATTTCCCCTTCTAGAAGGTCTTTAAAGATTTCGCGACTTCCTTTTCGAACAATACTTTTACTGCATTTTATTATTATTATTATTATTATTATTATTATTATTATTATTATTATTATTATTATTATTATTATTATTATTATTATTATTATTACTATTACTATTACTATTACTATTACTATTACTATTACTATTACTATTACTATTACTATTACTATTACTATTACTATTACTATTACTATTACTATTACTATTACTATTACTATTACTATTACTATTACTATTACTATTACTATTACTATTACTATTACTATTAGTATTAGTATTAGTATTAGTATTAGTATTATTATTAGTATTATTATTATTATTATTATTATTATTATTATTATTATTATTATTATTATTATTATTATTATTATTATTATTATTATTATTATTATTATTATTATTATTATTATTATTATTATTATTATTATTATTATTATTATTATTATTATTATTAATATTAATTCCTTAAAATTGGGTTACTATGCTATTTTGGGGCACTGACGTAACTTTTTTGTAATAAGAATTTTTTTTTTGAAAACTTAATATGCTTATCAATTTTTAACAGACAAAATTACACTCCGAAGTAAATATTTATTTAGCACAAATAGAACAAATAATTAGTTATTGATCTAATATCAGTCATTGTTATAGCTATTTCTTTTATTATTGCAACGTTGGAAAGGTAACCGGAAGTTGGGAGAATCATCTAAGTGTCTATAACACGAAATTCTACTGGTCTTAACAAAATTAGTTTTTCTTCTACCCCTGACTTTTAGGCAACTCCTCTGTCGTATCTACGATGAAAAACGAGGTATGTCAGTATGAATCTTAAAGTTCCAAACAATGCGTTTCAAAACCGCAATAAGTATTGCAATAATTAGCATTTAATTATTGTCGAAATGTTTGTTCTTTATGAGAAAAATAATTGTGATGACCGAAAATCGAAAAAAACATCATAAACTCTTTTTCACCTGATTACCTTCCCCTTATGTAGGACTTACAAGCAGGTGCCTAGGGTCAGACGCCTGTCGGGGAACAGAGGAACCTCTGGACCGGACAGAGTGAAGACCTGGAAGCGAGTAGTCAGCCTAGCAGAGGGTATGATAGTGAGGAAGAGAGTGATATGAAATGCAGGCAAAATCGATGATTGGTAAGGCGATTGTGGAGCAATTGGTGGAAATGAGTGGCGGGGGAAACCGGAATACCCGGAGAAAACCCGCCCAGACGCCGGATTATACACCACGAATACCACATGCAGGTCCCTGGGATCGAATCCGAGCCGTCTAGGTGGTAGGCAAACGGTTAGCATCAGCGTCTATAAAGCGAACCTCCACTGGCCTTTCCTAGATTCGTTTTTCTTCTGCCCCTGGTTTCTCGGCAACTTCTCCGACGTAGCCGTGGTGCGGGCTTGCGGAGTTTTCAGGCGATGCTCACATTTGAAGCGTAACCTGAAGTGAAGTAAGTACGATAGCTCTGTGAAGTCTGGATGCACTGTGGTTTCCTGGACAGTGAGCGAGCCTCAATTCTCGGGCATGCGCAGCGAATGCAATCATTTTAGTCCCATTAACATCTCCCTTGCCAGTCGCCTATATCTGCTATACTGAGCTTTATGTGCATAAATCAGTTTCTTTAATTAAACTTGGGTTGTATATACGAGAGAAATCGTAGATCGGTGTGTGTTGCGGACAGTTAGTCTTCAAGCCATACCATCCTGCTTCGTTACAAGTCCACAGAGGGATCAATGTAGGGCAACTGTACCTCCGCCTCTGTGACGGACAGATGGCATTGCATAAAGATGTTGACAGGAAATGAGGAATACAAGATTATGGACATAGCCGGCTTTTTACAGAAATTAAAAGGAAAATGGAATAGAAATACGAAAATATAAGAATTGAAAGGGAAAATAAATAAAGGGGTTAGGATTGATAACAGCTACCCTTCAGAACAAAGGGTGTCATAGTAGTTGATATTAAACACAAATGATATATAATGTAACACAGAAAAGGTATAATTGTTCTTTGTTTTCAGGTGGAATATCTGCTAACTTCCAATAGGCAGAGATAAATGTAGGAAATATGAGATTTAATTATACTTGTTTAATTTTAGTGCTGTTTTAGTAGATTAAGTTGTATTGTTTTCTGAGCACAAATAAATGATTCATTTATTTGTTCACTCACAACAAAAAACTATTTTATAGTCTCAAATAAGTCTCACTTTATTCCTAACATTAAGAAATAACCTTTGTTCTACGAAAACATCAATTAATAAAAGAATAATTGTTACGAATATAGTTGCGAAATTGAAATGGAGTGCTGTTAATTGATTGTAAAATATAATAAATTGTTTTTCAGCTATTTCTGAGATACAATTGGTGACACTGACTGAACTAAAAGTAATAATTTGTATAAAACAAAAGAATGAACAGGTTATAATTTGTATGTAATTTAACGCTTCATAATAGTTCATGAACCACTCCACTCGCGTCGTATCCATTTAGAACTGACATTAAACACTACTAAAATAAATTTTCTGCTACAAAATCGGCTCTGTGTGAATAATTTTATGATTAGGTTAAGTAAAAAAATAAAATTAATTCGGCATATCATTCGGTATTTATATCTGCACTAGAATAATACAGTATATTACGTTAAAAGCACGAAGTATTGCGGACGGGTAGCTAAGTGACCGGTAGGGAAGATGCGTGCTTGAGGGGCTGACCTGGTAGATAGGTGAATGAGTGAGTATGCAAAGCTTACGTCGATAGTTGCATATTTGACCTGGTGGGAGAAGGGGTGGGTAGATGAACACGTACAGCATACTAGAGGGTGGGTGCGTGTTTGAGGAGGGGTGAGTAGATAGTTGCAGGTGTTATCACAAGGGTGGGAGTTTAGGTGAGTAAATGGTTGAACAGATGGGTAGATGCACTTGTGGAATAATATATGGGAGGTGTGTGTGGGGAGTGGGTGTGTGCGGGTGGGTGGGGGTGTGTGAGAGGCTGCATGCGTGGCATTGTGAGCGGATGAATTCCTGGTTGAAGTGGGTGGATGGAATGGTGAGTGATGCATGTAGGTGGACGGGTGGGTGGGCCAGAGGGTTAGTCAGTCGGTATGCAGGACTAACCATGAAATTTCTGACGTAATAATAGCGTGCGTAGTAGAGAAAGTAAAAACACTGGTGCAAATCAGCGTTCCGTAGCAAATTGTTCTATCTGCTTCAGCACCCCTTAAAATTAAAATAAATTCATAGCTCCAGAAAACTCCGCAGTACAGTTCGGATCTCAGGGATTTCCGACGCACAGTTAGAAACTTTCGTACGTACCTAATATTCAGAATGAAGCGACAATAATAGAAGTAACAAACTCGAGGCGTGCCCTACTGGCTTAGGTAGCGCGAGGTCACTGACCTTGTACAAAACGGAAGTTGGTTCCGATACACCATTCGTCATCACCAGAACATTACGCCTTCTGTGCAACACCGGCTTAGAGATACTGACATACTACTCGTAATAAGTAAAATGATAAGTTCCCAAATGAAGCAAATGCTGTTGTAATAGTGTTCATTATTGATCTCTGAGAAATTAAATACGAAAACAAAGCATTTTATCCTGTTCACTGCAATACAAGGTGTTCGAGGTATGTGTGTGCAGACTTTAACGGTTACTTTGTGGCCTAGTTTGGGCTTTTGTTCTGGTAAGTGTGAGCGTATTACTAAACAGAACATTCGCTTCTACCATCAGGAGAAATCTGTATACTCACCACAGAAGAATAGCGATAAAAAGGATAGTACAAATTTGCTATAGCAAGCATGATTTTGAAGCTCCACTTTAATGCTTACTAGGTCAATATATTGAGGGCAATGCATCAGCCGTTCACAAGAAGCCCTGTGGACATTAGATGCTTCAGACTATCTGGGACAAGTACATTAGACCTCTATTGTTAACCATTGGCTTGCTTCAGACATATCTCTCAGTCGCCAGATTTCATTACAATAACTTTTATTCTAAAACACAAAAATTTGAACACTAAAAAAACGGGAGGGCTCAGATGGTAATGTTTGTGGTCCACATTCGGAGGGTCCCGGGTTCAAATTCCGTGGGCCAACCACTCTGACTGGCATTTTTTTCATAGTCTTCCTCAGTCACCAAGGTAAATACCGGGTTGTATATTTAATACCACGATTCAAAGTTCCACCATAAGGCCACAATAGTATACATGAAAAAAATCTTATGTGTTACGCTGACATGAGTTTCTCTACTCTTGTACTAACCATTCTTACAAACTCTTATTCCTATATCTTCTTCGTGTTAGTTAAAATAAACATTTGTGAAAATTATCTTATTGCTTATTTCCTTGTAGGTACAAGAGGAATATTAGAATACAGTAGACTTTGTGTGATAGTAAAATCTTTTAAATCTTTGAGATTCTGTTCTGTTTGCACGCTTCACATATATTCACAAATATCACTGGTCAGAAACAACTGAATTCCCAATACACAGTATCGATCTCCACTTTCTATCAAGGTGGTTTTTATTTAGTACCGTATTGAGATGCTTTTTAATTGAATTACAATTTGCTCCACCTTTAATAAATATATGGATGCTATTTACAACTTCCCTAGTTGGGCTATATCAGTTTTTGTGCCGTTTTGATAAAAGTGTAGACACTTTAGTTCGTATTAGAATACAAAAACTTTCAATAAATACAAAAATACAATATATACAACCCAAGCTTAATTAAAGAAACTGATTTGTGCACATAAAGCTCAGTATAGCAGATATAGGCGACTGGCAAGGGACAAGCTAGCGGGACTAAAATGATTGCATTCACTGCGCATGCCCGAGAATTGACGCTTGCTCGCTGTCCAGCAAACCACAGCGCATCCAGACTTCACAGAGCTATCGTACTTACTTCTCTTCAGGTTACGCTTCAAATGTGAGCATCGCCTGAAAACTCCGCAAGCCCGCACCACGGCTACGTCGGAGAAGTTGCCGAGAAACCAGGGGCAGAAGAAAAACGAATCTAGGAACATCCAGTGGAGCTTCGCTTTATAGACGCTGATGTTTGCCTACCACCTAGACGGCTCGAATTCGATTTCAGTGACCCGCATGTGGTATTCGTGGTGTATAATGCGGCGTCGGGGCGGGTTTTCTCCAAGCTTTCCGGTTTCCCCTGTCATTCATTCTACCAATTGCTCCACCATCGCCTTTCCAATCATCGATTTCGCCTGCATTTTATATCATCCTCTTCTTTACTATCATACCCTCTGCTAGGCTGACTACCCGCTTCCAGGTCTTCACCCTGTCCGGTCCATAGGTTCCTCTGCTCCCCGACAGGCGTCTGACCCTAGGCACTGACTTGTAAGTCCTAGGGGTGCAAGTCCTACATAAGGGGAGGGTAATCAGGTGAAGATGTTTATGATGGTTTTTTCCATTTTCGGTCATCACAATTATTTTTCTCCTAAAGAACAAACATTTCGAAATAATTAAATGCAATTATTCTAATACTTATTGCTGTTTTGAAACTAATTGTTTGGAACTTTAAGATTCATATTAACATACCTCGGTTTTCATCGTAGCTACGACAGAGGAGTTGCCTAAAAGTCAGGGGCAGAAGAAAAACTAATTTTAAGTAAGACCAGTGGAATTTCGTTTAATAGATGCTTAGATGATTCTCCCAACTTCCGGTTACCTTTCCAATGTTGCAGTAATAAAAGAAATAGCTATAATAATGACTGATATTAGATCACTAATTTGAAGTATTTGTTCTAGAAAGTTAGACTTTTTGATTGGTAATTAAATGTACCTATTATATTAAATAAATATTTACTGCTGGTTGTAATTTTGTGTGTTAAAAATTGATAAGAATCTATTGTACTGAGTTTTCAAAGAAAAAATGTTATTACAAGAAAGGTATTCAATAATAATAGTAATAATAATAAAACGGTTCACTTAACCGATAAATTCTCAAGTGGTGCGAGACTATCGAGCGATATTTATCTCGATTATCATAAAATATAAATTTAAATACTATATCATAAAGAACAATGTTAATTGTTGAATATTAAATACTTATAAAAAGTAACCTAATGCATATTTATTTCGATTAGTATATTTCGACTTACTCAGCACTGCCAACTGAGGAAAACGAAACCCAAGAATTACATTTATTTCGATATTCTCTTGTTATAACAAAAATAACGACGTTGACGAGTCTGTGACTTAACGACGTCGGTCGTCCTTGTCGGTGAGTAGCAAAGGGAGAGAGAGAGAGTAACCACACCCAGTCGCCTTGTGTCGGTTTTTCCTTCAGCCAATTATTGCGGGTTTTGCAGAAGGTTCTGCAGCGCTCTGCCACAGAGCGGTTTTGGTAAACAAGGTTGGCGTTCGTGTATTAAGTATAAAAGAAAGAGAGGCAAGGTTGGAAGGGAGAGAACGACGTATTCAGTATCAGGATTATACGTTTTTTATTGACTTATTTGCAGCCCCGGAGAAAGCAGTGAAGCAAATAGACTTGATCACTAGAGGAATATATATCTTCCTTGATCCAAGTAACACGCTTTTCATTTGTTTACAGCACCAAAGGAAGCAGCGGAGTAAATAAGGTTGATCACTGGAGGGAGGGGTGTCTTCTATTCATGTATTATGTGGCAAGTATATAAAGCTACTAATCATGTATTTACAATCCACAGAGAAACCCAAGCCATTATTTACCTACCCTCTCGTGTTTCGCAGCAGCACTGAGAAGCTTATTTTAGAACTTAAAAGGATGTAATTTGCAAATTAATACCAGCAGCCTCTCTCCTGCAACTAGCTCATTGAGAACTACAAGTCAAAGGTTTACAACGAGAGTGGAAATAAGTTCATTTGCTTCTCTCAAGCTTAACTTCATATACCTAGCTCACTTCACTCTTTTCTTTTTCCATCAAACGTTCAAAAACTTCGAACATCTACACGTATTAATATTTATAGAGCGCAAACAGAAAGTATTGTATTTCCTAAAAAATTCAACACCCAGATTTCACTGGAAACAATGTTATGAAACTTATGATATAAAAATATCTGATGTGATAAATAAATTCAGGGAGACGAAAACAATTTGTGATAGGAAAAGAAAGATATAAAGGTCTGTGCTTACGAAACAGGAATTAAACGAAATCGGAGAAAGCTTAGAACGGTCACCAAGAAAATCTCTTCGGAGCCTTGGACAAGAAATTGACACTTAAAAAGCTTCAGCATGGAAAGCAACACAATTTTTGAAACTTAAACGTGCTAGCACGTGATCACCAGAGTTGGGTAAGTTCCTGTCAGTCAGTCGTGCAGGATATATCGGAAGACGCGCTGTGCGCCTGCTGGCCAAGTTTTGTAGCATACGTGCTGTATGCGTTCTAGTCCAAGGCAATTCTGAAGGAAAACATTTCAAGAGGTATACGTACTACAAGAAAGGTTTTACGTTTTACCCTAATAGGCTGACTGTCACTGTGATGTATGACTGTGCAGTGAACTCACTGATCCAAACCACACCCTGAAGAGTTCTCTGCTTGATTTGCAATGAATCAGAGTGCAATCCACTCATCACTCATGTTACACTCGACCTCCTATGCCGCTCCAATAAACTCCAGACCAATATTCCAAACCATTTGACACCATGCGACAACTTCGAAGACTAAACCGCAAAGTGCATTCAGATTTTCTGGAAGACTAACCTTTCCCACACCGTAATGTCAACTTACATAATTTCCACACAATTGCATTCTACCTTGAGTGCAGCTGACTCGCTGTTGATATAAGTAATTGCTGGAAAATAAACACATATAGGCATATTTTTACTTCCTGACCTCTCCCGCTCCCCAAAAGCAATTTTAGAAAAAACCTGTGTGTGTGTGCTTGTGTGTGTGCGCGCGCGCGCCTGTGTGTGTGTGTGTGTGTGTGTGTGTGTGTGTGTGTGTGTGTGTGTGTGTGTGTGTGTGTGTGTAGTTTAGGTTGTCGCTATTTTCTTCAAAATCTTCGTGTCGCAGCCGTGAAAGAAATTAAACTTAAATACAAACTTTGGTTTTTAACCTGATTTTCGTTTTTGAGTTAGCTGTCCACAGTTACTCACACACACATACACACACACACACACACGGACCCTTTTTGGATTCAAATTGAAAGTTGTATTGAGTTCATTGCAAGACGAAAAATACGCTGTCCTTTTTCCCACCCACCTCGCATGCGGTTACACAAAAAATAACCCAGAAGACTATGGACATTTCCTCTAGTAAGCTTCGTGACCGATAGATGGATCCCTGATGTCCCCACGTGTTATCTTGAACAGTGGTTCCCAACAAAATGTTTCCAAGGACCCCCTCATAGGTTGCTGCACTGACAAGGACACCTTAAATTCTTAACTTGTAGATTAGAATATTACAATCATAATAATTTGAGCTACATTAAAAAGTGATTTATATTTGCTTTTACAGTCAACTGACACTAACTCGATCTGGCGCCAAGATTAGGTGCTATAACGCATCCCACCCTTAGAAGACAGTTCACGTTAAATGGAGCGCAGTGTTGCAACATGTACTAGTTGCGAATCTTTCTCCGCGAGCGACTCCGAGGTGGCCGGAGTCCTGTACTTAGTCCTTCAATTGCAGCTTGACGGACACTTTTAACCTTGGTATCCCTGCACGCCTTTGTTACTGTATGACCTAAATTTACAAATGACTCGCCTGTATAAACAACTGATTTCCCCATGTCCCTAAACCTTTTTACGTCTTTTAGATATTTATGTCGCCATCTGATGATATCGATATCGTCTCTTTCTATTAATATGCACTTGTTACCCTTCTTTCATATTGGAACCCCAAATCATGTAAGAACCGACCAAAAGTGGCGCTTGAGAAATTTGATAGAGTCTCATCACTGTTGACCCGTGACAAAATTATATTTAGCGTGGGTGGAATATTTGCAAACAGTAAAGAATGAACAATTCGCCGCACTCCACTTTCCACTATTCCATCATATTGCGTTAACCTATCGTTTTTTTATTTTCCCGCCCTTTTTGCTTTCTTTATCGATGGCGTTCTTAGAGGTCCTTTCATTACTTCCTTTTTAATCCTATACACAACTGTTTCTGAACACCCAACAGCCTAAGCTGTTTCTTTTACTGTCTTACTAACACTCATTTTATTGAAAAATAATCTAACACATTCATAATTATTTGGCGTTCCTTACTTCTTAATTTACCAATATATCGTCTCTTCCTAGATTCCCCTTCCATAACTACAAATATTTACGAAACTATTAAACAAATAACTCAATAGCAGCTCATAGATTCCACACAGTTACACACCGACTTCTTTCGAACTAATGCTAGTGCTGCTCCTTATACTATCTTCTGTGTCAGGCCTGGCGCGAGAATACGCAGAATAGATGAATACCCTTTGTTTGCCTTACACGATGAAAGAAAGAGGTTACGGCCTTTTAGTTTATTTTAAAAACTTTCTCCAACCCTCCTCAACATTTGTTCTCACTTGGTCCCTGATGTAAACTCAATAACAAAAAAGTTTCACACTACGTAACTTTTGCAGTGCACAGATATAGAATTTTCCGAAAACATTTAATTTAAAAAATTATAACACTTAACTGAATAAACATAGAGAATTCAAAGTGGGGAGGTAGTAGCACTATAGTTTACTCTACCTAAGAATAAAATATAGACGCATTCTAACAGTTTGTTAGTTAGTGCGTGATGAGTATAGAAACAGCACATATCGGACTTCTATTGAAAAAAAAGTTTTCTGAAGAAATATGGGCCTATAGAAATGTATAATGACTAAAAAGGATATAACTTGATAGAGAAAAAAAAATTCTGCTTAGGATAATGTGTTAAAACCTGAAATTTATAATAACTGAATATTTATACCATGCTATTAGGAACCTGGCAACAGCGCGAAGGTAGAAAAGGACGAGGCTAATGGCAACTTGTATGCGCTAGATAGAAACAGATATATCCCATTTAACTCCATACTGTCATCTAAGAGTGAGGCAAGGTATAGTAGTAATTCTGGCAATTGCCGTTAGATGGTGTGTGCTGTATGTTTGCTGGCATTAAACTTGTGTTAACATCACATATGAACAGTAAATAGGAAGGAAACGTATACTGCTGAAGCTGAGGTTAGCATAATGGCTACTACAAGTCAAGTATGATACAAAATAATTTAATTTCTCAGTTAGATTTCGTGGATCCCTAAGACATTGTCCACGGACCCCTAGGTGTCCGCGAACCACCTGTTGGGAACCATAGATATAGAACATTATTTTGTCCCCTAGTTTTCCATAAAAACAGTTTCAATAACTGAATGACAACTATTTTTTTTACATTTTTCGTTTATGTTGCTGGATTGCACGTTTGCTTTGCGATAATCACAGATTTTTTCCACAAGATGTCGATACAGTTATAATGTACGTACGGATTCTTAACACACAGTGATACCAACCTTGACAAGAAAAATACGCTTAAATAGTTTTAGCAACTCAAGTGTTCAACTGTTTGTAAATGAAAATGTTATTGGCAGTTTTTGCTGTCCATGTTATACAGATAACTCGATTCATTCTGGTTTTGTAAATGTTTGCCAATTCATCTCTAAGCAGAGATAAAACGGCGATGACTAGGTAGTATAACTTTGTCCCATGCCACGCCACTGTTGATTAATATTATCATTTTGTGTTTGTTTATATAATGGAATTTCTGTTAATTAACATTTGTGTCACTGTTTGTTTTAGAAGTAGTGTTTATCTATTTGTATATACGCAGTACACGACCCATTATTTTCATTTACAGATTGCTTACCCTTAACATACATGTCCTGGTGGAACTGCAATGGGTTTCCTCCAAAGACATAACTTAAGGGGCCATTTGCCTCACAGTCCCCCCGCCTCCCCTGCAACATTTCTCACTTAACATGTTGAGTACTTTAAGTAAAAGCATGAAATTATATTTTATGTTTAAATTAGCTGAAATAACTGAGCTTACTTGTGGTATGACGATTTATTCCTACAACTTTTAACAATAGCATTGTTTCTTTGGATACATTTAAAAATTACTTAATACACTTATACAAAGAGCTAATTAGAACTCTTGGGATACTATAGAACAAAAGATAAACTACAAATTGTAGAGGAAGAAAAGCGAGTAGAGAAAGTCCTGTGACTGTAATGTATTTCATTCCTATTTCAATCATAAACAATTGTATGAATTGTATGTTGTAAGGGAGTGGAATGATGTGTGAATGTAAAGTGAGTAGAGAAAATTATGTGAATGTAATACATCGCATAGTAAAATGAATAGTATAAAAATGTCCATGAAAAAACACACAATTTTCGTGACGATGGTAAAATTGTGTTGGAGTTATCAATTTCATAATATTAACTTCCATTTTTACTTTTTCTACTACGTTTAGTGAAGTAGAGGAATTATTGTTTTGAGACTCCCTAAATAAAAAAAAAAGCCTTTTTAGAAAAAGGTCCGTGTGTGTATGTGTCTGTGAGTCTGTCACTCCTTGGACAGCATAACTCAAAAACAAAAAGTCGCTTGGTAACTAAAGCTGGTATTTAAGTTTAATGTGTTTCAAGGATGCGACACGAAGATTTTGAAGAAAATAGCCCCACCCTAAACTACCCTTTACATGGAAAATTTTGATTTTATTAAAAATGGCTTTAACGATTTTAATTAAAATGCCATAAGTTTGAGATATTTTTATGACAAATGAAATGTATATCTTGAATTTTCTGACTATAGCCCCTGTAGCCGTATTTACTCTGGACGACTTTTGCATAACTGGTAAACCGTTAGAGATAGACCAAATCATACTGTACAAAAAATGTATATCTTGCTAAAATACACAATTTATGTCTCAATAAATTTTTCTGTAGGGGGAACCATTTCGGAGATATTCCTTGTTATGTGTGTGAGTTTCGAAAACTTAAAAATTTCGTGAAATGGAATATCGTTGTTTATTTTTTTATCTGTTAAGTGTGGAAAGAGAACGGAATCTCAAATCTTTAAAAGATTTGACTATCGCACAAAGCCTACTGTATTCTAATATTCCCCTTGTACCTACAGGGAAATAAACAATAAGATAATTTGTACAAATGTTCATCTCAATTAACGCGAAGAAGGGAATAAGAGTTTGTTAGAATGATTAGTACAAGAGTAGAGAAAGTCATGTGAGTGCAACACAGACCAGTCTGTTAAACTGCGATGAATGCTTAAGGCACATTTATTTGTACAATTCTTGCCAGCTGTTACTCTCAAGTCAGTTTACTAATTTATTCCTGTTTCTCCGTCTTGTTCTTCATCTGCTCGTTATTCTCCTTGGTTCCCACGTGACTCAGGCATTGAGCTCTCACTTGTTTTGTTGTTTTGTTTAGCGGGTCTTTGTTTCCCGTTTGGGAGAAATTACATTAACTAGGTTCCCACTGAGTTTTACCTTTTTCATTACTTTAATGAAATGCTCCTAAGAGTACGACATTGAAGGCTTTTAACACTGCTAAAATGAAAGCCAGACCTAATTTGCCAGTTCTTATTAATATTGAAGTTTAACCTGTCTCCAAATTTGAGCTAAATGAAGCTCTAGGTAAAACATAGAATAATAAAGTCCCAGGAGAAGACACGGAAGTCCCTAACAAGACAAATTATAGAAATTTACAGTTTGATTCTTACTTTTTCAAACGATTTAGCCCTGTTGGTATCTTCAGAAGATGAATTACAACGTTCATTATTTAATTTTAACAAAATTGGAATAAAGCATAACAAAAATCAATAACGAAAAAGGTAAAATTATGGCTTTCTCTGGAAAATATCCTGTTCCTATTATAGCAAAATATGTTTAATTCAAACATATTACAAAGAGTAAATTATTTCACTCATGTTGGATACACATTATCCCTTTTGGATGAAATAGACATTTCCCAGAAAATTACTAACCACAACAAAGCAATGGGAATAATTAATAAAATTATGAAACCTTCTCTGGTACAAAAATATACTGGAATCCACCTACATAGTACTTGGACTTTGTTACGTAAGACACTGAGGAAGAAAGTTGAAAGTAGTATAACGGCCAATGACATAAAAACAATACTTTCTCTAGTTTACTATACGAAGTAGAGAAAGCCCTGATAGTCGTTGGATGCAGAGCAGATGTACTGAAGGAATGCAAGTTTTGTTATCAGCACATATTTTACAGGGAGTAATAAAATCAACAGTTACTTCAGGCATAGGCCTGCAGTGCGTTGTGGAACTGCAATAACTCAAGTCCCTGTGAAAGTAAATACCTCCGCAGTGAGTAATGCGCATGCGTGGTTCAGTTTAAACAAATGAGGTCTATGGAGACAGCCTTCTCATATATTTCCAGGAGAACACTAACATGTTAATACCCTGCTTCTGTGCAAATGTTTTACACATGTAAAGTGTGGCTAATATCAGATAAGTAAAAGTACAGGGTGTCTACAAATTAGGAACACTGTGCTTTTGTGATTCAGTTTTAGAAGAGGAATAAAGTAACTGAAAAGTGTAATTTGTCATAATATGTAATGAGTAGAACAGTGATTAAAAAGTTATTGAATGGAGGACATCAGGTTTGATCAGAAATGTGATTTCATTAGTTATCAGTTTGGCCATAGCATTCCAGTTTTACTCCTACTTTTTTCTGAACCAAGTTTATGAGGTTTTCTTTGCCGATTTTATGTTGGTGCCTGAGTGTACATGCAATAAAATATATTAGAGTTCACAGATAACAGAAATTATTGCTAACGATCAATCCATGGATAAGAGCCAAACGATTCAGACGTGAATGGTTTATTACATAAAACGCAGAGCCTCGTTCGAACAACCTCTTTGCTTAATGCAATGCAAATTCTCGTCCATTTACGTAAACCATTAGCCATTAAATCGTCAGACAAATACATATTTCTTCATAACCAATAAACAAAGCTTCCCTTTCAGTGATCGCCTTGCTATCTAAATAAAATTCAAAAACCTCCCAGAATCCTCGCTGAGTGAACAATGTCGTTTCGTTAAAAAAACATTCTGGCTGACTTTTAGTCCCTCCATTAGACTTTCGTTTGTTTTTAGATCCCGTTTGGTGCAGCCAGACGTCTGGGGAAGGAACCTCAACTATCTATTTGCCTGAGGGTCTGCTTGCAGACATCGCAGAGAAGTCTTTAAAACACATTCAACAACCCGAGGGTTAAAACATAAACTAGAAAGACTTTTCAATAGAGAGGCATCTTCAAAAAGCTTCCTCTTTTGTGTTGGAATATACAGAATGAGACACTTAAAAACCATCACGTTAAAATGTCTCCCATATTGCTATAAATATCGATGAGCTATTTTTACTAGGTTAAAGAGCAAAAAATAATTCAATATTTAAATAAGATAGCAGTATAAATTAAAATAACCAAACGTATCATGACAATACCAATGTGGCAAACCCCACCTCTGACACCAGTGTGACAAATGACATCATTGTGTACTTTTTCTGCCACTTTATTTATCTAAACTGAACCACAAATCACAGTCCTCTTTATTGTTGTTAACACAGTCTACAATTCGTCGTAACCTTGCAACTCCCAGCTGTTCTGTCCTCTCGTAACCTTGACTTGTACAGCCGACTCTAAATGTTTTCCGATGGAAAGAGACAAAAATGTTCTTATGAATCACTTAACGATTCCGAAAAACTTCTCTCTCTGCTTCTCCCTCAAGCCGGCAGTCGAAACCTTCCCGAACAGTCTAGAAGCGCCTTGTTCTGTCGCGCTCTTAGTCGTCTGTTTTGAAGCTCCATTGTCGTTAGATCACATATTTACTACTAGTGGTGTGAGGTAGCTTGACTTTTAGGTGGCTGTCGGCTAGCGTCGCAGGGCTGTTAATCAAATGGAGACTTTCAATTAATCTTAAGGGTGGTTCTTTCCCAGTGAGCACTATTTGCCTGAACTTTTGCCTCCCTGTGAGGTCGCAGAGGTTCGGCGTATGTAAATACACTCCGGAATAATTACGTTTTACAAAATTAATATTCGTCGCCCAACTGGAAAAACCTGGTTGGTGCAATTTCCTTAATTACTGACACATTTACTTTCAAGGGACTAGAGAACGAAAAGTTTCCACTGTAGGAAAGAGTAGCCTTGTAATTATATTAAGTAGCATTTTGGACACTGTACTTGGAAAGCAACACCTAGAATGTTTTTATTACTTTCTTTACTACGTAGTAGTATAATTTTGTCATATTTGGCACATTGGTGTCAGTAGTGGCACTCGTAGAAGTTTCTTGAGGAAACTCCGTTTGAAGCAATAAACGAAGCACTTCAGCAGACATCTGTAAATACACTGACATATCCTATTCTGTGATGTAATCAACAAACATGTAAGGTTGCAGGTTACGGATGATAAATCTCGAAACTTAAGATTAATGAGTTTTGTAAAGCTGCCGCCTTCATCCCTTGCTGTACCACGTGTCTCCAGATTTGAGCTACTCGGCTCTTTGCATCGCGGATTATTCAGACACAAAGCTGGGAATTTTGAGAACTGGAGCGTGGAATGTCACTAGGGAAAGAGATTTGTTCGCAAACAACAAAGATTAAATACGCAATAAGAAAACCAAACCGAAGCAGATAAAGCAGAGGAAATATCGCGAAGCATTCTGGTTTAAGCTAGGCGGATAATAAATCTACCCAGAAAGGATCAAAAGAGGAACTGAAAAAGGACGAAAAGTAAAGCTTACGAAATAAATTAATCACTAACAGTGAAAAGAGGCGGCAATTCTTTGTGTGAAATGCTGCTACAGACGATACCGGAGAAAGATATAGTTGGATTTTTACTTTCTCTGCTATGTATGTCATAGATAGCGAGACTATAAACAATGATAACCTGCTTTATGCTGAAGGATTGGCAGTTGTATGTTTTTATTTGTATCAGGGTAGCCAGTTACTCAAAGCAGTATGCCGTCCATTGGCCTGATCCTGCTATCCTGAAACATGAGAAGGAAATGAAATAAAGGAAATAGAGTACAGGAAGAATTTAAGAAATACAGAGGCCAGATGAGGCCAGACACCCCAACAATTCCCTATTGACTGCATCGCCATGAAAAGTGACGTCTCTAAGCCTTTTTTTTTTCATGAAGAAGGCTTTTAAATTATGTATTACATTCACGTGGTTTTCTGTACTTATTTCTTTTAGACATGTATTTTCCTAATCGCTCCCCAACAGGCAACTCACACAATTTTCTATATGATTGAAATAGAAATGCAACGTATTACATTCTCATGGTTGTTCAACACATACTGTCTTCCCGGTGTCTTTATTTCTGTATTTATTTATTTTTATAGTATTCTAAGAGTTTTAATTAAACCTTTGTTTAAATGTATGCAGTAATATTTTTAAATGTCTTGAAACAAACAGAGCTATTGGAAAAGTGCAACCTAAGTCGAAAATTTATAGGGATAAATCGTGAAACCACAGGTATTTCAGCTAGCAAATCATGGAATTAAATTATGCGTTAAATCTGTGAGATTTATACCTTGTTATGTCAATACGAGTTAATGATTGTGCATTATCTACGTCTTAATGAATGTTTCTGGTCCTATTAATAATGTTTAACCAGTATAATCCAGCATTCGGGAGCAGGACGTACAGGTTCTCCTGTACGGTGTGTTTATCTGCACAGCACCTAGCCGTTTATTGCGACTTTATCTGTGCAGAATAGGAGGGGTTCATAGTTTCCACCTGGTAATTGTACACAATGCAGATCGTGGGTTACAGAGTTAATTTGTTAATGGTTACTCAATTTATTAAGCTACATTACTGCAGCTTTCTGCTTCAGTAAATGTTAGCAATACAACTTGCGCATGGTGATTGTTAATTTCTTAATGGAATTTAATCTGTTGTTCTGTGACCTCAAATAAATAATTTAAAAAACATTATGCATTTTATGCGTAATGAATGTTAATCCAGGCTAAGGTAACTGGAGTAAGCTATCCTATGTTGGCCTGGGTGGCTCAGTTGGTTAAATGCTGGCCTATTGATCCTAAGGTCGCGGGTTCAAATCCGGCCCAGACCAACGAATGAATAAAATTATGAAATGATGCTCAAATGAGCCTGTGGTCCATAGAGCTTAAGAAATTTAAATCGCGCGCGCGCGCGCGTGTGTGTATGTCAGTCTTGGGACAGTATAACTCAAAAACGAAAATTCGGTTAAAAACCAAAGTTGGTATTTAAGTTTAATGTCTTTTAAGGATGCCACTAAACGATTTTGAAGAAAATTGCTCCACCTTAAACTACAGTTTACATGGAAAATTTTTCGAAAATTTTGATTTGCTTGAAAATGGCTCCAACGATTTTGATTAAAATGTCATATGTTTGAGATATTTTTATGACAAATGAAATGTATATCTTGAATTTTCTGGCTACAGCCCCTGTAGTCGTATTTAGTCTGGATGACTTTTGCATAACGGGTAAACCGTAACAGATAGACCAAATCTTGCTATAGAAAAAATGTAGATATTGCTAGAATACGCAATTTATGTCTAAATAAATTTTTTTCTAGTGCGAACCATTTCGGAGGTATTCCCTGTTATGTGTGTGAGTTTCGGAAAACTTAAAACTTTCGTGAATTGCAACATCGTTGTTCAGTTTTTTATATGTTAAGCGTGCAAAGAGAACGGAATCTCAAAGCTTAAAAAGATTTGACTGTCGCACAAAGCCAACTGTATTCTAATATCCGTCTTGCACCTACAAGGAAATAAGCAATAAGACAATTTCTGCAGGTTTTATATCAACTAACACGAAGAACATATACGAATGGTTAGTACAAGAGTAGAGAAAGTCGGTACAGATTTTTACAGCATGTTTTGCCCATAAAGTTTCCGGGCGGGTGCTGCGCGGTGACCGAGGTATCTCGCCATACTGCTTGTATGAACGCCCACGACTACTGTGTGCACGTGGGCGTCAGGTCGAGCGTCATTTGGTTGCTGCTGTCAGTTCATGTGTCCTCCCACAGATTTTTACGTTACTTTTAGCCACTCTCCTTCCCAAGTTTATACAACCAGTTACACTCTCAGCATACCAGCGGTGCTCAAGTTAGGGGAGGTTGGAATCACCTCCTTCCACCCGCTGGAACAGAATGACGCAATTATCTGTAGTTACTGAGTTCCAGTGGCGGCGCAGGAAATCAAAGGCGTACACATTCATATTCTACTCCTAATTAACCCACAATGTTTCTGAGGATAGTTTTTTTTGGCACGATTTACGTTTCAGAAGGTCTTCATATTTCGTGCAAAAGATGAAGTCCACTGTCTCAAAAGATAAGCAAGGCGATTGTCACCTATCTTGCTGCGATATTCACTTTTATTGTAGTTCATGTTTGAAAATAATCGATTCGTTTCCAGAACGTCACTGCTGCATGATAAAAATGATAACCTTGGAATGTTACGTAATAATGAAAAATAGAAGGCCAATTGAATATATTGGTTTCATTTATTTCATGTATAAGTTATTTATTGTACAATTAGTGAAATTAATTTGCAGGGCTGTGCATAGTGCAATATTCTTGGAAGTTGATGCTGTATTGAGGTTAATTTGTGTGTTTTGTGTTTTATTGCGTGTTGCCATGAGGCTTCTCTGATTAGTGGAACACCTGTCCTTTAATAAAAATCTGATGTGCTGCACTCACATGACTTTCTCTACTCTTGCACTAACCATTCTTACAGACCCTTATTCCTATATCTTCTTCGTGTTAGTTGAGATAAACATTTGTACAAATTATGTTATTGCTTATTTCCTTGTAGGTACAAGGGGAATATTAGAATACACTAGGCTTTGTGCGATAGTCAAATCTTTTAAAGCTTTGAGATTCCGTTCTCTTTGCACACTTAACATATAAAAAACTGAACAACGATGTTGCAATTCACGAAAGTTTTAAGTTTTCCGAAACTCACACACATAACAAGGAATATCTCCGAAATGGTTTACCCTACAAGAAAATTTATAGACATAAATTGTGTATTTTAGCAAGATCTACATTGTTTGTATAGTATGATTTGGTCTATCTCTAACGGTTTACCAGTTATGCAAAAGTCGTCCAGAATAAATACGACTACAGGGGCTACAGCCAGAAAATTCAAGATATACATTTCATTTGTCATAAAAATACCTCAAACATATGACATTTTAATAAAAATCGTTAGAGCCATTTTCAAGAAAATAAAAATTTTCGAAAAATGTTCCATGTAAAGGGTAGTTTAGGGTGTGGCTATTTTCTTCAACATCTTCGTGTCATATCTTTGAAAGACATTAAACTTAAATACCAACTTTGGTTTTTAACCGACTTTTCGTTTTTGAGTTATGCTGTCCACAGACTGACAGACTGACACACACACGGACCTTTTTTCTAAAAATGCTTTTTTTTGGACTCAGGGGGCCTCAAAACATGTATTTCCGGTGAAATCTCGACATCGAATTTTTGGGTGGAATACAATACTTCCCCTACTTACCAGTAGAGAAAGTAAAAATTGTAACTCGATTCAATTTAACAGAAATTTATATTAATACACAACGAAAGTATCGTATTTACATTCAAGTAGGAGATGCGGAACTTGTATCTGCGCCATCCTGTGTTTTCTTGCAGAAGTTGAATGTTTTCTGTTGCATTTGGTCGACACGTAATAGAGTTTTACCAACCAAATCCTTGTAGTTGGAGAAGTAAGGCAAAAAGACAAAATTCCAGAGGTTTGCGGCTTTCTCTGAAGCTAATAGATTCGCGGCGGAATGCGATTTCTTTGGGAGCTAAGCCCTCATTACTACTTCTGCCCTCAGGAACACCATGTCATTCCGCAGAGATGCTGCTTTGTTTTAGGGGAATTACCCTTTTCGTGGTTTTACTCGAGGCGAATGTGGGAAGAGTCTGAGCGATACCACGATAATGTAGGTGCATATGCTTGTTTTGCTTCTTTTGTTCACACTTTTATGTTTTTATTTTTTCAAGGTCTTCGTTCCTAAACAGGATGACAGTTGCCTTTTTACGAGAACTTTTTATTACTCTCTCTACTGGTAAGTAGGGGAAGTATTGTATTCCACCCAAAAATTCGATGTCGAGATTTCACCGGAAATATATGTTTTGAGGCCCCCAGAGTCCAAAAAAAAGCATTTTTAGAAAAAGGTCAATGTGTGTGTGTGTGTGTGTGTGTGTGTGTGTGTGTGTGTGTGTGTGTCTGTGTGTCTGTCAGTCTGTCGACAGCATGACTCAAAAACGAAAAGTCGGTTAAAAGCCAAACTTTGTATTTAAGTTTAATGTCTTTTAAGGATGCGACACGAAGATTTTAAAGAAAATAGCCCCACCCTACACTACACTTTACATGGAAGATTTTTCGAAAATTTTGATTTTTGTGAAAATGGCTCTATCGATTGTGATTAAAATGTCATATATTTAAGATATTTTTATGACAAATGAAATGTATATCTTGAATTTTCTGGCTATAGCCCCTGTAGTCGTATTTACTCTGGACGACTTTTGCATAACTGGTAAACCGTTAGAGATAGACCAAATTATACTGTACAAAAATGTAGATCTTGCTAAAATACACAACTTATGTCTCAATAAATTTTCTTGTACGGTGAACCATTTCGGAGATTTACCTTGTTATGTGTGTGAGTTTCGGAAAACTTAGAACTTTAGCGATATGCAACAAGCATATAAACAAATAAGCAGTAAGATAATTTGTACGAATGTTTATCTCAACTAACATGGAGGTATAGGAATAAGAGTTTGTTAGAATGGTTAGTACAAGAGTAGAGAAAGTCATGTGAGTGCAACACATCAGATTTTTCTACGTATGGCAAATAGAGGAAGTATTGTATTCCACTCAAAAATTCGATGTCCAGATTTCACCGGAAATATGGCCCCCCAATCGCAAGACTATTGTACCTATGCCCTCTGGAAGAAAGGATGAGGTGGTAGGAGACGCCAGGCGTCCGATCCAGACTACCGGCAGAGGTTCCTAAGGTTTACTAAGTTTGACCACAGAGCCATCTGGCTCGATGGGCTAGTACCACTATGAAAGCTTACGAGGTTAGTGTTTGATGGACGAATCATAAAGCGACATGCATCATACGACGAAAGACAAGGCAGGAAAATAGCAAAGCAAAAACTAATTGAGGAACACGAAGGAGCTCTTACTGGTGTCGTTGAAGGAAGACAGGTAATGGTGCAAGTAGGGAATACAGTGTAAGGAAGCAAGCAAGCTGTCTATTCACTACGCTGTACCGGTAATTGAAGGGCTGGCTTTGCTGCTAGCTTAGCGGGCTAACAGGATCCAATCTTCATTTATTCATGCCATATGCTGTCCGTTTACCTGTGGTAGACTCTCTACTCTACTTGTTGATACACCTCTCGGGTAGCACAAACTCTTCCCACTTTCACATGCACAATAATCCTTTGGGAAATAGCACGTATGAAAATACAAAATTTCACATGTTTTGTAGAAAAACAGGCTGTTTGAATTCGTGTAAACCTGAATAGCGATAATCACAGTACGTAGTTTTCTGTAAACTACGAAGGAAAAGATGCTAGATGCTTCTGTAGACAAAATCTTGCCCAATTCTTCTATATTACGCATTGATTTTAACACCACGTTAGAAGAAACGAGCCTTCCCTATTCATCTCAGTTCATTTTTTCGTTTAGTTCAGTGTCGCCAACTGTATCCTATAAATCGCTGGAAAACCTTCTGTTACACATTACAATCGATTATTCAACAATCAAAAGAGTACTGCATTTCAGCTTGTTAGCTGTGTATTTAAAAATTGTTCTTTTAATAATTGCCTAATGCATTTTTCGAGAAGAAAGGTTGTTAAAGTGAATATATGCAATCATTAGGTTTCCTTTTCTTCAGTTGGCAGTAGTGAGTAACTTAAACTAGATATACACAATTCAAAATGATTATATTTGAGGTTATTTATTATAGAGTTTAACATTTTGGTCAAATCTTTACGATATAGTATCTAAATTCATATTTTATTTATGAAATAGTCCAGATAAATATCATTCGACGGTGTGACTTTCCCAGATAAATTCACAAGCTCCGCTGAAGAATTTATAGGTTAGGTTAGGCGTCTGAATGACATTGAAATCTGAAACCAGTTCGTATTTTTTTAAGTTCCAGTTTAGGGTTCAGCCCAATGGTGCCACTTGCAATCCTTCTTTTTGGTAGTTGAATAATAAAACAAAATTGGATGTGTTACATTCATGTGGCTTTCTCCACCCATTCAACATGGTATAGTTGAACCTGCTTTATACGTAACCCATTTTTTCGTATTTATACATACATTTTTACTTTCTCTACTGGTAAGTAGGGGAAGTATTGTATTCCACCCAAAATTTCGATGTCGAGATTTCACTGGAAATATCTTTTGAGATTCTCTAAATCCAAAAAGAGCATCATTTTAAGAAATAGCTCTGTGTAAGTCTGTGAGTGTGACTGTCAGCCTATGGAAAGCATAATTCAAAAACGAAAAGTCGATTAAAACCATAGTTGGTATTTAAGCTTGAAGTCTTTCAAGGATACGACCCTAAGATCTTGAAGAAAATTGCTTCACCTTAAACCACACTTTACCTGGAAATTCTTTCAAAAATTTTGATTTTTTTGAAAATATCTAACGATTTTGATTAAAATGTCATATGTTTGAGATATTTTTATGATAAATGAAATGTATATATTGACTTTTCTGGCTATAGCCCATGAAGTCTAATTTACACTGGATGACTTTTCCATAACTGGCAAGCCGTAAGAGATAGACAAAATCTTACTATGCAAAAAATGTCGATCTTGCTAAAATGTACAGTTTATGTCCAAATAAATTTTCTTGTAGGGTGAACCATTTCGGAGATATTCCTTGTTATTTGTGTCAGTTTCGGAAAACTTTCGTGAAATGGAACATTGTTGTTCATTTTTTATATGTTAAGCGTGCAAAGAGAACGGGATCTCAAAGCCTTAAAACATTTGACTATCGCACAAAGTCTACTGTATTCCCATAGTAAGCCGAGCACTTACTCTCTTATTAAAAACGAGCTCTAATCCTGTAGGGTTCTTCATATCTCTTATGAAATGGAAGAGATAATGTTCCGAAAAACGAAGAAAGCATTTCATTTACGGATGCAATTTAAAGAGCACTTGCGCGCCAGTGATGCTAAAAAACTGCTCTGGTCTGAATGTGACGTCATGCTAATGGACTTTCGGTGAGATAAACCTTTAATTTCCTCTGCCTTTGAATTTTTCGTATAATACCAGCTGATTATCGGAGTCTAGCACAGTTATTGCTGACATTCCTCTCTGCTTGCCACAGAACTCGAGACGGAAATCCTTCTTCACTTCAGACCCATATGCTCATTTAACGTGGTAATATTTACATATAGAATACAGAGGTAGTGTTGCATTCCACACAAAAGTTTATACCAAAATTTTATCAAAATCTTCGTGTCGCATCCGTGAAAGATGTTAAACTTAAATACCAACTTTGATTTTTAACTGACTTTTCGTACTTGAGCTTTGCTGTTCACACACACACACACACACACACACACACACACACACACACACACACACACACACACACACACACACACACACACACACACACACACACACACACACACACACACACACACACAGAGACACACACATGCGCGCGCGTAGTGGTTTTTGAAAACGCTTTTTTGGATTCAGGGGTCTCAAAACATTTATTTCCGGAGATATCTCGACATCGAAATTTTGGGTGGAAAACGAAATAAAAGATATCTTACATATTGTGGATTTTTCGAGCTTCACAGATACATTGTCTTAATTCGGAGTGTAGCTTTTTGTCTTTTCTTTAAGCACTTTCGGTCACAGCATTTGATTTCTAATGTAAAGTTGATGCATGCAGAAATTCCGTCATGGTTTTTATAAGGAGTATGCTAAATGCATCTGCACCTTAAGAACAGCTTATATTCCTGGTTGCCGTTGCTATGGATACGTTGGTAGCTGCGCGTTCTGGTGTTCACAGTCTCTCAAATTGTGAAGCAGTGGCGCCGCCCGCCGAACCTGGCGGCAGACTTTGAAAACTCTGCCCTGCCGTGTGTGCGTGCAGTTGCTAGTGGTTCCTGTCACTCGAGCCAGCTTAGCGGGGCGTTGTGGCCTGCTTGTGCAAATAGTGAACATTTTCTTCACCTGCAGCAATGACGACGAGGATTTCGCATCTTAGATGAAATAACCTCGCATCGAAATCACCACCCGCACTTCTCTCTCTCTCGCGGCATGTCGATACAGTGGTTTAGAAATGTGTGTCCAGAATCACTCGCGGTAAACTTTAAATGCCAATGACGGTGTTGTCATTTAGTTTCGGTGTTGTCGTACTTTATTGCAACTGTGGCTTATTAAGCTCGTGTGATCAACAGGAAGCCAAATGATTCGCTGAGAAGCTTTGCAAGCTTCAAGAGGCATAGGGGCCTACGAGTTGAGCTTGGGTCTTCTCAAGGAATTACATCTGTTTTTGTAGTGAGTAAAACACAAATTACTTAAATATTTTAAGTAAAAATTTACTTACTTCACTAATATTTGTGTTATCTTCACTTAACACCGAGGCATTAGACGTTTTCCTGAAATGATTACGAAACAGTTAAATGCTCCCGTATGTTTACATTGGTAGTTGAATGCCATTGACACTTGTTGGTTATAATCATTACGATATAACTTCATCGTACTATATCTCATATACACACAATAAACCTAACCTAACCTAAAACGTGTTACCACACACACACTAAACCTAACCTAACATACGCAAAACGAAAACGAAGCTTCACTGCCAAATAAAACTTTCAAAATCGTAATCAGCAATAAAAACTGCATCCATTGCACTAAGTTTCATTCATTTTCTCGAGCGGCCGATTTTGTAAACAATTACCAATTTTTATGTAAATTCAACGCGACAAATGAACTGACGAAAACAAACATGGGGGAAAAAAACCCAGTCGAAACATCTAATACTTAGATTTTTAACAAGTAAATTTCTTATACACTTACGTGTAATAGCGTTTCCAAAGTAGTGGCGCCGAAATCGATTAAAACCAAAAAATTGTTACCTAGAAGACCCACTGCGTTATTTAGAGTGAAAATTTATCGTAAACACGTTCAAAATTTAGTTCCCGATTTCAGGGATTTTTACGAGATGCCATACATATGTGCGGAACTAGTCTAAACCTAACCACAAAGTTTTGAGAGGCCCATTTGACCAAGAGGTGCATAACATAAGATTGATAACTAAGCAATTCCATAAAAATAACATTTTCGCTGTGAGCATTTTTTCGCTGTCTTTCTTCTACAATTTTATAACGGCAGAATTGACAATGCTTTAATATTCTATAGGGTTTTGTGCCAATTTTAACTTCAAGTCTTCAGTTATGAAATAAAGGAATTCAATTTACAAGAAAGCACAATATACAAGTTTCTCGTAAGCAATTACTTCTTAAAACAAAGCCACAATTGCATTTTCAAGTTGCCAAGACAATTTATGGATAGGTTAAGTTCAATAATTATTTGTCACGTGATGCCAAAATTGAAGCAACTGTTATTTCTGTGTTTTTAAATGTAGGATATGTGTTGCATAAAAATTTTCATTGTAACTCACAGGCAGTTCCTTATTTATTTGGTGAATGTTTCCATATCGCATATTATAATCTGAAATGCTTTGTTTATACTTAAATTTGTGCGCTTTATCGTTTCAACTGTTAAAAACGTAATCATCGAATTTAAATAAACCGAATACGTGAACATCACTTTTGAATGATTATTGTGGTAAATGAAAACCTAGAAACAATTGTGAGTTTTCGTAGGTTAACCTTAACCTTTTATAATCGGAATATCTGAAACAGTTTCTACATTTTCTTTTTCAAGTTTTGAAAACTCTTGTAATATTAACACCGTTAATACGTATCAAAGTATTCAAATGTGAAGTAGTTTGTGAAAAAAATAAGTGACTATTATTTTTTGTCAGAAAGAATGTGTAATATTTTAAACCTTCCTAGTAGAACTTTCACCATTTTACTATTAACAAAATTAAGAACATTTCCAAGGAACCCTTTTCAATTCAGTCTTCTAAAATAAGCATAATTTAAATTTTAGTTTTTTTTAGAGTTTTATACAATAAATGTAAATGTGTTTTGCGAATTTACATGAAAAATTTCCGAATTTGATGAAAACTTTAAGGTGTGGAACATTTTCAGAAAGTGAATGTGGCGAAAAATGGTTTTTAAAAACCTCAACTTTCGCAATGAAAAAGATTTTTATTCTGTATTTTAACATACATTATATAAATATAGATATTTACAGTATAAAAAGGTAAAAGGCATTTTGAATTTATTAATAGCATAAGTATTACTAAAATCGCAGAGTTGTATAAATGTCAATTTTTGCATAATTTTTACTAAATTCCAATGCGTATTTGCCAGAAGAGCTTTCGAGCTCAGGCGCAATTATGATCCATTTGCTGTGACGGTCTCGTCCTCAGAAACCGGAATTCGAACACGGTCCCATTAGACTTCAAAGCAAGCACTTTAACATGGAGATGGAACCGGTGAGATTAAAGACCTTGCTACCGCATACAAAAGTTGCATTATAACATGCATTTGCTAGATTCAGAATTCTTGTTACTTTTACTACGTGGGGAAGTATTATATCTTGACCACGTAAAGAGAACGGAATTTCAAGGCCCTCCCATAGCGACCAGCTCTTAAATGATTTGAATATCACTTAAAGTATAGTTTATTTCTATATTAGGTAATGTTTATCTCGATTTACGTGAAAATAGAGGAATAAGTGTTGCTAAGAAGAGTAGAGAAAGTCATGTGAGTGCAGCACATCAGATTCTATCACTAAAGAGTTTGGTGATGATTGAAAAGGAAAAGCGCTTTATGGTTTTGAGTGCAGCGCTTCTTCTCTGGTTTTATTCTCTGTAACATACGTTGGCAGGGAGTTTGGGTTCTTTGCGGAAGGAACGTTGCAGATTTCCTGTATTGTCAATGAAAGGGCTCGAATTTGTTCATTCACAACGGTCCAATGTGGTTTGCGTAGAGCGTGGGCAAATACGCAACACAAAGGAAAACCTCACACAACCAAATCAAGCCATTCCCGGCGATGCGCACAGCGGTAAGGACCGAAAAGTTGACAAGTGTCTGCAGATTTTGGTGCCTGAGAGCTCATGTTGGCAGCACTTGGGAGGAAAAACAACTGACACGATGTGAATAATGTATAAACAAATGGGAGTCAATACATATGGGAAATTGGTTCTCTCCTGATACTAAATACATACCTAAAAAAATATGTTATGTTGCACTCACATGACTTTCTCTACTCTTGTACTAACCATTCTTACAAACTCTTATTCCTATATCTTCTTCGCGTTAAGACAAACATTTGTACAAATTATCTTATTGCTTATTTCCTTGTAGGTGCAAGGGGAATATTAGAATACAGTAGGCTTTGTGCGATAGTCAATTTTTTTAAAGTTTTGAGATTCTGTTCTCTTTGCATGTAACAAAATGAACAACGATGTTCCATTTCACGAAAGTTCTAAGTTTTCCAAAACTGACACACAAAACAAGGAATATCTCCGAAATGGTTCAACCTACAAGAAAATTTATTGGGCCATAAATTGTGTATTTTAGCAAGATCTACATTTTTTGTAGAGTACGATTTGGTCTATCTCTAACGGTTTACGTGTCGCATGTTTGGAAGATAAAATACCACACTTAGACCTTTCTCTTAAAATCTTTTTTTAATTTCTCTACTACATATAGTAAACTAGAGGAAATATTGTATTCCACCCAAAAATTCGATGTCGAAATTTCTCCGGAAATATGTTTTGAGGCCCCCTGAATAAAAAAAAGTGTTTTAGGAAAATATCCGTGTGTGTCTGTCTGTGGACACCATAACTCAAAAACGGTTAAAAGCCAAAGTTGGTATTTAAATTTAATTTCTTTCAAGGATGCGACAAGACGATTTTGAAGAAAAATGCTCCACCCTAAACTATCCTTTACATGGAAAATTTTGATTTTATTTAAAATGGCTGTAACGATTATGATTAAAATGCCATATGTTTGAGATATTTTTATGACAAATGAAATGTATATCTTAAATTTTCTGGCTATAGCCCCTGTAGTCGTATTTACTCTGGACGAATTTTGCATAACTGGTAAACCATAAGAGATAGACGAAATCTTACTATACAAAATATGTAGATCTGGCTAAAATACACAATTTATGTCTCAATAAATTTTCTTGTAGAGTGAACCATTTCGGAGATATTCTTCATTATTTGTGTAAGTTTTGGAGAACTTACACTTCTGTCAAATGGAACATCGTTATTCATTTTTTTTATCGTATGTTAAGTGTGCAAAGAGAACGGAATTTGAAAGCTTTATCGCACAGAGCCTACTGTTGCACTTACAAGGGAATGACCAACAATTTCTGCAAATATTTATCACAACTAACAGTATCATCAGTACAAGAGTACTGCCATACTAATAGAGAATATAATAATTTTTCAGAGGTACAGAAAATGCAAACCCTTGTAAGCATTAAGGAGTTAGAGGATGGACTACGAGGAAACAATTAACTGGATAAAGAAAGGCTAATCGTCAAGAATAATGGTGATTAGAGCGATGCGGGAATGTTAGAAGTTAGTTAGGCGGAGAGTACGTGGAATGAGACGTGCATTAGCAGCTAAAAGCTGCAGCGGAAGACACCGAAAACGGACCCTGTTCGGAGAATTAGCCCGTAATTCCAAGTAAGGAAAGGAAAAGGGATGGCAAATTGCAAAAGGGGCCTCAGAAACGAAGAATCTTACAGAAGTATTCCCTCTCGCTCGTGCTGCTGCTTCTTCTCTTTTTTATCTATTTTTGGTTCTTATTCCTCTTTCCCCTTTTCTTCTTTCTCCTGTTCATCTTCTTTTTATTATTAATATTTATTGTAAAAGAAGGTTATTTGAACGGTTCAGCAAACTCAACAATTGTGAAAGGTTAAATTAATGGTAATTTTGAAAGTATTAACTTCAAGACATCTATAATAATTCTGGCGTAAGAAAGCCACTTAACATCAAAACCGCTAATGTATAAGTACGCGCAGCACGTGGGAAAACGCGTGTGACTTAACGCTCTGTTGGTAGCCTTCATTTGTCTATTGTGTTACGCGAGATCGGTTGTAATTTCTACTGAAATAGTTTCCAATTAAAAGAGCAGCTTTAATTTTGCCGCCTATTCGTTTAGAATCATGCATGGCGCCTATTTAACCCAACAATTTAACATACATGCGTGTGTACTTATAAATGAGACTGGTAATTCGTTTTCAAAAAATAACTTATGTACTTTACAGCGAATTGCACACTTCACAAAATAATATACTTTTTCTAACACTGCTTTAGGCTTCTTTCTGTTCGTACACGGAGTTTTAACACAGCCAGTTTCTTTGAACTCCTTGCAAGCATACACCACGCTGGTTTCTGACAAACCAGTATATTTTGAGGTTAAGTTTACTAAATCATTTATAAAACGACTCAATTCTTAGTCAGTAGGGCTTTTCTTGTTCTCAAATAAAACTTATAAGTGTAGTATATTACAAGGGAAACATTAATAACAATTGTTAACAGGTTTTAAACAGCAATAACATTAAAAAGTAGTGGATCTATTTTCTTCCTCAGAGTGCTTCGGTCAGGCTACGAGCGTTTCTGTATTTAAAGTAGCTTGCTTATTTTGGCAGCACTATAGGCAACTCTGAAAACCCAATCGCATTATAGTCATTTTGTATAATTATGACACTGAAAAACGCGTAATTTCTAACACTGTGTCTTCTGAAAGATTCCTAAGTGCAAATTCTCTTCTGTTTTTCGTTAAAATGCGTTTGAAAGCTGAGAAACGACGTTCAGCTGTTTCTATAACCTTAAAATCTGACGGCACTACAACTGGATTTTATAGTTTTAGTTGTTGGAACTTACTATAAAACGTTGCAGTAATAGATCTACCCAATAATGATGTTAAATGTTTACCTCAAGTTTTTAACTTATTGCTGCGGTATTTAAACGTCAGATGTTTCAGAAATTTCGCGTGTCTCTGACAACCACATTCAACAATAGTCTGATTATAAAATTATATAAATTGGAGGACATTTTAATCACAGTTTATTACTGTGTTATGTCAAAATAGTACACAATATTTTATAAGATCATAATTATTTAATATTTTCTAACATTTTCCTCTTTCGAATGTATCCTATTTACTTAAATAGCCGAATTTTTGGATCAACTTTCAGAAACTGCGTGTCTCCAGAAAGGTAAATTTTCAATTTCGATTCATATTTCCTCCATTTAGGTACCAATTACCAGCAAGAGAATCTTTGATGTTTTTCCTACCTTCTCAAACTTTGTGCGTTTTTGGGGCGTATTTTCTGATGCGAACTTCTGCATTATTCATAAAACGTTATCAAAAGGAAGGTATAAATTTTACCTCTTAACCTGCATTTTTACGAAACACACTGTTGGCTTGGGCCCGTGCTTCACATCGTCATGTCATTTGTAAGTTTTCTGCTTATAGATCCATTCCTATATTAAGAAATTCGTTTTTTGCCAATAATTTATTTTCGATTTTCAGTTCATGTTTTACTTTCTGTATTGCGTATAGTAAGTGGAAGTATTGTAGTCGACCCAAAATTTCGATGTCGAGATTTCGATGTTTTGAGGTTCCCCGAAAAAAAAAAAAGCATTTTTAGAAAAATGTGTGTGCGTGTGTGCGTGCGTGTGTATGTGTGAAATTGATGAACTCCACTAAACGCTTTTTCACGGAGAACGTTTTTATAGTATCCATTTTACTAGAATACAACGTATAGCATTCATATGGTCTTTTCTACTCACTTTTCTTTTAAAAAAACGCCACCAAATATGTTTCTTCACTCTTTTTTGTGTAAACAATTAATACAACTTTGTACATGTTGGAAATAGAACTGTGACGTGTTACAATCACACAGTCATCTTTATCACTTTTCTTCTAAGAAGCACAATCACATCTCTTTCCTTACTCAGTCTTCAACAAAGAATTCACACAGTTTTCTCTGTTTGAAATAGAAACAAGCGTATTGCATTCATGCAGTTTTCTCTACTCATGTTTCTTTTAGTAATACATTCACATCTCTTTCTCTACTCACTCTTCAACATACAATTTTCTGTGATTGAAATAGAAATGCAACGTATTACATTCACACTGTTTTTGCTACTCGTTTTTCTTCCCGTGGTATTTGTGGTTATTCAACGGCGCTTTGACATTGTTTTTATTTGTTTAGTTTTTGCTCCGGAGTTTTAAGTACATTAATGTTTTAAAATGTCTCCAAAGCAACACACGGCTACTGGACAAGTGTATATTAGGGGTAAATCGTCAAACCACGGACAATGTCGGGTATTTCAGCTAGTACCATATAAATGATTCCCAGGAATGACAAATGAATGCAGATTACACTACACTATACCAACATTATGAGAATATAGTGCACGTTTGCAGTCTCTTTCACTCGCTGGCTAAGGCTGGAGCTGCGCACAAGGAAAATGAAAGGTTTGCATCTACTGAGTGGGCCAATTCAAAGCCTCTGGCGAACAAAAGGTGAGGAATCAATCATGTGTAATCTACATTGCACCTGCGGAAGAGTTTTTCTTAAAACGTGCTGACGCTTTGACCTTTGGAGTGCGTTAACTTCTGCCGTGACAGACTGCGTACGATATTACAGCTATGTTTGATACGCGGATGTGACGGATTTCCTATAACCGTCCGTAGGCGCTGCGGTTCGTCGCTCGGTATACAAGTCTAAGTTGTATTTTAGTTCTAGGAGCGTTTTTATACTTATTTATTGTGAAAGAGAAACAGTTTAGCGTGGCAGTGTAAGGATATTACGTGTATAAGATCAAGCAAGGGGTTATCCTGTAGGAGCCCGTCCTCACGTGGTCGATAGGCAGTTGTTTGTGACTGAGGCATTGTTGTTATGAGGTTCATTTCCTTTAACTCGTTGGTGACGTATGTATTGCCAACGCTGGAAAATTGAAATCAGCGGAAGTATGTGAATGTTGCCAACCAACTTGTTAACGTTATTTGTTGTTGTTATTTAGAGTTATTGTTTTGTAATTAAGTGATGTGACTTAAGTTGTTGTGCGGTGCGGTTGTGGTTTTAATCTGTATTCTACATACGTTTGAAAATGAAAAATTGGACTGAGGAAGAGATATTGTGGCTCATCGAAGCATATAAAAATGAAAATTACCACAACAGACACAAGAGAAGGCGGTAGACCGAGAAGGGATGCTCTCAGAGCACCCGCCTAGTAAGCGGAGGGTTGTCGTTCAAATCCCAGCTGTGGTACTGAATTGTTAAGTTCTAGTAGTACCTCTCAAACATTGCCCACACACGGTTTGTGTTTAAAAATACCAATAGTAAGTTTGTTGGCATAAATAAATAATAAACTTGAACTTGTTGCGCATTTTCACAGATGACTACACTTATCAAAGGTACAACAATCCTTATTTGAGGTTGTATAATGCAATAATTTTATTACAGATTACGCAGTACTAACAACAATAATATTAATAAATAATAGTACATTATTTTGGCATTTTGTGATGCGTGGTTGGTAGTTTTAGCGAGTTGTACAATGTGAAGTTGGCAGCAGATATTTCTGCCTTGCAGCGCCATCTTCTTCCGTTGTAGGCCAGTGAAATAACAGAACTGTCAGTGAACCACGTGACAACGGTCTCCTACAGTTTTACCTATAATAAGTATAACTACTGAGTTGTAGTTATCTAAAATAGTGTGACTAACTCAGAAACCTTGGCGGGAAGTGCACAATAACTTACTAAAGATTCATGTCAATCAGATGAACACTATAGGAGCCTGTGCGAGACAAAGAAACATTGATTTATATATAATACAGATGGCGTTATAGCTTAGCAGATTCAACACATTAGAACGGCTCGTTTAGAACAGCACTCGTTTGTTTGTAGGAGATGTTGGGTGTGGTTCACTCTAAACATCTTTAGCAACGTTAGTTGCCGACCGACCGACCGACCGACCGACCGACCGACCGACCGACCGGCAGACAGACATCAGTTCCTACAAAAGCAATTTGTTGTGTGTTTACTCGAACTGTTTGCCGTGCGATTCCTAGCAATTTGGCGAGAGGAGCGTAAAGTGTTGCAGTACCACGCTGACTACACTGCTCTTCTTCCATTTACACGCCCCCTTTAACATCTAAGCTCATATCGGAGGCTTCGACCTTATCTTATATATTTAAACGAGCAATTCTTGTATATATATTTATTCCGCGCAACTTGGAAACGGCTCTAACGATTTCCATCAAATTTTGTATTCGGATAGGGGTTTTGCTTTTTAAGTTCATCTATGTAGGTGCAATTCCCGAAAAAACGCGATTTTACTTAAAAAATAACATTTTTTATTCCCGCTTCTACAGTGCAATTCTTGTATATACATTCCCGGTATTTCAGAAATGGTTCTTAAGATTTGGTTAAATTTTTGTATGCATGCATATTATATTCAGTGTTTTCTCTACTCACTTTTAGGTAACACATTCACATCTCTTTCTCCACACACTCTTCTATAAACAATTTTCCATAAAAAACGTGAATTTACAAAAAAGAAATTGTTTATCCACAGTTTTAAAATAAGTCATACCATGTTCTGTGTGTTTGAAATAGAAGTACTATTACATTCACACTGTTTTCTCCTCGCACTTTTAGGTAACACATTCACATCTCTTTCTCTACTCACTCTTCTACAAATAAGTCATGCAATTTTCTGTATGTTTGAAATAGATGCTGCATATTACATTCACAGTGGTTTCTCTACTTAAGTACTTTTCGGTAACACATTCACATCTCCTTCTCTACTCACTCTTCTACAAATAAGTCATGCAATTTTCTGTATGTTTGAAATAGATGCTGCATATTACATTCCAAGTGGGTTCTCTACTTACTTTTGGGTAACGCATTCATAACTGTTTCTCTACTCACTTCTAGAAATAAGTCATGCAATTTTCTGTATGTTTGAAATAGAAATGCTGCAAATTACACTCATAGTGTTTTCTCTACACACTTTTAGGTAACACATTCACATCTCTCTCTGGTCACTCTTCTACAAATAAGTCATACCATTTTCGGCATGTTTGAGATAGAAATGCTGCATATTACATTCACAGTGTTTTCTCTACTCACTTTTACGTAACACATTCACATCTCTTTCTCTACTCACTCTTCTATAAACAATTTTCCATAAAAACGTGATTTTACACCAACAATCATTTTTATACCCAATTTTAAAATAAGTCATATCATGTTCAGTAGTTTGAAATAGAAATGGTATTACATTCACGCTGTTTTCTCCTCTCACTTTTAGGTAACACATTCACATGTATTTCTCTACTCACTCGTCTACAAAGAAGTCATAAAATTTCCTGCATGTTTGAAATAGAAATGCTACATATTACATTCACATTGCTTTCTCTACTTACTTTTGGGCAACACATTCATAACTGTTTCTCTACTCACTGTTCTTGAAATAAGCCATGCGATTTTCTGTATGTTTGAAATAGAAATGCTGCATATTGCATTCACAGTGTTTTCTCTACTCACTTTTAGGTATCAGATTCATATCTCTTTCTACTCACTCTTCTGCAAATAAGTTATACAATTTTGTGCATGTTTGAAATAGAAATGCTGCATATTACACTCACAGTGTTTTCTCTACTTAAGTACTTTTTGACTCTTAACAATTGCGACAAAAATGATTATTTAGTTAACGTTTTTCCTTTCAGGTTTATGTATCTTCTCCCACAAAAAAGATTAAAAGATTTCTCAAAAACAGCCGAAAAACGCCGAGCGAAGCTCGGTCGCCCAGCTACTAAACTATTATTTATGAGCAACTGAAAATTGAGTTTTATTCATAGACGCTCTTTAACTGATATTATTCTCAGTGTCCCAGTCTATTATTATTTATTTATGCCAACAAACTCACTATTGGTGCCTTTATTGCTACCATAGAGATACTATGCAAGTCACGTGGAGCTGGGAAGGGATTTTCGTCCCATTATAGTAGAAATAAAGTGTATAAAATTATTTCAACCAGTTCTCGGAAATTACAGGTTTTAAACACACTTCATCATCGTAATGTATCATTTCTTCTTTAAGCGTAATTGTACGTACATTTGAAATCTACGCTTGCTGGTGTATTCCAGGAATGCGCAATGCAGTTTTTGTTTTGTTTTACTGTGAGTTTTTTCGTAGCTTTCCCATTCATGTTTTCACAACTGAGAGGTATTAACGTATCAGTCTTTTTTATTTCATTATTGACTTATTCATAGCACAACCTTGAACGTTTTTATTAATGAAGGTAGGAATGTAATTATAACCTACTTAATCCATCATGTCCTTTTCTGTTTCTTGCTTCAATCAGCACTTTAATATTACGTGTCTACATGAGTTATTTATTTACTGCCGAAGAGATGATTTATATCCAATTGTTCATATCGATTAAAATGAAGTAGATGGAAAAATAAACTTTCATAAGATAGAGATAGAGTAAATGTTACTCCACAAAAATGTAGATCTCGCTAAAACACACAATTTATGTCTGAATAAATTTTTTGTAGAGTTAACCATTTCGGAGATATTCATCGTTATTTGTGTAAGTTTTGGAGTGACTTTCAGATGTTTTGCAAAGAAAGAGGTCACGAACATCAACTGACCATATTGCCATCATCAGAGATTGGGCTGTAAACTTGAAGAAATCAAATTATATGAGTAGAGTTCGAACCTCTCTGCAGCTATCCCGAGGTGATCGCAAGTTACCTGCACACGGGCAGAGTGTGACGTCATTGCCCCAGTACAGTGACAGCATAAACACTGCCTGCACTGTATAGTGTTTCTGAATGTATTTATTACTTCCACACATAGACCAAAATGCTTGCAGCACAAAAATCGAAATATTCACGTATTGCTGAAAACCTATACAAGAATTTACGAGTGTTTATTTTACTGCAGATGGTGACAACGTTCGTGCATCGACTATACCTGACCTACTCTGTGTAGTGATCATGTGACACACTGATCCCTCCCACTTCCTATAGTCCAAACACCGCAACTTTTTGTTCTCTGTATGAAGATTCGCTCCCTAGTGACGACTATAAGGAATACACTGTGAAAACGACGTCGAATGTGCCTGCTAAAATTCTTCAAATTATTCTCACAGTCTACTGGATTACTTGTAGTGCCAGCTGTGAAAATAAATCGTAATTAAAATTTATTAGCTTTGGACTACTACGTTTAATATGTACACGTTTGCAGAGTAGCAGTAAAGCCGCCAAAAGGCGTACAATATTACCGGCAAGCTAAACGCATGATAGCAAGCTTACCAGGGCACAAGGAGTTCTGATCGAGACGGCAGCAGGTAAAATCCTTCAACTTCAACTTCAACTTATTTTATTGACTAATATATATTGCCTGGTGCCGGTACAAAGGAGCCCGGCTTACAGGTTCAAATTTACATTATATACAGTTAACAGTTTTAAATGGGCACTCTGGTTTTTTCTTTTTTCACAACAAAAACCCATACGGTGAGCCCCCTTAGCTCACCGAGAACAGTTTTAGACTGTATTTTCAGTGTTTATGTTTGTCCTGTTTATTTTAGATAGTTTTTTTATGTACACTGATCCATACGCTCACTCACTCCTGGGCATACCACACATATGTCCCATCACACGCACACACACACACACACACACACGCTCGTATATACATATTTACACTGCACTATATACACTTCACTATTTACAGTTTTTCCGCAGTTTTCCTGTGCGGCCAGGTTGCAGCTCCTGTGGCGTTTCCAAGGCACAGACCTCTTCCGGAGTGCGTGGCCTAGGGCCTGGGTTGCATGGGTGCGCATCAGTCGGCGAGCCATGCACTGTCTAGAACATTTTAATTCTAGCATGCTTACGATGCTTTGGCTCGCCCTTGCCAATATTGGCAATCACGTCATTTTGGTGATTCTTGATGCGCTCCCACGCGAAAGTGGCTCTTTTTGTTATTGCCTCGGGAATGGATGGGATCTGGGTTTCCTGGTGAAGGGTTTGGTTAGTGGTTAGGATGGGAGCAGAGAGGATTTTCCGGAGGGAGAGGTTTTGGAGGGTTTGGATAGTCTTCAGGGCGGTTTTTGAGGCGTTTGCCCAGGCCGCACACGCGTAAAGAACCACTGACAGGATGAAAGCTTTATACAGGACGAGTTTGGACTTCAATTGCAGCTGTTTGCTGCGAAAGATGGGGGCGCATAACTTTAGCCGCTGTCTGCCTTTGTTGGCGCTATTTTTTATGTGGGTGAACCAGCACATTGTTCGGTCCAAGGTAACCTCTAAGTATTTAATTTGCCGACGACAGTGCAATACCTGATCACCGACCGTTAGGTCCATTGCCAAAGTGTGATGCCGCTTAGCGAAATGTATCAGCTGGCATTTGTCGGGATTAATTTTAATTTTCCAGTCATGTTGCCATGAGAGGAAGTTGTTAACATAACGTTGCATTTCTGCAAGGCCGAAACGTGGCTTTCTACGGTGGTTGTATATTGCAGTGTCGACAGCATACATGGCGACCTTACATCTGGCGTCCACTGGGAAATCGTTGGTGAATAGTATATACAGAAAGGGTGACATGATTGCCCCTTGTGGGACGCCAGCATGCATCACTCTCTCCCGAGAGGAGTGGCCCACTTGGACGTAGAAGTGTCGATTTTCTAAGAAGTTGTGCAGCAGGTATAGATAATTTTGGAGTGCCGGGAAATTGTGGTGCAGTTTGTAAATAAGGCCATTGTGCCAGCACCGGTCGAATGCGGCTGTAAACTTGAAATAGCGCCAACGTTGAAGCCCCATTGGGCAAAATCCTTTCACACGAGGCAAACTAGAAATACTAGCGCCTGTCACGATCCTAGCGCCAACAGCGATGCCAGCTCTTGCACTTCACCGCAGTCAGCACGCCAGCCAGTCGAGCGACCGCCGCCATCCAGGAAGGAGGTCAGCTCCCCGGGAGGGGCAGTGGCAGTGCCTATCCTGGAATTGCCGGCTCTTCCACCGCCGGCCACCGCATTACCCTCGGCCGCCTCTCCACCGCCGCCGGCGCCGGAACACACTGGTCCCCCCTCGGGAACCAGTGTTATCATCAGAGGAGTACCTCGCGACTTCCCAGTGAGGCATCTACTCACCGCCGCACAAAACGAGTGGCCGTCAGCTATGAAGGCCACTCGTATAGTGACCTCACGCGGACCTACAAGTCTCATGAGGATAATCTTCGCCGACACTGCAGACCAGGAAGCCGCCTTGAGGACGGGCTTGCCCTTACTTGGGCGGCGACTGCCTGCTGAGCCCAGCCGAACTACTCGCCGAGTGCCATGCCGCAGATGCTGCCGCTATGGGCACGACGCCACTGCCTGCACCGCTGCACCAAGGTGCCATTACTGTGGAGCCTCATGCCTCACATTGCAGTGCACCAACCACGACCTCCGCCGCCGACGCCGGTACTGCGCCACATGTAATGGACATGGTCATTTTACAGGACAGGCGCAGTGCCCACTTTACCCCAGGCAGTCAACACCAGCCAGCGCAGCCAGACCGACACAACACACATCAACACCTATCTCCGCCGACGCACCCACACCACGTGGAATAACTTCCTACGCCACAGCAGCAACACATGGAGAGCTTCACAGCACCGAGGCCCAGAAACTACATTCTATGGTCTCTGGCCTCGATCACCGTCTTCGATGCATTGAAGATGCTTGCAAACAACTCACCCACGCAGTCTCCACACTAACTACAGCAGTCACCACTCAACCACAACCCGTGACCAACGAACTACAAGACACCACAACTGCAATAGAAGAGGTTCGACATATCGCCGCAGAGAGCGTCCCAGCTCTCACTCACTCAATATCATCACTTAACACCAGGATCAACCAAGAACTCACCTCTGTAATGGAGGAGATCAGAGCTACCGCCGCAGAGAGCGTTCCTGCACTTACGCAGGCAATAGCAACATTGAACCTGAATGTCAACAAGCAGAGACGGGTCAACCGCAAGCGCCATGCTGCGATAGCCCGCCAGCTTACGCATCACACCACAGGTTTCAACGCCGCAGCTCGGCTACTTCACCAACTCCGTGCTGCCATCATAGAGCTCGACAACGCTGATGATATTGAATCAATACAGCGCAAGCTGTCCAGGATCGAAGACAACACACACGACACAACAAAAGAAACTACAGCGATCAAGCACGAACTCAGATCTATGAGTTTATCACGCTACCCCATAGCTCCCCCAATGACAATGCAAGCAATAACTACCCCAAGTCGTAGGTCTGTGCCAGGGCATTCGCCATGGCATTAGACCTGCCTTCATTCACCACCCATTTGAACATGCACTCACAATCATCCGGTTTGCTTCAAGCGGTACCGGACCCCACGTCACCCCGATCAAACAAATAAACAGAGTCACCACAGTAAAAATTTTAGTCAATAGGAAAAAAAAAAAAAAAAAAAAAAAAAAAAAAAAAAAAAAAAAAAAAAAAAAAAAGATCCTAGCGACCGGCAAGTAGTAACCGTAGTAACGGGGGTCAATCAAACGGCTTAAAACTTAGTAAACTTTAAAATATGTGTGGAATGTGAAAAATACACCAGCAAAGAAACAAATTATATTTTATAATGTTATGACACTGCCTGTTTCATTATATGGTAGTGAAACAAACTGGAGGAAATTAGCAGAGATGAGATATTTAAGATCAGTAAAGAGAAGTACGCTACTAGGCAGAATTTCAAATGTAACTAACTACTAGAGAGAATCTAAATATTGAAGGTGTATCCAATAAGTTAAGACGTTATATATTTGGTTAAATAATTTAGAACGAATGTCAGAAAATAGAAATCTGAAGAGGAAGATAGTAATTTTCTCCGCTTGACCGTTTATTGTCCACTGTTACTTTCAAGCAGCAATACAATTTTGTAATATTTTTATACAAATTACTAAAATACTTTAATAGAACATTTTACTACTTTTATATCAAAATACGTGTGTAATTTACGCTGTATTGCCTTTTAAAAAAAGGAGCAATATCCATGAAGCCACAGTTTAGTGAAAACCGTGATCAGACACGCGCGCCATTACACCGATTATTTTAAGTGGGTCATCCCCGTCCTTTTTCACTTCGGTCACTGGGACTCGCGCTTGCGACGTTCAGCTTTGAATGGATGGTTTGTCCGTTACATCTCGCTTAACACAAGTTCCTGATCCTATGGGCATTCCAGCATTCGAGAACAGGTTCTCCTGTATGGTATGCTTATCTGCACAGCACCTAGCCGCTTATTGCGAACTTTTTTTTTTTTAATTTTTTTTTTCAAAATGAACAATTTATCAATACATGGCTAATTCGTACGATAAGTAACTATTGTCGAAGTTAAATATTTGTTAAGCTGAAAGTTTAAAATCAAATACTCAAAATAAATGTTCTGTGCGCTCCCAGAGGGTTTTTATGTTTACAAACTTTGTGATTCATTTGTTATATAACCCCGCATTAGGGAGGGGAAAAACGACATGGTGCCTAGGGCAAGGACACAGTAAACATCAGACTGAAGAAAAGACTGCAACATAATCCTTCAGGTATTTTTATATACCTATTCAGAAATTGTTTTGTAGTGACACAGTTTATAAGACAGACTGTGGTACACATACAGATAGCGGTGGCGTTAAGTTCTAAAGGTCCCAGAGAGAATGTCACACTGTGTAATTGAAGAGATAGCTTTACATTAATCTTGGACAGAAATAACTATGGTTAATATTTTTGAAAATTGACATGTGTGCTGTGGGTACTATTACGTTCTGGAATTTATAGTTAACGTTATTTTTGTATTTCTTACGTCGCTTTAACTATGAAGCCATCTAGCGACTGATCTGTTAGGAGACACTCGTAGATCGTTGTGTGGCAGACAATTAACCTTCAAGGTCTCATCCCTATTCATACCATTTTGTTTTGTCACAAGTCCACAGAGAGCCTCCGCCTCCGTGGCGGACAGATGGCATTAGGGTGCCATCCAGCCTATCTGCTTTCATTATCTGTGGATAGATGGCACATCATTCACTATTACCATGTATTCACTATTACTGTTGTCTTAGACTTATGCTGGCACTTCGGGTCACAGTATTAAATATCCAATGCGGTGTTTACCTTGGCGACTGAGGAAAACTACGAAAAAGTAGTCCATGGGATTTCAACCCTGGACCTCCCGTATGCGGTAGCTAACTATTATTAGGCCAATCAATGATTATTATTGTTACTCCGCACAACTGCGTGTGGGCTAAAGTTGGAAAAGCAGAATTCGATTGCAAATTGATTACCAGTAATTAATATTGTTTATCAGATCACAAATGAAGGCTATTAGAGTTGGAAGCCCGGACATACCGTAAATCTCAGCCAGCTAAAACCAACAATCAGAAAACATGCGTAAGCAGATCCATTGTTATCGGCTTGTGTTTCTGTATTAGAACACATGTTTGTAAGTGATTCAATGGGTTTGTGAAATGTAATTGTTTATATAGTATTGTTGCACCAGGGTGATGTGTTCACTTTGCGTTTTCTGCATATCCAACTCGCCTGTATGTGTCAACATAACCTTACTTTTGAAAATATACTTTCAGTAAGGTCCCAGGTTGAAACACTCTGCATTCAGTTTACCGTCATTGTTAAGTGAAATCATTCATTCAAAATAAATTGTACTTAGTGTTGGCATTACTGTTGATATACAGGTGTTAATGAACTACACCGAAATAACTTGAGAGATTATAGATGTGACCGACACAACTAATAAGATAGTCAATGTATGCTCCGCGACTAAACAGAACTAGTTATATGGTGTTAAACATTAATACGTCGGTGTTAAAGCAAACCCTGATGCAAATTGGCTTAGAATATCTAAGTCTGCTGCCCAAGTATACAAAAGTCGATTTTCAGCAGTCCGTTATCAGCGTTCTCGAGATTTAATGTCACAAAAATCTCTCAAACCTTGGACTAATCACCTGACTGCGACAATGAACAACAATTGGCTGCCTTCTTGCGTTATGATGCCTACTCCAGAGACGCTTCGTTGATTGTAACGTCAAAGGCTGTAGTCACAAAGATCGTGTAGTTACTAATTTACTTTTTTTATTCCTTATGAAGAAGAGCACTGACATTTGTATCGTCTCCTTTATTCGGCTCACGCCAGAAATCTTGAATAGGCGCGAGAATCACTCCTTCGCCGCTGGCAACTTTGTCATTAAAATTCAGCAGTTCCTGTAAAACTGACGTAAAGTCTTAGATGTTTTTATGTTTTTACTCTTTCTTGGACCTTTTAAATTACTTTTCACTCTAAAGTACAGCATATGAACGTTTTAAGCAGGTTTCAACTTCTTTTTAGCAAGAATTGTAATTTATTGTACGAGTTGAAGTAAAAATGCATAAACTAAAACAGAATTTAAAGTCTAGACTAAAACTTACTAATGAACGCGTGCAGGAGGAAGGTACTGGTAATATATGCAGGTATGAGAAATGTATATAAAATAATAGTCTTCATTTCAGTGGGTTACTCTATGTTGTACCCAACTAGCGTCTGCTTCGAGGCAAGCACTGCCCTCAGATATAAACAAAACACTCGTTCCGCACGTTTACCGTACCGCTGAAGCGGCCACTATCTCGGACAATTCCACACGAATGCCTGACGGGTGTAAATGTTACAGAATGATAGATTCGTTCAAGAAATAATGAAAATTCGGTTTTCCATAGTTAAGGAAACAGAAAAATTAAACGGAACGTGTAGTTTAGGGTTAAAACAATGCTGACAAAGCGATAGGTTCACATTTTCCTAATAATGCACATAATTACTATTATTATCATCAATATCATTATCACTGTCCATAACAAAATTACATTAATTTGCTAAATATATTCAAAACTTAATTTTTATCTAGACAGGCAGGGAGTGCATAATGTTGAAGGGCGGTTTAACGCATCAGCTGTGATGAGTAAATAAATATCCCAGAGTTGTTGTAAACAGTTGGTATTATATTCACTTCCAATGTTTAACTTGATATTTGCTCTGCACTGTCTTCGCCATTTTGATGCTAACTAAAATATTCTTGACGCAAAGTCTTAAGACGCTACAAATCGTGCAAAATTACACTATTCTGGCAACAGTACCAGAAAATGAAAGACGAAATTACCATTGGAACAACGCAATGACGTCATCACCATGACAATTTTCTCCCACGTGTCTGTGAGAAAACCTGAAAACGTCTTTTTTCATAAACATATTTTCATTTTTCTGAAATTAATAAACTCTCAGAACTCTTCGCTTCATTCAAAATGTCAAGCGGAATACAATTCATATCTTCAAGTTTTATCACTCCCTTCCATTTTTTTCTGTAAGTGTTGAAATTAATAAATCAACTGTTTAGCAACCATATTACGTCATACATCTGTGATCTGATACATTATAATTTTACATTTAGCAACTTTATTAATTACACTGGTCGACAAGATTTTTTTCACAAGAAATCTGAATATTGAATCTAGTGCATTTTTTCATCCTAAATTCAGATATGTAGTCAGAATTTTCCCATCAGGCATAGTTTTTCTGTGAAAGCTACTTTTCAAAATATGATTTTAGCGTTTTCTTTGACCTGTCATAGGAACCTTTACCTCATATGTAGCTATTTTACTCAAGCCGTATTTATTGAAATTATTTGTAATATGACGCTGAAGCACCACAAAACAAGACTGTGCAGGTTCATTCATGTTTAGACATGCTCAGACCTGTCTGGCATTGTGATGTGTCAGTATTGAGCTGACTGTGACATTGTTCACTAGTGAAATATTTCCTTCCTTTCTGTTTAGAAGTGTATTGTGTATGTTGTGTATGTTGTATTTCAGTGCTTAATGTTTTCATCATGCCAAGAAAGTGTGTAAATCATGCAGACAATTTCTGCTATATTTGTGGTGAGCTGACCTTCAAGTCTCAGAGGCGAAATATGACCCCACTTGTAAAGAAGTGTTATCATCTTTACTTTGGCTGTCAAGTTGGTGATTTTGATAAGAGCTGGGCCCCAAATACATGCTGTGTTTCGTGTGTTAGACTGCTGACTGGGTGGAAAAATGGTACACATCATATGCCATTTGCAATTCCCATGATTTGGAGGGAACTGAAGGATCATTCAACTGACTGTTATTTTTGTTTGACAAATATTAAAGGAATCACATCTAAAACAAAATATACAGTTAAGTATCCGAATTTGCAATCTGCATTGAGACCTGTCTTACACAGTGAAGAGTTCCCCGTACCAGTATATGTAGATACAACCTTAAGTGATAACTCTGATTCTGACCTAACTGAAACTCAAAATGATTCAGATGAAAATAAAAATGATCTTACATATGAAGCCAGTAGCTGTTCATCAGAACCATACTTTCCCAATCAGCAAGACCTTAATGACCTGATTCGGGATTTAAATCTGTCTAAACTGCAAGCTGAAGTTTTAACTTCCAGACTCAAAGGGTGGAATTTACTCCAAAAAGATGTAAGAATAAGTAGTTACGTAGCCGCCATAGTGTTTTCAAAGAATACTTCTCTGAAGAATATGGTGTTGTGTTTTGTAATAATATTTTCACTTATGGAAACTCTTGGGCATCAACACTGACCAGATGAGTGGCGATTGTTCATAGACTCCTCTAAAGTAAGTTTGAAGGCTGTGCTGCTACATATTGGCAATGAACTTCCATCGATACCAGTAGCGCATGCCGCTATGAAAGAGACATATCAAAATATGAAACTAATTTTAGAGAAAATACAATATGGAAAATATGAATGGAATATCTATGGTGATTTAAAGGTCATTGCTTTATTGCTTGGTTTGCAACTTGGGTTCACCAAATTTTGCTGTTTTTTGTGCGAGTGGGACAGCAGAGATATGAAGTCTCACTACGTTAGAAAGTCATGGCCAAAACGTGAATCTCTTCTCCCTGGCCAGAAAAATGTGGCATGTGTCCCTTTAGTGAATCCTGAAAAAATATTTTTACCTCCATTGCATATTAAGTTAGGAGTTCTGAAAAATTTCGTCAAAGCTATGGATAAACTTTCTGATGGATTCTTGTACTTGAAATCGAAATTCCCCAAAGTCAGTGATGCTAAATTGAAAGAAGGAGTTTTTATAGGACCACAAATCCGATCATTAATGGCTGATGAACATTTCGAGGGACTGTTAAATCCACTGGAGAGAGCAGCCTGGCAGTCTTTCAAAAGTTTATGTTGCAATTTTCTTGGAAACCATAAAGCAGAAAACTATCGTGACATAGTGGCCGATCTTCTGCATTCTTATAAAGCTATGGGATGCAACATGTCTTTAAAAATTCACTTCTTGGACTCTCACTTGGACTTCTTCCCCGAAAACCTTGGAGCTGTCAGCGATGAACACGGTGAGCGTTTTCATCAGCAAATTTCTACGATAGAGAAGAGGTACCAAGGCAAATGGAGTTCCAATATGCTGGCTGACTACTGTTGGACTAAAATGAGAGACGTTCCAGATGCAAAATATACCCGAAAATCACTATCTACCACTTTCTAGGTAAGTCAGAATCAGTAGTTATAATTTTGAGTTAGATAGCTAGTTACGGATGTTTTAGAATATTATAAAAATTCAAATGAATATCACAAAACTCCTGCCCGATGCGGACAAACTGTAATTATATTTGAGTTCAGCACGAAAAATACTTTTAGAATCTGTTATTTTAATTCTTGTGAAAGAGAAAAAGTTAATTTTTGTAGACCAGTGTTATTTTTACGTATTTTAAGCACACTGGTAGTAACTCAACCATGCGATAGTGGGTCAGCTCAATACTGCACTTTCAGAGCAGAGAAAAAGTCAACCGCATGACCTTGTGCACAGCAGCTGTGTTATGTTTGTGCGCGCAGTGGAAAAACACCGCGCAGCAGTTCGAATGTTTGAGTCTCTCTGCATAAAGTGAAGTATGAAAAGCAACAATGACCAAAACTTTGATACAATACATTTTTTCCTTGACGGAAAGTTTCATAAACATAAACAAAAGCAGGTGCAAAAATATAGGTTACAGTATATTGAAAACTACATGCTACGTCATTCTCGCCTATATAAGCGAGTCGAGACAGCAACAGACAGTCGTCAGCTGTGTGTGTGTGTGTGTGTGTGTGTGTGTGTGTGTGTGTGTGTGTGTGTGTGTGTGTGTGTGTGTGCGCGCGCACTCAGCGTAGAGATACATTTGTGAGTTTATCTTCAGCGATAGGTTTGGACGTTTGATCGTCGCATCGGAGTAGTGTGTTGTGTGAAGTAGTTTAAGTGAATGTGACCGTCGAAGGGAGCTGTCTAGGTTACAAGAGGACAGAACAGCTTATGAGTTGTAAGGTCACGACGAATGAAATTGTAGTTTGCGTTAACGATAAAAGGACTGTTTTTATGGTTCAGTTTTAGAACATAAATAAAGTAATAGAAAAGGTAACTGAACTTTCTATTTGTCAGGAGTGGGATTTGTCACATTGTCACAATATTGTGACGCCGGCCTCATCGCACAACAATGGATGGGCGGGTGCCGGGCTGCTATATATCACAGGTCGAGCTGCGTGTGTGTACGTGACTGTAATTATGGAAGTGGCAGAAACAAAAGGGACTTTTCTAAAGCCCTCTCGAGACTTCCGAGTCATTTCCGAAGCGTGTGAAACATCTTGTAACGTCATCCCCCATATAGAAGGATACGAGGCAGCAACAGAGTGAGTTTTAGTTTTACAGTTTGAGCAATGGTCATGGGTTGGTCAGTGTGAGCCAGCTGTGCGCGTGCGTGTCGTCAGTGCGTCGTAAGAAGATCAACGAGCGTCGAGTGATTGTATAGCCATAATTTAGTGTATGATAGAGAAAGTGAAGAAAGACATTGAAAGGACAGAGCAAGGTTATGAGACTGTAGGCTGTATTAACGATGAGAAGAAAACTTGGAAAATTTTTAGAAGAGAATGAAGTGATAGAAGAAAACCGGACTGATTTTGTTACGATATTGACTTTTTTTTTCATTTTGGAAAGAGACCTAAATGTCAAACGTGCCATACAGATAAATACATTACTACTTTCTCAAACCCATATCCATCCAGGCAATGAATACTTGTATGTAAAAAAATTCTGCGGACAAATATTTCATTAAGTACAAGTAATGGTATGGTGCAGCAAGTAAACAGACCAGTGTACGGCTGGGAAAGAAATCCGTAAGCTTGGTCTGACGAGGCTCTCCCGTTAGTTGAATGTAAACGTGGATAATTTATGGAAATTGGTCTGCACATTCATTCCAGCGCGAAATCCATTAACTTCATTTATCATCCGGCTTCTCCTGTCGAGCATGGATGTTATTTGCTCCATGACATTACATCCTAAGGTAGAGTAAAAACGTGGGCGGTTCAGCGATGTTGCGTAACGAGGAGAGGGAATATGTTCAAACATGAATACAGCCACTCAAAGAGGCTTCTTTTTAGACGAATAAAAATTCATCAATCTTGATGACCTTTTTTTAACAAACCTCAGCTCTGTAGTAAAAATGAGCATAAAAGAAAGGTAGATTGCGGACTGATAGATAACTTTTTCAGGAAAGTAAAGTAAATGTTGGAACGCACGCCCATTGCGATTAGCACAAAGAGTACATCGACGTGCCCTATTCTGTCGTACTCTCGCAAAGACACCAGCCATTACTCTGGTTTAAAAGTTTGTTGGTCTAATTTTGAAAAGTAAATCTGTGATTAACTGTAAACAATTAGATGTTTGTGTTTTGTTTGTGTTCTGTGGTTGTTTCTTGGATTAAGATTGTGTGTCTTACTAAGATAAATGCAATACTAAGTTGCATTGTTGAATTTTCTCTCTAGTCTGAACACTGCTTTTAGCCTACGTCTAGGGATATGTCTTTGCATTTTCTTCTGTCTCTTGTGGTGCTGGTACATTGGACCCTAGCTACCTTTTGAAGGTCTTGTGACCAGCTGTGCCGCGGACATCTGCTCCACAGGTTGCGGTGTAGACCCATCTGACCTGGTTCATCCTGGCTACGTGCCCTCCCCAGTGCCATTTGGTCTGTTTCACTCTGCTTGCCGCATCTTCCATTCCGCTCTTCCTTCTCAGTTCATCCTTCCTTACCTTGTCGACGATTTTGATACTCAATATCCTTCTCTCCATTTTACGTTGGCACACTTGGATGTTTTTCGTTTGTTCCTTTATTAGTATCCCTGTCTGGCTTCCGTAAGTAATGACGCAGGTCTGTAGTATTTCAAATCTTAGTTTGGTGTTGAGAGATTTTTCCAGAAGTACAAATCTGAGGATCCAAAATTTCCCCAGGCAAGTTTCATCCTTGTTTGAATCTCTCTTTCTCCACTCCCTGACATACTAATCGTTTGTCCTAAGTAGATATACGGTTATCCTGTAGACGCCCATCCTCACGTGGTCGATAGGCAGTTGTTTGTGACTGAGGCATTGTTGTTATGAGGTTCATTTCCTTTAACTCGTTGGTGACGTATGTATTGCCAACGCTGGAAAATTGAAATCAGCGGAAGTATGTTTATGTTGCCAACCAACTTGTTAACGTTATTTGTTGTTATTTAGAGCTATTGTTTTGTAATTAAGCGATGTGACTTAAGTTCTTGTGCGGTGCGGTTGTGGTTTTAATCTGTATTCTACATACGTTTGAAAATGAAAAATTGGACTGAGGAAGAGACATTGTGGCCCATCGAAGCATATAAAAATGAAAATTACCACAACAGGCACAAGAGAAGGCAGTAAACCGAGAAGGGATGCTCTCAGAGCACCCGCCTATTAAGCGGAGGGTCTGTCGTTCAAATCCCAGCTGTGGTATTGAATTGTTAAGTTCTAGCACTACCTCTCAAACATTGCCCACACACGGTTTGTGTTTAAAAATACCAATAGTAAGTTTGTTGGCATATATAAATAATAAACTTGAACTTGTTGCGCATTTTCACAGATGACTACACTTATCAAAGGTACAACAATCCTTATTTGAGATTGTATAATACGGTAATTTTATTACAGATTATGCAGTATTACGCAATAGTGCAACAATAATAATGAAGTAGTTAATAATATTGAGGTTGTGTACTACAGTAATGTTATTACAGATTACGCAGTATTAACAACAATATTAATAAATAATAGTACATTATTTTGGCATTTTGTGATGCGTGGTTGGTAGTTTTAGCGAGTTGTACAATGTGAAGTTGGCAGCAGATATTTCTGCCTTGCAGCGCCATCTTCTTCCGTTGTAGGTCAGTGACAGAATAGAACTGTCAGTGAACCACGTGCCGACGGTCTCCTACAGTTTTACCGGCAGATCATTACTATCGTTATAACCGTTTTGGTTTCCATTTCCTCCGTATAAACAACCATCATGGCACTATTTTTCATAAGTAATGAAATGAAGTGACTAGAACATTTATCTGAAGAACTTTACTATCAAGAGTTGCGTTTATTAAGACTATTTCGCGAATTCAACGATGATATAAACTATGAACTATTATTTAAATGCTGTATTGTAGTTAGTAACCTCTTAAAAGAAACATAAAACAGGCATACATACCCCGCATCCATTTTCATAACCTACAAGAGTATCTTAGTCCATGCTTCAAACCTTTAAGCTGTTGGCAATATCAGTAGTTGGAGTTATCTGCTGTCAATTTATAACTTCGTTCAGAGTTCATTGCCTCCTCCTGTAACAACATAGGGCATATTATATCGCTTGCGTTTCGCTATTTGTCTCTACGCGGTATAACAGTCGTTTTCAATAGGGAAAAACGTTATGCCAGAAGCAATTTCACGCTCGTTAAATAATTGACGACAATGGACGCCTATAACGAAGATGCATGGAAACATGTTCCATCGAATGACAATGATAAAATAACAAATGAAAGTTGTGTTACATAACTAGATTGGGAGGTAAGTTCCGTTGATTCGTTCGTTTGTTCTTCCGAGGTTCTTTAGAACACCAAAGAGTATATAATCCTCGCACAGTTTATCTTGAGATCGCAGACAGCTTTATTGTTAAGAGGATAGTCAGATTTTTCATGTTTTTGTGTAGTCGTACATTAAATTATATCATAGAAGGCTGTGAGTCGTTTTCTGCAATCGATTTTGTAGGTTAGCAAATGGCTGAAGTGAACTGATAAAATACATGACTCCATTTTTATTTACAGGAATTTGTGACATCGATACTGAATCTATTTCAGGAATTTAGTACTTAAAAGTACTCTGATACTTTATTAAAACACAAAAGTAAACCGGTGTGACATCTAATGGTAACACGATACAATGAAATGCACAAGTGGTAACACTGGAGTGTGGACAACGATGCTCGGTTGTTACTTTGACAAAGATAGATCTTCTTGACTCGGCCCGTTCGTAGAACTAGATTGCAGGGCTGAAAATAAAGTACGCGAGCAGTACTTAGAAAGCGGCGCAGATTAACTCTAGTGATTTTGCGTCACGTTTTAGTTATTAATTTAGGTATTAAAATGGCAAAGTCTGAGCGCAGCGAAAAACAAATGACAGGTGCACCAATCAGTACTGAGAGACCCTGACTTCATAAATCTACTCAACAGTTGTGAATTTTTGTTTAAAATACAGTTGAGACTAAATGCCTGTCTTGGTTGTTCTATGAAGACTGTAAAAACCAGTTCAGTTTCAAAAACCTCTAACAGAATGAATTTTAAAAAATCCGATTACACGACTTTCTCTACTCACTCTTGTACAAAATGTTCTTAAAAACTCTTATTGTAACCAGTTCATGTTAACTGAACAGACATTTGTAGAAATGGTATTACACATTTCCTTGTAGGTACAACGTGAGTAGGAAAATACTTTACGGCTTAAGCGATAGGGAAATCATTTTAAGGGCTAGTTCTTTAGTGATGGCTTTGATTTTTCAAGTCAAAAAATGAGAATAACCACTTCCCATTTAAGAGAAGTATAAGTATTGGAAAATTGAAACAAATAACAAGAAATATCTTCGGAATGTTCCCTCTACTGTGTTTAACAAGATCACACACACACGCGCGCGCGCGCACAGTTTTCCAAAAATTCTTTTTTGGGATTCAGGCAGTCTCAAAACATGTATTTGTGGTAAAACCTCAATATCCAATTTTTGGGGAAATACAAAACTGCCTATGTTTTGAGAAATGGTAGCTTGGTATGTATCCTTCTACATGGTCGTAACAATGCCCCGAAATAAATAACGCCTATTGGATATACTAACCATTACGCGTTACAGCATTCATTCCGCCCACTCTGCGTCATGCTTTTGTGACACATCTACTTGAAGGTACTAACCAGACTGAAAACATATTGGTCCTAATATGTAAGATTTTAGGTTCAAAATGAAGCAAATATTTATGTAATATTGTTCATTAGCCTATCAATTACTATAGCTTTGCCGGCCTTAATTTACACGTGATGTTGTTAAGATAAGGGTGGCGAAGATATATTAGAAATATCTCCATTTATAACCCTAAAGGCCATTATGTAGTAAAGCAAGCAAAAATAAATCAGACGCGATATGAAAATTTACCTGTAGCAAATATGCAGAGCTTATCCAAGCAGACAGTGTTTGCTGTTTTTGTAGGTTAGCAGTATTCGTAACATCGACTTCTGAAGGGTTGGTCGCATTCTGTCTGGGATGAAGAACGTCACATGGTAAGAGATAAAAGAGCTTGGTAGAGGGAACTAGTTGCCTCCTTTCAGTAAGATGAGAGTTAGCCTGCGGGCTCTCTCAACTTTCCCGTTTAACTTCTAAAGAAAGTACATTTTAATTTCGAAGAAAACTGGAGACTTTTTATGACATGACTGCCAAAGTCCGCCGTTCCGCTATATGGTTTTTTTTTTTATGTTGCACAATTCCATAATGTGTTGCATACAATGTCGCATTGGTTTCTTTATTTTTGGATAACAATTCTAATTTCAGTCTCTGCGCTGCTTGTAAAACTTCAGTAGGTTCATCACAGTCCATGTGGAGAATACCGCCACATATTCACCATCGAAGAAAACGTGAGGTCCAATGCTGCTATCGAATGAAGTTCACAGCTTTTTACTGCGCACCAGAAATTGATGAAATCCATAAAGCTTGTTTGAGGTTTAGTATTGGTAATTCCGCTTGTTTACATAAACACAGATGAAATTGCACTTCACACTGCATGATAAACACCACTTCAAACAGCTCACAGAACACAGATCTCCATTACTCCATTACGTTACGTCGATATCATTTCTATCACTATAATTTCAATTACTTTTTGTAATCACTCTTACAAAAACTATTCTTACAAAGTGTGTTTGTCTATCTACTTATTGTTAATATTGTCGGCACCGTTGCCGAGCGGTTAGAGCGTTCGCCTACCCCCTAGGTGGCTCGGGTTCGATCCAGGGACCAGCATGTGGTATTCGTGATGGACGAAGCGGCGTACACTATAGTTGACCTATATACATACAATATACATTTCTGTGAATGTTATGGCTTCAATAATTCAATATCCAACACACAAACAATATACTGAAACACTTAGCAGGAAGTAAACATATAATTCACAACATTGATGACGTAATTCCTAGAGTAACTTGTGTAGGGTTCACATTTATGTGAACAGATGTTTTTCTGTCTTTAGCATAGGTGCATATGGAACATACCTATTTTGCGTTTAGCAGGGACTTTTCTGCTCTAACCGTTTCTGAAGAATCCTCTGCAGATTGGTTACCTTCTGCGTGGTTCATTGCTTTTGGAGGGGTCTATTTATTTCCCTCTGTTTTTGCAGGGAAGTTACTAAAACACTGGCCCTGTGTTATTTATATCAAATTATCTAACCAACAAAGCGCTAGAATTTTGAATATCCGTTCTTTAGTTAGTCTCACTGAATACGTAACCTATATTGTAGGGAGCGGCATGGGTAATCGCCCAGCGCATGCGCAAAGCGAAACAAACTGATGCAGCGCCACTGTGACCCTGGTGTACGGTTCTAGAGTTAAACATGATACTTCTGATAATAGAAAAATGTTCTTATAATACGTATTACAAATTGTAATCGTAATATTACAGTAACTATCAATTACGTGAGAAAATTTGTTTTAAAAAGGCAACTAATTAGGTTTTTTAAATTAAATTTATACAAAAACCGTTGAATCTGTTGAAATACGCCAAAGGAAAAAGTCGTCGTTTATTCAATTGTCTATTAATACAGCCATAAATCAAGAACCTTTAATCAATAATAATTCAGGAAGATGATAAATTTTTTGCACCCTGTACAGGAAGGATGTTAAGGATAGTAATGTGTATGCTATTGCTAAGTCTGCCACAGTTATAATTTGGATTGTTCTAGAATCTACCTGGTGTTTAAGATTATCGTTTATTATACAATCTGTCTTAAATTTCTTCGGTCTTGTGAATGCATGCTTTTCTTGTACACTATGTTTTCTCGTAGTTTAAGATAACGTCAATTGGTAGTGGAAGGTCATTTAACTCCTCTCCCTCCTTCCAAATACAACCTGTAATGGGGAGGTATCAAAACTGGCTCGGTGTTTGCACAGTGCTGATATAGAGAGATGAAAGAAATGTATACGCACACACACATACACCAACCTCAATAATGACAAGGTATAAACTAAACCAAACTTATATTCTAATAGTTTCCCAACTTCGAAAAAAATCATGCACCTTTCCCCTAACTTCAGCTGTGCAGCTATAGCATCTTATCTGGCCACCATTCAAGTCCTGTTGTGGATGTCGCCGAGCTGTTCACGTTGGCAGGCTTGTATATTCTATGTACCAGCAGTACAGTAGCTTACTAAGTGGGGTGCTCAAGCGGAACCCCACCCACTCTTTGCACGAATCTTTCAGCAACAGTGCAATTTTACTTTACATGGGGAACATGATCACCGTGGGTGGCTGATATTGGCGTCCCTTTACAAAACAAAGCATGCGTTAGTAGACAGAGAAACGACGTGACCTCTGAAGATGTTCCCCATAGCAAGAGAATGAAACGTTACTCAAAACTATTCAATTTATACATCACAACAAAATAGTTCGAATATTTCAGAAGATGAATCAAGGTTCCATCAGTGTTCATAATACTTAAGAGCTGCTTTAACCAACATTCAACTAGAAGTTTTAATTGTCTCCAAGGTAAAAAACAATGCCCACTGTTTAACCCCGTAATTGATAATAACCACATACATCGCAGAGGAGTATTTATTGAAACTTTTAAAATATGTCGGTAAGCAGTGGGCGTTAAGCACACTTCCGAAAAGCGACGGCGTGAATATTGGTCTCGTGAGAATTCAATCAATGGTGCCCTGCCAGGCCACGCGTTACGAGGTGATTGCTTGTTCCGGCCATGCTCGTGGCTCGTATATGCATAATTACATTTGCACGGTTTACCATGTAACATGCAGGTTCCAGTTCCAGCGGCACAGCTCTCCACACATTGGCTACACAATCTTTCAACTACAAATGAAAATACGTAAAACATTTGTTGAGTTCTTGTAATAAGATTTTGTCGGTCTCTTACTACTTTACAATTTATACAAAAGTAATTAGAATGAAGAAACTTCACAGGGTACAGCGTAGTGTGAGCAAATATCACTTCTTTATCAATTGACAAAGTTTACAGTACACAAAATACTATATAATGACAATAATTGAAATGTCGCGACGACTAATGTATCTTCCGGGACGACACACTCGCACACATGCTGACACTCGGCGAATTACTGAGACAGCATGCCCCACTTAAAATCACTTTAAAAACGCTAACAATTACACACTGCATGAACAATATATCATTTGTTCAGGAAATTTGGAAACTTTTAAGATAAAAATAAAAAATTTACTTTTTGATCACTTCCTACTACACTGTACCCCTTAAGCTATACTTTTAGTCACTAACAATTTGAGAAATTATGCCGTTAAGCATCTCTTATATCCTTTAAGAAAATCTGCATTAATACTCATTAATTCTTAATGCTCGTGTAAATAAAATCATGCTTTGTCCGTATCAAAAAAAAAATCTAATGTGTTGCTTCACATGACTTTCTCTACTCTTGTACTAACCATTCTTACAAACTCTTATTCCTGTATCTTCGTGTTAGTTGAGATAAACATTTGCAGGAATTATCTTATTTGTTATTTCCTTGTAGGTGCAAGGGGAATATTAGAATACAGTAGAACTTGAGCGATAGTCAAATCTCTTAAAGCTTTGAGATTTCATTCTCTTTGCGCGGCTAACTTAAGAAAATGAGTAGCGAACTTGCATTTGTTTGTTTTCCAAAATATTTGCTCCAATAGGCACGCTGGAATCGAATTATTTAGTATCGTTTTGTGAGTAAGTGATTTATTTTAGCAGCAAATGAAAGAGACAAATAACTCAATGTACCTCTTTATGCTAATTGCAACAGTAAATGATAAAGGAATGGTTAGATATTTAAAATCAAACATTCGACCAATAGTTTAGTTTCGAGTAAGGTTAACGTCCGCACACTCATACCCTAACACCTTGTACAGTCATGGAACAAATAATGGACCTCATAGGAGAGCAGAATATTTCCAAATCCCACGTCGTCTTGTAGTGCGGTTTACACAAGTCAATATCTCCAGCATGCAGTTGAGTTTAACGATAGTCTGTTCCTTATGAGCCTATTTGTGTGTCCGACAGACGATAACACGTGAAGCAAGGCTATCAATAAAGTCAACTGCATGTTGGAAATGTCGATTTTGTAAACCGCATTGCAACAAGTATTCTGCTCCCCAATGGCTATACATATGCAGCTGGATGCGTTAAGTTTCTCAACTGTTTTCTGACAAGTTCGGAGTATCAGGAGTTGCGGACGCCTGTTGACCACTCGTTCATTGGTTGTTGCAGTTCCCATTTGTTTGTTAACCCCAAAAACCTATCATCACTGCGGTATTCAGCGGTACTGCAATTGCCGATGCTCTGAAAACCGAGAAAGCAATAAATTATACGCTAAATGCAGGACAGAGAAACATTACAAACGTTTTTGGGAGTTCTGCATGGTGACGTTTCCTGGCACTGTGCCTTGCCACTAAACATTACGACACTTACAGTATCTCCATGGTTTTCATTTCACTAATTCTTTCACATAAAGGAGAAACCCAACGCCATCAATAACTCCAGATGCATCCGCTCTATCCACATTTCATAGAATTGATTCAGCCAACTGCAGTCCACGTTTGTATAGCTTCATGGCCGACATACTATGCGGAATGCGACAAGCTTTTGTTCTTATTATTAGGTCACAAAATGCTACGTGAAGAATAATTAGAAGTGCCGAGCTCCATACTCGCGTCCCAGTTTCTTTTAAGATTGCATCCATGACAAAGATCAAAGTAATTTAATTTATGTTCTCTGCTTTTCCTCGTCTTCTTGCAAGAAAATGGTATATCAATTGGAGATGTATGTATATACTTAAATGTGTATAAAACTGACTGAATATAAAAACATCATTTAAAAAAGCACTATGGTTCATACAGCACCAAGAATATTAATTTGTTTATCACCAGAAACTTATTTAAAAGGCTAAATGTGGGTTTAAATCCATGTGGAAAAGTAGCAGAGGCCCCCCTTTTCACCTTCTGGCTATTCTTAGAAGTATCTTAAATTTAAGATGGTTCCAAACGTGTTTTTGTAACTGAATGAAGAAAATGCCCAGATCTACTGCTAAATTGTTCAGAAAAAAGGTCTGGAGGACGTGGTAGGAAGGAAAATGTGAATATAAATAATGAATACAATGAAAATAACTCAGGACTTGAAAAGTTTTAGGTTAGGGAGTTCAACTACACTGACTCTTTGCATGCAACATTTCGATAACTGTTGGTATGGTGTGCAATACGCAGTTCCTTTGTTTCAATCAAGGGCTGCAGAAGTGTTCAATAGAAGGTCTCTCTGAAAAATGGATTAACTGCCAGCGACCTTTTCAGCTTTTATGACACCTCTTTATCGCGTCCTCTCACATGAAGCCTATTCTTTCCGGATATTGAACCTAACACAAATAAAATAAAAGGAAAGCTTTAACCAAAGGTTATCGAACCTATCACAGATTTAATGGAAGAACTAAATGAATAGAAAATGCATATATGTACAGAAAACAAATTTAATAAAATTTATTCTCAGTTTCTTACAGTAGAAAGGCCATGTTTGAATTTTCTTTACATTTATCTCCTATTTCTTTTGGAAAATATTGCAAATTATGCTTGAAATAAATAGCGTTTATTATGTTAAACAATTCTGTGTTATAAGAAAGGCTGTAACTTTATATTATAATACTGTTTCTGATTTCGAATGAAATGTTTTTTTTCTAATACCTATGCAATAAAAGCCTTTCGTGGATGACAAATTGTAATTACATTTATGTGATGTTGCAGAATTTCGGAAATTTGTCGCACTGTGTTACCAGATTGCCATAGACCAAATATTTGGCCACGTGTAGGCTTTGATGTGTGTGGAACAAGTAACAGTTGCAGCAAATAACGATTTTGTGAGTCATCAGAAGTAAGCATTACTTGCCTTTCATGCCAACGTGACTGATTATAACTGTCCAGCATGACATTGGAGAGAAAGAAGGGATCTTTAAATAATAATGAAACCCTTTCATTTTACTAAATTCGTTTTTTGTACCTGATTCACAGTTGTTTAAGCTATCCTTAACGCAGCCAATCTGGAACATAACCTATTTACTTTTGCGAAATCGACTGATCAAAGAATAAAATGACACACTTTTTTGTATAATGCTTCTACGAACACATATTACAATAAATGTAATGACTTCCCTTCCACCCTGTATATATTCAAATTAAAGCGTTTAAAATCAATGGCGGGTGTAGCGGATATTCATATAAATTCCGTTTCAATGGTTTTGTTTGCTTTCAAAGTCCACAAACAAAGCAGTTTTTTTAAATAAATTTAATACCCTTTTAACGATTAATCGTATCGGGCAACAGGTGTTTGCTGCTTTTAAAGTAATACAATTTCACTCTACAGAAGCATGCCTTTAAGTTAATTATTTGGTACATTTTATATATCACTGATATTCCTCTATTGCACTCACATGATCTTCTCTACTCTTGTACAAAATATGGGTTCTAAGCTATACTTGAATCTTTTAAAGGTAGTCGCTATGCGATGGCTTGAAAATCCCCTTCTGTTTGCATAGCCAAGGCTTATCTATTAAGCAACAAATGTTTTCCCTGACCTTTGTTTTCAGTTCATTTAGCATGGCGATGGTATATAGGGCACGAGTCACACTCCATTAACCTAATGGGAATATTTCGGAAGTATAAAAATGCAAAGCATTCCACACGGTGCTGCTCTATTAGCACTGAGAAAGCTATTTTGTATTCAGTACCCGTAGAACGTGGTGCCAACAAAATTGTACCCCCCCCCCCCACAGGGGTAAGAAGTATCGCTATTCCTAACTGCTTCTTGCTGTTCAGCCAACCGGGAAGGGGTGGATGGCGTTTAAAAGTTTTACCTGACTTTTCTGTGCGAGTTCATTGAGATAGACACTGGGGTTTATCGTTTTCTTGACAGTTGAAGGAATCACCTGTATATATGATACACGAAGAAAGCAAGAATTCATATACAGTAATCAAGTTCAACTAAAGCTATTCGTGCAATAATAAAAAGGAAGATCCAAGTATGAAGATATGGACCTCCTGAGTCCAAAGAATATCATATAGTTTTCCTTTGGCTAGTGGAAAAGCTTATTCTCATTGCACTATAATGGCCAGTGTTTGAATAGCTCAACTCTGATTGATGATTGCTAGATTAGTTAACTAAATACATGCTTAGCCACATGTTTGCTTTCCACATTAGCTTGTTGACTTCTGACGTCACTTCCGACACCTGTCAGTTGTTTATCTTTCCCAGTCATTAAGGTATTAATTCTGAGGTACGGATATCCTGCCGATTATAAGATTACAGAAGCATTTGTGTGGTTCAATGTAACGTGTGAAAATAGGCGATAAAGCACCGCAAAACTGTGATGTATCATGTTCATAACATTTCGTCTACTCTACCGTTTATTAGTGGCTATATAAAACATTATATTTCTGTCTAGTTCTGTCTAGTTCATTTTAATAACGATAAAACTATCCAGAAACAGCTGTGGATGAGTCATAAGCATGCGTAATTGCAACATCTGCTTGAGAAATTGATAGACGGCCTCAGTTGGGTAATAGCCTTTCTATGCCAACTCTGTATGCTATTGTTTTAATGAGGAGAGGAATTTTTGGGTCTCTATAATTGTTCTGTAGATTTGCCTCACACGATTACTGTATTATGGAACAAGATCTTAACTAAGAATTCCATTGCTATTGTATCTGTTGAAGTAACAGATTCATAGAGGATCTTAGGCGCTTCCGCACTATCTGTTTTCTATCCTGCTATTCTCCTATTGAGTAATATTTTAAAATTTAACCTTATGTGCCTTTAAAATGCACACAGCCGTGTGTCGGGGAAAGCAACCTTGTTAATATTTGATACTTCATCCCGTTATAGAACGGTTAGACATCAATGTTTTAACAATATATATTTTCTGCGCGTAATATCAAAGGTTGTAAATATTAAAACTGTTTGTGTACGGGTATTTCTGCTAAACTTTTCAAATTAACAGCTTTTTCTCGCTCATTTGTCATATTAATATACTTTTCCCTACTACTTTTATTCACTAGGTCAGCATAAACAACGCAGCGACGCGTATCGTGAGTGTAAACAAACATAATGCCCTGTTTACTGTGCCACTAAACCAAAGCATTACACCCCTCTACGTCGTGTTTGTAAACAAGCGATATGTTCACATCCAGAAGCCGGTTCAATACCCTAACCAACCTCAACGCAACGTTTACGAGTTACTTCACGTCTAGGCAACTATGTTTATGCATCTTATATGTGACAAACTACATTCTTGTGGAATTACGCATCGAAATCGGCTGATTAAAGAACAAAATGTCATTCGACTTTCTTTGTAATGCTTCTATGAAGCACATATTTCCTTCCACCCGGTATATATTTTGTTCTCAATGGTCTGGCAGGTCTATTAACGCAAAATCCGTTCACGGATGATAGAAACTACTTACCGTTTACTCAGCGTGAATAACAGAAGAATCGAGAAAGAGGACATCTGTGTAGTTTTGTTGAGTCAAAGTCAGAGCCGCTGGCGGGCGTTTCCTAAGTAGGTCATCTTGGCTGAAGACGTCTAAGGGAAGTAGGGAAGGAAGCTCATTCCCCGCTACCTGCACATTTATCACACTCCAGCTGTGGTAACATCCGGATAAATGTTCTTGCACGCCTTTGTGCCCACAGGGTATGTCCCGCCTTCCATACTCCTACGTCATAAATACAACAGAAACAATACTCCCTTCGTGTAAAATATAGTTCATCTTATTTGGAATACTTACTCTTCCTACGCCCTCAAACAATTTTTATTCACTGGACAAAGTAATTTAAGTTTGATATACTAGGTGAGTCAGCCGCGCCTTTATTTTTTTGGAAGGTAGGCCACCCATCTAACGGCATGTGCGCCTTAGTCCAGTTTTGCTAAAATGTATTGCTTGACGTTCTTAAAGAGGAATGCGCAAAATTGAGAGCAACAGTGCTTTAAGGGACAGAACGTACTCCTCGCTAAAGTACACCTCAAAAACATAAGACTTGGTTACTGAGAGCGAATTCCGGTTTCCACCCGATTTTACAAACTTTTTATTAGAGTATACATAGCAACGTAATTCAGTAAACGCCTCGGAAAAAATGGACCTATCATATGAGTACACTAACAACGTGAGCTAAAAAGAAAATGGTGGATTCTTGTACTTAGAGCAGGGGTTGGCTGCCAAAAATTAGGAAAAATTTAGACACGCCTCATCCATCATGGACCCGTACAGTCAAAACGGACATATTATTAAACAGTTTATTTACATTTTTGCGTGAACTACGCCTCGTACATCTCAATTAATATGCATAACAGCTTTTGCCATTTAAGTAATAATATTAAAACGCCCAGTAAGTGATTAAAACTGTCTTAAAAGGCTAAATCAAGCCCGTAAACTTGCGAGGTGGCAATGGCATAGCGGCAGGCATACAAGTTCTACTATTGGACGTGGTACGTGCTTTCAGGAAGTCTCGAAATAGCTGAATAGGATTGTGACGGGTCCTCTGCGCTTAACACCAATGACAGAGGTTCGAGTCTCAGCATTGTATATATTTCTTTTTATGTTCATCAAAACTTGGAAACCGAATTCACAATAATATAATTATTAAGTCCCTGAGGGTTTAGGACATTATAATTTAAATCGTTTTTGGTTGTCTGCATTTTAATAGCACAATAATTCATTGTGTGCAAAATTGAGTTTAACTTCCATGTTAAACTCTGACAATGTAATTTCCTTGCTTTCTGTGTTCAAATGTGTATGAATGATCCTTATTTCAATTGCACCTAGCTATAGGTGTGTTTAAACAACTACATAATTGCAGTTCACCAATAAAGAAACATCAAACAATGTCATAATACATAAATAAAACAATAAAAATGAATATAATAACAGTTTTGAGAATAATAGTTTGTAAATTGTGAGGACTGCACGGTTTAATTAAAAAAAATTAGTACATGCAGCAGGTGATTCGAACCACCTTCACAACAGACAGATTACTTCGGAGTCTTGCGCCCGTTCCAACTGAGCTACCTAGTAACGTGTTAGGTAAATATTCCGTTCAAGATGTAATATTCGCTGGTTCCAGTGAACTATTACAGAAGTGCAAACGTCAGCTGTCTAATTACGAATATATGAAAAAGCGATGTGATAACATCTATATTAGTACTAATTTCATCGAGTGTTTAACATCCATGTTAAATACACGGGTAGAACCTGGTAATGGGATCGATGTTTTCATGTTGGACTATAAAATGCGGATTGCATACAACTCGAGAATAAGGGGCAGCTGACTCACCTGGTATATCAGCACGCCACTACGTTAATAATTGCTGATACGCCCACAACGGGCGCCATGAATCATATTACAAAATGTTTATGACAATTATTTTTTATGCCAACAAACTACTGTTTTTAACGCACAAACTGTGTGTGAGAGACCGAAAGACTCAATAGTTCATGCGCAAATTCTCACGGTAGCTCGGTAGTTAGAGCAGCCGCGCGGGAAGCCTAAGGTCCGTCGTTAAAATCCCGACTGTGGCATTGAATTTTTCAATTCCGATTCTACCTCTCATGTTTGAGATTTTATTCTAAAAGTATGCAATGCTAAACATTGAGTTTAATACTATATTATGCAACGAGAGCATAACGGCAACAATTGTGAACCATTTCCGAGATATTTCTTGTTAGAATTTTGCATTACTTGTACCTTTTTCCAATAGTAATTTTTTATCTCTATTTCTTTTTTGTCAATTTGGTCTCACACTTTCTCGCGCTAGCATCCCCTTAAAAGGTTTGTCACTCTTGAATAGTTGGGCACATTGTTACCAGTCCAGCCATGCTTGTCTCTGGCGATAACCAGAGTGTACTTGAAGGCCGTTGTAATCAGCTTGAAGTTCACATTCTACGGTGCCTGTTGGTCGCCTCTCTTCTCGAGTTCACAGCGTTAATGCTATTATTGATTACCTATCATCTTTTCATCGTTCACCCCAACTGGGAATGAAACGGCGTCCCTGTTGATATCAAAGCTGCATCTTTAGCGAGTTCCCTAGCATTGCAACCAACTAGTATAACATAAAGACAGTCTAACGTATGAAGAGCAGTAGGTATGTTTCAGGTTGGCTGGTACCTTCAAGTAGACGTACCACAGAAAGCATGACACAGAGTGGGCAGAAAGAATGCTGTAACGGAACTGAGTTGTAATGCTTTCTGTAAGACCAATGACCTAACATTATCTACGCCAGTAAGTCACGCATTGAGGTCTGAAGCAAAATGGATAGTCTATCTCACAGGTGTTGTTCATTTCCCGGTGCAATTACGACCATACAAAAACATCAGTTAGTAAATTAAGTAATTGGTTTGTGGGAAAACTGTTAGACAAAGACAAAAAATCAGTACTTCTGTGCTAACCATTCTTAGAAACTCTTATTCCTATATCTTCTTCGTGTTAGTTGAGAAAAACATTTGTACAAATTATCTTATTGCTTATTTCCTTGTAGGTGCAAGAGGAATATAGGAATACATGTTTGAGCGATAGTCAAATCTTTTAAAGCTTTCAGATTCCCTTCTCTTTGCACGCTTAACATATAAAAAAATTAATACCGATGTTCCATTTGACAGAAGTATAAGTTCTCCAAAACTTACACAAATAACAAGGAATATCTCCGAAATGGTTCACTCTACAAAAAAATTATTTGGACATAAATTGTATGGATTAACAAGATCTACATTTTTTGTATAGTAAGATTTTGTCTGCCTCTTACGGTTTAGCAGTTATTCAAAAGTTATACAGAGTAAACAGGACTACATGGGCTATAGCTAGAAAATTCAAAAAATGCATTTCATTTGGCGTAAAATATCTTAGCCACTTTCGAGAAAATCAATATTTTCGAAACATTTTCCATGTAAAGGGTATTTTAGCATGGATTTTTTTTTTTTTTCAAAATTTTCGTGACTGATCCTTAAAAGATGCTATACGTAATAGAGCAAGTAATAAGCTTTTTAAAGAATAGTTCGTTGATGAATGAATGTAACATATCAGACTCTTTCCTGTTTTTTTTTTCGATATACTTAAGCACATACATATTCATAAGCTTGCTCATAGCCGTGGGGACCGGCCGCGCCTCTTGAGGTATACGCCGCAAGCCACTTGACCACTTCGAGAGCAGCGTCGGCGTTTCTAACTCTACGATCCTTCCTGCTACTTTGCATATTTCATATCCCCCCCCCCCCACAAAGTTTGGCACTTTATGTTGGTATATTTGCATATTTATCAGCGGCATACGATATTTCAGTTCATCAGCAGGCATAGGAATTTCTAAGCATTAAAGTCACAACGAAAAGTAATTAAAATTTTGTAATTGGACTATACGCAGTTATGTCTTAAGTCAACCCCCAATTGTAGACCGGATGCCATCCTATGTTTACTGTCTCTTGTTGACGCATACCCGCTGTTGTTTATTTCCACAACTAGAGTGCGAGTGTGTTGTCTGTGGACAATATAACTCAAAAACAAAAGCTGGTCAAATACCTATTTGTAAAGATAAAGTATATATTTTTAATGGTCATTATTTGTATGTAAGCAATTTCTGTTAATTATATGATTAAAATTTAAGCTGACAGTGACAAATTGTAATAGTTTATTGGATGCAATAAAATTGAACTGAATTGGACGTGGGACTTCGAAATACTCTGATTGTCAACCGTTTCTTCCATTCCTGCATAAGAATAGAGGAAGGTATGTGCAATAGATATATCAGATTTGTTTTTAAATTAGACACTCTTTTACTTTAATACAGCATTCGTTCTCTGATTATTTATTAAATTAAAACATTACAAGCTTCTTAAGAGTTTCTGAGCACTAGATAGACTTAAGAACATTTTCCCAGTTAAAACAGCCAAGAGACAACGTCAGATTTAAATATTTAAGTACTTAAAGGGTTGTTTAACACACGCGTCCATGTGTGAATAAAATTGTGAGGAGGAAGAAGAAGTTTTAAAGGATTGTCTGCTTGACTCCTTCTCCAGCGGAAGAACTTTGAGAAACAAAAGAGTGTCCTTGAACACTTGTTTGTCTTCAGAGCCCAAGTCTCCCGCCAGAGGGAGAAAAAAGGCCGCTAAAAGCGTTCCCAACACATGTGGCAGGACTGTTTGTTGTATTTAGTCACGTGCTACCTTTGTGCAAACACTTTTATTGGCCTGTAATTCAATGATACACCTTTTGTTAAGGGTTGTTTACAGGGCCATTTCTACAGGAAGCCATTGGGAAATTGTAAGAATAGACAGAGAAAGCCATGTGAAAGTAACAATAGATTTCTTCTATTTACTTTGTCTTAATCGAGATAAACACTTATAGAAATGCTTTTATTACACATGTCTTCCCATTTGAGAAAAGTATAGCTATTAGGAAATTCAAACTATGAACAAGGAATATCTCGGAAATATCTATTACAAGCTTACCAGTTGTGTTTAATTCAGAATGAAGAGAATTTCGGAGTTTATCGCCAGAAAATTCAAGATATGCATTTTATTTTTCATAAAAATATCTTAAACATATGCAATTTGAATAAAAATTAAGGGTCATTTTTGAAAAAATCAAAAATAAAGAAATTTTACATAAACTTGTATTAACAAAGTTGATGTTTAAGTGAGTTTTTGAATTATGGCGTTCACAGACGTACATGCAGACAGACTTTTTGTACATTTTTTATTATTCATGGAGCATAAAGGTGTGTGTTTCAGGTGAAATGTATTGAATTTTTGGATGGACTATAAGCATGTTGAAAAAGTTAAAAGATTTTTCTCATTAACTTAGCAAATTTAACTTTATATGTGATAAAAAAATTAGAAGATAAACCAAACCTCTACAAGATGGCAGTCTCTGTGTTGTTGTATGACTGAATTTTGAATAAAAGAAAGAAAATATCATAGAAGCAGTTAATATGAGATTTTTGTGAACTGGATCTGACTGTGCAGAGGGATTTTTAAACGTAACAAATGGCTTGAAATTTATGGTCGAATTCACGTTTGTGTTTATAAGACTATAGGAGTGTCAGCTTAGCTATCTCACTAAGTACAGTGCCCGCTCGTATTATCAGCAGTGTCTTGTTTATTTCAGGTAGGAAACAGAGACATTACACCGAGCGTCAATTTCCATGGCAGCACTCGCGCAGATCCTAGCAAGGGCATTCGCCACGTCTAAAAAATACATCTGTACATATTTAGATAAGATAAGAACGTGAAGATATTAGAAATGAAGTATTACGTCACTGTTTGGCGAAATATGAATCATATGCAGGCGCTTTCGGAAATAATCTCAATTCGGAAAAGCTGCTTGTTTATGAAATGTTTTACATTTGGAAGACAATTATATTTCGGTGAATTAAAAAAAAACCTGCTTCACATTTTAACTTGAGGGATAGAATAAAATAATTTAGAAATGTGTGGGAGAAAATATGCAAAGGATGAAAGAAGATGGCATATCGAAATTGTTGGATCAAAACCCAAATGGTGAAAGGAACGTTGGTAGACCGAAGAAGTGATGGAGAGATTTTATTGAAAATCTATGAGAGGCGAACAAGCCTTAAAGGCTTAACTCGACAGAGTTGATGAGGGTGGCTGAAAACGGACGGCTATTCTACTTGCTTTCTAAATGGAGATATAAAAGCTTCCGATAAAAAAAAATTCTGCTCTGGAATAGTGGCAACCGATAATAATCAAAAGATGTAACGAAACTTTAATCTGATAGGTTACAGATGTGCTGAATTCACATGACTTTCCCTACTCTTGAACAAGCTATTCTTACAAACGCTTATTTTTATATCTGCTTCATGAGCCACCCAGGATGCAAAGGGCTTCAGAGAGTATTTCCAGAAAATGTACTTAATTGTCATAAAAATGATCTTAAACATATGGTATTTTAATCAAAATTGCTAGAGCCACTTTTTGATAAAATTAAAATTTCGAAAATATTGAATGGTAGCTTAGGGTAGGGAAATGGACGATTTTCTTGAAAATCTTCATGTCGTATTCATGTCGATACTGAACTTAAATACCAAATTTGGTATTTAACCGACTTTTGACTTATGCTATTTCCAGACGGAAACAGCCACGGGCCCACAGAGCTGTTTTGCAAAAATGCACCTTTTATGCAGGGGCCTCAAAACATGTATTTCCGGTGAAATCTAGACATCGAACATTTGGGTCGAATACAATACCTTCCATAGTATACGTAGTAGAGAAAGTAATAATATGGGTATCACTGTCAATGCTTTTAGTCGATCGATCGAGAAAGCAAGTATACCTAATAATCGTTTTCCTATTTTAAATTAGTGAATTCAATTAAAATGTAACATCACAATTTAAAAGGAAACATCTTTGATGCCCTCAGACAAATGCCAAATGTCATGCCTAATCCAGGATATAATTAGAAAAATTTTAAGAACTAACCTTCCATTTCTTAAAAAGCTGTTAAGTGGAGAGTTTGGAGGAAGATTTGATAGATAGAATCGGAAAGATATCCGAACAGAAGGAATCTAAGAGCAAGATGAAGGTCAAGTCGCCGGGTTAATCCAGGTGGAGGGTAAATCGCCATGGTACCTATCCGTTTAATACGAATTTACCCGTCAAATTTCATGGGCCGACCAATCTGACTGATATTTTGGTGATTTCCCTCAGTCGCTAAGCTAAATATGAGATTGGGTATTTAATACCACGATCCAAAGATGCACCTTAAATCTTAAGCATCAGTAAATATGAAAAATATAGGGTAGTAGTGAGTGTGGTGTCATCTGTTCACAAATAATGTAAGCAGATAGACTGCATGGCACCCTAATGCCATCTGTCGTCAGAGATAGGATCCATCACGATATGGCTACGTAGTTAAAGTGACTTAAAAGTAGACAACAAACTGACACGTTCGGTTAGTTGCAATGTCAGTTTATTTCTTCTGAAACGGTTAGCGAAGCGCTTATAGGTACTGTTATAAAGGCCACTGTTGCACGTACAGAACGGCAATTAATGCTGCTTGACCTTGCACATCATAACTGTTCTGTTCTAACTGTCCCGACACTGCCGTATCACAAACAATTAACTTCTCACTCTGCGTCACAAACACCGTGTCAACTAACTGACAATTAACTAACTAAAACTGCCCGGCTCGAGCTCCCACCGCAAACTTTTCTGGGAAATGGAACGAGCTCGTCTTTTCCCACAGTAAACAAAGCCGCTGAATTTAGAAATCTTCTGGAAATACAGCTGGATTCAGCGTTCTTGGCCCATGAAGGAAATAAATGTGAAGCTTGAAAGCGAGTTACTTACCAAGTCAGGTGACTGCTGATAGCAAGCGAATTGGTGCGTAAGCGTCATATGCTACTCACATAACGTTCTACTCCGTAAAGTAGTATGTACGGTCCATGCAGAAAAAAATGTCTATACAATGTGCCTAGCTTAATTAGCTCGTATTAATACATGCATTACTGCAGATATTGTAAATTTGGTCCTTTTCCGTTTAAAACCCAGTTCTCTCACTATTCTGTTTAAGGATGACTTGCTGCCCTGGAAGTTAATCCCTTCTCTTAAAATTCTAATTAATTTGGCTACTGTAGGAGCACTTCTTTTTTGCCCGCCTCGGTAGCGTGATGCCTCACGTTCAAGAGGTCGCGAGTTCGAATCTCGCTTAGGGTAAGTTATCCAGGTAAGGTTTTTTTTTTTTTTTTTTTTTTTTTTTTTTTTTTTTTTTTTTCCCGAGGCTTCCCCTTATCCTGAGAAGACGAATGTCGGGTAACTTAAAGCTCCATGGGCCTCGGGCTCATTTGAGCATCATTTCACCCATTTCATTCATTCACCGTCCTATATGACATTACATTGGAGCACGTTAATTAAAAAAAAGCACATTTTTCCTAAACATAAGAATTATAAATCGTTCTTCTAACGACACATTTATCGAAGTCATCTAGATCCGTTACTCATTTCGGAACTTCTTTTGCCTGGAGCTCCAAAAGACGTGTTCAGATTTTCATGTTGTTCGCGTTCTTGAACAATTCTTTTCACTGTTATTTCTGACGCTCCTGTGGCGTCTAATGCGCGTTTTTGAACCGTTTTAATTTTTTTTGAAAAACTCTTGTGATATAAGCAGTTCTTTGCTTTTAGCTTTTTTCTTCATGTATGCCCATACATTTGAAACAATTTCGCTACTCTAATTGTGTAATGTTTTGGATCCTAATTTAGAAAGCAATGGCAGCATACTTTATTTATGCTATGATCAATGTCTCATAAATTCACTATATTCATTCTTATCGCAAACATCTTATTATGTCTTTAATTACCGCACGCTGAACAAAAAATGAATTGTGAATTAGCAGGGACTGTTGAAATGCAGAAATCACTATCTTCCCCCTCCCCGCCCCACTTGTGCGTGGTTTCATTATCAGAATTATATGAGATGACGAGAGAGACAAACTATAGGTTCGCCTACAGGACTTCCACTCAAGGTCAGGGGCCAAGAACTGTGAATCCACCTGTACGTGCAACGCGTTTGTCCTTAAGCCTGCGCATTGTCGCGTTTTGCAGGTCGATGATTACAAAAGCTGTTAAGTATCCAACACTTAAACTTAACCAAGGTATGATTGCCGCTATTTATATTGTCATGTGTGGGGAAAATATGGAATTACAAGACCCCATTTAGCAGCATCAATAACAAATGAATGCCTTTGTCTGTTTTATACCCTAACCACAATCATAAGGTGGCGTAAATAATATGTTTGTTGGTTTTTGCTTATTATCCTCGAGGATATATTATGATCCCTAAAATTAATGTGATATACAGCTTTGATGCAATAAAGACAAAGTAGTGTGGAAGTGAACAATTTTACCACGTTATATTGCGTAAAACCTTGAAGTTAATAACAAATAATTTAAATAGCATAATAATTCCATTTAAGGAGACTAAAACTAAACTAAACCCCAGTGTAACAGCACATGAAGGGCTAAGGCATGCATGAAAACATCTTGAAAACCCACAAATTATCGGCAATATTTAAGGGACTATATTTTGTGGTGTGTTTTGTTTTCGGCGTGTCGCGGGTTGTGTTTACATCAAGTTGGGACCTAAGAGTGGGGCGATTACATATATCTGTAATGTCTATTTTTTAAATTACATTTGTTGCACCCCTGACAGTGATGTTTACAGTTCCAGGTTACTGTGTCATCCCCTCCCCTCGCCGCACTGTCCAAACATACCCGCAACGCGCGCGCATTGCAAGTAAAAGTATATTTGGCCTAGCTCTTATCATAATGAATACACATTTTTAGCTTTGGCATATGTACAAGTTAAATTGTTCATATGTATATTTTAATAAATTTTTTGTGATTTCTAAAATATAATAAAAATGATCGAGTTGTCCAAATTGATTTTACAGCAATACTTATTTGATATGAACCTTGTGCGAAAAATTCTATAGTGGTATTTCTGAAATGTAAAACTGAAATAAAATTCAATGAATAAAATTATGTTTGTTAAATGACTTATCTGCAGAGAGGGTTTTATATAAAATCTTTGCGAGCACGAACGCACGCACGCACACACACAGCTGTCTCATTTAACACCTGAACGACTGTCTGTCGCTGTCTCGACTCGCTTATATAGGCGAGAATGACGTAGCATGTAGTTTTCAATATACTGTAACCTATATTTTTGCACCTGCTTTTGTTTATGTTTATGAAACTTTCCGTCAAGGAAAAATGTATTGTATCAAAGTTTTGGCTATTGTTGCTTTTCATACTTCACTTTATGCAGAGAGACTCTAACATTCGAACCGCTGCGCGGTGTTTTTCCACTGCACACACAAACATAACACAGTTGCTGTGCACAAGGTCATGCGGTTGACTTTTTCTCTGCTCTGAAAGTGCAGTATTGAGCTGACGCAATATCGCATGGTTGAGTTATTACAGTGTGCTTAGAATACGTAAAAATAATTAATAAAGTTGCTAAGTGTAAAATTATAATGTATCAGATCACAGATGTATGACGTAATATGGTTGCTAAACAGTTGATTTATTAATTTCAACACTTAAAGAAAAAAAATGGAAGGGAATGATAAAACTTGAAGATATGAATTGTATTCCGCTTGACATTTTGAATGAAGCGAAGAGTTCTGAGAGTTTATTAATTTCAGAAAAATGAAAATATGTTTATAAAAAATGACGTTTTCAGGTTTTCTTACAGACACATGGAGAAAATTGTGGTGATGACGTCATTACGTTGTTCCCATGGTAATTTCGTCATTCATTTTCTGGTGCTGTTGCCAGAATAGTGTAATTTTGCACGATTTGTAGCGTCTTAAGACTTTGCATCATGAATATTTTAGTTAGCATCATAATGGCGAAGACAGTGCACAGCAAATATCAAGTTAAGTATTGGAAGTGAATATAATACCAACTGTTTACAACAACTCTGGGACCTTTATTTACTCATCTCAGCTGATGCGTTAAAGCGCCCTTCAACATTATGCACTCCCTGCCTGTCTAGATAAAAATTAAGTCTTGAATATATTTAACAAATTAATTTAGTTTTGTTATGGACAGTGATAATGATATTGATGATGATAATAGGAAAATGTGTACCTATCGCTTTGTCAGCATTGTTTTAACCCTGAATTACACGTTCCGATTTTCGATTTGTGTGGATTTGTCCGAGATAGTGGCCGCTTCAGCGGTACGGTAAACGTGCGGAACGAGTGTTTTGTTTATATCTGAGGGAAGTGCTTGCCTCGAAGCAGACGCTGGTTGGGTACAACATAGAGTAACCCACTGAAATGAAGACTATTATTTTATATATATTTCTCATACCTGCATATTACCAGTACCTTCCTGCTGCACGCTTTCATTAGTAAGTTTTAGTCTAGACTTTAAATTTTGTTTCAGTTTATGCATTTTTACTTCAACTCGTACAATCAATTACAATTCTTGCTAAAAAGAAGTTGAAACCTTCTTAATACGTTCATATGCTACAATTCAGAGTGAAAAGTAGTTTAAAGGTCCAAAAAAGAGTAAAAACATAAAAACATCTAAGACTTAAGGTCAGTTTTACAGGAATGCTGGATTTTAATGACAAAGTTGCCAGCGGCGAAGGAGTGATTCTCGCACCTATTCAAGATTTCTGGCGTGAGCCGAATAAAGGAGACGATACAAATGTCAGTGCTCTTCTTCATAAGGAATAAAAAAAGTAAATTAGTAACTACACCATCTTTGTGACTACAGCCTTTGACGTTACAATCAACGAAACGTCTCTGGAGTAGGCATCAGAACGCAAGAAGGCAGCCAATTGTTGTGCAGTGTCGCAGTCAGGTGATTAGTCCAAGGTTTGAGAGATTTTTGTGACATTAAATCTCGGGAACGCTGATAACGGACTGCTGAAAATCGATATTTGTATACTCGGGCAGCAGACTTAGATATTCTAAGCCAATTTGCATCAGGTTTTGCTTTAACACCGACATATTAATATTGTCACCGCGCTCAATTGCCGACAACAGCAGTGCCACCCATCGCATTATTGTCGGCACTACCGCAAAGGAGCCGAAGGAAAGAGACAGAGAATGGCCGCATTGTTGGGCGCTTGCCGAAAGAGAGAAAGTGATAGAGGCTTCTAGAACTGTCTGCTTTGTGTTTCACCGCTAAATAAGTGAACGTTCCTGAAGCTTCCAGATAGTGCCTGGGAGATATAAATAGCGGTAAAGTGTGAGAAGAGTCAGTCAGACGTAAGTGAGAGACGTACGTGAAGCGTTGAGTTGTGCCGACGGAGAAGAGTTAGTTCTTTGTGTTACGAGTTCGAAGCCGTGCTGTTGGAGAACCGGAAAAGACTTTCTTGTTGTTGCAACGAGTGTACAAAGTTACTGTTTACGGAAATAAAAGTGTTTATCTCGACTACATCTGTCGTACTTTACTTCACACCCACTCACCAAAGTCACACTGCTGTCAGAAGTGGGATTCGTCGAATTGCTTCTAGTTTCATTACATCGTCGTTAGAAGTTGCAACGTTAGAACCAAGATGGAGGGAGATTCGGAAACCAGGATGATGGCAATGATGAAAGAATTATTTGCCGAGCTGAAAGAGATGAAGACGGCAAACCACAACCTCGCTGCCAAAATGGAAACGAGAAACGACAACCTCGTTGCCGAGCTGAAAGAAGAAATGAAGACGGCAAGCGACAACCTCGCTGCTGAACTGAAAGACATGAAGACGACAAACGACAACCTCGCTACAGAAATGAAGGCGGCAAACGACAACCTCGCTACAGAAATGAAGGCGGCAAACGACAACCTCGCTGCCGAGCTGAAAGAGATGAAGACGGAGCTATCGGCGAAAATTGATGGCGAACTGATTGGCGTGACGGAAGACGTGGAACAACTCGGCGAAAAGGTGGTAGACCTCTGCCAGCACGTGGACGTCGTGGAGGACGACGGGGAACGTCTTGGCGCCCTGGTAGTAAGAGTTGACGAGAGCGTCAAAGTACTGGATGCCAGGGGCAGACGGAATAGCGCGGAGCCGGGGAGGGAGCACCTAGTGGCCGAGGCGACAGTTGCGCCCGTTTCAGATGATATGAGGGAGGACGTGGAACAACTCGGCGAACTGATTGGCGTGAGGGAAGACGTGGAACAACTCGGCGAACTGATTGGCGTGACGGAAGACGTGGAACAACTCGGCGAACTGATTGGCGTGACGGAAGACGTGGAACAACTCGGCGAACTGATTGGCGTGACGGAAGACGTGGAACAACTCGGCGAACTGATTGGCGTGACGGAAGACGTGAAAGAACTCGGCGAACTGATTGGCGTGACGGAAGACGTGGAACAACTCGGCGAACTGATTGGCATGACGGAAGACGTGGAACAACTCGGCGAACTGATTGGCGTGACGGAAGACGTGGAACAACTCGGCGAACTGATTGGCGTGACGGAAGACGTGGAACAACTCGGCGAACTGATTGGCGTGACGGAAGGCGTGGAAGAACTCGGCGAAAAGGTGGAAGACCTCTGCCAGCATGTGGACGTCGTGGAGGACGACGGGGAACGTCTTGGCGCCCTGGTAGTAAGAGTTGACGAGAGCGTCAAAGTACTGGATGCCAGGGGCAGACGGAATAGCACAGACCCGGGGAGGGAGCACCTAGTGGCCGAGGCGACAGTTGCGCCCGTTTCAGATAACGAAAGTGTACGTCTCGGGGAAGACAAAGGGGCAGTTCAGGGACGTCGTCGAGGATCCCCTGGAGGAGTGTGTCGGGTACGTAACCAACCAGGATATGACGTGGAGGACGATCAGCAGGGAAGCGAACAAGCAAACGAGCATCACGCGAGAACCGACTTGGCGTGTGACATGCGAGGACCGTCGGAGCCATCCAATCACCTGACGCATAGTGCCGTGAACGGAAGAATGGTGGACATCATCGTGGACGGCAGGATACAGGAGAGGCCGTGCCGAGCACGAGTGAACACGAGTGCAGCGGTGGACGCGACTCGCGCGGATGTGGTGGGGTTTGTTGCCGGACCCATCGGAAGCAAGGTGGCTGCGAAGGTGCGCCAGAGAGGTCGGTGGACACGGTACCCAATGAGCCGTTTCCAAGTGCGCAGGATGGCCCGTCTACACACCAGGAAGAAGGGCAACTGGACGAGGGACCGTCAAGACCAGCGGTACTGTTGCAGAATTTCGGAGCAGGATGGCATACGTCGTGCTACCCAGACCAAGGGACACTATCCAACAGCGATACCTAGGATCGTGCCTCCTGGAGAAGAGGTTCGATGGGATAGTCCGCCGGGTGGCAAGGGAGATGCCGCAGTGATAGTGCTGGTCGGGACGACCAGCTCTGAGGAGGGAGCAGTGTCACCGCGCTCAATTGCCGACAACAGCAGTGCCACCCATCGCATTATTGTCGGCACTACCGCAAAGGAGCCGAAGGAAAGAGACAGAGAATGGCCGCATTGTTGGGCGCTTGCCGAAAGAGAGAAAGTGATAGAGGCTTCTAGAACTGTCTGCTTTGTGTTTCACCGCTAAATAAGTGAACGTTCCTGAAGCTTCCAGATAGTGCCTGGGAGATATAAATAGCGGTAAAGTGTGAGAAGAGTCAGTCAGACGTAAGTGAGAGACGTACGTGAAGCGTTGAGTCGTGCCGACGGAGAAGAGTTAGTTCTTTGTGTTACGAGTTCGAAGCCGTGCTGTTGGAGAATCGGAAAAGACTTTCTTGTTGTTGCAACGAGTGTACAAAGTTACTGTTTACGGAAATAAAAGTGTTTATCTCGACTACATCTGTCGTACTTTACTTCACACCCTCACCAAAGTTACAATATGTTTAACACCATATAACTAGTTCTGTTTAGTCGCATTGTCTATCTTATTAGTTGTATCGGTCACATCTATAATCTCTCAAGTTATTTCGGTGTAGTTCATTAACACCCTGTATATCAACAGTACTGCCAACACTAAGTACAATTTATTTTGATGATTTCACATAACAATGACGGTAAACTGAATGCAGAGTGTTTCAACCTGGGACCTTACTGAAGGTATATTTTCAAAAGTAAGGTTATGTTGACACATACAGGCTGGTTGGATATGCAGAAAACGCAAAGTGAACACATCACCCTGGTGCAACAATACTGCATAAACAATTACATTTCACAAACCCATTGAATCACTTACAAACATGTGTTCTAATACAGCAACACAAGCCGATAACAATGGATCTGCTTACGCATGTTTTCTGATTATGTTGGTTTTAGCTGGCTGAGATTTACGATATGTCCGGGTTTCCAACTCTAATAGCCTTCATTTGTGATCTGATAAACAATATTAATTACTGGTAATCAATTTGCAATCGGATTCTACGTTTCCAACTTTAGCCCAAACGAAGTTGTGCGGAGTAACAATCATAATCATTGATTGGCCTAATAATAGTTAGCTATCGCATTCGGGAGATCCAGGGTTGAAACCCCGTGAACCACTTTTTCGTAGTTTCCCTCAGTCGCCAAGGTAAACACCGCATTGGATATTTAATACTGTGACCCGAAGTGCCAGCATAAGTCTAAGACAACAATAATAGTGAATATGAAAAATATATGGTAATAGTGAATGATCTGCCATCTATCCACAGATAATGAAAGCAGGTAGACTGGATGGCACCCTAATGCCATCTGTCCGTCACGGAGGCGGAGGCTCTCTGTGGACTTGTGACAAAACAAGATGGTTGAGACCTTGAAGGTTAATTGTCTGCCACACAACGATCTATGAGTGTCTCCTAACAGATCAGTCGCTAGATGGCTTCATAGTTAAAGCGACGTAAGAAATATAAAAATAACGTTAACTATAAATTCCAGAACGTAATAGTACCCACAGCACACATGTCTATTTTCAAAAATATTAACCATAGTTATTTCTGTCCAAGATTAATTTAAAGCTATCTCTTCAATTACACAGTGTGACTTTCTCTCTGGGACCTTTAGAACTTAACGCCACCACTATCTGTATGTGTACCACAGTCTGTCTTATAAACTGTGTCACCACAAAACAATTTCTGAATAGGTATATAAAAAAACCTGAAGGATTATGTTGCAGTCTTTTCTTCAGTCTGATGTTTACTGTGTCCTTGCCCTAGGCACCATGTCGTTTTTCCCCTCCCTAATGCGGGGTTGTATAACAAATGAATCACAAAGTTTGTAAACATAAAAACCCTCTGGGAGCGCACAGAACATTTATTTTGAGTATTTGATTTTAAACTTTCAGCTTAACAAATATTTAACTGTCGACAATAGTTACTTATCGTACGAATTAGCAATGTATTGATAAATTGTTCATTTTGAAAAAAAAAAAAAAAGTTCGCAATAAGCGGCTAGGTGCTGTGCAGATAAGCATACCATACAGGAGAACCTGTTCTCGAATGCTGGAATGCCCATAGGATTAGCGAGATGTAACGGACCAACCATCCATTCAAAGCTGAACGTCGCAAGCTCGAGTCCCAGTGACCGAAGTGAAAAAGGACGGGAATGACCCACGTAAAATAATAGGTGTAATGGCGCGCGTGTCTGATCACGGTTTTCACTAAACTGTGGCTTCATGGATATTGCTCCTTTTTTTAAAAGGCAATACAGCGTAAATTACACACGTATTTTGATATGAAAGTAGTAAAATGTTCTATTAAAGTATTTTAGTAATTTGTATAAAAATATTACAAAATTTTATTGCTGCTTGAAAGTAACAGTGGGCAATAAACGGTCAAGCAGAGAAAATTACTATCTTCCTCTTCAGATTTCTATTTTCTGACATTCGTTCTAAATTATTTAACCAAATATCTATATAACGTGTTAACTTATTGGATACACCTTCAATATTTAGATTCTCTCTAGTAGTTAGTTACATTTGAAATTCTGCCTGGTAGCGTACTTCTCTTTACTGATCTTAAATATCTCATCTCTGCTAATTTCCTCCAGTTTGTTTCACTACCATATAATGAAACAGGCAGTGTCGTCACATTATAAAATATAATTTGTTTCTTTGCTGGTGTATTTTTCACATTCCACACATATTTTAGAGTTTAGTAAGTTTTAAGCCGTTTGATTGACCCCCGTAGTATTTAATATGTTTGCCGGTCGCTAGGATCGTGACAGGCGCTAGTTTGCCTCGTGTGAAAGGATGTTACCTGCTGCCGTCTCGACCAGAGCTCCTTGTGCCCTGGTAAGCTCGCTATCATGCGTTTAGTTTGCCGGTAATTTTGTTTGCCTTTTGGCGGCTTTACTGCTACTCTGCAAACGTGTACATATTAAACGTAGTAGTCCAAAGCTAAAAGGGGGAAATGTATATTCGTTAAAGGTTTTTCAGGCACGTCAGTTTCAGGTATTAATCTATTATTCTCATTCTATGTGAAGTTCAATTATAAATAAAAGGTTAAGACTGCCCGCTACTCTCATTGAAGAAAAGGGGGGAGGGGCATTCCACTCCTCAGCTATAGCTCAATATTTTTCTTTGTCGTATGAAAATATCATACCTAAATAGTTCAACATCGAAATCTGTACTTTGTTATCTTCTATGATTATTTTAGTTCTGACCCCTTAAAGGCCAGGATTTTTGTTTTTTTAAATGCAATTTGACGCAAACACTCCTCTCCTTCGAAGACGTCGCCTTTAAGACCTATAAGATCTCGTGTTTGGTGTCTGGACTAGCTCTAGCAAGAGGTCTTAATCTCAGGGTAAGCGTGAGTTATGGTAGGAATGGAACCAAACGAAGAATCAACCAACAGACCACTTTATTTGTAAATTTCCAGATTTCACGATATTGAAATAGAATGTAACTTTGTAACTTCAACTACAACGTTATAACACTTTAACTTTGTCACCCTTTAGCAACCGCCGAATTATGTTTACGCGCTAGCTTACGTACAACTCCCAAGTTGCACATGTACTCTCGGCTCGATTCAAGACGAGTGTGTCTTGCGTTGCATTTGTTTTTGCGCGGGCAACAAGAAGGAAGCGATTCCCATTGGCTAACTTTAGAGCACGTCATGGTAAGATAGGAATCAGCCCGCTAAATCGTTAGTTTTGTGCATACAACAATTGTAACCTTATCACTCTTTTAAATCTGCCTAGGCTTCCATTCTTGAGACTTTAACATATTAGCTTTATTACGTCTTCCCCTTCACTATTGACTAGAATCTCCTTTTGTTTCTTTCCCTTATCAAATATATATTGACATAATTTCGGTTTCAAATTCTAAAATTGTACCATTCACGTGTTTTATTTTGGCAATGTAGTGCATATTGCTGCTTATCCTCCTCGGCGAAAATTAACACGATATCGCCAGCACATGAAATTATATTCAGATATAATCCTTGTCCTATTTTAATACCTTTTATAAATCGTTTTTCTTCCAACTCTCGTGTCATATCGGTTATGTATATATTAAACAATGTGTGACAGAGAAAACCTTTAATGTGCTAATTGCACTTGTGTGGGAACGTTTTACTTTAGGTAATGTTCCATAACAGTTCGGAGTTCACGCAACTTCTGGACTTGTCTTGGTGGGGTCAATGACTTGATCTGACAAAGGAATGGCTTAAAGTTGTACAGAACAGAGGGAGATACAGGGTTTATCTCAGAACAAAGAGATTCGCTCAGTCGGCTTGAATCCAAGGATTTGTCAGCTGGTAACATTAAATACGCTTCAGCTCTCTCTCTCTCTCTCGTTCAGCTTGGTACATGTACCTACTTGTTACTGTTTCCAAACAAAACACAGCAGTTCCACCCTCGCACGGAATGTGGCCGCTTGCAGAGCTTCTGGATTAGCTCCAAGCACACGTTTTATCTTCCCAGACACTGCTTTTGTGCTCGTGTACAAATAAACAAGCAGCCAACACCCGGAGGGTTGCACATTCGGAAACATCTTGAGCGTTAAACCGGGTCCAGATTGACAACGTCGCCATTTGCATGGATTTCTGATAACGTCGTAACACATTTGGGCAAAATAGTTACTTCAAAGTACTAATAGGGTACAAGCGTGTCTAAGACCTGGTTGCATAAAAGTTAATTTAAGTTCAACCACCTGAAAGTAATGTTCAGTCAAGCTTAACTTGGAATTTTACTTATATAAATCTTGATCTAAGACCAAATCTGACTGGTGAATTTTCTGCAGCTTCATTGAACTTACAAGGAAAGACCATGATGGTTGTCGCAAAGAATAGATAAAACTATTTTAGTTTTGTTACCGAATAGAGAGAAAATATCTTTGCAAAGTTGTAACTGGTGTGCTGCAACTGTATTGACAGGAGAAGGAGGAATAGAAGGGGCGGTTATAGGTTTCCCCGCTCTATGAAGCCCTCCATTACGTATAGAGGGCTACAAATATACAACAAAAAACTAAATCCTTTCCTTTGGTTGACTCTTGGGTAGAAATGACGAACTGCACAATTCTATAGTTCCTGAAGGCGTTGAATTCATCAAGGTGATTCCAAAAAGGTACCAGGCGTAGTACAACCTGCCTGAAATTTCCGTCCATACAGAAACTTTTGTGAAATTTATTACTATTTTCTGATTAACATTAACATAGGCTTAAAGACTAATTCTCACGCCTTCAGTCGTTTGTGTATTTCCAGCAAGATTCTCCAAGTTAATCAAATATGCATTTTCTCAATGGAGTACTCCAAATACTTTTCCCATGAGAACTGTGGCCATCCTTCTTTGATTAAATTTCTCCACATCGTGAGAACTGTATGTATCGACCATTGTGTTACTGACCTACATATTTTTTGCCTCCAGTAGTGTAGTCACATAGGTAAACTCTGTTATAGAATGTTTCATGTTATACTATTAACTGTTTGTCTCAAATAATCCATTTGTTTCATAAATTATTCATACTGTAATCTGATTGTAATCTTTACGACTGACATTTCCTGTGCTAATTGTCCATAGCAGCTAAAATTTGTATAGTGTATGTATATATTGTTGCTCTATGTATTAATATAATTTGCATGGCAACATATCGTGATCTTCCCATGTTAGAATTTTAGTTATATAAACCTTGTTATAACTTCGTGGAAACTTGGATAAGCAGAATTGCAGAAGCAATATTCCAATCATTCAGATGAAGTTTTGATGACTCATATCATCTTCGTTTCTCACCTAGAAATTACTAGTTTATTAGGCAGCTTGCCGATTATGTACCTTTGGCAGGATCTCTTTATAAGGAGATATTTATAAGAAAGATATTTCGCAAGCTTCCATGCACTCCAGCATTGTCAGATGGTACATACCCAAAACATTAATTTTAACGACAATGGTCAACACTATTCATTGGATCTCTGCGCCACCTGTGCTTTAATATCGTGAGCTTGCCTCTCGTCTTCCACTGCGGGAAGATTAATATCGATATATACCAAAAGTTTTGAACTTCGGTTCGACAAACTTCTAAGGCTTATGTAAAAGTTTTCCTGAATAGGCAGGGATTGAGGAAGTTTTCAGCTTTTCATTGTCATTCTCAACAGTGCATGCTTGAAGTTAAACTTCCAAACTACAAAACTTGTTGCCAGTTATGTTTTAAATAAGAAGAGTGCAATTTTGTTTATTAGAACGATATTATAGCCACCCAGGCCTGCGTATGAACCCAAGATGTCGGAGTAAGGCAACACTCAACAAAGTTGGAAAGATAGAATCTCACTGAAAAATTCAATGCCATAGTCTGGATTTGAAGAATAGATCTTTTGGTTTCAGTCTGGTAGAGCCAAAAAGTGACCCCGCGGGTAATTCACTTTGGCTTAGTGGCGTGGCGTGTAGGGTAAATGTGACTGGCAATGGAAATTACAGTATGTCTGCAGCTCTTTGAGTTTTACAAAATGAAGTCAGTGTAGAGCGTTACAAACTCCAACCAAATTCCTCCCAGTATTCTTCCTTGCCCTCATATGTATGTCACCAGCGAATGTAACTAGTAAGGGGAAAAAAGTAGCCTCTGTTTCTCCTCAATGACACTACTGGGTTACATCAAACTTTGCAATGTTTTACTGCAAACGGCTTGTGTGACACTATTTCGGCTGTTTTCAGCGCCTCGCGCCACAATTTCCGTCGTGGCGTACATATTTTATCTAACGTATCGTGGATTCACTCTACTTCTGATTGAGCCGAACTGACTGAAAATATTCCTAAAACTAACTTAAATGTTCTTAGCGAGAGCTTTTGTAATTTCCTCCATAAAGATTTTCTCTCTTGAAGATTTTAATTTTATTGGCTGCAGCATCAAAACTAAATACTAAGGTAGCAGGAAGAATCTTGGAAAATGTCCTCCTGCAAAAACATGGAATATAATGGAACCATGTGACTTTTATGACCTGATGTTCTAGGAGAAACAAAGGAGTGAAAGATGCCTCGCTTTTAATTTTCGGCTACAACCTTGCAAGCTCTCTGTGCAACTGTACTGGAGTTCATTTATGAAATTAGAAACATATACATTTTCTTTAGTATTTTCTAATTACAAGTAAATCGAGCTACTGTTACTGCTACTGCTACTGCTACTGTTACTGCTACTGCTACTGCTACTGCTACTGCTACTGCTACTGCTACTGCTACTGCTACTGCTACTGTTACTGTTACTGCTCCTGCTACTTGTACCTAGTATTATTTGTGGCGGTTCCTAGCAGAGAATTCCAGAAACTTTTGAGTGCAGTTGATGTTCTTTGTTTAACATCTTAGTTTTATTTTCTATATTGCAATATTTTGTTTTACTTTGATAAAATCAATAAATGGTTTGGTAACACGCTCATCATCAAAATGTTATTCAAAAAACCGCATTTAGTCCCATATATTATTACCACCACTACCACAACCTATAACCAGATGTTTAATAACTTGAGGTACTTACAAACTGGGCCGTGTGCCCTTGGTATAAAGTGCTCAAGGGAAGGGTAGGCACCCTACTTGGAGTTCTCATTGCTCCCGGGATACGCACCCCCTTCCCAAACGCAGCATGTAGCCTAGGCGAATGCCCTCCAAGCTACGTCACCCGTGTAATGCTCGGCATTTCCCGAATTGGTACAGCATACCGACCGCACCGCTGTGACCATCTTCCTGGAAGGGCCTAACATGAACTCTGCTAACTGAGCTCCGAGCACATGCAATCGGTGATATACACAAACATGTTAGTCGATACGAAATTAACCAGCGCACACTTTTACATCTTCGTTCCTGTTCTTCACGGTTTTGGGTACACTTGTAAACCACCAGATCGACATTTGCGCATAGACCCTGTAATAAAATATCTAAAGTTCAATAATTATCATATAAGTTCACAAACCACAAGTCGAGGTGCCCTGGTGTAATAACACAGGGAATATTTAGCTGAATGTGCCAGTTGGAGAGCTATGAAACGTCTATTTTACAGGATAAAGGTTAAAGTCAATCAACACAATGACACACAAATTCTTCTAATGTATTGCAAAATATCACAAGATGTTATAACTCCAATAATTCTTTGATCATATACATTCACGTTTTTAGGTTCAATCAAGCAATCTTCTAAATTATTAAAGTTATTGAAACGTTCCTTAGCAAGTTTTTCCTTATTTAATCTGTAACCAATTAACAATTACGTCTTCTATTGTCGACGCGAAAAAGTGAAATACGTAATTGCGTCATATTTATAATACCAATCCAGTGCTTATTTGTTATGCTTTATCCATTTAAATAAAAAATTATGTACTTTGATACTGAAAATAGGATTTAATGAAATATTAATTTTAAAAGATGAAGGGATGTAATGACGTAGGACCAATAATTAAATGATGTATAGAGAAGATAGGGAGATCATGTAAAATACAGGAATGTATTGTAAGCTAGCCAGGATCTTAGTGTAAGTTTTCTAAATATGATTTATGTAACTTGTGTTGTTCACGCTCTGTATAGATTGTATGAAGCAATTAGAACTATTTATCCTGATGTGGACAAACTAGTCTCCAGTGGGAAAGCCTGGTCGTAAAAGCTCCATCACGGATTGATAGTTGCAGCAATTTTAATCTCAAACTTCCATTGCCACCTATACAGTGTGCTGGGCAGCTGGCTTAAAGCAGTGATATATTATCAGTAGTAAATGAGCTGGACAAAAATGCTTCTGTAATTGAGGTTACCCCGAATTTAAAATATGACTTCGCCTTCATCTTATAATTTTGGTTTCCTGATTGATTCAACATACTGCCTCAAGTTTTTAGTTTGTATTTCAGCATAAGCCCTCTAGAATGATTTAATACGAAATTATAGAGACGGCAGAAAAGCCTACTGATACCATAAATTGTAAATATAGTTAGTAAAGACTGAGTTCAATTGTCTTTTTTAAATGGCTTGATTCGGGATTGCAACGGAAATCCTAAGTGTGCGTAATAATTTGAGTGGTTTATGAGTTTAAAGTGAACTTCAAAGGGATATTCATAGTGGTGGAGACAAAGATAGAGTGACAGTGCATCAAATAAGTATATATTCTGTGACGCGGCACTAATAACAGTAAAGATATTGACTTATAAAATTTTGTAATCCGTGCATGCGGACCCGTAGCAAGATTCGAAAAGACGCCATAACTGTATAATTTGTGTTAATAGACTGAATCTGTTCATTTCAAAGTTTAAATTCAATACTTTAAAGTTAATCTCGTTTAGTGATTGGCTGATATGCTCATTTACCTGTACTGTGTCCGAGATACATAAAAATTACATTAATCGTTCATGCCTACCGTTAATCTATGGGAGAAGTGACAAACCATTGCTACATTATTTGGAGCGACAAAGTGAGTTGTACACCTAACCCCTTTAATAAATACGTCGCAAAAACTAGTGGGTAAAAACATTTAATAAATACGTCGCAAACTTCTGTTGAATTATTAAATTATTCAATCAAAGAAATATAATTTGTTGAAAAACAACTTCACATTATCTCAAGTTGGAAAGCAGAGAAAAAAGTTTTGGGCTTCGTTTGAGAAAAATAGTGACTGTCAAACCCTGAGTAAGGTGGCTCAAATTTTGGAAAGCAAACACATAATGATATTAGTATATTATTAGTGATATTCCTCTCTTCAAGTATGCTAGGTTGACATCAAGTAATGCAGAACTTCCCTTCTCCCAATATAAGGTTTACTCAAGCATGCTAGGCAAGGATATGTGATATGCAGGGAACGAGGCTTTATACAGGGAACAAAAGGATGCCGGGTATGGACTATAGGAAGTGGAAAGGATCAGTCTGTCACATGATCCTAACACAGAGGTCAGCTACAGTCGACAGAGTAATATTGTTGCATAACTTATCATCTATGCTGTAACCATCTCCACTAAAATATTCGCTCCCAAGTTATTGTACAAATTCAGCAATACCTGAATATTTCAATTTTTGTGCTGGAGGAATTTTACTCTGTGAACATATTCGAGTTTTGTGCTGGCACTGTATTCGAGCGATGACGTCATACTCTGTCCATGTGGCAGGATACTTTCGATCGCCTCGCTTCGTGGTAGCTGTATGATGGTTCGAAGCCTGGGGATGACATTGTTGTGTACTGTTTTCCTGTGTTTTGTTGTAACTTTTGGGAAATATTTTTCAGTTTTAGGACATATTCTTAGAATCATTAGCACATAAAATAAAGGTTAGTTTTCTAGTAGAGAAAAATCCAGGCGCTAGAGATTACCTCTGCACACATGGTTGGTCTGGGTGGCTCAGTTGGTTAGACGCTGGCCTACTGATCCCAAGGTCGCGGGTTCAAACCCGGGCCAGGCCGATGGTTTTTAAGTGTGCTTAAAAACAACAGCTCCATGTCAGTAGATTTACTGGCATGTAAAATAACTCCTGCGGGACGAAATTCCGGCACACCGGCGACGCTGATGTGATCGTGGCAATTGACAGCGTCGTTAAACAACAAAATAATTTTTTTAATAAGCTGCAAACATGTTTCGACGTAATACGTTTATTGAAGAGAATCTTCGGGTAAAGATGCAAAGAACTGCATCTGCTTCAGCAAATAAAGGTTGCGGAAGTTCTGCATTCTTGACATTTTGGCTTTGATATTTAGAATGTCGCGAGCTAAGAGGATAGAAAAAGCAAGTAAAGGTTTGGTTAATGTGGGGTTAATGACTGGAAGCGAGGACCGGAAAATTGTCACCAATTTTATACGTGCGTTGACTACGCATTAATTTATCCTGTCTCTACAGAGCCGCAGAAATTAAGATTGGCATTCAGGAGATCCGGATTCGATTTTCACATTGTCGAGATTTTCCCTGATCAGTGGACGAATTCTACGTAGTTTTTCACCTGTCATGACTTCTTTCTCATCATTTCCCCTTCATTCACATCGTTCAGCTGTGTTTCTCGGCTTCGTGGCGTCTTGCGATGTCGGACAGATGGCGCGGATGCTTGTGCTAAGGAAAATGTATTCCTGTAGACCAGAGACCCACAAAATAGAAACTGTGACGTCATTAGGAATACTGTAGCACATAAAGCAGCTGGGTTCAGAGCGAGGAGGAAGTAGGTGGAGCGACTTTGGTATGCAGTGCAGCAATGTAAATATTTTGACAAAAAACGACGAAAGTCCAGTCCAAATACTTTTTCACCACTTTTGTTTTCTCTAACTGAATGCACAATTACAGTTCTCTTCAACTGACGTCTTCGCTCCTACGTGACATAACTCACTCTTGTTTTTTTCTCGTGACATTAACTCACTCCCTTCTCCCTTTCTCCCCCTTATCCGTCTCTCAAACAGCTGACTGACGATACAATCACTCGACAATCATTAACTGCTTCGTTGACTACCTTTCGGCACGGCCGTACACACGCAGCTGACACACACACACACACACACACACACACACACACACACACACACACACACACACACACACTTACATAAACACTGACTGACTCCCCGACTCATGTCTGTAACTACTAACACCTCGTCGCCCCGCTTACTTATGTAGCGAGGATGACACAACATGGACCTTTCTCGAACTTTTACAAGTACGCCGACTGCCGGACACTTCTCGAATAATCTAGAAAACTCTTTTTGGTTCTGACGCTCTAATTGTCCAGTGTTTACAACAATCGTATTAGGCAGCCTGACGTTGAGCATCTTTCATGCATGTACAGCCAATGGGGTGGGGAATTGAGAGTTTAGTGTGTAGTGAGTGTATCGTCGAAGCCAGCTATTTGTGAGCCAGAGAGAGAAATAAAGTAGAAAGACTGAAATATGTGTCAATGTTACGATAGAACAGAAAAGCTCTATTAATGCTTTACAATGCTGTCATAAATAGATGGTCCCTAATGTGGTTTATATAATTTAAATTGAATACACTCTGACTCATTTAGGCGAACGTCTCTGTTTTGAAACTGAGTTGTTTTGATTGCTGTATATCTGAGCTTCTTTGCTATTGTTTCTGTATTTAAACATAGCTCTTGTAGATGCCTTGAATTCCACGTGGTTCGCTCAAGTTCATTACGCGTGGTTCATTATGTACATTTGCATTTAATGGACTATTTGTGGAGCTTGTGTTTTTGCTCGGAACGAGATATCACTGCCAGATGCGAAGAGGGCGAAGACAGAAGAACTGTGCTAGCAATTAGAGCGGAACAATTAAGATTGCGTTCAGGAAGACGTCGACAAAAAATTCAATAGATAGGAATGCACTCGAAAGAAGCTGTCACTGATTACCCAGCCACCCAGCGTAGAGAAAGAAATAATCTTATTACCTACTTCTTCAGTCAAGAGTGATTTTACTGTTTGCTTTAGCTGAAAATAGCATTCTCTTTTCTTTTCTGGACGACTATATAGAGTGTGTTGGCGGTTCTTGTACTGCAAATTGAGGACGATGTAATGAAAAATATTACATCAATATTTGCTTCATTTGCAGGCTTATAGTTATACTTAAGGGCCGTTTGCATAAGATCATAAGAGAATTACATTGTATAAAACTAATCTAAGATCATGGAGTCTCAGTTCAACTTTGATGTTAGTAAATAACTTTTGGCAACATTGTAAAACAGCTGAAAATTGCTGCTTCCGGGAAGTAACAATCATTTGTTTTTCAGCTTCAACAGATTGCAAATGGCGGAAAACATAACAAGGAGAGATCGTAAAAGTTTATACACGAAAAAAGAAAGCAACAAACAGTTGATGCTGTAATTGAAAGGCAGAAGTTTGTTTCTCAAAGAAAGTGCATGGAAAGAAGTATGGGGATTTAATTTGAGATTAAGAAATATGACCTAAAATAATTAGTGATTAATCGTTTCACCAATTATTGAATCAAATCGTATTTAAGTCCAACACTCCTTAAATTTGAAGAAAAATTACAAAAGTAAACACAGTAACTTCAGATTTTACCGTCTGTGAAAGATTTTGTAGGTTAGCTTTAATCAGTTTTTCTTCTCTAAACTTTTGTTTTTGGTCATAATACAATTTGAAACAATGCTCTTATCTAAATAACTACAAAATTGCAGTACTTATTTTATCTTATTTAAAGTTGTAGTGTTTATTTCTTATTTTTCAGGTTCTGTTGACTTAAGTTCAATAAAATTAACTGGATAAAATTTACCAGTCAGATTTGATCTTAGATCAAGATGCTATGAACTTAGATGAAGGTTTATATGACGAAAATTCTATGTTCAACTTGATTGAAGATAACTCTCAATCATTTTTGCGGGACATAAAGTAAAGAAGAGCCAATCTATGTTGGTCATAGTAATTGTATAACCTACAAAGAGAGAAGGGCTAATTCATCGGTTCCTGCGGAAAACTAAAATCCCTGAAGATCATGCTTTCAGATCCTCCACAGAGAGTAAACATTATCGATACAGTTTCCTTCAATGGCTGCCTTACCACGCTTAAAACTGGGAGCCTACAGGGGTAGCTAAAAAATAATTGAATATCCGTGTAAATATCCCGTGTTTATTTAAAATATTACATCGGGCTATTTCAGTCTTTTGTTCATTCACGTGTACTCCGATGAAACAAGGTTCGGATGTTGTAATTTCTTTCTCAGTTTCCAGCAGCAGTATATATCATGTAAATATTTCTTTTGTTTTCAAAGTGTCGGAAACGGCGAGATTTTATTTCTGACTCGCAATCTAACGCTAGAATTTAAACAAGTGAAACTTTTATTCTTTTTACTGCTACCTTCGCTGAGGTGGTGCGCTGTGTTTCTTGTCTGTTCGCCCACATTCAGCCAAATTCTAATTTACATTCTCCTGTAATGCACGTTTCCTATTCTGCACTTCCCTCGTTTCCGTTTTTAAAAATGCAGCTGCTGTTCTCATGTTTTATTTGGGTGCAGCATGCAGTTTGTCCTAGGCCAGTGAGTTTACGATTCTTCTGGAGCGTCGCAGTTTTCCTTCGTGTTGTCCATAAAGAGTTTAATGCTCCAATAAACTGGCAAATTGCTTCGAAGGAAGAACTAAATAAGTATTATTTAGAAGGCCAATAATGACTGGCTATACAGGGTGTTTCAATGGTCTAGGACAATTTTTTCGGGTATAAAAGTCCTTAGAATGGCAATTAAAACCGACGATTCCTCTAAAAGAGTCCCTAATCTGATAAAGAGGCCTCTCTGAGCAAAATTACTTGATCTTTCACGTCATTCACAAATAATACAATTTTAATGTTCTAGAAACTGAATTATAAAACAAACGGCCTTCTCAAAAACCATAAGAAGGCCATGCCTTTTGAGATTACCGCTTATTTCTTATGCTGTTCGTGATGAAGGCCATGGATTTGATATGCCCGAAAACTCTACATTTATATATTTGACACAAATGATCAACCGTAAAACCATAATCAGTAACACTCGGTCCCAAAAGCTCCAATCTTTTAATTTCTGCAAATACTTATCTTAATTAACATGAATATATAGGAATAAGAGTTTGTAAGAATGCTTAGCACAAGAGTAGAGAAAGTCATGTGAGTGCAACACATCAGTTTTTTTCTGTATCTGATGAATGCATCCAGGCATCTTTAAGATCGATTTAAATTAGAAATGAATGTTTCTTTTCCATTAAAACATATCGTACGGTGTTTACTAACATGTTTTTGTTAACAAGGGCAACAATAACCTAGAAATGTGGTAGTTAAAAATCCGATGCTCACTTTGTGCGTGTGAAACAAAAGCTGGAATGTATTGTCGTGAAGGTGTTTGTTTCAAGCGCACTGAAATGCAATGAGGTTTGACACACGTTGTGTGACGTACAATGAACAAGTGAAAATCGGCAAGGAGCAAGTTCTAATGACTTGGCTTGCAGCTTGGAGCCGGTTGGTTGTACGTATTTGGGAGTATTGGCTAATGCACGCTGATGATGTAGCTGTACTAATTAACCTGATGGATTCCATCACATAATTTACCTGCGGGGACCAGGAAAACCCAATTCTCGTTTCAGTTAATGACGTACTAATCGCAGCCCATGTATCTCAGTCTCATTGCAAGAATTTTGATCTCTCCTGCTACAGAATACGACAAACTGTAGCAAATCTTTCACCAGCTATTTGTCGCTAATTACACCAATTATGTTTTTTAATAATGTATCTTCTTCGTATTAGTTGAGATAAACATTTGCAGAAATTATTGCTTATAGCCGGAAATATGGGAATGCAGTAGGCTTTGAGCGATAGTCAAATATTTTAAAGCTGTTCGCTAATGAAAGTTTTGAATTTCCGGTCTCTTTGCATGGCCAGTAGATAAAGTAAATAATGACCTTCCATGTGAGGAAGGTTTCGGTATTGCAAAACTCACAAGGAATATCTCCGAAATGGTTCACTCCATGAAAAATGTATTCGGACATAACTTGTGTTTTAACGAGGTCTATATTTTGGTATAGTAAGATTTGTAAAACCTTGCAAAGAGAAAGGAATTTTAAAGGTATTGCATAGGAACCGATCTTAACAGATTTGATCGAAAAGTCTCTCCGCAGCTTTCATGTAACAAAGATTCCCCCTTGAGATGGGAATTCCAGTGGCAGCACTGGCTGCCGCGAGCTTATAGTTATAACGTTCCTTGAAATAAAAAAAAATATTATATATTCACGTAAGGTAATATATATAGACACAGGACACCAACTTTATCTTCAGCAGTATACACAGCATAGTGCGGAGAAACTTGTTGATAACCCGTTAGAAGAACTGGGAAATCCATCATCACTAGATGGAGCATTCACATGGATCGCCTGAATACTCCGCACGCTTCCACAACAGAAGTGTCAGAGAAGTTGCCGTACAGTCAGGGGCAGAATGCGGATTTCATCAAACATGAAAGATAAATAAGACTCGTTTCTCGAGCGGAGTGAGGGAATTTATCTGGGGAGATCACACCGTCGAATGATGTATGTTTGGGCTAATTCATAAAAAATAGTAATTTAATTACTGCATCTTAAAGATTTGACCAGCAAATGTTATATTCTAAGAAATAAATATTTCGATTCTTGTAGTTTGAGTTCTCAGCACTGCCAACTGAAAAGCAGTTTATAAAATTCCTGCAGAAATTCCCCGAGAATTTATATATAATTTAAATACCTTGAAAGTACGATTTTTAAATAAAAATTGTTACGCCATTTTTATAACTTTCTAATATATTTGTGTTACATCCTTGGAAGATGAACATAAATACGAAGCTTGGTATTTTAAATTTCGATTGGTTTTCTAGTTATTGAGTTTATATATAGACACACACACACACACACACACACACACACACACACACACACACACACACACACACGGACCTTCTCTAAACGTGCTTTTTGCTTTCTCTAATGTAAGTAGAGTAAGTATTGTATTCCACCCAAAAATTTGATGTCGAGATTTCACCAGAAATATGTTTTGAGGCCCCCCGAATCCAAAAAATACATCTTTAGGAAAAGGTTCGCGCGTGTGTCTGTGTGTCTGTCAGTCTGTGGACAGCATAACTCAAAAACGAAAAGTCGGTTAAGAACTAAAGTTGGTATTTAAGTTTAATGTCTTTCAAGGATGCGACGCGAAGATTTTGAAGAAAATAGCCCCACCCTAAACTATTCTTTACATGGAAAATTTTTCGAAAATTTTTATTTTATTGAAAATGGCTCCAACGATTTTGATTAAAACGTCATATGTTTGAGATATTTTGATGACAAATGAAATGTATATCTTGAATTTTCTGGCTATAGCCCCTGTAGTCGTATTTACTCTGGACGACTTTTGCATAACTGGTAAACCGTTAGAGATAGACCAAATCATACTATACAAAAAATGTAGATCTTGCTAAAATACACAATTTATGTCTCAATAAATTTTCTTGTAGGGTGAACCATTTCGGAGATATTTCTTGTTGTGTGTGTGAGTTTCGGAAAACTTGAAACTTTGGTGAAATGGAACATCGTTTTTCATTTTTTTATATGTTAAGTGTGCAAAGAGAACAGAATCTCAAAGCTTTAAAAGATTTCACTATTGCACAAAGCTTACTGTGTTCTAATATTCCCCTTGTACCTACAAGGAAATAAGCAATAAGGTAATTTGTAAGAATGTTTAGTACAAGAGTGGAGAAAGTCACGTGAGTGCAACACATCAGATTTTTTAAATTTTCCTTACCCTCTCAACACAGTATTATACATTATTTTAAAGTTATAAAACTTCTTGGGAAAGTATAAATCTCTTGAATGTATATGAGATGAACGTAGCCAGGAACGAAATGGAAACCTCTGAATTTAGAAGCTAGTATGCTCACCATTGCACCACAGGTGCAGTCTGTTTTGTTTTTTCCTGCAACGGTACTAGTTGTAAATTGTAGCCAAAATAGATGAAGTTGTAATGGTCTTAAATCACTGCTAATTGTTAATCGATATCTAGTACGATAAAGAATACGAGAGAACCATTGTCCACGAGGCATGGCCGTACAAAGAAGAATAACAGTACAACCATTAGCAGGTGATTTGGGCGACTCGATTTATGTTCAAGGCACATACAAGTGGGAATATTTGCTGGGATCATGTGCCAAGCATGGATATCCCAGAAGGATATATTCTTTTCTTCCCAGCTTCTGCCCTGCTATCTTTTCCTTCTATATTCCAGTCATCTTCTTCCTTTAGATTTATATACGGTATTTCAAATGCTAGTTTAAACCGCTATAGGTATAGTATTTGTGATAGGTTAAAGAAACAAATCATAGCTGGGCAAACAATGGTGTTTTGGAAAACATTGGAATGGCGTCCGCTGTTCTCTTGTTGAACGTACGTCATTCTTTCTGCGACTCTATGTTCAGCATTTTGCAGATGGTGTCTTAGAATGTTGGCAATTTCTTCTGAAATGGCATCTTTCAATTGTCTATCGTTGCAGATGGTGGCGGAAGTGTCTAATGATGAAATTATCCCAAATATATGGATAATTGTGTTGCAGGAGTATATATATGGGGCCGAGCACCATCTTGTATGAATATTTTGCATATTATGGTCCCTCAGAGCCATGATTTACAACCTACAAATTCTTAAAGCAGTATGAATAAAATTACTTGTCTTTTATTCAGCAAAACCGTACCCATGGCAACGGTGAACTGGAAAGAAAGTCAAATCCCATTTCTTGCCCAGTGTGGGACTTCTTATGTTTTTATCCTATATCAAATAATATATTTGGAGCTGTTTAAAGTTTGAGGTTAGGTTTGAAAGCCCCTTCATTGTTGTTATTCCTTTCTTCTTTTTTTCCTGCTTCCTTTTTATTAGGAAATACACTCACATTCACTCCCATATTTACACTTTCAGACTCTGGGGACGAAGGAAATTATTATAATTAAAGAAAATGCCCTTGTTGTAGAAAGGAACCGCAACCAGGACCTATTGATTGAGAACCTAGCCTCGGTTTCTGTTTTAAAAGGTATATTTATTTGTCAAAAAGGTTAATATTTCCTAAGAGTGAAGGTTCATTCCCCTTAAACCTTTATTAATATTGACAGGAAGCAATGTATATGTTAAACTGGGTCTGTTAAATTAATAACGGCTAAAATATCTCAAAACATATCAGAAAATTACAGAGTAGCAGGTAAAAAGGAAATTAAATACTGAATGAAGAAAATTTGTTACCAAATCTAAGCACGCACACCTTCTAATAAAGGTCCTGGATGTGTGGTTAGAGCACCAACAATGTGAAGAATAAAAGAAGTATGAAAATTCATCAGGCGTGTTATTTTATATGAGCAGGAAGAAAACAAGAGAAAGTTTGGAGCTGAACATGGTGACAAATCAGGGATGAAACAGACGTGACAGACACATAGCTTCCGAAAACTATTTGAATCGCTGTTCGCAATGTCACGCTACATTAGTCAGTCAGCTTTTGGGAAACAAAGGACTTTGGCTTTGGGATTTATAGCCCATAGGTGTTAAAAGCTGAGGGCCGCCCGGCCGCCCGCCCAGAGGGAGATGTTTGATGTTCTGCATGTGAAAATGACGCTCCGGCGCGTTACACGGAATACTACTCGGCAACAATACACCCCTACTTTGTATTCTTGGAATATCAAAATGGCTCACATATCTGTTCTTCGAGTTATGACTCCTAGCTGTGTCCTATAGTTCATTGAAATCCCTCACAATGTGAAGCCAACGTTTACTGGTTTTTCAGCAGCATGATTTAAAACTGTCAATTGTGCTCGATTCTGATTGGTGAATAAGGCACTACGTGTGAGAGACTCCCGCCTTTTCGACCTTACGTTAGTGCAACCCATCAATAAGAAATCTGAGAACCCAGATGTTATTGAATGGTTGTTTTGCTCTCGGAACTACATTACTTTTTAGGGTTACAGAAAGATAATAACAGAAACTTCTACAATGTTTTCTCCGCTCCCTTCGATGTCTTTTTTCTTATACAACTCCATACATGTGTGAAACTCGATTCCTTGTTCGAGCACTTGAAAACTTCATTATAACATCTGTTTCCACTCCCCTGCACCCCAGCCTTTCAAATGTTCCTAACATTTCAATGCATTTATCTTTAAAAACTTGGTTTCTTTAGAAGTGACTTAGAATTTCTAGGCAATATTAGAAAAATATTGTGACAAATGTCTAGCACAGTTGTTTTCAGTGTCAGTTTATTTCTGTTTTAAAACTGAATCACAAAATATAGTGCTGTTTTTATCGTTAACACAGTTTATAACTCGTGATTTTGTAATTCACAGCTGTTCTGTCTTATCGTACTTCAGACTGGCAGTTTCACTGACTCAGTCTCTCAGAACTCCCTCAACAATGCATGCGTTCACACCTGCGCCCAGTGAAAATACAAATTAGGCTGGAGTTCGAAAACTCTGCTATGAGCTTGGTAGTTATTACTGTCAACATCCTGTTCTGCCGCTCTACATACACCCAAAATATTTGTTCACGAATGTATTCCAGCAGACACGCTAGAACCCAACTATTTAATTTAACTTTGTGATGGCTTTGATATTTCAGTCTCTTTGTATGCCAAGGGTGTAAGAAAGGAAAGATTTCCAATTTGAGAAAAGTATAAACATTCCAAAATTCAAACAAAAACAAGGAAATTGTTCACCTATTTTTTAAGTTTATACACATGGTTGAACATAAATGGTCCTTATGAAACATTACTATAATATTAATTATGCTCCGTCCCATAATACAGTAAAATAGTTAAGTTAGGTTACAGGACTTTTGACACAGACTGTAGCTTCGTCCCCTGGGATGAGTACTGTTTTTTATTTCTCATCTACAAACAGCGGTTTTCCACTGTAGAGCATTCAATGCAATTAACTTTATTACATCGCCCGAAATTATATTTCAACGCAAAACAAATTTAGGAACATAAGCTCAATAAAAAACCAGAGGTAATAGATTCCAGCGCAAAAACAACGTAGCTATTATCATCTTTGGTTCCTGTGGTGTCATTATTTGAGGTATATTACCCATATTTATACTTGATACAGAAGTTGTGGAATTGCTACTGTTTTATAAATCGACATGAGGGTTCCTAGAGGGTTCTATTCTTTAAACATCTTATTGTTAAATATATTGATACTTAAGTAGCTTTTCTTCTATATATATTCGTCTCTGGTGTGATAATATTAACTTAAAGTTGGTAACCTATTCAATAATTTCAATACTGATTACTATTTTGGATCGTCTGTGATTTGTTCCTATTATAACGTCATAACTTTCGTTTTTCAACTGTCATACCAGAGTCTATGTCATCGTTTAGATAAATATTAAACAACGTGGGTGAGAATGGACACCCTTGTCAAAAACCACGATTTATTTCCAAGTGCATTTCCTTTTTCAATACATAGGTGGCGTTGGAAGTTTTTAATCATTTTTTCACATCATTATGCCCTATTTATCATATCAGAACGTAGAGTATGTGGTTATAAAAATGCTATCTGCTTCGAACTTCCTTGTTTATACCTTATTTATCAATAAATATGATTTAATGTGGATTGGCTGTTTCAATATTCTCCCCACCAAGACAATACATTGCTGCCACCTTCCTGCAACCTTCATTACTACGTCACGGAACCACTGTTTTGGGTACTATGCACACACACACACACACGTGGACGTATCGAACCAGATGTAAGTTCTTGTGTATATCATTGGAAGTTGTTTTGGCCGGGGAGTGTATGACTGATTGCCCTCTTTAGAGCTAGGTCAAAGATAATGTGTTGATTTTCAGGCAATATTTGACATGCTGAAGACTTGATTGATGAAGTACAGTTTGTCACGTGCAAGATGGATTATTGTGCTTGAAACTTGAGAGGGTAATGTGAGAGGTCCATAGCACTTAAGTTGCACATTATAATAGGTGCTTGAGAGCATGGAAATTAAACCTGAAGTTCTCTCTCAAATACATTTAAACTGAAATACATTCCCAGCGAAATATACAATAACATAACCTCATTTTGCACACGTTACACTAAAACTGGGATCAGAGTGAACGCATAACTCAACTGTTAAAAACATACAAGCGATTTTCTCTTAGTTTGCGATTCTCGTATGAATTCTTTGACTTCATGAACAGGTTCTATAGTATGTGAAAATGTGTACTAATATTATATAGAGATTAAATCTGTGTTTCTATGCATGTCTGCGAACAGCATAACTAAAATAAAAAAGTTGAATAAATGCCAAACTTTCTATCTCAGTTCATCTTTTAAGAATGTGATACCATAACCTTAAAAGCAATTTCATTTTTACTTTCTCTAAGGCGAACACAATAGAGAAAATACTGCATTCCATCCAAGAATGCCAGGAATTATAAACTATATTTTAGAAAAAAAATACACAATTAAATTTTGAAATACTTATACTTTTCTCAAACAGTAAACCGTTATTCTGTTCTTATATCCTAGGCATGTAAAGAAAATGGAAAATCAAATCCACCAAATTTCAACAAACTATTAAAAAATGTGACTATCGCTTAAGCCTTCCTATCCATTGTAACTATAAAGAAATAAGTAAGAAGAATAAGCACTTTAATACTAGTTCATACAAGAGTCAATAGAGAACGCGACAGGTCATTATAAATAATAATGGACTTTCACATTTGTTCCTCATTAAATGTGTCGCTTACAGCGTTATTGAAGAAAACTCTTTATTTGAGATAGATGCTTGGGACGGAAAATCACTAACGTTAATTAAACTTAAAAACAACTACTTGTAAAGCAATTTTCTTATATTCCCAACCCTGGATAGAAAAGAAATGAAAACTGATACTAAAACAGGCGCGTCAGAAAAATAAGCTTGCTTTATAAGTGATGCAACAATTCCAGTTTCTGCCAGAACTTTATGTTTGATGTTAAATAAGGTGTAGTGTTAATATTCACAACAAACGAAATAACCAAACAGTTTAAAACAGTGTCTTAGTATTCACAATAACGCAATTGATTATTACAAGACAATTTTTTAAATTGTAGTGTTGGCACGGAACGTCTATCAACACTAAACGCCTAGCTTCCGTGCGGGAAGCATTCCAATGTTTTATATTCCGTAGGCTGGTCATGTTGCAAGGAGGCAGTTACTTCTAGCTAGTTTTAAATCTTGATTGTAAAGTTTGTGTGTAGTAGCAAGGAAAAAGAATTTGTCTGAGAAAATTAGTGGAAATAAATAGATAACTAAATATACCGATAAACATAGCTAAATAAATAGTAATTGAAAGACACCGAATGAGTAATTTTGTCACAATATCTAACCCTCATAATTTATAGAATTTTCTACTAACAGAATTTTGACAACTATATTTTTCAAACGTGTTAATTTGATTTAAGCATTTCTAGGTTTTCTAAAAGTACACCGAGGTAAAAAACGGCGATTTTCTAAAGTATTAAAGTTAGAAACTTAATTTTTTGCACAGGCATTACTAGAAATGTGTGCCAAATTCTATTCCAAATATTTTATCACGTTCCTAATATATCTCCTCCAAAAGATGTTGCACAAAAGTTAATTTTTTAAAATTGTATCTCTTATTATCTTTGTAACAACTGAAGGGAAGGAAATTTTGATATGGTGAATAGTTTTTTTTTTTTACATTTTTAATGCCACAAAGTTTAAAAATGTCCTAAAACAGCGCATTATTATATTAATTATTTTTTAAAAAAAACGATATAAGCAATATCATAATTCTAAACGGAAACTTTACTATCCATATTCTGAACTATATTAGCAACAATTAGCAACAATTGTTGCAATTGGCAACAAAGTGCCAAAAAAGTCGTTTCTGAGAAACATGATTTGGAAGTTGAAATGGAAGGTGTGCGCATGCGTATTTAAAAGGCTAGAGGCCAAGCCGCGCCACTTTAAAATGACGCCCAAAAATGTGTTCCCTCAACCCTAGGTGATTAAAATTTCACAGATATATTCTTTAAGGTATGATGAAGTTTTCGCAATAAAAATCCAAAAATCGATTTTATTTAACCAAACAGGCTAAAATATCACTTCGGTGTTTCCTTAAACCCTGGTTTACAGCACACCGGTGGCGCTGATATGATTCTGGCGTTTGAGGTGGTTGTAATAAAAAATAAATAAAAAAGCACAATTCTGCGATGTATCCGTTTTGGATTTAAGTTATGCCTTTCTTCTTGTTTCAGATTAATATTATTGGTGTCTTCTGTGCCTTTGTTAATATTGGAGAAAGTTGTATAATTTTGAAAGGACAGATGATTTACTAACCGCCGGGCGTAGTGGAGGTATCTGAATAATACGAGCGTTCTGAATAAATGAAAGTGAATTGCGCATATTATTGTGATTTTCATCATTGTAAGGTTGTGAATAAATGTGGTGAAGTTAGCCTATAATTTCCGAAGCTCGATGTGTCTCCCGCAGGCAATTGGAAGGGAATTTCAGCCGAGAAGTATTATTTTCATGTCACAGAAGACAACCTGCTTTCAGTTGGAAAACGATTCACGTTTTCTTGGGCAGGATTTCCGCTGTTTGTGAATTCTGCCTCAGAAGGAACGGAAGATGTATTGCTCCTCTTGTGCGGCACATTTATCTGCACGAATCACATTAAACTTCATTGGTTGGCTACTAGAGGACACTGAACAATGTCTCATGTGTGCATTTTCTCTACTCACTGTTGTACAAACTGTTCTTAAAAACAGTTATCGCGTATTTATTTTATTGAGAATTGCGACCATACAGAATATTTATGCTGCAGATATGTATAGATGCCGATAAGGAAACTTCCAACGTTTGCTCTGAGGAATAATAAACAATATAACCTCCCAATTGTGTATTATATTCTCCCAAAGATACTTATGTCACCTATTGTTGGTTCAAAACATATGAACCATTAAAAGTGGTTCCGATTTATGTGGGCCAGAGTTTCTATATGATGGCCATGATATTTTATTCTCCTTGCAAAGCCAGCAAAAAAGAGCAATGGCTAAAGAATAACTATATCTCGAAAATTATCCCAACAGAAAATTTGACATAAATGCTATTTTAATATGATCTACATTTTTGTGCAGTAAGATTTGTTCTCTTTCTTACTGTTTGTCAGTTATATAAATGTTATCCACAACTTGTGCTTACTTAACCTCTACACTATGCAGTTTTGTTAATTTGTGCACCAAATTAATAAAATATCGCCTTATTACTGCTTTAATATAAACTAAATAATAACTCAGAACTTAGTAAATACCTAAATAATGTCTAATATATAACTGGAGCACTGAAATAACCTGGTAAGACCTCAGAATTACAGAACACTGACTGCACTTCTGTTTAGATGCAAAACACCTGTTGGATTTGTCTCATTTCAGCTCAATATATCTAGTTCGCTTCAGCACAGTTAAATCACAACTCTTCGGAAGCAAAATTCCCTGTAAGAGACTAAAGTCAAATAAAACATTTAATGCAGGTGATTTAATTTATATTTTATTTAAGTGTCTCGAGTTAGTTTTGCTGAGTTAAGGGAACTGTTTGAAGATGCAACAAGCAAGCGTTGAAGTAGAGAAGTGAAATAACCTGTGGCCACGCAAACGTCATATGTTGCAGTTCCCAGGTAAGGCCGCAAGATTGATGATCCTAAACCACGCCCCTTGCGTGCACAGGGCAATCTTTTTTTCGTTTGTTTGTTTTGCCGCGAACCACACACGGGATTATACAAAGGTTTGTCTAACGCGACCCGAGATTTGCTTCGAATGGAGTCGCAACACCTCGTATACAGAGATCAATACCCCATCTTGTTTCAGCTGACAAAAATTGCACCAACTCGACAGTAAATAGTAGAAAAAATGTGTTGCACTCACATGGATTTCTCTACTCTTGCATAATTGAGTTAAAGTTGGAGCAATTTTCTTCAAAATCTTCGTGTCGCACCCTTGAAAGACATTAAACTTAAATAACTTTGGTTTTTAACCGAATTTTTGATTTTGAGTTATGCTGTACACACAGGTGCGCGCGCACACACACACATTTTTCTAAAAATGTTTTTTTTTATTCAGGGGACCTCAAAACATATATTTCCGGTGAAATCTCGACATCTCAACTTTGAACTTGCATTTCAACTGAAATTCTCATTTCTCAGAAGTAGCAAAAATAATTAAAATAATCGAACTTATATTCCATGAATATAAATCCAATGTCCGTCAAATAAACCTTCATTCGTGGATTGAAACAAACGGAAATTAAATGATAGCAAAAACAAAGGAAGGTTTTATTACAGTACTCTTTGGTTTAATATTAATGAAGTTCATAGAATGAAGGGTACTATCGAATATAGGCTTTTCTGATTAAAATAACAGGTTACAGTTATTTCCAGCTAAACCGGAAGTAGCAAGAAACCGTTAATGTAATTTTATATGAGTTTCCATATTGAATTCAATCGGGAATGAGATCGATTTGGATACGTAAGGCTCGAGCATAAATAACTCAAGCTTTTAAGTACGAAAGAAGTTAGCATCTTTGGCAGATTCAAACCGATTTGAATCCGGTAGGTGTTTCCATGCAACAAATTGCAATCCGATCCCATTTCTAAGAGGATTGGATCAGTTTGAATTCCCCATGGAAACGTACTAAAGAAGTTAAAGGTGACGAAAATTGCCACACTTTGATTTGACTTCCTATCAGTTATGTTACCATTCATATTGCATCTATCCACAATTTTTCATTAGTTGCAGTTACGTACCTGATGGAAGGTGAAATTGATTTTCTTATGTTTTTGATTGTTGATATGACGTGTATGGCGTACAGGAGAGAGAGCAGGTTGTTTCAAATCCGTTATATGCGTTTGCATGTTTGAACCCCATTCAAGTACCAGAGACTTGAAATATGTGAAGAGTGTATAATGGATATGGAAACGGTTCGTTCCTGGCAGAGGTCTGTCCAGGGAAAACCAATTATTTTCTGCCAACAACACAGCACGTTGTAAAATAATTTAGAAAATGAAAGTGACAAAAACATGGCAAATTTAACCGTATTTACAAGCAAGTCCGTAGTTTTTTTTACTGTTTTACTTCCTCTATCTATAAAGAGGAAATGATTTATTTCTTACAATAATTCAACAAGAAAGTTTTACAGGAAATACACATTTTAAAGTCCCATAAATGAACCCAAGAAGAGCAAAATGTTTCGATAATCCAACTCAAAAAATCTGATGTGTTGCACTCACATGGCTTTCTCTACTCTTGTACTAACCATTCATACAAACTCTTATTCCTATATCTCCATGTTAGTTAAGATAAACATTTGTACAAATTATCTTATTGCTTATTTCCTTGTAGGTACAAGGGGAATGTTAGAATACAGAAGGCTTTGTGCGACAGTCAAATCTTTTTGACCTTTGAGATTCCGTTCTCTTTGCACGATTAACATATAAAAAAATGCACAACGTTGTTGCATTTCGCTAAAGTTCTAAATTTTCCGAAACTCAGACACATAAGAAGGAATATCTCCGAAATGGTTCACCCTACAAAAAATTTATTGAGACATAAATGGTGTATTTTACCTAGATCTACATTTTTTGTATAGTATTATTTGGTCTATCTCTAACGGTTTACCAGTTATGCAAAAGTCGTCCAGAGTAAACATGACTACAGGGGCTATAGCCAGAAAATTCAAGATATACATTTCATTTGTTATAAAAATATCTCAAACATATGATATTTTAATCAAAATCGTTAGAGCCATTTTCAAAAAAATCAAAATTTGCGAAAAATCTTCCATGTAAAGGGTAGTTTAGGGTGGGGCTATTTTCTTCAAAATCTTCGTGTCGCATCCTTGAAAGACATTAAACTTAAATACCAAGTTTAGCTTTTAACCGAGTTTTCGTTTTTGAGCTGTGCTGTCCACAGACTGACAGACACACAGACACACACACGGACCTTTTTCTAAAAATGCTTTTTTTTTTTTGGATTCAGGGGGCCTTAAAACATATATTTCCGGTGAAATCTCGACATCGAATTTTTGGGTGGAATACAATACTTCTCCTACTTACCACTAGAGAAATTAAAAAAAAAAAAAAAAACACATTGTTAGAAAAATTATATCTATCTATTGCATTTTCTTAAGAGCAAAGCACACGAATGCTCGCTCGCCCTTTCTCCGAAATTTTCCTTCTGTCCTCTGCTCTCTTTTTCTCTCCTCTCTCCATTGAGTACACCTGGCAGAAAAAGGGAATTTTTAATTGGACGTCTGAGTACATGAAAGAGATAAGCTTTTAAAAACAGCGCTTTTAAAGAAGTCATACTTACCTTCCTTGTGCACTGCATTTTCCATGCTTCGTCACAATTTGGACGGCATGAAATGTTAAGCTTTAATACGATATTAAAGAGGCCATCACAGCTTTTGTGTTTGCCTTTACCGGCTGCTGTGTTTGTTATTGGAGTTTTAGTTGTCAGTGAGGGGTAAAGACAAACTAGGCATGTCCGACGTAATTATGGGATCCAATGTTATAAGCCAAATGTGACGTCATAACCATGTATTGTTGAGCAAGACAATAACATAATGATATTGTCATGGTAACGGGTGAAATCATTTTTCAAACTCTCTTGCATCGAAGTATTCAATGCAAATAGACGTTATTTCCCACTAAAATCTCAGAAGATTATAAAATAAATGCTTCGGACGTGCCAAAGGAATAGGAAATAGTAAAGAAATCGACGAAATCATATAACCATAAAAGGTACGAATAAATATTTTTTTCTATAGTGCGCAACTTCCCGCCAGAGGATTATTGGACGAATTTCCTTTGAAGAAACTGTTAATAGTGAAGTATATAAAACATTTTCAAGGACTTCTTGTGTCAGCTAGATGGCATTGAACCTCAGCAGATATATTTACAACACTACGATGCCAATTCCCACAAGTCTAATGAATTCATCAGCGGCTCTTTGAACCCCTTGATGTGTCTAAAGATTTATGGCGGGTATGACGTCACCAGATTATTATTATATCTCAAAGCAAGAGTCTACACTAACAGACCACGAACCACGGAGGATCTCCGGCAAAACATAACCGCCGAAATGATAATAATAGTCTTCTTCACTTGAAGGATTAGGTTCATATTGAACCTATTTGGTGCCAATTTCGCTCCTTCTCTTCTTGGTTTTCACTTTCACTACTAGAGGAGGTATTGTATTCCACCCAAAATTTGATGTCGAGATTTCACCGGGAATATATATTTTAGACCCCCTGTCTGTGGACAGCATAACTCAAAAACGAAAAGTCGGATAAAAACCAAAGTTGGTATTTAAGTTTAAAGTCTTCTAAAGATACAATATGAAGATTTTTAAGAAAATAGCCCCACTCTAAACTACCCTTTACATGGAAAATTTTTCGAAAATGTTGATTTTCTTGAAAATGGCTCCAACCATTTTGATTAAAATGTCAGATGTTAGAGATATTTTTATGACAAATGAAATGTATATCTTGAATTTTCTGGCTATAGCCCCTGTAGTCGTATTTACTCTGGACGCCTTTTGCATAACTGGTAAACCGTTAGAGATAGACCAAATCATACTACACAAAAAATGTAGATCTTGGTAAAATACACAATTTATGTCTCAATAAATTTTGTTGTAGGGTGAGCCATTTCTGAGATATTCCTTTTTTTGTATGTGAGTTTCGGAAAACTTAGAACTTTAGCGAAATGCAACAAGGTTGTTCATTTTTTTATATGTTAATCGTGCAAAGAGAACGGAATCTCAAAGTTTTAAAACATTTGACTATCGCACAAAGTCTACTGTATTCTAATATTCCCCTTGTACCTACAAGGAAATAAGCAATAAGATAATTTGTACAAATGTTTATCTTAACTAACACGAAGAAGATATAGGAATAAGAGTTTGTAAGAATGATTAGTACAAGAGTAGAGAAAGTCATGTGAGTGCAGCACATGAGATTTCTGTATTATTTTCCACGTTGGGCCGAGGTAGCCCCGAGGATTTGACCCAAGCTCGTGTAGACACACAGCTCCTGTGAGTAATTTAATGTTGATATTTCAGGAGGACTGTGAAAATGTTGTTCGTTGTGTGGCATACCTGTCATGACGTTATGCAGAATGTGGTAACATAAACGAGCCAAGCCGCAGTAGCTGATTAGCCAGACAGACGTTTCCCTGGGCGCAGACACACACACACACACACACACATACATTCATGAATTTCAAACAGAAGTGCGAAGCAGGGAACCACCAAGTGGAAAATTGGAAAAGAGTGAAGGGGAGGGTAGCTTTTTTGTACGCATTTCAAATCTGAGTGTGACGTAGCTTTGTATATTTTACGTGAATAGTTCTCACATGGCTATAACTACAATGTCAAAGAGTGTGGGCTTAGTTCCTGGCAGAGATGATATCTTGTGCACGACTTCTGAGGTAACCCACATTTTACACCTGAAATATAACTGGATAATTGAAAACTAAAGTAGGCTTGCAACTATTAAGTTATTCCCGACCACGTGTCTTAAGGAGATGTTTTTAACATTGTGGCAGAATGACAGTTTGACAGATCCCACTCCTGACACCAGTGTGACAAAAACTGACAACAAAGTTCAATTACTTTTGCTCATTTTAACTTTTTCTTGTAAAACTGAAGCACAAAAACAGAGTTTTATTTTATTTTTATCGCACTCCACAGTTCTTCCTGACTTTGCAACTCACAGCTGTTCAATTCTGTTCAATAACTTTGACACACACACACACACACACACACACACACACACACACACACACACACACACACACACACACACACACAAACTGCTGACAGCTATCTCGGTCAACATTCACAGTTCTATCACATACAACTACTATTCATCCTTTTGTGTCAGAAACTACTCGTCTCTCACCGTCCTAGAAGCCTTTATAGGCGACAATGAGTAGCATGGACTTTTCTGGAAATTCACCTTTCTCAACGCTTCCACAAACAAGCCGGAGTCGAACCTCTCAGAAGTTCCGAAAACATTTTATTCTGCCGCGCTCATTGTTAGCTGTTCATTCGCTACGAGTGGTGTGCGACAGTTTGTCTTAGCTCTCTTTTTGATGCACGTGGCCGCCAAGTGGTATGAGATAGCTTAACCGTGCGACAATAATAATGTGTTTGTTAATCGATAGCACGTACAAATTATTGATTTTTTGTTGGCCTTGACACAATGATACAGAGTATATATGATATAACTGCAACACGAATTGAATTTATTACAATTTTTAGTTCTTCTAAACTAGAAGTGGTTATTATTCGATTGAACAAGTGAAATACGATAGTTTTACTTTCAGATGCGTGAGAATGTGCGCAGACGGTTAAGTATTGATTGCTGATGTTTCAATTGATAGCAGAATGAATATAGCAGGTGCACCTTTGATTGGTGGATAGCAGTATCGTTATGAACTGGTAGATATAACCATTAGAGTGGTGTATAAGCGCTGTATTACTAAATGGTTGAGCATCAAAACATTTATATAAAACTTTATATCGTAGCAATATAGATTCTTCTGGAGTCAGTACAAAATATTCTGAATTTTTCTCAGTAAAGCAGACAAATGAATTGTCTTCAGGTTGCTCTAAAAACAGTTGACCTATGACACGGCTTTGAGGCGGTTCACATCTTCTACGACAGAAATCAGGAGAAAACGCTTGCCACAGTGTGAAAAGTAAACCTGCACAACTTGCTCAGTTACTGTTTTGTTGAAACATTTTCTCATTAATTTTTTGAACAGTTGACGGAGCACAGGTTTCCCGCCGCTGTTGATTTAGGTTTATATTTGTCTCGTGATGGGAACAAACATAAACATAACTGTGAAAATCAACGTGATTTCATTTTGGCTCTCATTTTATGTACAGCGATTGTGAATTATTGACAGCTGACGGCCGTCACTACCTTGTTTTGTTTAAATCATTTCAGCCGCAGAGCAATTTTACGCGATAAAGTGCTGCCGCGACATGTTAATTTTTATTGCACAACAAATGTAGATGAAAAATAGCAGAAATCGTAAAATTAATTAAAATGCTAATACGATCTGATTCGATTGATTCTTTAATTATACTGAATTGGGCGTTAAAACTTCACCAGTTCAGTACAACTCGAATGTAAGTATATACAAGTGCGAGAGGCATCACATTTTTGGGCGGAATGCAATACTTCCTCTATTTACCATAGAGATAGCAAAATCTTGCCATTCCAATCAACCATCCTCACACACGACTTAGATCATGTGGAGTAAGGGAACTTATGCAGGTTCTGTAGATTTCTATTCTTGAATTATGTAAAGGACAGCTCCAGATCCTGATGGAAGGACATTTATCTGACTTGAAGTGAAACGACTGCGCTGTGACAGAGAGCAAATATATATGTCTCACTCTAACACATCACTCAGATGGAAACCTTCTGGAAAATTCCTTTCAAACGAAGAGGAGAACCCATACCTTTATTTACCTAGCTCTGGTATGATAGCATGCAGCCTGTTTATGTAAAAGTATGGTATATTACTTTCACATTATTTTTTCCTATTAACAGAATTTACAGTTAGACTCATCAAAAACTGGCTTCGCCTCGCTTATATAGACTAGGCGAAATACCGGCGAATTCTCTGGAAAATGCATCCTGCCTTGAAATTTCTCCGGCAGTCAAGAGCTTCTCAGTCTAGAATCGGTTTTTGCCTCGGCCTGATTACTGTGGCCGTTGTTTATTGGCTACAATACCCTGCAACCTCGTGGTGTGAGGTACTTTGTCTTCGACGGGTGGCCGGTGTCACATTTTCAGTACCACGTGCATAGTAGGTAGCGAAACTTGCATTCCAACCAAAAATTTGATACCGAGATTTCCCGAAGTACTTGTTTTGAAGTCCTTTGACATCGATTTAGATAAAAGTCTGTGCATGTGTGTATGAAGGAAGAAAGAACTATATACTCATACCAAAGCTTAGATTTAAATTCAATATCTTCCAAAGATGCAACATGAAGATTTTCAAAACAATACCCCCACCGCAAGGTACCGTTTATATGAAAGAGTTTACAGAAATTGGAATTTTCTTAAAAATGTTGAACGATTTTGATTAAAACACGTTTTTTAATTTACTGCACGCTGAAAGTAAATATAATTATTTAACTCTATTCAATAATTCGATGCCGAAATATCACCAGAAATAGATATTTTGAGATCCTCTAACATAAAATGGTTTTAAGGAAACCTCCATCGCGCGCACGTGTCTGTGAACGGCATAACTCTAAAATAAAATATTCAATAGATAGCAAACTTATATTTGAGTATTTTCCAAAGACACACTAAAACTTTTAACAAAATCCCACCACCCTGTCATTTACATAAAAGTATTAGGTATTTTTTATGTTCTAAAAATAACTGAAGATTTTGAAAATAAAATATATATTTTGAAAGTACCTTGAATAGTCTACGGAGTCATCATTTGAAGGGGATAAACCGAAAGTCACAGACGAACACTAGTGAAATAAAAAAATGTAGATATTTTTAATACATAACATGACTTTTTGTAGCATCAGCCATTTCCAAGATGTTATTGTTTTGAATTTTTTTAACACATTTTCATTTTTGAAACAATGTCGCTACTCTGTTCTTTCTGGTAATGTCATGGAAAGAGCAAGATCGATTTGTTTCCTTTTTGTTCGTGTAATGAAAAGTGCACTGAAGCTATTTTTGAATTATCCAGATTACTACGAAGTAGTTAGAAAGGCGACGTTTGTAAAAAGAGTTTGTAGAAGTCATAAACGAGAGTTGACAGAAAAAGTCGTGTGATTATATCTCAAGATGCTCGTTCTTGGCCTTGACTGTCTGCTGTTCGCAGTCAGACAGGAAGCAGATGTTTCTTTTCACTCTTCCTGACTGTTGGGTGTCACAAGATCGCTTGCAGCTTACCCATACCACCTTTTCCAGAATCACTTCTTGCCGTCCTTCCTAAGGATCTCAAAGTCTTATACGCACTCAGGACTCTATGACAAACACCGAAATGAATTTTCTTTTCACTGTCAACAACATTTTCTTGCTGCGGTTCGCTCATTTCAAGCCAAGGACTTTCATTTTCTACTCTATGCAGCAATCAGAAACTTCATTTTCGCTGCTTTTTAACAGCATGTTGTCATCAGGGGGAAGAATCTGCAATCTTCCCCCTCCAATTGACATTACTCCCTCCCTACTATGTAAATATGTTCTCGTGAAAGTGTACTCATGGACAGTCATAGGAATTTCCAAGCACTAAAGGCAGGACGGAAGGAAATAAGGTTAACTGTAGGTCGTTACATGAACATTCCTGGTTGTATCACTCCGCCAATAAATTCGCGCTCTCATTCTCTGCGCAGAGCTGTTTATGGCATACTCAGGTTATCGTAAAGGCGATATATGTCGCAACAAAATTTCACTTGACTCATGTCTACTAAATAAACTATATTAACTAGTTCAGAAAATGAACGAAGAAAATTTATAAAATATCTTTTTCTCAGTAAAAACATAAAGATAATCTGAGTCTCTAGACAGCTAAGTATTAGGGCAAAATCGACTCAAAGTTCCACTACACTGAAGCGCGATCTTGCTTCACTCCACTGGCCAGGGGTTCGTTTCCCTGCTGTTCAGCTTCTGACACGCCTCATTTAATGGTCAGTGTGACTTCATCGGAACGTCTGTGTTATGAAGAGTGGTAGAGACTATTTTCTGTAAGTTACAAAAGCAGGAAACAAATGTAAAAAATCTGATGTATTGCACTCACATGACTTTCTCTACTCTTGTACTAACCATTCTTACAAACTCTTATTCCTATATCCTCTTCGTGTTAGCTAAGATAAACATTTGTACAAATTATTGCTTATTTCCTTGTAGGTACAAGGGGAATATTAGAATACAGTAGGCTTTGTGCGATATTCAAATGTTTTAAAGCTTTGAGATTCCGTTCTCTTTGCACGCTTAGCATATAATAAATTCACAACGATGTTCCATTTCGCGAAAGCTTTAAGTTTTCCGAAACTCACACACATAAAGGAATATTTCCGAAATGGTTCACCCTACAAGAAAATTTATTGAGACATAAATTGTGTATTTTAGCAAGATCTACATTTTTTGTATAGTATGATTTGGTCTATCTCTAACGGTTTACCAGTTATGCAAAAGTCGTCCAGAGTAAATACGACTACAGGGGCTATAGCTAGAAAATTCAAGATATACATTTCATTTGCCATCAAAATATCTCAAACAAATGACGTTTTAATCAAAATCGTTAGAGCCATTTTCAAGAAAATCAAAATTTTCGAAAAATTTTCCAGGTAAAGGGTAGTTTAGGGTGGGGCTATTTTCTTCAAAATCTTCGTGTTGCAAGCTTGAAATACATTGAACTTAAATACCAACTTTGGTTTTTAACCGACTTTTCGTTTTTGAGTTATGCTGTCCACAGACTGACACTCGCACACACACACACACACACACACACACACACACACACACACACACACACACACACACACACCCTACTTACCAGTAGAGAAAGTAAAAATAAAATGATATAATATGGATATTTCCTACCATTTCACTTAATGTAAAGAAGCCATTTAATCTCTGCAATAGTCGACAGGCATAAAGAATTAGCTAAGTGTATATTGTGAACCTCTTGTGTTTAGAAGTAATTTAAGGGGATATCTGGAAAGGCTCACAGAGCTTCTGTGTTTTCTTCAAACAAACAGAACAGCTGATATAAACAGTTACATAAAGGTGCGTCTGGTAACTCCGGCGTTTTTGTTTATGCGTTAGTTTTGGAGTTGCCCTTGGCAATCAGAATTTTCTGCACGCCAAGCGGGAGACCCAGGTTCGACTTAGCAAGTTTCTCCCGGTGAAAGACCTGATCCAAGCAACAAGATAATTTCAACAAATATTTTCAGAGAGTGCACTAAATTAACAATGATTTGAAAGGCTATCCCTCAAAATCAGACTTAATTGTTTCGTATATATCAGCGCAAGGCCGGTATGACGGACGCATGCAGTGCAATATTTGCCATGTTGGTAATGAGCCATAAATTTGGAGCCTGTCGCCTCGCTGACGAAGCACCGCTATGTGCATACACACAGGATGCTGCGTATCTGGACCAGACAGGGAAACAGACATACCTGGTGCCGCCAGTTCCCTCCCTCGAGTCTAATATCGATGCTAGAGTCGATAAACAAATGCATCGGCATCCTCAGGTCTGGGGACAAATATATGAACATTGGGGCAAAATGGTCGAAGCTACATTTATGAATTTTATGTTACTGTGACGCTCAAGCTCAAACTACCAACACCAACAAAGACCGCTTCTAGGGTATTCGAGAAGCTTTCTAGTGCCGTCTTATTTACGAGGAAGTTTAAGAAAAGGTATTGCGACAAAATGACAAAAGCCCAGTCCAGTTACTTTTCTATAGCTTTGTTTTCTTCTAAACTTTAATGCAACACACTTCTGTTTTGCTGACGTTAATACAGTCTGCAGTGTTTCGTGATATTACAGCTCACTCATGTTTTCTTCTTGTAACCTAGGCTCACTCCTCTCTCTGTCTCTCAAATACGGCTTCGGTGATATACTCGCACTCACTGATATACTGACTCAAAAACCACCTGCATTTACGTACTTCGCAAGGTTTTATACCGCCTATGACGTAGTCAGTTCGTTCTCGAACGTCTACAAACAAGTCGGCTTGGGACACTTCTCGAATGCTCCAAAAGCCCTTTGTATTGCCGGTTCATTGTTGTTAGTCACTATTTGTTCCGTCAGTAGTGTGGGGAACCTTAACCTTGAGCGCCGTTGTTATCCACCCCGCCAGTTGGGGGGGGGGGGGTAGCCCGGCCCCGACTGTCCTTTGTTGTATTGCCGCTGCCCTACGTCACAGTATATTACTTTCTCTACTGATAAGTAGAACTATTGTATTGCACCCAAAAATTCGATGTCGAGATTTCATCGGAAGTATGTTTTGAGACCCCCTGAATCCGAAAAAGGCATTTTTAGAAAAAGGCCCGTGTGTGCGTGTGCGTGTGTGTGTGTGCGCGCGTGTGGACATCTTAACTCAAACACGAAAAGCAGTTTAAAAACTAAAGCTGGTATTTAAGTTTAATGTCTTTCAAGGATGCGAAACGAACATTTTGAAGAAAATAGCCTCACCCAGCCCTACCCTTTATATGGAAAATTTTTCGAAAATTTTAATTTCCTTGAAAATGGCTCAAACGATTTTGATTAAAATGTCATATGTTTGACATATTTTTATGCCAAATGAAATGTTAATTAATGTATTGTAAGTCGCCCTTGGGGTATTTATCTCTGATGTGAGATTCCCTTGTGGTCTGACCGGAAAAAGTACGAATCAACTGGGGAATTCAATGTCGTACTGGGAAGTTGGTCAAGGTAGCTTAGTGGTTAAAGCAGCCAGATCCGTGGTTCAAATCTCGGCTATGCCATTGCATTTTTCAGTTCTGATTCAACCCCTTAAAACATTGCCCACACACGGCTTGTGTGTTTAAAAACAATGAAATAATGAAATGTATATCTTGAATTTTGTGGCTGTAGCCCCTGTGGTCGTATTTACTCTGGACGACTTTTGCATAACTAGTAAACCGTTAGAGATAGACCAAATCTTACTCTACAAAAAATGTAGATCTTGCTAAAATACGCAATTTATGTCTCAATAAATTTTCTTGTAGGGTGAACCATTTCGGAGATATTCTTCGTTATTTATGTAAGTTTTGGAGAACATACTTCTGTCAAATGGAACATCGTTATTCAATTTATTATATTAACCAAGCAAAGAGAACGGAATTTGAAAGCTTTAAAAGATTTGACTATCGCACAAAGCTTATTGTATTGTAATATTCCCCTTGCACCTGCAAGAAAACGAACAATTAGATAATTTCTGCAAATGTTTGTCTCAACTAACACGAAGAAGATATAGGAATGAGAGTTTGTAAGAATAGTTAGGACAAGAGTAGAGAAAGTCATGTGAGTGCAACACATCAGATTTTATAATCCAAGTAGTTCATAATTTGTGCAGCTTAACTTATGCCATTGTATTTAAAGCTCTTAAAAAGAATATATCAAAAACGGCAATGGAATAAAAAGCGAGAGAAGTTTACAATCAATGGCTTCTTTCAGTTGTTTTCCAGAAGTAGCGTTTTCGATTGTTTGTGCAATGGACGCTGGGTTTGTCTGGCACATGCAAATTAATACGTAAATAGTGCAGTATTCGAGCAGAGCATTGAAAACACTACTAATTAATTAAATAATTGTTTAATGTTTCACGCTCGTTGACAATCCAAAACCTTAAATGCAAACATTAATGTTGATTCACGTGACATTTCTGTTTCCCCAAATGTAGCAGTGTAGTGTTTGCTTAGCAGAGCTGAACAACAATATTTTATAGAGGGACCTATGTATCTATTTTTGGCAGGGAACGCTGAAAGCATGAATGGATTAACCTGCTTGAATGGGGTGCGGTGATCGATACCATTAATGGCATTGCGGTTATCTCCCAATCAGGACGTCCGTCATGCCACAAGTTTGTGCACGACGTGACGGCGGCCGCTTCTATTTCATTGGCATGATTAGTTTCCTAAATGCTTTGTATAACTTTCACTTGCACTCAATATTTTACTCATTTTTGCTTTCTCTACTACGTATAGTAAAGTAGAGGAAGTATTGTATTCCACCCAAAAATTCGATGTCGAGATTTCACAGGAAATATCTTTTCGGGCCCCCTGAATCCAAAACAAAGCATTTTTAGAAAAAGGTCCATGGGTGTTTGTGCGTGTCTGTCTGTGGACAGCATAACTCAAAAACGAAAAGTCGGTAGAAAACCAAAGTTGGTATTTAAGATTAATGTCTTTCAAGGATGCGACACGAAGATTTTGAAGAAAATAGCCCCACCCTAAACTACCCTTTACATGGAAAATTTTTCGAAAATTTTGATTTTCTTGAAAATGGCGCTAACGATTTTGATTAAAATGTCATATGTTTGAGATATTTTTATGACAAATGAAATGTATATCTTGAATTTTCTGGCTATAGCCCCTGTAGTCGTATTTACTCTGGAGGACTTTTGCATAAGTGGTAAACCGTAAGAGATAGACCAAATCTTACTATACAAAAAATGTAGATCTTGCTAAAATACACAATTTGTGTCTAAATACATTTTCTTGTAGGGTGGACCATTTCGTAGATATTCCTTGTTATGTGTGTGAGTTTCGGAAAACTTAAAAACTTTCGTGAAATGGAACATCGTTGTTCATTTTTTATGTTAAGTGTGTAAAGAGAACGGGATCTTAAAGCTTTAAAAGATTTTACTATCGCTCAAAGCCTAGTGTATTCTAATATTCCCCTTGCAGCTACAAGAAAGTAAGTAATAAGATAATTTCTGCAAATTGTCAACTAACACGAAGAAGATATAGGAATAAGAGATAGTAAGAATGTTTAATATAAGAGTAGAGAAAGTTATGTGAGTGCAACACATCAGATTTTATGGCTTATATTTGAGCAGTGTGATCATTACGGTGCACTCCACCAAAAAGAAAGTTCAGAAAGACAAAAACCGGGGTTGTGAATATTATTACTACGATTATTAATATTGTGACGCCGGACTCGGCAGTGAGTGTTCGAGAAGCTTATGAGTGCCGGCTTATTTACGAGGAAGTTTAAGAAAAGAAGCCAATTTGAATCATTAATGCCCTTAATTCTAAAAACATTTCTAAATATTCTCATGGGTCCTGTTATGACTTGTTCACCCAAGTTTAAACGCCTTTATTAGAGCTTAATTTGCGTGACATAGAGCAATAAAGGCATCGAGTCTTAGCTCAAACGGAAAAGTGATATTATTTACAGAGTCAATCCTGTCAGCAAATGAACAGGTTAACTTGGTGAGCAGTGATACGAGGCCGCAATGAAAATAATTAATATAGTTATGTCTAGGTGTAATAACGGGCAGCATCTGAAATAAAAACAATTGTGAACACGAGAAGGAAACGCTTAGCCGCGTGTTGGGCGCCAGTCCCTTTAGTGATACTTCCAACGAGCGGCTGTCTCGTTCTTATTATTGATCCAACCATAAGGTTTGACTACCATCTTAGTCAACCTATGGAAGTCCTCTCATAAAAACAAACAATCCACGCAGCTACCGTGCCCTTATATAAAAAAATATCAACATTGAAATTATTGAAATTATTGGTCTGCAGTGTTTAACTCCCGCTTTTAGCGGGTGATTCTGGTGATACATGGAATGAAGATGGAGCTCTGCAAAGAAGTTATTTTTGTTTCACGATCTATATTTAAAAGTTTGCATTGCAAAACAATTATAGTATTAATACTATCACCACATCCTGGCTTTAAATTGTTAAATTTAACCATTAATTTTTGTTTTAGGGTTAGTAATATTGTTATTAGTGTGATTTTATTTCTACTTTGTCAAATTTGGGAAGTTTTTTATTCGTTTCAGTACGCAAATAAAGTGTACGTTTCCTTGGCATGTTCAATGTTCACAGGCCCTAATGGCTCGAGTGAACTCACTGAACACAGTTGAATCGTAAGCCAGCGTTATTTGAACAAGTGAAGCTCTTGACTCGGTATCTTCGCTTGCACTATACAATAAACAATGGAGGGAAATACAAGACGGACCTTTCACACGATAGCTTTGTGATACAATATCGCACGACCGACAAGCAAGACTGAGAACCGAGCCGAGCCGAGTGGAAAGTGCTGGAGGCGCTCGACATCACAGACTACCAACATTACACGAGTAAATTACTCACAGAATTAAAATGAGTGGACATAGTGTTGGTTCTCAACAGCGGGAAACATATTCTATTTCAAATAAACTAAAAAATAGCTGTTCAGTTCTATTTAAGCTCTTGGTGTTTGCTTTATAAATGGAGGAAAATAAATTCTGCAAATATTTGAAACTGACCGTTTGTACTCCACTTGAATTCTCAACTGTATTTACTTTACTCTCTTTTCTACTGTGTCTACCATGCTTAGTAACAGTGGAGGTGTTGTATTCCACCCGAATACCGAGATTTTAGTGGAAATAGACCTTTTGACCACGCATTCATTCTAAATGTAAACAAAATCTTTACCACAGAAAAAATTAGAACTCGTTAAAACACACTGTTTCGAATAAGTACCGGTACCACAATGAGTATCCGGTGGTGGTGGTGGCGGCGGTGGCGGTGGTGGCGGCGGTAGCGGTGGCGGCGGCGGCGGCGGTGGCGGTGGTGGTGGTGGCGGCGGTAGCGGTGGTGGCGGCGGCGGTGGGGGTGGTGGTGGTGGCGGCGGTGGCGGTGGCGGCGCTGGTGGTGGTGGTGGTGGTGGTGGTGGTGGTGGCGGTGGTGGTGGTGGTGGTGGTGGTGGCGGTGGCGGTGGCGGCGCTGACGATGGCTGCTAATATTCTCCAAGTAAATTGCATGAATCCGACATTTCATTTCGGTTCATTTAGGAAATCATAAAAGTTAACTGTGCCCAGTGTTTGTTAATGAAAGTTAGGTAGTTTATTACTTATATCTGCAAACTAAGGATAAGCTATACGTCATTCTCTGGCTACGACAAGAAAAGTAAACAAAGAAGACCACTTCACAACTTTCCAAGCACTTAATACAATTAACTCTTCTAGCATCGAGTGTACAAGAACATAAAAGGATGGTTATAAGTGTAGCGGAAGTCAGCTGATTTTGACGCGGTATTTCCTGACATGAAGCAGTAAATGAAATACTCTACCTGTAACTTGTGTATTCCGCTTTTAATTGGCAGAGTTAGCAAGTAACATTAGTTAACGTAATATTTATACAGAGATAAACGTTTATGTTCATTTATTCTACCGCTTGTTTTTGTTTTTCACTATCTTTTTTATTCCTTTGAGGTGTTTCCCGCTAATGATGCTGTTTTCAGTTGGTATACTTTGAAGTGTTTTAGCGAGGTAAATAGGAATTACGGTATAACCGATTCAGGTTGTGTTTGCTGGTGCGAAACTGTATCTCTGACAGATGTAAATCCACTGTGTTAACTTTGTAACAGACACATTAGCGCAAACTGCATAAAGCACTTCATTTTGTGTAGTAATTGCACCACATACTGATTCATATTGAGATCTTTAGGTGTTCTTTAAGCAGGCGCACTGCTTTATTATAAAAAAGCTAATATTTTGCTCTTTTATTACATTGTCTATTCTTGTATACTTTGCTTAGGCTTTTGAGACAGTGGAAGGGAGATATAAGGACATCTGGCCGGCGCGTGTATAGAAACCAAAACAATCCTGGCAGATTTGCAAGGTTTATGCGGTTAGACACGAGTAGCGGCGTTCAACAGATGACACAAAGCTCTTAGACCTGTATAAGTACGTGGTGGCCATTAGAAACAGTATTTCTTGCCTGTAGGACGTGGCAAATTATATAATTATACAACTCCAACAAAGACGAAATGCGTTCATGAATAGTATAATATTGATGGCTTCTTCGTCGGCTTCGGAGGATGTGGAAGAAGAAGAAAAAGCGAAATTATAAAGTGCTAAGATTTAGTAAATACCAATGTACATACTATGTCTATGTAAATAATGTTTCTTTTTCTCCTTGTATTTCCTTCTTTCGTTCTTTTTGTGGGGGTCGTTTGTAGTACCAACTGTGTTGATATATATTTATATAATTAATAAAAAGTAATGTAGTCCAAATAAATATGATCACGTACTCTAGTTTTTTGTATTAAATGTAGTTATAGTCTCAGTGTAAGAATAAACTGTTCAGGCAATGCCAATTAAGTGCAAACAAACAAATAGAAGATAAACAGGTAACCAATACGACAGAAGTATGAAAGGGGCGGAAATATTACAACAGCGCATTTTAATATCGCAGTGTGCCAGCACGCGTAAGTGACCTGCGACACGAGCAATCTGCTGCCTACCTGCCCCTCCCACTGTTTCAAAAGACTAAACAAAAGATAATACTGTTCCACTCTAATGGTTAACTCGCCTCAAACCCGCTGACAACATAAACGCAAAAACCAGTGTTGCCACCTTTACCCCAAGAACATAAGCGTTGACACTCCATGCCTGAGCATTTTCTTCTAAGAAAACAGGAGAGATGTTGCAACGCTGTGTTTCACTCTACGTGAAGTTAACCATGGTCTCATTTGTGATTGCTTTAGTTTCATTGGCTGAAGTGATACGCCCATTGTTGCAGTGTGAAACCTTAAATGACTTCTAAGAGCAACTAATGCATGAGGTGTATTAACGTATTGGCTATGGACATCGACAAATTTTATTTTCTTTTTTTATGCAACAATACACCATAGAGGAAGTTATACTTCACCTTGTAAGAAATGTAAACCATTGTTGTCCTTTTCTGGTCTTCAGTACTTATAACTGTAACGTGAGCTGGGCTGCAAAGAGCTAAAACGAAACTTTTCAAACTGATTTTTTGCAAGCATGTTGACTGCTTTGGCTCTTTGTGTCTGCTCCTGCCGTATTGTTTATAGCAGCACCGAAGGCATTTGCAGAAGAGCTTTTCTCCCTTCCTATCAACCGTTTGCTTTTGTGGCGTCTCTGCAAAAGCTTTGCAGTTTCATTACAAAGAACCTTCCAGCATTGAGTCAAATGGCGATCTCCTCAACTTTATTTCGTGACTTCAAATTCTGTATTTTACATAACATACATTTAACATAGTAGGCTTTTGTTGTCGGTATGAATAGTCCAGTTTTATTCTTTGACATAGTGTAAAGAGAACGTTCACTTTGAGAATTTTAAATACTCGGAAACCATTTTACTTTGTGAAACTTATTTAAGAAGGTAAAAGGTAACAATTATCCGTCATGATCGGAACGGAAAGAAGCGAGGATCGGATTCGGGTTAACACTGCCCCGATCGGAAGCGGCAGCATTCCGCTCCTTCCGAGAAGAGTCTTTGCCACACGACTATCCCGGAAGCTTCCGCTGGCGGCGGGTGCCCTTCGTAAACGCTCGTTATATTACGTATGTATTCGGCTCCCTCAACCTACCACTTTGACATACGCACATATGGAAGCCATTTCTGCTCTTTTTGGTCATTTTCTGTCACTCCTCTTCAGGAAAATTGCTAAAACACCCATTATTACAACCTCACCTTCCAAGTAGGTCCAGATTTTGCTTTTGTATCCATCTATATTTTTGTGAAATGGAGGTGGGTGGTGGGTGTCTTTAGAAATGATAATAATTACACAAATTGCATAAACAATATATGATTTTGTTGAGGAAACTCCAGATAACATTTAAGATAAAAAGACAAGAGAGTTATTTTTGATCACTTCTCACCCCTTCTCTGAAAACTTAGTTTCTCGAAGTTGTTAATGGCGAGTCTAGCTACGTCAAATAGGAAGGTACCTTCGTCGGAACCATTATCCTCAAGATTTTAAAAATCAACTTACAGTTGTAATTAGAGAATCTCTGTCAGCAAAGATTTCTGGATATTTTAAGAGATTACAGCTGTTCTAATTGATCTAATTAGAGTTCTGTAATTCAAAAATCGTAATTTTCTCTCTGCACTCTCTCTACAGGAATGGGTATTTGAAGAGTTAAAATAAACTGACAGAAGGATACAGTTATAGTAGAGTAGGCTGGTGGACGTGTTTATAGCAAGAAATTTACTGCAAGGGCTGCGGAAATATTAAAGGAGGAGAGACCTAAAATCTCTTATGATTGAGAGAGATACAGAATTGAAACAGACTTAAGGCTGTTGTATGCCACTCGCTGTTTAGCCCTTTTTCAAGTAAGGAATTCTCCTCGATTGTTGACAGTCACACACAGCAGTCCTGCGAGACAGTCCGACCCTGAACGTCTTTGCCCGCTCGCCGGCATGGCATGTGGTGTGAAGTAGCTTGGCCCCGTCCGTCCTTTGTTGAGCGCCAAACTCGACTCACAATATAAATTTCGATTATGTAGCTTGACTTACTCAGTACTGCCAAGTTAGCAAAACGAAACCAAAGAATTGTGTACATTTCCAACTTCTCTTGTTATGACAGAAAACCAGTTTATAATCTTAAATTTCAGTTTATTTTTATTATTAACAAATAATCGTTCTTCTGGAAAGATATACAAATTATTGAACCAAGTAGTGTTAAAATACAGTTGGCAAATTGAATTGGAATGCTATTTTGATTGTTAACCGATTGTAATGCGTAACAAAATTTTTTCGGAGATTTGCGGGATACAGTTGGTGGCACTGACTAAATAAAAGAATAGTGTTAATTTGTTAAAAAAATGACTAGATGCTAATTTGTATATTGAAGAAATAATCACTGAAGCAGTTTTAAAGAAACCTCGCTAGGTTAGCTAAATGCTGGTTAACACGGCGAACGTACTCCCACAGAAATAGGGGAGTCCAATGTAAGAGAAGAGCTCGCGTATACCAAGGGGAACAGATAAGATCAGATTTAGTTCTTGCGCAGATTTCCAACTTGCAACTAACAGAAGCGAGCAAGTTTTGCTGTAACGATTGGGAATTGAACTAAATCCATTCATCGCTCTACGCAAGAAATCAACCACAAAAGCCTCATCTGGGTAAATTCCTACGTTTTCCTTTCTTCTTCCTTGTATAATTCTTCTCAATTTGAATTACTCACGGTTTGTGATGTTTCCAATGCAGGAATTAGGATTCCCAAACTTTTGAGAGAGTTTCTCTGTTAACATTCTGATTCAGGTTCATCGAGAATTAATTCTAGGCGAAGAAATTGCTTGGAAACTCCTTGGTGGTTTCCCACGACCTCTCAGAGATAAACTCCTGATCAAGACAATGAAACTTCTGGAGTTTCAAACTTGTAATAATTTCTTTCGTTGTTTTCCTTTAGATATACTAACAGCTAATTACTGGAATTCATTAAGACATTTTATTATTCGCTAAAGTCTATGTTATTCATGTTTGTATTATTTCCAAACCCTTTTACTTTCTCTTCGTATGCTGATGTGCATAAAATTTTGTTCTAACAAATTTAGCCCTACCCTCTGCCAGCCTGAGCTGCTGTTTTCGAGTATAATTCTAGCCATTGGATTATCAGTGCTTGTATTTTACCTCCCACAAAATGTGACTAGACTGCGGAGGGGTAAAATTACAAGCTAAATAGAATAGAATGAACTTTTTTCCCCTAATGGCACAGGACTCAATGACTTGATGGCAACTTGCGGAAGGGAACATAGCACCTCGACGAAGAGGCGAATTTTTGTGTCTATGCTCCTTACGGGGGACCCCCAGGAGGATGAATGAGGCGAATGGATCCGAAAGGCGGCCAAAACGTTGCCAGGACAGCAGGGTTAGGTTTCCTACATTTTCCCAGTTAGAAACACCCCAGCGAAGTTTGGCTCAGCCCGCTTCCTGTCTCACCTCTTCGGGTTCTACTCCCAAGGGGGGCGCTAGACTCAGAAACGTGCTCCCCTCCCCTCTCGGGCTTATACCATTCCATGGGGGGCCCGGAAACCAGCAGATTCGGGTTAAGATCCGGGGGACAAGACTTCCAGAGCACATCTGTGCCCTGTCGTGTTGCTGCCGCTACGCTTCCAACCCTGAGAGAAGCCTAACGGGGTAAAATGAAATTATTAAAGTAACAAAATGGAGGGACAGGAAATTAGCAGGATGTGGAAATCCTTCACAGCACTTGCCTGGCGAGTTGGGGGTCACCATGGGTCAGGAAATTCCTCCACGGGGATTGAACCACGACCTCCCAAATGCGGGCTACAGACGCCACCTTCTGATCCATACCACTCACATCAACGCACGAAACGGTGCAGAGTCAAAATTTACCAGACTAAGGCTAGAATGGAAGCAGAATAGAAAATATCATTTCCGCTCTCATTCGCAAACATCGCCAGCTGGATCACATTTCCCGCGCACTATCCGTTCTGGCTTCCTGCATTGATTTTATGCGATCCATTCCTTTCCTCTTCATCTTCTTCCGGTCGCTCCCTTACTTTGAACCGCTGTTTGTTTGGTGGCGCCGATATTCATATCTTTCAGTCGCCCCACACCGATGGCAAATAATGCCCCGGAATGATCCTCACAGATAGGGAAGACGTCAAGAAACCCATGAACTTGAGGGTGAAATTACACCTATCTGTGAATATCCAAACTTCCAGTTCCTTTGGCATTTTACTTTATCTACTACGTAGGGGTAGTACTGCATTCCACCCTAAAATTCGATGTCAAGCTTTCACCAAAAATACATGTTTTCGAACCCCCCCAAATTAAAAAAAAAAGGCGGTCCATTTCATTTGTACAGCCCCCTTTAATCCTTCTGTCATGTTGGCGACTTTGACTTGAGAAACAAGTGATGGTGTTATGGCTTCCTGAACTGTAGCGTTTCTCCAGAGTCTGTGTAGGATTGCGAATTATTCTAGTTTTCAAAAATTTTCTACGTAAAGGGTAATTTATGGTGGGGATATTTTCTTCAAAATCTTCTTGTCGCATCCTTGAAAGACATTAAATGTAAATAACTTTGGTTTTTAACCTAATTTTCGTTTTTGCGTGACAGACTGACACACACAGACCTTTTTCTAAAATTCTTTTTTTTTTTTTTTTTTTTTTTTTTTTTTTTTTTTGATTCAGGGGTTCTTAAACCTATATTTTCGGTGAAATCTGGACATCAAATTTTTGAGTGGAATACTTCTACTTAGCAGTAGAGAATAAAAAGGGAGCCATATTTAGGTATCTTACCCATGTAGTAGAAGAAGCATTGTTAGGGTATTTTGCACAAGAATGAGTACAGAAAGTCCTGTGAGAGCACATATTTCCTTCCCTTACTATACAACTGTTTCTTCTTATAATGCCATGTATAAACACAGTGAATGGTTCGGGACGATCTTGCTTTCAATGCCGAACAGAAATGTTGCCAAGAAACGCAATACCCATTTCCACTGTGCAGCGCACGCGTCTACTTCAGAACAATGAATCGACGCCTGCCCACGTTGTAAGATGGGAGTATAATAACAGCTTGGATACAGAAAATGAAAATTCGCACGAAATATAAATGGACTCCTATGAACAATTGGCAAGTATTACAACTGGATCTTGAAAAGGCACTTCACAAATTGTTTAGAAGAAACTTCTGGAGACTCAAGAAAATCTATCTCAACTGAAGAAGCAGAGTCCCTCTGTTTAATTTTATTATAATGAAGTAACAAATTGGAATAATGTGTAGGATGCTTAGAATTGAAATAGACCAACAATAGGAACGGTTAGTATGGTTCCAGTGAGGCGCCATTAAAGAAGCTATGTTGGTAGTATCCAGTTAAACAAAAGCTTGCGCTTCTTCTTTGTTAGTTGATTTCTATGCTGCCAGTTCTGTGATTGATCACCTAATTAGACTTCGCTGGTAAATTTTCATTCCGGGTATTCAATAACCAAATGATGTAGCGATGTGACGCAGGAATTTTTGTTTTGCTAATGTACTTTCAGTGTTGAGAATGTAACTGTCACAAATTAGGAGGGAAACTGATTACACTGCGTTAACCAAATACCACGAAAGTAATGTTAATTCTTTGGTACTGTATGATGTTTGTTAATAGACATGGTTAGCCTTCATTAGGTCATACATCCGTCATCATCAGGGTGTCTCATTCAGATTCAAAATCAACACAATTCCTGGCAGTAACAAGCGAGCAACGCTTGATATTTCTGCAAACAAGGCAACAGTGTTCATATAGCTTGTTAACCCCACAGCATTGAATTGTGTTTCTTTTCCTGGGATTTACATTCAAAATGTGCTAATATCGAGAATAGTGGGATTAGCTTTTGTTTTCTCTTCTACGTATGGTAAATAGAGGAAGTATTGTGATGTTCAGATTTCACCGGAAATACGTTTTGAGGCCCTCTGAATAAAAACAATAGCATTTTTAGAAAAAATACCCTGTGTATTTGTGTGTGCGCGCATGTCCGGATGCCGTTTATTTCTTTATAATCATTATAGCTCAAACGAAAAGAAGATTAAAACCAACTTATAATTTAATTTCAGCGTCTTCCAAAAAATTTTTTTATTTGATTTGGTTTTCTTCAAACCTTTATGGGTAGGATATTTAATCACAATAGTACCATGTGCCAATTATTAACTTCCTTCGTCCTGAGGTCACAACAATGGCTAAAATTATTATTTTGTGTTTAATGAGTTCCTATGGGGGGCCTAAAATGACATTTAGAGAGCTACAATTTTGTTAAGTGCATCAATATGTTTTAAGTATAAAAGAACAAGAATATTCCAAATATAAATTTTTTTGGGGAGGGGTTGGGGTACTGTAAGGGTTGTATCATATGTGATACCTCGGGAATACATTAGGGTACCCTGAGGTATCATTCGATACCAAAATACACAGGAGGTTAAGACTTTTCGCAATACTTGATACGTAAGTTAATCTTTGCGAACACCTATTTGGTAGTGTAAGCTTAATTTACAGTTCATGTATCAATTACCATTACAACAAGGCTAAAACTAGTCTTTAATACTTACGGTGCAGTATGAAATGATGTCACACCCAACAGCATACTAACCTAAAAATAAGTAATGAATGAATCCTTAGGCCAATAAAACTTTCTCACTAGTATAACTTAACAATTGTATCAACGCACCACTTTCGGAAAGCATGGTAAGCTTCAACATAGATCCGCAGCTTCTACAATAGCAATGTTGTTCAGTTTTATACAATTAAACTATCAAAAGTCGAAATTTTCAATTCGGCTACATAAACAAATAACCCAGAAACCAAGACATGTGCTACTTCAAGTAAATCTATTGCGAAATTCATTAACAAAAGAAAGGATAGGAAGGCTTTGCCCATATAGATGTACCTTTTCATTTGTTAACATAGAGAATTCATTGTTTCTTAATGTTAAACACAAAATATGGAAAAGTAAATTTGCAATTGTAAAAAGTAATTGATTAACCACGAACTGTAAGTACTTATAGGGTGTTCCCAAAATGTATTCTCGACCTGATAAGTGTAACTTACAGTTCTTGGTACACAATACACTTTTTTACTTAGACGCTGGCCTACGGATCCCAAGGTCGCGGGTTCAAACCCGGCCCAGGCCGATGGTTTTTAAGTGTGCTTAAAAACGTCAGCTCCATGTCAGTAGATTTACTGGCATGTAAAAGAACTCCTGCGGGGCAAAATTCCGGCACACCGGCGACGCTGATGTGATCCTGGCAATTGACAGCGTCGTTAAACAAGAAAATAATTTTTAATAAAACTTTTTTACTTTATTCGCGTTGTATAAAACAATCGACGGTGCGTCCATTTAGTTCCGGGAACAGCACGGAAGGAATAGATACATCAGTTAGTGAATAATCTACCTCATGTTGCGTATAAAATGTATTCTGATAATTGTGGGCGGCTTTCTGTCTAACACACCTTCGTAGCTTTCAGCCTACTAGTAAATTCTTTGAATCCATCTGCGTGGTGGTGAAGGGGGAGGTTGTACCGCATCGGATTTTCAATCGGCAGAGTTCGTGCTCCGTGCTGCAATCTCGGGTACCTTCGTTTGTCTGAATGAGACATTTTCCCGGGATTTTCCATTATCGTGAAAAGACAAATGTTACGCAGCAACGTATTCCAGCCTGGTTTGAACTGTTTTCATATCTGTTACATATAGAGAAATTAATCTTCCTCTCTCTAGCTCTGTCTTTCTCTCTGTATCTCTCTCTCAATCTTCATCCTGCTGAAAAAAATCTGATTTGCACTCACATGACCTTTTCTACTCTTGTACCAACCAACCTTACAAACTCTTATTCCTATATCTTCGTGTTTGTTAAGATAAACAGTACCTGGGTGACCGAGCTTCGCCTCTGTTTTTGAGAAATCTTGTTTTTTATGGAAGAAGATACTTATAGATAAACCTGAATGTTAACTATATAAACCTTTTGTCAGAATTGTTAAGAGTCATTTCGGAGATACAAGAGATATAGAAATTCATATAAATATTTCATAAACACCATCATTTCTACTACTGAACGCAAACCTATCCCAGATATGCACCTAGTTAGAGGTTTTCGTCGAGCATTTTTTCCATTATGGAGTTATTTTCCATTATTGTTTATAGAAGAGTGAGTAGAGAAAGAGATGTGACAAATGTGAATGTGTTACCTAAAACTGAGAAGAGAAAACAGTATGAATATAATATGTAGCATTTCTATTTCAAACATACGGAAAATTGTATGACTTATTTTAAAAGTGGGGATAAAATGTTTTGTAAAATCACGTTTTTATGGAAAATTGTTTATAGAAGAGTGAATAGAGAAAGCGATGTGAACGTGTTACCTAATAGTGATGAGAGAAACCAGTATGAATGTAATATGCAGCATCTCTATTTCAAACATACAGAAAATTGTTTGAGTCCTTTTTAGAAGAGTGAGTAGAAAAAGGTATGTGAATTGTGTTACTTAAAAGTGAGAGGAGAAAACAGTGTGAATGTAACAGTATTGCTATCTCAAACACACAGAACATGGTATGACTTACTACAAAATCGGAGATAAAAATGTTTTTTTTTTTGGTGTAGAATTGCGTTTTTTATGGAAAATTCTTTATAGAGGAGTGAGTAGAGAAAGAGATGTGAATGTGTTACCTAAAAGTGAGTAGAGAAAACACTGTGAATGTAATATGCATGTATACAAAAATTTAACCAAACTTTTAGTGCCGTTTCTGAAATACCGGGAATGTATATACAGGAATTGCTCTGTAGGAGCGGGAGTAAAAAATATTTTTTATGTAAAATCGCGTTTTTTTTCGGGAATTACACCTTTATAGATGAACTTAAAAAGCAAACCCCTATCTGAATACAAAATTTGATGGAAATCGTTGGAGCCATTTCCAAGTTGCGCGGAATAAATGTATATACAAGAATTGCTTGTTTAAATATATAAGATTTGCAGGAATTATCTTATTGTGTATTTCCTTATAGGTACAAGGAGAATATGGGAATACTGTTGGCTTTCAGTGACAGAAATCTTTTAAAGCTTTGAGATTTCGTTCTCTTTGCACGAATAGGATATAAAAACTGAATAACCATCTTCTATTTCATGAAAGTTTGTCTTTCAAAACCTACACAAATAAAGGTATATCTCCAAAATATTCACAAAAAAAAAAAAAAAAAAAAAAATTGTACAGTAAAATTTGGTCTCTTTCTTACCGTTTACCAGTTATGCAAAAGTCACGTGAAGCTGGTTCGTGTACGTTGAATTTCTGTTTCAACACACAAGTTAAGTCCAAATGCTTTTTTTGTGAAGTGAACCGTTTCGGAGATATTCCTATTTATTTGTGTGCGTTTTGCAATACTTTACTTTTCTCAAATGAACGTCGTTATTCACTTTCTCTTGTCCGTGTAAAGAGAACGGAATTTTAAAGCTTTCATATAGCGACAGCTTTGAAACATTTGACTATCACTCAAAGGCTACTGTATTCTAACATTCCCCTTGTACCTACAAGGAAATAAACAATAAGATAATTTGTACAAATGATTATCTTAACTAACACGAAGAAGATATAGGAATAAGAGTTTGTAAGAATGGTTAGTACAAGAGTAGAGAAAGTCATGTGAGTGCAACACATCAGATGTTTACAAATACTTATTTTTCTATATAAGAAATAAATGGAAGGATGTATTAGGCTAAAGCTACAGATGACTGAAATTCTTTAGTTACCGGAAAAAAAACTTTGGTTACATAATTTCTCTACTCACTCTTTGTATAAATTATAACTCTATAAACTATTATTACGAAAGCTTATTGTTCTATGTATTTAATGTTAATCGAAACAAAATTTGTAGAAATGCTTTTATTACACACTTAATTGAAGGCAGTGAAATATTTTAAGACCTAATTGCTATGTGAGGAATTTGAAATTATATCCTCTTTGCATTACCAGGGAAGAAACGAATGAAAAAAACTGAGTAACAACTTCACATTTCCTATGAGTGTAGGAAAATTCAAACCAATAGCAAGGAATACTTCGGAAGTAGATAATGGAGAAAATACTGACATAAGTTGTGTGCTTTAAACGAGATATACCTAGATCTTTTCTGTAGTAAAATTTTGTCTTACGGTTTACCATTTATATAAAAGTAAGTGAAGAGGACTTCGGAAACTATTCCCAAAAAATTTAAGTTATACGTTTTATTTAGCTAGCGCTGCTGTTTACCAAGCGGGAGACCTTTTCCGGGGTGCACTCAGCCTCGTTAGGTAGCTGAGGAGCTACTTGATTGTTAAACAGCGGCCCCTGGTTGCGAAGACCTTGTATAGCGATCGGGAGGTATCTGAGCGTTGGCCACATCCCACTCTATAGCATGCACCCCACTTCCTCCGTTTGCCCTTCACACATATGTCATTCTGCTCCCATCGTGAAAACAATCCACAAGGTTTCATGACCGCCGATCTCCCTGGAGTACCTTCTCAGTCATCTTGCTCCTGGCGGGTCCAACCGCAACCACCTCCAGGATCATCCTGACAACCATGAGATACGCGCTGGGGCTCCGGGGTATTAACTCGTCTTGTCCGACTTGCAGGACCCTCCTCGTGGCTCCTGAGGGCTTACATCAACCAGGCCTCCTCCTCCACAGGCCTCCTCCCCACAGGCAAGGTGTCACCCGAAGCCGCCACTATCTCGTAGGGTCGACCTAGTTTACTCTTTGGTATGTCCTCCGCCACATACGGTCCAATCACGGTCACGGCTGCGCTCGTGCCCATCAGTACTCGGCACGGCTTCCCCTGTATCTTGCAGTCCTTGGACGGCTCCGTCGGTACCTCCATGATCCACGCCAAGTTGGTACTTATTTGTTCCTCGCTAGCTCTTAGACTTCCCTGCTGACAGTACTTCGCGTATCCTGTTTGGCTACACACTCCTGTAGCTGATCCTTGTCGACGTCTCTTTGAATTCATCGTATCGTACACTTCTGTTCTCCAATGTGGGCGTAATTGTCCCCCCGGCCAATCCGTACTATTCCGCCTACCTCTGGCTTCTAGTTCCTTGATGATGCCGTCGACTCTTCCTTCCAGGGTGTTAAAACATTCCCCACGTCCTCCACGACGTCCACGCGCTAGCAGAGGGGTTCCACCTTCCCGTCGAGTTGTTCCGCGTCTTCCTCCACGCCGACCAGTTCCCCGTCTGTCTTCACCAATCTTTTCGTATCGATTACATCAGTCATCTTTCCCATTCCAGAATTCATTTTTGGCTTCACTTGTTGATTTACATTCCTTATCTTCACCTCTATCTTCTCTTATGGCGGAATTACCTATTACTTCGCTTCCCATCTTTTTCCAGTCCGAGTTTCATGTTCTTGATTTAGGTTAGTAGTTCCCTCATCCAGACGCCAGACGCCAGTTCGAGTCGAACGGAGGTGAGGTGAATGTTCCTCCGGTCGAGTGTCTTTACCGCAGTACCTAGCCGTCATACGGCTTTACCTGCGCGATGGTTTTGACGGTGTCACTACAGGGATGTTTTCACTGGGAAATTTGTTGGGACAGGGGTTTTTATAGTAATTGTAGGTAGGGATTGGTTCGCAAGTGAGCTGTGCGTGAATTTTACGCGCTAATTCCTACCAGGGTTCTGGCCGTCAGTCACTCGCTGAGAGGTGACTGAACTGGTGATTCGCTCTGTTTTGAGTACAGTTTGCATTTTCGCCTTTCCCATCTTGGATTAGATCGCCGGACTTAAGATGTCCTTCGGCAATCTTTTGGATGGTAGTCGGCGCGGCTGTCTCTGGTCGTATTGGCCCAGGGTATTCACCAGAGGGTTGGGGTGGTTCCCTCATCTCTTCCATGGTGACATCCATATACTACTCGTGACAGCAAAACGGCAATTCGACCAATCCCACCTCCGACATCAGTGTGATAAACTGACCCACTCCAGTTGCTTTTGTATAACATTATTTTCTTCTAATTTTTGGCATAAAAACACAGGTGTCTTCTACTGATGTCAAAACAGTATAGTCTTTCGTGATAATATAACACAAAACTGATCCCTTGAGCCCCTTATGTGCCGCGCCAGAGTGGTGCACCCCGACACCGACCAAAGTTTGCGGTGCTGCAACTGCCCCGGGCCGGCGTCACCCTAACGTTTGCTGTTTGACATCCATTGAGTTAATGCTGTGCACATAGACACTCTCTCTCACACTCTCACAGTCTCACTCTCATGACCACTCCGTCTCGCTCCATCTCCCTCACCCAAACTCTCGCCGGCACCCTCTCTCAACTTCGCCCTCGTAGCCTCTCGGGTTCGGCTCATCGCTCCAGCAGTCCCTTCCGCGAGGTCCCTCTCGAAGTCGCTCCTGAGATCAACGGTCTCTCCCGCCGATGTCATACCCGGTATCGTACCGGATGTACCGGGTGTCGTTCCCGGTGTCACTCCCGCGTTCGACCCCTCTCACTTGCCCTCGATCCCTCTCACTTGCCCTCGACCCCTCTCACTTGCGCTCGATCCCTCTCACTTGCCCTCGATCCCTCTCACTTGCGCTCGACCCCTCTCACTTGCCCTCGATCCCTCTCACTTGCCCTCGACCCCTGGACCTCTGCCCCGGCCACACTCTTTCACCCTCAACCAGTCACCGTGACCCCTTCTCCCGCCTTCCCTGTTCCGCTGCATCTCTATCTTCCTATCTCTCCTCATCGCTCTCCGTCTCTCTCCCAATCCCCCTCTCCAGATCTCTGCATCTCTCCCCTCTCTCCTTTCATAAATTTCCCAGTCTCTCTCCACATATCCCTCCTTCTCTAGATACCTCTCCACCTCTCCATCTCTCTGTATGTCTATATATCTGTATCACACTTACACACTATCGCTCACTCACCCTTGGAATAATTGTTGTCTCGCCCACACGCAGGCACACATTTTCCTAAACTGTTAATATATTATTTAATAATTTATTTATTATTCAAGAATCTCAAAACACATATTTCCGAAAAAAATGTGTCAATTTTTTGGCTGGAAAAGTAAGAAAGGTTTGTAAGGTATGGTTAAAATAAATGGTATTTTCAGTATATTATAATTTTATTATAAAATACGAAAATTTAATTAATATTAAATATTTTTATGGGTAACTGATTTTATGGTTTAGCACAAAATATTTAAATACTTCAGACTTAACTGATTCAACTGCAGATTTTCTTCGAGTTGCATAAGTAAATTACAACAATTAGGCTGTTAGTAATAATATTACATCAATATTTGCTTCATTTGTCGACTTATAAATTTGCTTGAGGAAGGTTTAAGTATTCCAAAACACTCACAAATAAGCAATATCTCCAAAATGGAACTCTACAAAAACTTCGCTTGGCAATAAATTGTGTATTTTAATGAGCTTTACATTTTTACCTTCTCTACTAGTATTCCACCCAAAGATGCCATTCCGAGATTTCACCGAAAATATGTTTAGAAATAAACAAACTGAATCAAAAAAAAAAAAAAAAAAAAGACGAAAAGTCGGTTAAAAACCAAAGGTGGTATTTAAGTTTAGGTAATTTCTTTCAAGGATGCGACACGACGATTTTGAAGAAAATTATTCCACCCTAAACTACCCTTTACGTGGAAACTTTTTCGTAAATTTTGATTTTGTTGAAAATGGCTCTAACGATTTTCATTAAAATGACATGTTCAAGATATTTTTATGACAAAATGTATATTTTGAATTTTCTGGTATAACCTGTTTACTCCGGATGACTTCTAAATAATTCGTAGACTGTAAGAGATAAACTAAATCTTACTCTTCCAAAAATGTAGATCTTTGAAAAAACACACAGTCCATATCAAAATAAATTTTTTATACTTTGAACTGTTTCAGAGATATTCTTTGTTATTTGTGTCAGTTTCACAATTAATGATTTTCGAGTGGCTCGCTGTAAATTGGCAACAATTTCATCTAATTTATGTTCTATTAAAACTGATGTATAATGTTTGTGTAACACCGAAGCCCAAGCTTTGAACTTTTCCACTGCTTGTTATATTTTTGTTGGAGAAGATTCTTTGAGAAAGATGAATATTCTGTGAAACTGGTGGATGCGAGCTTCCTGAGGAAAGTAACGTAATAATTCCTTTCGACAACTGATTTAATGACCCTGTAGTGGAACGTTCTTAAATTGGAGTGCTGAATATTCATGAGAACTCTTGGGACCCTGGCGTCTATGCAAACAGCCTGGGAATCCTTGTATTGTTGAATATTTGTACCGTTGAAAAACTGAAATCACTCTTAAATAAATACTGCAAAATATAACATACTACAGATTGCTCAGAGTTTGTGGATTGTATACAATATATGTATACACTTCTGAGGAAAATATTTTAAATATATACCGAGCGGTAAATGTGTGGCCCAATCTTCCTGACCTATAGGGTTTTTCGGAGGTTTCCCTGGGTCGCCAAGCGAATACTGGGAGGGATTTTCATGTCCTTTGAATTTCCTGTCCCTCCATTTTGTTGAATTGTCATTTAATTCCAGCCTTCATTGTGTTAAGTTTCTTTGAGAATTAGGAGCGTCGCGGCAGCAGCACGGGAGGCGACAAAATGCACTCTGAAAACCTCGGATTGGAAAGCAAGCCTACTTGTTTCCACGCACCCATGGGATGGTACAAATTATATCTCCAGCGTAATGCTTGGTGAAATACTCTGGTGATTTTATCCACACTTACTTGAAACAAGGAAGCGTCTATGCATTGCTATTATTGCATATATAATTTTAGACAAGTTTTAAGGCGCGTTGCTTTGATCGTTGCTCCATTAAGAGCCAAAATAGAAACTTCGTCGCAGACATTGCATCTACATACATACGTCTGACAGATTTCGTCATAAGAAGAGGAACAGATGCTGGGGCGACCTCGCACCACTATATTGAGAACATAACCCGAGGTCTACTTGAAAAGGAAGGGTTGTGGAAAGGGAGGGAAGATGACGTTGAAATAACACGGCGTGCCCTTTTCTGCGTCTCCCAGACAATAGCGCCCCTCTCTCTCTCTCTCACACTGTCCCACAGGAATGGCGCAATTTGCGAGATATATTATTGTGCATGTACTTCGGCGTGCCATTTCAAGAATTTGTTTTTTGCTGCAAGGGTTATCGATTCTGCATGACCTTCAACCCAAAACGAATGAAGTATTTTGATATTGAGGTGATCTGAGATGCTAAATGTGACCACACAGGACATTTTAGTCTATATTCATTAAAAGTTTTATGTGCTGCACTCACATGACTTTCTCTACTCTTGTACTAACCATTCTTATAAACCCTTATTCCTATATCTTCTTCGTGTTAGTTGAGATAAACATTTGTACAAATTATCTTATTGCTTATTTCCTTGTGCGGTAGTCAAATCTCTTAAATCTTTGAGATTCCGTTCTCTTTCCACGCATAACATATTAAAAAATAAACAACGATATTACATTTCACGAAAGTTCCAAGTTTTCCTAAACTCACACACATAACAAGGTATATCTCCGAAATGGTTCACCCTACAAGAAAAGTTATTGAGACATAAATTGTGTATTTTAGCAAGATCTACATTTTTTGTATAGTATAATTTGGTCTATCTCTAACGGTTTACCAGTTATGCAAAAGTCGTCCAGAGTAAATACGGCTAAAGGGGCTATAGCCAGAAAATTCAAGATATACATTTCATTTGTCATGAAAATATCTCAAACATATGACATTTTAATCAAAACCGTTAGAGCCATTTTCAAGAAAATCAAAATTTTCGAAAAATTTTCCATGTAAAGGGTAGTTTAGGGCGGTGCTATTTTCTTCAAAATCTTCGTGTCACATCCTTGAAAGACATTAAACTTAAATATCAACTTTGGTTTTTAAGCGACTTTTCCTTTTTGAGTTACGTTGTACACAGACCGACAGACACAAACGTGCGTGCACACACACACACACACACACACACACACACACACACACACACACACACACACACACCTTTTCCTAAAAATGCTTTTTTTTTGGATTCAGGGGGTCTCAAAACATATTTTCGGTGAAATCTCGACATCGAATTTTTGGGTGGAATAGAATACTTCCTTCTACTTATCAGTAGCTTCTGTCCTGGAGACTACATTGTAACTCCTTAATTGTTGAAATGATGTTCTCTTTGAACTTACAAATACATTACGCCCCTCACCCTTGTAGAAAGGTATGACCTGGCAAGTCGACTTTTGAGACCATCAGGCTCGACTTATCGATAAGCTATCTTGCCTTCCCAGCGCGGCTAGGAACACGTGCCTCGGAAAACATTTGAAGTCGGCTGTACACGTTTTGGTACCGTAAAGTTACTAATATTTCAATACAGTTTCTTGCTCAGATTCACAAACAGGTAAATTCTACATGCTCAAACACCCGGCAACTCGCTTTAATAGCGCATTATTAAATATGTCAGATAAATCAACTGATATCTCTTCTCACTCCGCCCATGCGCACCCAGAGGGAAAGATCACGTGATTCGCCATTGCAGAAGCTAGCAGCAGATTCATAAAAGATACGGAACTGTGCGATGGGAAATAACGGAGTGGAAAATATTAACAAGAGGCGAAAAGGGAAAGGAAATTCGGGTTGACTACGTCACGTTTTAGAATCGGCTTCTACAAAGTACAATACTTTCCCCTGATTACGTTGGCATTTCTCTTATCAGCAGGGCTGTTGTTTGGTATCCGTAACGTACGACACGCAACCCTTTGTAATGGTGATAGCGGCGGGAGAAAAGGTCTGGCTTCTATCGTAAACGTGTATCCTTCAAGTTCAGCAGGTCACACAGAGGGAAGTCACATTCATATGGTTTTCTCTACCCACAATTGTTCATTGTTCCTAAACCGTAAGAGCAAGTAATTTTTTTCTAGACTGAACCATTTCAGGGACTATCGCTCAAAGCCTACTGTATTATATTTCCCTTGTACCTACAAGGAAATACGCAATAAGATAAATTTTACAAATGTTTATCTCAACTAACACGAATATATAGGAATGAGAGTTTGTAAGAATGGTTAGTACAAGAGTAGAGAAAGTCATGTGAGTGCAACACATCAGATTTTTAAGATATTGCTTCCTAGTATATGCCTGGCCTCTCCCAGTTTGTGGTAGGATCCATCTGAAGTTCGCCGTAATATCCTATTGCAGAATCTCGCCAGATGGACCAGTAGTTTAGATTTCTTGTCCGAGTGGGTGTCCAGTTTACACCTAAAGCATCCTTTGACTCATGGAACTTGCCAGAGCTTAAGGACAGATGAGCTCCACTAGAACACCTCTATTCCTCTTCATGAGGTCAGAACCACTGACCTCTCAACCACATAAAACAGACCAGGTCTTATCTTGTAAGTGATAAAGTATGAATATGCTGACAAGAATGAGGAGAGAAAGTCATATGTGTGAAACAACGAATGTATTGAACGTTTTTATCAAGTTTTAGCTATGAATACACTTAACCTATAATCTTATCGACTGAAATGTTGGTTTGTTATGTTTTATTAACCACAACTATCTTATGTTTGCCAAAACGCGTCTTTTGTTTCATTGTGACGCAGCCTCCAATAAGACGCCATGCTTATCTGTGTATATCCGCACTGTAGGCCCATTCTCACCCGTTTTTTGCGTGCTTTTTAAGATGAAAGTGTGCCCTTAACGGATTGCAGCGCTGCGAAGCTGGTCTCTCGGAGTGCATTTGGACTCGTCCAAGAACATCGATATTTCTGCAGCTTCAGTTTTTCTTTTACCTGTTACCAGTTCTGTTTTGTTCTGTTCTTTTCCCACAGGCATTAGTATGTTTAGTCAATAACGTCCGGATGCGTCCCGTTGAGCATTTCATCCTCTTTTACACTTTTCTTTATTCCCCTTTTCTTTCGTTTTGTAATGGAAAACGTGAATTCATTCTTGTCACGTAGTCTTGTCAGCTTCGTGTATATCATTTTATTAATGTTGTCAGTTTGAGATGCTTAATTACTTGCTCTTATATTCTCTGTTTGTGTCGCCAGTATGACCTAAAAGCCTGGTGTTACAATCATAGGACTTTCTCTACTCGCTTTTGTACAAACCGTTCTTACAAACTCTGTCTACAAGTTAAATAGAAATTAATGTCTATAGAAATTAGCGTATTGTATATTTCCTTGTTGGTACTATGGGAATTGAGAAATACAGTAGGCTTTAAGCGACTCAACTGTTTTAATACTATGTGGGGGCTTTGAAATTGCGTTCTCTTTGCATAGCCAAGAGATTAAAGGGGAAAAGGAGAACAATAACAACTTAAAAGGACTTACAAATTATGAGTAGATTGTCTGTTTGGCTTCCAAACACAGAGGTCCCGGGTTCGATTCCCGGTTGGAGGGTAGGAACGTTCATTTAGCCTGTTCCAGCTCCAAATCATGTTCCTTCCATCATTTACTCGGCCGTCCTTTGTTCGTTTGTCCTTGTGGTTGACAATTGCATGCTATTTTAGGAATTCTATTTTTTCCCCATTGTATTTAAGTGCTATTTCCAATTAGTTCTGTATTCTATTATTGCTTTGTTTAATACCTCTGCTTTTAATTGCCGTATTTGGTCGTTTTGTTTCTTATCTGGTCCTGCGTATCATGGTACGGCTCTAAGGAATTTCATTTTTGCTGTTTGTATATTTCTTTTATGTCGTATGTTAAAATTTGGCTAGCTGTTGTATGACATAGTTTTATTGTGGAATCGTACCTTCCTTTATTATTTGTTATTTTTGTTGTACCTATTATGTAACTGAATTAATTTTTTTAATATATATTTTTGTTTTGTATGTCAGTTCACATTCAAGGAAATTATATTTGGCGATGGCCTCATTAGTGATCACTTTCCAACAATGTGGCCTCCACGATATCCAGATTCAAAACGACTTTTGGTTGTGGGATTTCTTTAAAGAACTAGTTTTCCTGACACACTTAACAACTCCACTGCAACTGAATGGTGCCATTTACAAGAAAATTTCAATATTTGAAGACCTTATCTGCAAATCATGGTGCTGCAGTCAAAATGCCATACAGTGAACAAAAGAATGGTGGACATCTTCCCAATGTTTTGTAAATGTCCACTACGATGCTTTTTGGACATCATCACAGTATTATTTGTTATTAAAACTAATCTCCTGGCGCAATTGCCCTTTAGGGGCTAAGGCCTACCGCCCGGCTGCTGCGTTCGCCACCACTCTGGTCCCTCGCTGCCCATAAATGTGGATTTTACAACCAGGGACGACTACTTCGTAATCAAGTACTCCTTAATTGGTCCCTCTAGAACCCAACGAGGCTGAGTGCACCTTGGACCAGCTCTCCCAGGGTGAGAAAATGCCATCGCATCGGGAAGCCAATCCGACTAAACAGCAGCGCCACCATCGCGGTAAGGAAACGGCCATTTTAATTATTAATATATATCAGTCCGGGCACACCAATTTCTTTACTTGACCTGTGCTTATATTTCGACTTCGGAGGCAATTATCCGTCCACAACGAACATTATCTGAGTTATTAATTAATATTTGTTTAGTGTGAACTTTCAGGAGCTTTTGTGCAGTAAAAACAATGAAATGATTACTTGGAACATAATTAAACTATGGAAAAATGATTAAAAATATATGTATTGTCACATGTAGAATAATTTTCACAACGAAAAGGAAGTATTCTAGAATTATTCAACTTTTTGAAACACTCATTTCAGCTATCATAAGGATATTATACCTACAGACTGTGTATATTTTAACCCTTTGGCCTGGAAGGTGTTCGCTTCGTATGATAGAGTTTAACACTGTAATTGCATATCCCCTTAAACTAGTCCCGAGAAATCAATAAGCAAATTCACCCGAGAGATGCACATTTCTTACGGTTCCACTTATAAAACAATGTCAAGAGGGCGCTTTTTATATCCATGTGAAGTGTCAGCCGTGCACAAATTAAAACCTCTAAACGACCAGAAAAGAATCTCATATTATGAATGGTAGTAACGTGCATCAAATGTTTTCGACACCTCCCGTATCCAAAATACCGATTACTTGTTCATTTTATCCTGGCTCACTAATCCCAAAGTCACGGGTTCAAATCCAGCCCAGACAATGGTTTTTAAGTGTGCTTAAAACCGATGTCCTCGTGTCAGTAGATTTTCTAGCATATAAAAAAAAACTCCTGTGGGACGAAATTCCGACAACTAGTGGCGCTGATATGATCCTGGTGGTCAAGAGTGTCACTAACAAACAGGTCACCGTTCGTCGATTTCCTCAAGCCGGTGGCTGAAGATAGTGACTACGCAACTAAGACCATCTGACATACACTGGTACTTCAGGTAACCGTTGTGATATCACTAATACGTTAAGGCGACATTAAAAGGTTGTTATAAAATATGTTAAAATTATCACAATAAAACATAACCTGTTATAAATTCATTGTTTCAGACAAGGTACGTGAAGCATAAGATCGGAAAATACAATAAGACTGAAAAAGATCTGATATGTTACACTCACATGACTTTTTCTACTCTTGTACTAACCATTCTTACAAACTCTTATTCCTATATCTTCTTCGTGTTAGTTAAGATAAACATTTGCAGAAATTGTCTTATTGCTTATTTCCTTGTAGGTGCAAGGAGAATATGGGACTACAATAGGATTGTGCGATAGTCAAATCTTTTAAAGCACCTCTTTGCGCAGCTAAGAGATCACAAAAATGAATAACGATCTTCCAGTTGTGGAAAATGTGCTGCAAAACTCGCACAAATAGCAAGGAATATCTCCGAAATGGTTCATTCTACAAAAAAAAAAAAAAAAAAAAAAAAAAAAAAAAAAAAAAAAAAAAAAAAAAAAAAAAGTCCTCTAGAGTAAACAGGACTGCGCGGGGTATAGTCAGGAAATTCAAAATATAAATTTCATTTACCATAAATATACCTTAAACGTGTGGAATTTTAATCAAAATTGGTAAAGCCATTTTCGAAAAAATCAGTTTCGAAACATTTTCCTTGTAAAGGTAGAGGAATTTTCTTCAAAATCTTCGTGTCGCATCCTTGAAAGACATTAAACTTAAATACAAAATTTGGTTTTTAACTTTGATTTTGATTTTCTTGAAAATGGCTCTAACGATTTTGATTAAAATGCCATATGTTTGAGGTATTTTTATGAAAAATGAAATGTATATCTTAAATTTTCTGGCTATAGCCCCTGTAGTCGTATTTACTCTGGATGACTTTTGCATAACTGGTAAACCGTTAGAGATAGACCAAATCTTACTATACAAAAAATATATATCTTAATAAAATACCTACACAATTTATGTCCAAATATATTTTTTATACAGTGAACCATTTCGGAGATATTCCGCATTTGCGTGAATTTTGCAGAAGTTATACTTCTGTCAAGCGGAACATCGTTATTCAATTTTTATGTTAAGCGTGCAAAGAGAACGGGATGTCAAAGCTTTAAAAGATTTGACTATCGCTCAAAGGCTACTGTATTCTAATATTCCTGTTGCACGTGCAATAAAACAAGCAATAAGATAATTTCTGCAAATGTTTATCTCAACTAACACGAAGAAGATAGAAGAATAAGGGTTTGTGAAAGCGGTTAGTAGAAGAGGAGAGAAAGTCATGTGAGTGTAACACATGAGATTTGTTATGTTGCGCAGTTTTGTGTGCTCTGGTATGGAGAAACACATTTTACGACGCCATAGCAAGTGAACATTCCTGTTCATCTATTGTTATCTGGTTTCAAAGCGCGAACTGGACATGGGAAATGGCTGCTAACTCGTTCATCAACGTGGGCAAAGGATGAAGCTGTTTCACTGCCACACCATATCCCTGGGTCTTACATTCCTCGGCTGTTTCTTGTGCAAGTTATGCTCCAGCAAAGTCCAACAAGGGCCTTATCGCACAAATCCATGTGGCGCGGCGTCTGAAATTATTACCAGGCAGTTTCAACAGGTGCCCCTCCACCATTGTACACTGCACAGTGACACTGGGGGTCGATAGTTGAACCCCAATTGTAATTAATGCGTTGCCCTTAGATACGACTCTTATTGTTCACTGAAAATGTCCCTTCTGCCTCTACACTAAACGTACAGACAGCACTTTCCATTATTACTTTCTCTACTGGTAAGTAGGGGAAGTATTGTATTCCACCCAAAAATTCGAAGTCGAGATTTCACCGGAAATACATGTTTTGAGGCCCCCTGAATCCAAAAAAAGCATTTTTAGAAAAAGGTCCGTGTGTGTGTCTGTCAGTCTGTCAGTCTGTGGACAGCATAGCTCAAAAACGAAAAGTCGGTTAAAAACCAAAGTTGGTATTTAAGTTTAATGTCGTTCAAGGATGCGACACGAAGATTTTGAAGAAAATAGCCCCACCCTAAACTACCCTTTACATGGAAGATTTTTCGAAAATTTTGATTTTCTTGAAAATGGCTCTAACGATTTTCACTAAAATGTCATATGTTTGAGATATTTTTATAACAAATGAAATGTATATCTTGAATTTTCTAGTTACAGCCTATGTAGTCGTATTTACTCTGGACGACTTTTGCATAACTGGTAAACCGTTAGAGATAGACCAAATTATACTATACAAAAAATGTAGATCTTACTAAAATACACAATTTATGTCTCAATAAATTTTCTTGTAGGGTGAACCATTTCAGAGATATTCGTTGTTATGTGTGTGAGTTTCGAAAAACTTAGAACTTTAGCGAAAGGCAACAACGTTGTTCATTTTTTTATGTTAATCGTGCAAAGAGAACGGAATCTCAAAGGTCAAAAAGATTTGAGTGTCACACAAAGCCTTCTGTATTGTAATATTCCCCTTGCACCTACAAGGAAATAAGCAATAAGATAATTTATACGAATGTTTATCTTAACTAACATGGAGATATAGGAATAAGAGTTTGTTTTTTTTTTTTTTTTTTTTTTTTTTTAAATTAACGTCCTCCAACATTGTGTCATATCGGACGAAAGAGTTTGTTAGAATGATTAGTACAAGAGTAGAGAAAGTCATGTGAGTGCAACACATCAGATTTTTCTTTTAACATTTTATCACAAATATACATTTTCTTCTCGTCAACACACTCTACAGCGCTCAACTTTTACTTCTCGTAACCTTGACTCAGTCCTTGCAGTGTCTTTGTTCACTTTGACTCTCATACACTATGGCGTTAAAATCGCTTGACGCTCGTTGAATCCTCCACAGTCCTTTGTTTTGTGTCGCTTCCGGCCTGGAAGACATTCGTAGCAGCGATAAAAGCTTGCATTTAGTTACCGTCATCTCTTAATAGATGACAGTTAATGTTTCAATTGTATCCATTACGTGGTTTCGTTGTCATAAACGATTGAAACAACAAACTTGTGTATATTGAGAAAGATGAGGAAAAGAAAATGAGTTTTGTGCGTTAATTAAACGCTTTTAACTAGGAGGCTTAACACCAAAAGAGATAAAAGCCGAGTTGGACGAAGTTTATGCGCACCTGTTCCTGTGTTTGCAACAATTTATAATCGGATTAAATTAACTTTGTCGTACAACTTAACTACAAATAATACACGTACAAATAATGCACATAGCTGCGCATTTTTGACGTCGAAAATTGTGGAATTAAGCATCAAATTACTCTGCTGAAAACGATTCACCTCTAAAGAAGAGCTTATCTGCCAAACTGATGGATATTTTGAGGACCTTCCAAAATTTTAATTTTTGGAAGACTTAAAACAGTTGTAGAAATGCTGGGAAAAGTCTAAAAAGGAGATTACGTTGAAAAAAAATCTAGTATATAATTTGTGTGTCTTGGTTTAAGGACTTACTGAATATACCTCGTGTGATTGCTAATTTCTGGTTTATTAATAAATTTAAACAAAAGGATTGTTCTTGCAAGTTTAATTTCTCTAGGTCAAATACTTTTTTAGTTACAAGTATTACAATTTTGGTTTAAAAATGTCTGTTTTTCAAAATTTGTCTTTTTATTCAGTTTTTTAATAAAATTACTAAACCTGTTTTTGCAATACCATAAAATAATATAGAAAAGCTTCGAATATGGGATATTCAACATCTTCATTGCAAAGAGAGAGAAAAGTTTATATCCATCGTAAGAGCAAAATTTCTTGGTTTTACTGTTTTTGCCCACATTAAAGTTTTATTTAAAAATGTAATGACCTAATAAAGAATTTCATGCTTGCTTTTATTACCAAGTTTTGGGAAGTGGCAGTAATATTTTGAACTTGCCAGTGCGCATTTTGTAGAGTAAATTTTGAATCTGCAGGTATGTTGTGAAACTTACTCTGAAAAATGGCGTTTAAATATCCCTACGAAGCATAATGTTCCCGTTAAGAAAGCAAAAAGAAAAAAAAAAAAAAAATGTTAACTGGGATTCAAAGCAACTGTCGATTGGAACGAACACGCTTTAGCCAGTTCCGCTATAGCGAATATGTCTGTAAGTCTAGCATCCAAGCCTGGAATCACTTTTAGTTCTGGTCCACAACTTATTAGAAACACCATAAGAACATATTTTCTGCAGGTGCACTGAAATTGAATCTGTAATGTTTGCCCGTTAATGTGGAAGGATTGCTGTTCAAAACTGCGAGGTGAGCTGCGAGGTGAAATGGCTGCCATGCCCTTCGAACAGCAAGGGAAGCACATGATTAATTTAATTCTCATACCATCTATGTAAGTAACCTGAGAATTAGGTGACCCTTCGCATAGGTGTCACTGAATTTGGGTATTTACTTTTGTGAGTGAGTTTTAAACGAGACGGCTGTAAAATACATATTTATTTATCGCGGCATATTCACGTATTCGTGCTGCAGCGCACGGGGATTGAACAAAAGTTGGCTTGTTCCCCAGGAACAAGTTACATTAGTACGAGAAGGGTATTTCTTGCCTTGCTCGCAAATATTACGACCTTTTTATTTGTTTGTTCTCACAAGCAGCGTGAGTGGTAACAGGCATTAACAGCTCTGCCGTTCCTTCATAAACCTGCATGCGACATCGCTACACACTCACCAACTCTTAATACCTTTGTACGTGTGCCTTGTAATGGATCTACGCAATAAGGAAAAATCTGATGTGTTGCACTCACATGACTTTCTCTACTCTTGTACTACCCATTCTTACAAACTCTTATTCCTATATCTTCTTCGTGTTAGTTGAGATAAACATTTGTACAACTTATCTTATTGCTTATTTCCTTGTAGGTGCAAGGGGAATATTAGAGCGATAGCCAAATGTTTGAAAGCTTTAAAATTTCGTTCTCTTAGCACCGCCAAGAGACAGAAAAGTGAAGAATGACCTTCCATTTGAGAACAGTTTAAGCACTGCAAAATTCGTACAAATAACACGAATATCTCCGAAATGGTTCACTCTACAAAATATTTATTTGGACATAAGCTATGTCCTTTTAGGATGTCTATATTTTTTATATAAAAAGATTTGGTCTATCTCTTCCAGTTCAGTAGTTATGCAAAAGTCATCCAGAGTAAATAGGACTACATAGGCTATAGCCAGAAAATTAAAAATATACACATTAAACACGACATTTTAATCAAAATCGTTAGAGCCTTCCCGAGAAAATGAAAATGTTCGAAACATTTTCCATATAAAATGTAGTCAAGGTGCAGGAATTTTGTTCAAAATCTGTGTTTCGCATCCTTGAAATGTGTTAAATTTAAATACCAACTCTTTTCGTTTTTAAGTTACGCTGTTCACACAGACACACACACACACACACATACACACACACATATTTTCCTAAAAAAAAAAAGCTCTAGACAGAAGAGAAAACAGAAATTAAAAATCTAAAACTAAGTGGATATGTCATGTTCAGAGAGACTACCATTAAATTTGAAGGATTATAAACCAATAGAGAAAAGAAAAGGTTAAGACTACATTAAAGTTGGTATTAATAGGATAATCGTATTATTTCTAATGCATGAAGGAAAAAGAACTTGTAGAAAACACAGTCTCCCGGTTACATAATTTCCTGTAAAAGACCTCTATAGTAAAATAAGATTTGTACTGGCTGACAGTACTGGTCCCTTCACTCTTGCTAGTCATTCATCCTGAAGATGGGAGAGATGTACACTCCCGAAACGTTGATGTCTTTTCATCACTACACCTGGCTCGAAGCCCGAGAGCATCTTGAATATGAATACCTCTATAGTATCTTTCCTTTACTTAATGTTTCTTTTTTGGGATTTTAATTTTTATACTTCCTCTGCTACGTGCGTGTACCATTTCAGAGATATTCCTTGTTATTTGTAGGATTTTAGTAGTACTTACACTTTTCTCAAATGGAAGATCGTCACTGTTTCTTGGCCGTACGAAGAGAAAGGAATTTCAAACCCTTCATATATTGACCAGCTTTAAAAGCTCAAAGCCTTCTGTATTTCCATATTCCCCTTGTACCTACAAGAAAATGAGCAATAAGATAATTTGTAGAAATGTTTTATGTGCTGTAAATATGGTCGCCTGTTGCAGCAGCCATTGACCCGCCTTATATAGGACGTTTTACTTAACCACTGAAAGCGAGCGGGGCGGGGGAAGCTAAAGTGATGTTTTGTGCAAGGTACTTGAGGCTTAGAGCGCCCTAGTTTCGATTTCCGATCGCTAAGGCTGACAAGGTACCTCATCTCATCAAGACAGCTACACAGTTGGGCCAAGCAGCTTGCACTGCACCGGGTATTCATACAAATACTGCTTGCTATTTGACTCATTGGATGTAATAATATATTCATTTGCGTTGGATAAAATAAATATTGTTCTTTAACGACGCTGTCAATTGGTAGGGTCACAATTTTGTCCCGCAGGAGTTCGTTTACATGCCAGTAAATCTACATCTACATTATTGCTTACAGCCTTAGTTTACTAAATCAAATAATGTCTTAAAAACTGTTACTAGATACCAACAGCTGTCTCTGTGCTCTGTGACGGCATATAGCATTAGGGTACCATTCAGTCTCTATCTGCTTACATTATCTGTGGATAGATGGCAGAACATTCATTATTACCAACTATATTTTCATTTACACTATTGTATTAGACTTAAGGTGGAACTTTGGGTCGTGGTATTAAATATTAAATCTGGTATTTACCTTCGCAACTGGAAGAAATCACGAAAAAGACCAGTCGGTCAGTGAGATTTGAACCCGGAACCTCCCGAAAGAGAGCCTCACAAGTCACCGCGTAGCAGTAGCATCCATTTTATTTAGTAAAACACTAAAACATTTCTGTACCACCACTGATGTTGTATGTGAAGTCTGAAGATTGGCGGCACCCACCACCATACGCAGACTGCAGAACAGGACTCCTCTACGTCATAGACTTGATGACCATGCACATCAAACTCAATTCCCACACCAAGCAACTATATAGGTCAATACGACCACAGAGCCTCCCACAGAAGGAAGTTACCGCCTGCCTAAGGACGCCCTTGGGTAACGGTAATGCTTCTTGCATTTTCTAATGCTTACTCACCCCAGCACCTATTCCTGCCCCCTTCATGTATGCTTCAAGAAACCATGCCCACAGACACAAAAGCTTGCATAACTATGAACCCCTCCTATACTGCACAGATAAAGTCACAACAAGCGGCTAGGTGCTGTGCAGATAAACATACCGTACAGGAGAATGCTGCAATTTGAAAGCATCCCCTGCGTCTGTGTTGACACCATTTTGCCGATGGTTCTCACTTCTCACGCGCTGGCGAGAGAGCCTGTGAATGGGTTAATGTTTTAATGACACTATAAATTTCCCCTTATATCTTTCCTCGGCTCGTTTGTCTCTGTTGATTAAGTGGGAAAACTTTGCCCACATGCCGCTTCTCTTCCTCTGTCACCCATGTCCAAATGCAGCCGACCTTGGTTCACATGGTTTTTGTACCTACTGATACACCCCTTCACTTGCCACCAATGCAAGTAACAAACAGTGGCGGATAGTGATGTCGCTGTCTAAACCCTCCATGTCTTACACGTTCATAGAGGATTGGGCGGACAAATTGCATTCCAGCCAAAAACTCGATGTTGAGATTTCACCGGAAATACATATTTTGAGATCCCCTGAATAAAAAATAATCATTTTTAGAAAAAGGTCCGCGTGCGCGTGTGTCAGTCTCTGGTCAGCAGAACTCAAAACCGAAATGTCGGTTAAAAGCCTAAATTTCTACTGGAGTTAACTATATTGTAAGTATACGAGACGACTTTTAAGAAAATTCATCCACCCTAAACTACCCTTTACATAGAAAATTTTTCGAAAATTTTGATTCCCTCGAAAATGGCTCTAACGATTTTGATTAAAATGCCATATATTTAAGATTTTTATTACAAATATACATTTGTATAGTTTGAATTTTCTGGCTACAGCCTATGTGGTCCTATTTACTTTGGACGACTTTTACGTAAACCGTAAGAGATAAACCAAATCTCACTATAAAAATATGTAGATCTTCCTAAAACACACAATTTATGTACAAATATATTATTTTGTAGAGTGAACCATTTCCGAGATATTGCATGTTATTTGTCTTAGCTTTGGAAAACAAACTTTCGCCAAATGGAACATCGTTATTGTTTTTTTTTGTGTTAACCGTGCAAAGAGAACGGAATTTGAAAGATTTGACTATCGCACAAAGTCTACTGTATTCTAATATTCCCCTTGCACCTACAAGGAAATAAGCAATAAGATAATTTGTACAAATGTTTATCTCAACTAACACGAAGAAGATATAGGAATAAGAGTTTGTAAGGATGGTTACTACAAGAGTAGAGAAAGTCATGTGAGTGCAACACATCAGATCTTTTTTGTGTTAAATAGGAATGTTTAAGTGCGAATTTACAGTTCACAGATTTAGATGTGTTTAAAAGTTGGGAAACCAGTTCCTTCTTTTTGCCAACTTCTTGGTAGCGACACGAAAATCAACATCGTTGTAGTTTGAAATGGAATTAGTTACACTACAAAATGACAATTAAAAGTAATATAAAGAGCGTTTAGGAATCGAAATATTTAAACTTCATTCTGAAAATAAATATCCTTATGTTAGGGTATGCAGCGCTCCTATATTGTCATGTGTGCCTCAACATGCATTTTTTTTTCGAATAAAGAAAATAAAATGTAAAAAATAGAACTAGAAAATCAGATTTTTATCTCTCGGCACAAGTATAAATATCTTAACAGATATTATGCCTAATTTGGAAGCTATTCTGAGTTCCAATGATGTAGCACACACACACAAGAAGTAAGTTGAACATTGAAACGTGTATGTATTGCTAAGTCTGTCACAGCTGTACTTTGGTAATATTCTAGAATAGGCATGGAGAAGAGGGGGGACAGAAATGCAATCGAGTATTTGCCCTCTCCCCTTAACGCAGTAACAAACGCAGGTCACCTCTCCCTTCCGGTTCTGTTTGTCTACGGACACACACACGCACACACACACACACACACACACACACACACACACACACACACACACACACACACACGGAAAAATAGAACTAACGGTATGTAGCACAGTGGACGGGGTTAAAACTAGACATAGTGTGAATGACACATTGTGCCAGTTCTCCCCATTTATGTTCTAGAGCCTGTCTGATGCCTAATTTACTGTTTAGGATTATCATTTATTATACATATGTCTTAGGTTCCTTTGATCTTGCGAATGTCTTTCTTATGCACAGTGTTTAGTCATAACTTAAGCTAACATCAGTTGACAGTTCAAAGGTCGATATGCTCCTTTCCTTCCTTCCAATATATGCAGGAAGTACCAAAGACTGGCTTGGCAGTTGGATGCTCTATGTATGTCCTTAATTATTGTTCAACTTTTTTATTTTAATACGAAAACTAGATCACCAACTTGGACTTCGACTCCGGAAGAGTATTCTCTCGAAATATGACGTTCGATATATCCAGTAACACATGGGTCCTTTGATCCTAGGGAACTGAGGAACAGACTGTCGTACTTTAATAAATTCCTAAATCAAGTCCTCAAGTAGTTTCCCCGTGTCTTCGCATGTCTCCATCTCTCCCTTACGCTTACAGCCAACTTAACTACGTTACATGGTAATGGCTTGTTATGCCCTTTGAAGACGACTTATCCGCCCCTACAAATCTGGTAGATACTCTTCCTTCATTAATTAGTTCACCTCCAATTTGGAATTCTCGTTCAAGTTCAGCTCGATGACATATAACAGCTCCTTGCTCATTTTACACTAGTACAATTTCAAACGCATCCTAAAATACGACAGTAATTTCTTCGATTTCATTGGTTAAAAGGGCACGCTCATTGGTGCAATATGAAACATCAGCAACTTCCGAAAAGAAGCAATGTAGAGAGGGCAAATGATCACCAGGAGCGTCTCGGATAAACAAAATTGCAAGTTGGCACCCCTGTTGCTCTTGTTGTCACTGCACTGTGTCTCTTTCGTATGGCCGTCGTGCCTAACAGGACAATCTCTTCCTCTTTGTCGCTATCCAGGGAACCAAGCACCAATCAGTGATGACCGGCTGCCCGCGACCTATGCCGTGTCTTGGAGCGCGGAATTCCTAATGCTGGGCTTCGGAAGATAAAATGTGAGCCTCAATGGTTCTGTGAAGAACACATACAGCCACAAGAACTCATATACAATATATTCACATTCTTTTCGGCCACCAGGTGGGGCAAGGGAGGAAAGGACAGGTCCGTGCAGCAAGTGGCACACAAGTACACATGTAAACAGTGTAGGCGACGTTGAGCGTTCTGCTCTCTGTTAGAAGTGAATAATAAAAGATAGTACTGCAGCTGCAAAAACTTAAAAGAAATGTAAAATAAACACAAAATGCACGCTGTTGATGGATTGGCTGCCATGTTGTTCTTAGACAGCTCCGTTATTATTGTACTTTGAAGCATGTGGAACTTTGTGTTGCACTCTCATGATTTTCTCTACTCTTATACTAACCATTTTTACAAACACTTAATCCTATATGTTCTTCGTGTTAGTTGAGACATTTAAAGAAATTAGATATAGCTTATTTCCTTGTAGGTGCAAGAGGAATATGGGACTACAGTAGGCTTTGAGCGATAGTCAAATCTTTTAAACCTTTGAGATCCACTTCTCTTTGCACGCTTAACATATAAAAAATGAACAACGATGTTCCATTTCACCAAATTTTTAAGTTTTCCGAAACTGACACACGTTTTAAGGAATATCTCCGAAATAGTTGACTTTACCAAAAAGTTTATTGAGACATAAATTGTGTGTTTTAGTAAGATCTACATTTTTTGTACAGTAAAATTTTGTCTATCTCTTACGGTTTACGAGTTATTCAAAAGTCATCCAGAGTAAACAGGACTACATATGCTATAGCTAGAAAATTCAAAATATACACTTTACTTGTTATAGAAATATCTCTAACATGTGGCATTTTAATCAAAATCATTACAGCCATTTTTAAGAAAATCAAAATTTTTGAAAAATTTTCCATGTAAAGGGTAGTTTAGGGTGGGGCTATTTTCTTCAGAATCTTCGTGTCGCATTCTTGAGAGACGTTAAACTTAAATACCAACTTTGGTTTTCAAGCGACTTTTCGTTTTTGAGTTATGCTGTCCACAGACTGACAGATACACACGGACCTTTCTCTAAAAATGCCTTTTTTGGATTCAGGGGGCCTCAAAATATATTTACGGTGAAATATCGACATCGAATTTTTGGGTGGAATACAACACTTCCTTCTACTTACCTGTAGAGAAAGTAAAAAATGCAGCAATTATGTCTTCGGGAGAAAGAAATATTGCTGGAATTGGAACCTTAGTTCAAAATACTATAAAGGATATAGAAAACAAGAATTATTAACCTAATTACATACACCATGTTGAACTGGTAAACAAATATCGTTCCTTTGAAAGTATAATGGAAAATATATACTGTTACAGATACTCCAACGTCGATATTTCAACTGTTCACGCCTGGCACACGACCAATGTGTCTCTTACCTGAATACTGAAAGGTATTATGTGAATCCTCTTACCGAATCCTCAGTTGAGTATACAGCGCAGTGGCGGGACGAACAATAACCTCACTCATTTTTTATTAAAATTATCTCATTTGAATACACCACGTTAAATCAAATAATAATGTGTTTAGAATTAGCGCAATGGCCCATGTGAATCAGGTCAATGCAAATGTAATTTTCCCGCCACGTTATTAATATAGAATACTAAAGGTGTATTATCTAGCAGGTTTGAGGTTAACCAGCAGTTTGTGGGCGCTTTGTATTGTTTCCGGGGTTTGTTGACGGGAAGTGGGATATTGTTCGGGTTGCGGTGGTTTGTCGCACTGAAAGGAAATGTGTGGCCTGGTGTCGTGTACAAACTACACTGCCCTCTTTGCTCCATACCACGAAACCATTATTATTAAACTCTCGGCTTGGATGACATTTACGCACATGATTTTGACTTTGAGCAACAGCAAAACTTTATTTTCTGAATTGATGGATAGTTTTTTGGGTTTATTGAAAATGAGAACCCCCTGTTTAGTATTTTCTTTGAAAACTTGAATAGAGGCACATGGGCAAATTATATAAAAACTCTGATCATGACTTTCTGCACTCTTGTGCTGAGTATTCTCACAAACATTAGTCATTAAATTAATTTAAACCAGTGATAGAGCTCGATATTTGGAACACATTTTGTATCTAACGTTTTTGTCTCTGACCGGTTCCTACGGAGATATTTTAGTTTTATCGAAAACAATCTGGCAACATTGTGGGTGTCACTTTCCCTAGCTCAGTACATAAACACAGTAACGGCACTTCTTGAAAACACAAACAAATACGCTGCCTTGTCTTTCCGTGTTTACTGTACGAGTGTAACCCAATCACAAGCGTCAGCTCCCAAAATATTGAACGAAAGCTGAAGTGCACGATCTGTTTATATCCACACACCAGTTCAGTTTTCTGAGCTACCTCAACGCAACTTTATCTACTTCACGTCTGAAAGAGCTGCTCGGAGTATTTCTTCACGTCTTTAAAGTGATCAATTATTTCGTAACCTGTATATTGTCCCATAATTAGTGCTACCGAAGTTATGTGAGAAATAAGTTACTCTACGCATCTTACAAGTAACAAACTGTTATCTTCGTACATTCTTGGATCAAAAACATAGTTAACATACTAAAGTAAGAACAAATTAGAAACAAAAAACTTCACTCATCTTAGTAATGTTGTATGTTCTCCGTGAACAAGCCAACCCAGGGTTTCAAGTTGTCTCCAACTCATTCTCAAAGCTATACAAACAAATTCGTTACCAAAGCTACAATCTTTCATTTTTTTCTGAAAACAAAAATAAATACTGATATTCAATTTTTATTTACCAATCTCTGAAAATAAAAATTTATAAACACAATCTATAGATGGTAATTCGAAGTTCATAACACGGTTACTGTTTTTTAAAATAATTTTTTTTCCAAACCATTAAATCTATCGGACCACTTAATTGTTTTAATAATTTAACTTCTGGATTAATTTGATGATTAAATGACCAAAAATGATCTGCCACAGCCGATTTATGACTTTGTTTATATTTAATATTTCTAAAATGTTCTTTTATTTTGGTTTCTAAATGACGTTTAGTTTTCCAATATAAACCTTATCACAATCTAAACAGCTAAATTGATAAATGCCAGATTTTTTATAATTTGGTATTTTATCTTTTTTAGAAAAATTAAGTAAATTTTGTATATTAAATTTATTTTGAGGGACCAAATTTATTCCATATTCTTTATAAATCTTTGTAAATTTTTTATTGGCCCATGAATGGTAAGTAAACTTTTTAAAAATACAATTATCTTTTATTTTTTTAAGGGTTGAAACTTTTTTAACAGCTTTTTGATACTTAAATTTTTCTATCTTTTTAGGTATAAAATCTGTATTAAAACCATTAATTACTGAAGTGTTAATAATGTGTTTGTACTCTATGTCAAATGCATCTTTATTTGGGGTATATTTATTAACCTATAAATTAAACTATTGAAAACAGCAAATTTATGTGCAAAAGGATTAAAACTTTTATATTTTATGTAATTATCAGTGTGAGTAGATTTTCTGTAAATACCAAATTTCAATTTATTGTTATGTCTTTTAATTTTTAAGTCCAGAAATGAAAGGCTTCCGTTATTTTCAGTTTCTAAAGTGAATTGTATAGCTTTATCTTGTAAATTTAAAAGTTTTAAATCATCATTTATCTGTTTTAGGAACAACAGCAAAAATGTCATCCACATATCTATACCATGTTTTAAAAAATTAGAGGAAATTTTTAGTTTCTAATTTGTTCTTACTTTAGAATCTTGTTGCTTCACTATTAATAGCTTCAATTTTCCTTATAGTTAACATAGTTTGAATTGACACACATTCAATAAATAAGGTCCTGAATTCCTGAAAGAGGAAAACAGCTAAGTTTCAGGACAGTCTGAGTGTAAGTTAAGTATATGACTGCGATTGCCGTCTCAGCCCCCCCCCCCCCTTTAATTTCCGAGTGCTTGTTTCTTTAAGGGTTTACCATATCTATTCTCTAGGCAGTAGGTACATATAGATTTTGCGCTTGTGGTCAGAGTGGTGAGTACTCCATCAGCACTGATTTCCCTAAGCAACTTGGCTGCTAAGCAAAGCCAGGCTCATGTCTGTGTTTACATAGTCAATAAGATACAACATCTGGTTTACGTGGTAGTATACGTCTTGCAATGTAATACAATACTTTAGAATATTCTCTAATGACACTTTAACACATTCCCTTGCACATTTATAGATATATCCATCCAGAAAACATATAATGGCAGTCTTTATTTTCTCTACATGCAGTAATTGGAGGAAGTAATTCTATTCCACCAACAATATTCGACATTAAAAGTTTACGGAAATATGAGTTAGGACTAATGATGTCTTGAATTTACATGACTTTCCCTACTCTTGTACTAACCATTCTTACAAACTCTTATTCCTATATCTTCTTCGTGTTAGTTAAAATAAACATTTGTACAAATTATCTTATCTTATTGCTTATGTCCTTGTAGGTGCAAGGGAGATATTAGAATACAAAAGGCTTTGTGCGACGGTCAAATCTTGTTGGCTTATGAGATTCCGTTCTCTTTGCACGATTAAGATAAAAAAAAAAAAAAACGAACAACGTTGTTGCATTTCGCTGAAGTTCTAAATTTTCCGAAACTCACACACATGATAAGGAATATCTCAGAAATGGTTCACCCTACAAGAAAATTTATTGAGACATAAATTGTGTATTTTAGGAATATCTACGTTTTTTGTAGTGCAAGATTTGGTCTATCTCTAACGGTTTACCAGTTATGCAAAAGTCGTCCAGAGTAAATACGACTAAGCCAGAAAATTCAAGATATACATTTCATTTGTCATAAAAATATCTCAAACCTATGACATTTTAATAAAAATCGTTAGAGCCATTTTCAAGAAAATGAAAATTTTCGAAAAATCTTCCATGTAAAGGGTAGTTTAGGGTGGGGCTATTTTCTTCAAAATCTTCGTGTCACATCCTTGAAAGACATTAAACTTAAATACTAACTTTGGTTTTTAACTGACTTTTCGTTTTTGAGTTATGCTATCCACAGACTGGCACACAGACTGACACACAGACACACACGGACCTTTTTCTAAAAATACTTTTTGGATTCAGGGGGCTTCAAAACATATATTTCCGGTGAAATATCGACATCAAATTTTTGGGTGGAATACAATACTTCCCCTACTTACAGTAGAAAAAGTAAAAATGAAAAACGATGTTCCATTTCACGAAAGTTTTAAGTTTTCCGAAACTCACACAGATAACAAGGAATATCTCCGAAATAGTTCTCTCTACAAAAAATTTATTTAGACATAAAGTGTGTGTTTTAGCGAGATCTACATTTTTTGCATAGTAAGATTTTGTCTATTTCTTACGGTTTACGAGTAATTCAAGTCATCCAGAGTAAACAGGACTACAGGGGCTATAGCCAGAATATTCAAGATATGCGTTTCATTTGTCATAAAAATATCTTAAAGATATGAGATTTTAATCAAAATCGTTAGAGCTATTTTCAAGAAAATAAAAATTTTCCATGTAAAGTGTAGTTTGAGGGAGGGCTATTTTCTTCAACATCGTCTACTTACCAGTAGAGCAAGTAAAAATGGAGGTTCGGTTGAAACACGTAATTTATGTTAATCACATTTTTTGTGGAATGTACTATTTCTGAGAAGTTCCTTATTTCCATTGCTGATACTTTTATCTAATATGAAAGCATTATTTTTCTTTTTATATTTTGATCATGTAAAGAGAAATGGATTTGAAAGCCATTACATAGCGACCAGTTCTTTCGTTTGAAGACTGCATGTTTCCATAATTTTCTTGCACCTAGAAGAAAACTTTGAGTGAGATAATTTGTACATATGTTTTTCTCAATTAATACGACGAAGATAGAGTAATAAGTGTTTGTAAGAATTTGTTTAAGAGTAGAGAAAGTCATGTGAGTGCAACACTAAGTTTTTTTAGCTATGACGAGCGGATGGATTGTCACTATACCCGCTAACTTTGAGGGTTAGGATGCTATTTCACAACTTGCTTCTTCTGGATGGGTTTTAGACAAAGTAAAGATGGGAAATTTAGCCTTTTGACAGCTACGTCAATGGGAGCTCATAGCTGTTAAAGAATCGTGAATTTTTCATACCTGGAAAGAGTTGGTAACCATCTCTTGGATGAGGCAAGCTGCCCACGTTGATGATTACGCTTCATGGACTGGGCTACTCAATTACCCGGCAATCAGGTTTTAATTTCATAATCTTCGAGCTGAAATTGAGAACTAATTTTTGTATTTTGCTAGGAGGGATTATAGATCTCAGCGCTTAGGAATACGAAAAGGTCGGTTCCGTGGCCAACGAAAAACAGGGGCTACGGTGCGAATCGGAGTTACGTAATAATGCCAGCCTGATACATGGTTAACATGGTATACCATCATGAGAAAACGTCTTCAATAAAAAGATACACGGTCCTTCACCGGGTTTGAACCCGCGACCTCAGAAATCAGAGGTTAGACCACACAGGACGATTGCAAATTACAAGGATAAACATTATGAAATGTGCCCCAAGTTTAGGATCAGTTGTATTTTGCTCTGTTCAAATCATCACACAGTAAATGCCACATCACGTCAGCTGATGAGGTTCAAAATTGTCCCAAGGCTCTAAAATAGGCTGCTCCCTTTGTGCTGCTTTCACCAGATGGCAGCGCTGTTTATTCTCACGGTCCCTATCACATATCACATGATGTGCGTATAACCACAGTGCACTGGCAGCATCTGGATTCTGTGATTTTTGAAAAAGTTAAAGGTAAAACTTCTACCATGACCTATCGGAGGATACGATGAGGGGAGAGACCCGAAGGGCAGCCTGATCAGCCCAGGAATGAACTGGATCCCTATAATTTTCCAATTAAAATGCACCCGACTGTGTACCAGACGGCCAGTTATCCTTGGCAGTTGTTCTGGGTTCTGGCGCAGTTGATGTCCTTAGACGACGTTAGAGAAGCCTTCCATAGTTTCAAACTGCTTGTGGTGTGATTGAAGACACTTGCTCCAAATGACGATCATCGATGTAGACTATTTTAATGAATACTTCATTGAATTGTAAATGACAATTAGTTAATAAGTATGTAGACTTGTTTCTTGACTTCCTGGATGGGCTAGTTTAATAACTATAGCTCCTCAAAAAGATACTTCCCTCCAAGATAGCACATTTCCTATAAATCTTGTTGCTATAACTAAAAATAAGATTACCACTCAGACCATGCATGTGCAGTAAAACTTACATGATCCATGTTCCGCGATGACAGATTTTTCTGTTTGAGATAGTTTCATGTAACTTTTGTTCCTTTTTTCTCAACCAGAAAAATCTACCTTCGCGAAACATGCAGAAAACTCCGGCCACCACATTGAGTTCGACTATTTAAAATGTTGCCAATTTGTAGCAATTTCTCTCAAAGAATAAAAAGGGAAAGCATAGAAATATCTAAAGAGAAGAGCAGTCTGAACCGTGTTACAGGCAAACCACTCAACACGATATGGAAGACTCTATTAGCAGGACGATTTCCTATTGGGGGAGAAGGAACCAATAGAATTGAAAGAGAGGAGACAGTGGCTAGTTGAAGTTTGCAGTCGCCCAATGGAGAAGTTGAACATAGTTTACGGTGAAAGGTCGGCATGATTACAGAGCAAACAGGACGTGGGCCATACCGGAAGTCAAGAAAGAATTAATTAGTTAAACAGTGGATTGCTATCATTATTAATTTCATTACATAGTCTCCCCTTATTTATTTCATAGATATATCTTCAGATGCAAGTAAATAATACCTATTGCTGTATTAATTATCGTCTATTGATGTGTGTAGAATTATAGTTTTATCTCGTATATCTGTTCTATTCTTCATTATAGAGTCCTTGACGCAGAGGTTATATTCGATCTGATTCAATTTATACCAAGACGGAGGATCTTTGGATAGAGGTACAACCTTTTATAGGAATATGTTAGCATAGAATTTAAAGTTTGATCTAGATTCTGCAACAAACATTCATGGACATCTTGCACAAGGTGGGACTGCAGTTTGAGAAACTGAATGGGCGAAGTATAGCTGTGTTGTCACAAAATCAGCTGTTGATTACGCTAAGAAGGTTTTCAAAATGTGATAATCATATTTATGATCAGAAATGTAAACGTTGCCAACTTTCCTGTTTCAATTGGCTGTAACCGCGTCAATGATTTTAATTTACACTGTTCTTATTTTCTGAAATTAATGCTGATATTAATATGTAGTCCCTTTCAGAGGAATAGTTCTATTGATTTAGGCTTGCAGAAAATTTGGAACGAATTTAACAAAATTGGAAGTATAATCCTGGACGTGTGGCACCAGTTTTTGTTTCTTTGCAGCGACACAATGCGTCTGATAAGCTAACTACTTATGCTGATTACATGGGCTCAGTCGTTTTGCTCCTTCTCTTGTTAAAGTAAGAAGTACTTATTCGATCACATAATGTACGAACAATGACGTCAGACCTATTAATTAAATACGGGATTAACTCTTTTTAATTTTCCAAAATTAGATCTTTTACATGTATTCCTATTTCCATATAATTAGTTTTGTTTATGTTAATGTTTAAGCCCCCTTTTCCATATTCCTCCACGAGTTTTCTTGTATATTCCAAATAAACAATAATATACATATAAATTATTTTCGGTATGATAAACAGATATCATAACCGAAGTTGTCCCGTTCTACGGTTCTTATATGGCAATTTTCTTGCATTACAGGCTAAACGATATTCATAGGCCACCCCCGTTAGGTCTATAGCGTCTAATTTCGCTAATTATCACAATATACACGAAAAACAAACTTTAGAGTAAATTAAATTGTTTTAATTTAATTCAGAAGAAACAAGTTGAGCTTTTTTACTTTCTCTACTGGTAAGTAGGGGAAGTATCGTATTCCACCCAAAAATTCGATGTCGAGATTTCAACGGAAATATATGTTTTGAGACGCCCTGAATTAAAAAAAAAGCATTTTGTGTCTGTGTGTCAGTCTGTCAGTCTGTGGACAGCATAACTCAAAAGCGAAAAGTCGGTTAAAAACCAAAGTTGGTGTTTAAGTTCAATGTCGTTCAAGGATGCGACACGAATATTTTGAAGATAATAGCCCCACCCTAAACTACCCTTTACATGGAACATTTTTCGAAAATTTTGATTTTCTTGAAAATGACTCTAACAATTTTGATTAAAATGTGATATGTTTGAGATATTTTTATAACAAATGAAATGTATATCTTGAATTTTCTGGCTATAGCCCCTGTAGTCGTATTTACTCTGGACGACTTTTGCATAACTGGTAAACCGTTAGTGATAGACCAAATCATACTATACAAAAAATGTAGATCTTCCTAAAATACACAATTTGTCTCAATAACTTTTCTTGTAGGGTGAATCATTTCGGAGATATTCCTTGTTATGTGTGTGAGTTTCGGAAAACAACTTTCGTGAAATGGATCATTGTTATTCATTTTTTTGTATGTTAAGTGTACAAAGACAACAGAATCTCAACATTTTAAAACATTTGACTATCGCACAAAGCCTACTGTATTCTAATATTCCCCTTGTACCTACAAGGAAATAAGCAATAATTTTACAAATGTTTATCTCAACTAACACGAAGAAGATATAGGAATAAGAGTTTGTAAGAATGGTTAGTACAAGAGTAGAGAAAGTCATGTGAGTGTAACACATGAGATGTTTATGTATAGGAGTGTTAACCCCCTGTTAACGCTTGTGTTTTAATGCGCAGGGCTGCGAGGAAGTTGGTGATATAGATGTGATTAGCGGCTGTCTCCAAAGTTCCTTATCACTTAATCATCCAGTGCTCCAGACAGACACCTAGAGTTGATAAATGGGTGCACCCCAACCGCGCTGACAATTTTAGCGTAAGTCATCTCTTCAAGCTTGGGAACTAACTAATAATTCAACTACTTGCTTTGCCGTTTCAACAATGCTTTATCTGAAGCTTTTAATTCGCTTTATGACTATTGTATGGGAACGTCGCGAACTTCTTTTACTTAAAACATTGCTGAGCATGTTCTTAATTATTTAAGTTTATTTAAGCGGTTCTGTCTTAAGCATGGAATTGCTGAGAAGATCGTGACCTTTCACCGCATTCAGTAATTTTTAGAAGTAACGCTTTTCTTCTGGGCTACCCTATCTTCTGTGAATGGTTCTATTCTTGGTATTCTCTCTGCATGCCCTTTCTACTTCTTCAGTATTGTTGTTTCTATTTGTTTATTGTAGATGTACCTCCTGGTATGGTTCCATTTTTATTCCTTTAGTACTTAGCATAAGCTCCTCTTTCGGTAGTTCTTATAGGTGAATTATCTAAATCTTGAAGTTCTTAATGGAAATGTACTTTATTAGGTTGTTTAAAATTGCATTTTTTCGATATCAAGAAGAAGCACTTTAAATGGTATGAACATGTTAGGATCATGGAAAATGAAAGACTTCCAAAGCTAATAATGGATTGGGAACCGCAGGGAAGGAGGAAGAAGGGAAGGCCATGGATCCAAGGATCAAGGAGGCCATGAGGGAGTGGCAAATAGAAGATACATGGATGAACAGACAGCAATGGAAAAATGTGATAAATCAACTTTGTTAGAAGCTGTGTATTTGGGTGCCGGAAAAACATTTATTCGTTGTAAAACCGGTTTAATAAATTAAATGTAAGTGTATGAGGTATGCCAAAGTTCACAGACCGCTGTATCCAGGACCAAATGTGTGTGTTTTCAAATGCGACTAAGATTAAATAGGAACGTGCATTTCGGTATGAAATGTATCGAACAATACGATGTTATGCATGAAAAATCTTTTATATAACTGTACATATTTTAAAACAATAAAATTTAAAATTTTGTTTAACATCTTTCTCGCTCCGAACGTTAAAACAAGATTTTAAACCGAAATAATTTCAATGAAAAAAATCTGCAGTGCTCGCTTGCTTTCATAGGCCACGTTGGTATTTAGATTATATCAATATTCCTAAACGCATTTCTTAAAGAAAATAAAGTTTGAAACAAAGTGTTTGGATTCTTCGTTTATGCTGTGGAGAATATCGTTGATGGCTAATTCTTATTCTAAATGTCCACGTATTAACTTCCAGCAACAAATATGTCAAGGAAATGACTAAATTATTTTTTATCTACACACAGAACATCTCCCGAACCAAAACATCCATGAATCGCCATTTAAAAGCAAATGTTTGCAGCGCGCTAGACATACAGTCAACAAACCTGGTTGGAGATGATAAAAACCAGGAACGCTGCGTGGATTCTCCATAAGAGTCATTGTGCCTTATGACGTGAAAATGACACTAGCTGTGGAAGACCGACAGCGGAGGGCAGCTTCCTTACAGTTTACAGATGAAGACTCCCCTGTGGCAGACCGTATTGTGCTCTACGAATGACAACGAAATTATCATTTTTCAGAGGAAGAAACTTCATAAAAAGCAGACATTTATGGCTGAATACACGCGCGCGTCCAAGCGTATAACGACGAATAACAGAAACTACAGCAATACATCAGTATATGTTCACCGGCAGCCGGCCGCGAGCCCATCAATCATTCTGATAATCTGTTTTCCGTCTGTATGTTCTTTGCATTGATCTGTTTCTTACACCCTCTCACTTTATCTCTCTATATGTCATCTATATGCTTTCTGATATGTCTACCTATCGCTGTGTGCTTGTCACATTTCTTATTCATTCTTTATATGTTATTATTCTAATCACATTGTCTATATTTGCCATCCTATGGTTATACTAAAACTGTTTCACAGTCGCAGGTAAGGTAAGTATATATTTATGAAAATTTTATACTTTCCATAAGATAACTTTTATGTATAATACAAACCAGAATTGTTTTCGAATGTAAAATTGTAAAATAGAAGTGTAACTAATGAAGGGACATTAATTAAAATCTAATATTTATTTATAAAATTTAAGACGATGTTTAGTGTCGTCATAATTATAAAATATTTGAGAAAGTTTCAATAAAATCAAAGACAGCAGATAATTATTGCCAGCGCCTCAATTTATTTTCCAGTTACTCCCATATAAATGGGTTTTAAAGGTAAAGTCATAAATTAAACTAAAATCAAGACCGTTGTGACTCACCCACCACGGGAGTGCAGTAGCACCCAGAGTCACTCCCGGCTGGCTAATCCTCTCTTTGCAATCTGGAACCACTATTTTTCCAATTGCACTATTAACTTAAAGTAAACTTTAAACTAAATATCCCAATAAAAATTCCAAAACAAAATAATGTGTATGAGTTATTACAAAATGAACATTATCGAACAAATAATGAAAACAATTTACTAATCGGCTTCCACTACCATACATGTGTGTTCACGAAAGTCCAAAGTAGAACTGGTCATTGCGAAATTTGAGTAGATAGCTTTTACTGTAAACATTCCTGACCTTCCGCTCTACACACACGCCAAACTTGCGCTTTGCCAAGCATTTATTCCAACAGAGATGCTGAAATCCAATTATTTAGTATCATATTTTGGCTAAACGACTGATTAGCAAGAATCCTAAAGGCAGAAGTAAACGATAAAGAAGTGGTGACAAATGGACAATCGAAAATTCGACTAATTTTACTTTTTATTTATACAACCATGCACTAAAGAGGAAAATGATAGTGTAACTTATGTTTCATTTTGACGTCAAAAGTCGCCGATAAAGACACCATTCATTAAAATATTTTCCAACAAGAAATTATCAGGAACTCCATAATGGATTAATGTGTTTCGAGCCATGTTATACGTAAGATAGCTGCTTGTATTGGTGAGGGGGACTAAAATAATATAGGGTTTTGGATACTGCATGCATTGCTATACTTCCGGGTAGGAAAGCGTGCATGTGTGTGCATTGGGTTGACGACCGTTCTGTAAATCATTTATTAGTGCTGATTGGAATCAAAAGTAGGTTAATCTACAAAAGCAAACGCGTGACGTTAATAAGTACTGCCCGAAAAGTTCGTGTTACCAAACTACCAGACTTCATTCAGTCTGCGCAATGACCCCATAGTGCACCAGGGTACGTAATTACCTCACCTAGGTCCGTCTCTGTGATACTCTGGTTGTGCTCGTTTTGCGGAACAAAATATATATTTCGTGGTATATTCAGTTTGCTGTTAAAAATACAGAGTGGAAGGTATTGCTTTGACCATACGTTTACCAGGGATTCTACATGATGAATGTAAAAAAATATATCTGATATAATTTTTAACAAATACCCGTATCACCGAAAAAAAAAAAAACATAATTTGTGTCAAATATTTGGAACTGTTTGTTATGTCAGTAACTGTCTCGGAAACACTGTCTGAACAATGTTGTAATGCATTTTTACCTTAACTCGAATGAATTTAGACAATTTAATACTAAAATGTCGTGCAAAGTTTAGTTTCTAAGAGAAATGATGGTTGAAGGGCCGGCACATTAGGCTGGAGGGGAGGTTAGAGTAAGTATTACTTTACGTTATTGAAAGTGAGGGGGAAGTCAAGTGTAGGCGACAAGTTCATGAGCCAGGTATAAGTCTTGGTGGGTGTGGTGGCAGCTTGAGCTGTTATTTACGACAAAGAGATCATTTGTTTTATTTCAGCCTGATAATCTACGGAAGATCGCAACTAGTTCAGAAAAATCAAGGGAGAGACTTTTATTTGTGTATTAAAAGCAATTAATATGTAATGGATGGCAATAATATGTATTATTCGGCAAATCTGTATCCCCTTATGTTAGCACAGTTTTAAGCCTCCGATACGTGGCTCCAATAGTTTTACTTTTATGCTTCCTAACTATGGACAATTGAATCTTCATTATTACTTCAACAAATAAGTCATTTTAGTAGCATTCATATCTGTCAGGAATAACATTTCAGTTTGTACGAATTTGTCCAAGATAGTGGCCACTTCAGCGATACGGTAAAGCACTGAGCGAGTGTTTTGTTTACATCTGAACGCAGTGCTGGTAACAACAGTGTTCACCGAAAAAAAAAATTCCCTTCCCTACAGATAACTACTGTAATGATTTGTATAACATGTTTATAATCAGTGTTATAGAAGTAGTGTATTTGGCAGGGTTGAAATTGTAAGTGTTCGAAACGTCACTGATATCGTGTGTAACGCCACTGCTTTCCACTGCATGTGCAAGACTTCGAAATCTGAAAGAACGGAGAAGCGCATATCGCTTGTCGTTTGTCTTGGTGACGTTTGGTTACGAAAAACAACAGAACGAGAATTTTTCCCAAGTAGACGAATAAATTGACTAAATTCATTCGAATTAAGATACAAGTGCATTTAATAGTACACTACTTTCTGGAAGCAAGAGTTTTGCATTGGGATGATGATGAATTATATGTTGTTTGCGTAGAATTTCAAATGGAAGTAAGACAACAAAAAGGAAACACTAACCCTACATTATGAAATAAGCCAGCTGGTATAGTATAAGTTACTGTGAAAGCCGGGACATGGTGTTAACGTGCAACTTTGATCCGTGGTGCCTTTCTGCTCCGCTCTATAGAGCCCCTGATATGTTTGCGCACGTATTTGCATATCTATGTGTTAGATACGCGAACAGCAGCAGCCTGTGGGCGGTTCTGTTGTTAAAGCCATCAATCTGTCGGAACGTCCGTCCGCTTACACCAACAATAGGCATTCACCGTATCACAAGCCAATTTGCCCATACGATACAACTGATATGTGTACTACCAACATAGTCTATTACAACACAATTAGATGGTGCTTATTTAAAATATATGAGGTACTTAGAATACTTCTACCTGTTGCAACAAAACAGAATACCTTTGTAGACTTAATTTCCTTCTGGAAACTGATAACATATTAAAGCTGAGTTTTAATATCTGAATGACTCTGGGAGAAACCTTATTAGTATTTTTTGTACAGCCGACTTCAAAAGTTTTCCGAGTCACATGCTCCTAGCCGTGGGGGGAAGCCAGGATGCCTTATCTATTAGTCATGCCAGGTGGTCCCTAAGGTCGACGTGCCAGCTCATACCTTTCTACAAGCTGCCAGGAAGTGAGGCACAAAGTGCTTCCTTTTGTGGAAATACCTTTTCTAGGTGCACGGATAGTAAAACTAAATAAAAGGCTCGTTTGGACACAGATGTTTTTAATTGATTTCTATAATCAATTCTATGGCTTAATCGTACATATAATATACACTATATTCACTTTAAGTGCATGTTTTAATGCTAATGAACACTTAAACTTCTCGATTTTTGTGACAGTTATTTTACCTGTGAAAAAGTATATATCCTTGCATAATTTCCCATGCTCCGAATTTTATTTTCAGTTTCCTGGGTCTCTTGTGAATTGAGAAGTGCTTTCACAGGTTCAGGGCGAACCAGTTATGTGGGAGAGGCGAGGAATATGACCTTCGAAAGCAGGGAAACGCACCCAGTTAACTCATTGTTACAGCTCGTGCTGGTCAGTGCCTTTTAGAGTGTGAGATTTGATGCACATTAAAACCAACTACTGTAATCTACCCTCTTCAATAAAAAAAGGTCTGCCACTGGTAGCCTCAATGTTAATTGTTGAGGAATTTCAAAGATTTCTCAATTCTGCCCTTGGCAGAGTGGGTGTAGTGGCAATGAAGAAACTAAAGAGGATCATAAACCGGAACCCCGACTAGGCATTCTTGTGTTCAGTGAAAAAAGGCTCTTTCTGGCGAATACTCGAATGAACAAGTCCTATTTACTCTGGATGAATTTTGCATAACTGGTAAACTCTAAGAGATAGAGCAAATCTTACTATACAAATATGTAGATCTTGCTAAAACACACAATCTTATGTCTGAATACATTTTTTGTAGAGTGAACCATTTCTGAGATATTCCCTGTTCTTTGTGTACGTTTGGGATAACTTACACTTGTCAAATGGAACATCGTTATTCATTTTTACTTTATCTACTGGTAAGTAGGGGAAGTATTGTATTCCACCCAAAAATTCGATGTCGAGATTTCACCGGAAATATATGTTTTGAGACCCCCTGAATCCAAAAAAAGCATTTTTAGAAAAAGGTACGTGTGTGTGTCTGTGTGTCAGTCTGTCAGTCTGTGGACAGCATAGCTCAAAAACGAAAAGTCGGTTAAAAACCAAAGTTAGTATTTAAGTTTAATGTCTTTCAATGATGCGACACGAAGATTTTGAAGAAGATAGCCCCACCCTAAACTACCCTTTACATAGAAAATTTTTCGAAAATTTTGATTTTCTTGAAAATGGCTCTAACGGTTTTGATTAAAATGTCATATGTTTGAGATACTTTTATGACGAAATGTAGATCTTGAATTTTCTGGCTATAGCCCCAGTCGTATTTACTCTGGACGGCTTTTGCATAACTGGTAAACCGTTAGAGATACACCAAATTATACTATACAAAAATGTAGATCTTGCTAAAATACACAATTTATGTCTCAATAAATTTTCTTGTAGGGTGAACCATTTCTGAGATATTCCTCGTTATGTGTGTGAGTTTCGGAAAACTTAGAACTTTCGTGAAATGGATCATCGTTGTTCATTTTTTTATATGTTAAGTGTGCAAAGACAACAGAATCTCAAACATTTGACTATCGCACAAAGCCTACTGTATTCTAATATTCCCCTTGCACCTACAAGGAAATAATCAATAAGATAATTTGTACAAATGTTTATCTTAACTAACACGAAGAAGATATAGGAATAAGAGTTTGTAAGAATGGTTAGTACAAGAGTAGAAAAAGTCATGTGAGTGCAATTGGTAATTTTTACAGTTAATTCTGATACCAGGTAATACTCATTTGCAGTGAAGGTAACATATTGGCTTGCAATGACGTCAGCTACCACGTGATTTGGAGAGGACGTCTCAGTAACATTTTGAGGTATTTTTTCCCGTGCTCGAGAGACCATCTTCTTGTTCATTCCGCGGTGGTGCACAATACGTGTAACTCGGGACAATGGATTTACGCATGAACAGGAGATTTCTTCCCTAGAGCCAATAAGCCCACCTCTTGCTTGCTCCGAAAACCTTGGTTCCATGCTAAAACCCAGCTTCTTACGTATGTCTCTCTCTCTGCTCGCTTAATTTCACACACAACCTACAGCAAGACCTTCTTATATCCCTATATCTCGTATACGTACGTGCAGATGTTTGCTTTGGTACCTAAGGACAGGGTAATGAGCATACAATTTTCTGTGATTTAAATATAAATGTATATTAAATTCACACTGTTTTCTCTACTCAGTTTTCTATTACAAAACAATCACAGCTTTTTCTCTACACGTCCCTCAGCATAAAATTCATATACTTTTCTATATGCCTGAAGCGTTACATTCATAAGCTTTTCTTTTACGCAACAATTCATATGTTCTCTACTCACTCTTCGACCTACAATTCGTATACATATATGAATATTGGTATGTATGAAGTACAGAAACTCCAATACCGTTTGATCGTTCACCACGAATATTGGTGCACCTAAGTATCTTTTCATGTAGATTTTATACTATCCATTTTACTATGCAACATATTATATTCACACTGTTTTCTCTACTCCCTTTTCTTTTGTGAAACACAACCACTCTCCCATCTTTACTCTCTCTTCTACTAACAATTCCAACTGTTTTCTGTATGATTGAAATAGAAATACAATATTTTACATTCACACGGTTTTCTCTACTTACATTTTTACTTTCTCTACTGGTAAGTAGAGGAAGTATTGTATTCCATCCAAAAATTCGGTGTCGAGATTTCACCGGAAATATGTTTTCAGGGTCCCTAAATAAAAAAGAAGCATTATTATAGAAAAAGGTCCGTGTGTGTGTGTTGTTGTAGTGTTTAACGCCCGCTTTTACTACTACGGCACCGCAGGCGGTGACACTGATGATACATGAAGATGGAGCACCGGTGGAATGAGATGGCGGGGGAAACCGGAGTACCCGGAGAAAACCCGCCCTGACGCCGCTTCGTCCACCACGAATACCACATGCGAGTCCCTGGGATCGAACCCGGGCCGCCTAGGTGGTAGGCGAGCGCGCTAACCGCTCGACCACGGCGCCGCCATGTGTGTGTGTGTATGTGTGTGTGTGTGTGTGTGTGTGTGTGTGTGTGTGTGTGTGTGTGTCAGACTAGACAGCATAACTCTAAAACCAAAACTCGGTTAAAATCCAATTTTGGTATTTAAGCTTAATATCTTACAAGGATGCGACATGAAGATTTTAAATAAAATTGCTCCACCCTAAACTACCCTTTTTATGGAAAATCATCCGAAATTTTTTATTTCCTTGAAAATGACTAACGATTTTGGTTAAACTACCATGTTTAAGATATTTTTATGACAAATGAAATGTATATCTTGAATTTTCTGACTATAGCACCTGTAGTCGTATTTACTCTGAATGACTTTTGAATAACTCCTAAATCGTAAGAGTCTTACTATACAAAAAATGTAAATCTCCCTAAACTACACAATTTATGTCCAAATAATCTTTTTTGTGGAGTAAACCATTTCTGAGATATTCCTTGTTATTTGCGTCAGTTCCGGAAAACAAACTTACCTCAAATGCAACATCGTTGTTCATTTTTTATGTGTTAAGTGTGCAAAGAGAAGAGAATCTCAAAGCTTTAAAAGATTTGACTATCGCTCAAAGTCTACTGTTTTCCCATATTCCCCTTGCATCTACAAGGAAATAAGCAATAAGATAATTTGTACAAATATTTATCTCAAGTAATACGAAGAAGATATAGGAATAAGAGTTTGTAAGAATGGTTAGTACAAGAGTAGAGAAAGTCATGTGAGTGCAACACATTAGATTTTTAAAAATATATCACTCCCATTCTTTAGAGGGCAATATTACTTTATCCCAATAATACAATAGTAGTTCAAAGCAACACAGAAAGTAATCATTGCTTCTCCCATTGTGTATGTCGCTCTCTCTTCCTCAGTTGTGTTAATGTTGTCATCAAAGGCGAGGAAATGCCCGCGGCTACATTGTAAGGATATTAGTGCGTCTGGTAGTCTGCTTATATCCGCAGCAAGCTGTGCCCTTGGCCTCGGCTTGGCCTGGCCTGGCCTACCTTCTGCGTTTACATCATATTAAGGCATGGCCCAATGCATCTATCTGCCTTTGTGCCTCCCAGGTCAGGGAAGGCTCCTTTTACGCTGCAGTGTGCCTAGTGATCTGTGTACGGGATTGTTAGACACAAATTCTGTGTAGAATGTGATGTTAATTAGTTCTGTGTTCATAACAGGACCAACTGACTAGTTGTCGAGGGGCCCTTAACTTTTAACTGGTGACATGACGTCTGGGAGACACTATTTGTTACTCCAGAATTAATGTTTATTGGTTTTTCAAGATTCTAACCTTTATATTTAATCAAGACACCATTGAACATAATTTTCATAAATGACACGCTTAAGAATTATATCTTAAACGAAAAAAATAAATAACCCTCTTATGGAAATAAAAAATAAAATATATACTTGAATTTTCTTCTCCCTAGGAATCATGTATTCAGATATTAACAAAAACCAGGCTAGATTTTTCTCAAACATGCACTGAGCAATAACAAACCAAATAGTCATAGACGTCAATAGTCACTGATTTCTAAGTCATTCCAGTCCATAAGTAAGCAAAACAATAGGCAAAGAAGCCGAAAGACCGTCTAAAAATGTTTAGATGTTAGAAATGATAAATGAACAAAATTTTGAGTAATTTGTCTGTAAAACCACTCTAATATTTTTAGAATCCACCATTATTCCCACTAGCCTCTAGATGCAAAATTCGTGCTCAAAAACAACAGATTTAGTGGGAACACTACTAACTTGGCAACACTGCTTTTAAGAGCACTGGCGTGACAGGAGTTTAGGGCAATACTCGAATGAATATCACGTGAATAACTTGTTGCGCTAGCGCCGACTTGTGGTGATTCCTGCTTCGGCAGAAATCTTCATCAAAGGAAGTAAGATGACCATCGCAAAAGAGTTCAAATACCTGGGAATCACATTGGAAACAAGTGCCAAATGTTATACAAGCATGTGACAGAGAAAGCAGGGCAAGGTATAAGGGCAATGCACCTTAGCGAGAAGAATCTATCTGTACTTGAAAGAGTAAAAGCTCTATATCAAAAGGGCTATCGGAGAATCAAAAACCACCAGATCCAGACTCGTCTACCTCCTCGCAAGAGAAACATTCCTTGTTACCTCTACAGAACACAGGAGCTTCAGATAAACTACTAAAATCACTGGAAAGAATAAGGGAAGGAGTACCCCCGGGTATACATAACATGGCTGTTTAGCTGCAATAAGAGTATTATTATTTGTGGATAGATGGCACACCATTCACTATTACCATCTCTTTTTCATTTATACTACTGTTTTTAGACTTAAGATGAAACTTTTGGGTCGTGTAGTATATATCTAAGCCGGTATTTACGTTGGCGACTGAGGGGAAACCACGAAAGAACTCCAGTCACATTGCCTGGTCCCGAATGCAGGTGACAAACGTTACCGCTTGAGCCAGCTCTCTCGGTTTAAGGCCTTACTTCTGCAATGTTTGTTTTAAGAAGCACTCGAAAAAACATGGCAATTTTGATTGTTTAACCGTTTTACTATTACTGTTCACACAACTTTTGTACATGCGATGTGGTATTTCTCATTGGTACACATTTTATGATGAAATCCGTGAATCGCGAGTCCTACATTTGAATGTCTTTGCGTTTGGTGGCTGTTCATCCACTACCTATTTGTCATGGCGTCCGTAGCGAAGAAGTTTATTTCTTTTCTTAGCGTTTCCTTCTTGTTAGTACTTCTTTGTATGGTTCTTTGTCCTCTAGATTTCTAGAAAGAATGTTTCTCTCGCGAGCACATACGCCATTCTGTTTGGTACATACTTGCTTGCCCCTAAGGCCCTTTTTATGTATCTCACCTTTACATTTTCCAGTTTTTCCAATTCACTGACCAGTTTATCCCATATTAGTTCAAACCGTATCTGCCGATTGGAGCTATTGTCGTTTCAAATAATCTCATTGCTATTTCTAATTTTATTGAGGTAATGTTCTTGATGTTGCATATTGCTCTGATGGCTGCTGTAGTTCTTCTTGTATGTGTGTGCTGAATGATGAAGTGGTTGTCTGCATTGTGATGCCCAGGCATAGCGGATAGAAGAGATAGTGTGAGCTCTTCGGGAGTTACTATGGTTCGCTCGCAAGATGGCACTGGTATCGCGGTCGCTTCACTTTAGTTCACGAATGCATGGTGAAAAGGGTTTCATATTATCAATTAGCATTTTAAATACCTAAAATCGTAAGCACGAATATTTGAAATACTGTTTTGAAACATCGTCTCTCCTTGACACATAATATAGGATGCTATTTTACAATAATGAGTATTATAATTAATGAAGAACAATGGGAAATATCTGCTTACATGATTTTACGCTGAGAAATTAAACCATAATGCAAATTAAGTATGTTATGTATATAAAATATGGAAACTCACCGTGGAATTAGTTGTTGGAGATCTTGGAGAGTTTACGTGTTGATTTTTCTGACTTCGATGACGTCATTTCTCTACTGATTTCCTTGGTACGAAAAAAGAAGCGACACTTCATGTAATGTAGTGTTAAGTTTCCGACTAAATCCAGTTTGTGTTCCACGCAGCATCCTATTCCACTGGATCCTATTATGATTTCGTCTATGTTATCTAAGCACTCGTAAAATATATCACTCCACAAACTTTCAGACGAGCACATTTGCTTCTCCAAAATAGCCTCGATTTGCAAGAGAATATTAACCACACATTCAGAGGGGTAGGTTAAATACCGACAATTTTTTAGGGTGCCATAGTCTTTTATTGTAGTGAAAGTGGAAGCTAATGTGTCAGAGGGTAGATCGGTGGACAGAGTAGAGGCACAGGTTTCACAACTAAGTTTTTCGAGCATCTTTTTTACTATATAACCCCCTAAGTTGTATACTAAGCATCTTTTAGAAATACTGTTCTCAGAGAGTTCGGGAACTTCACTTTCCTAGTCAAGTATTTTAGTTTTGTTCTTTATTTTGTTTCCAACAAAATCCATTTTTTTTTTTTGCTCAGTTTGTTTTGCCAATATACGAATTTGATTAATAAAAGATGTAAGTGGTGGCTCCACTTTATTCTCACAATTAGCAGCATTTGACAGTGCAAGTTTTACAGGGACATACACAGCCTGTAGCATATGTAAATGTAACAAGTCAACTGTGGAAGGATGGTCATCACAGCTTAAAGAACGTATAATTCCAAAGTCCCGCTCAAGGGGGTCTTGATTGAATTTTGCTGTTAAGACGTATGCAAATCCTCTATTCCATAAATACTCGGACACTTCCAAAGTACCTTTTAAGGTGACTCTAAAAGATTCCATTGTCCTAGTTGAGCAGAATGTGTTATTTTCAGACGTTATTATGCGAAAGAAATATTTTAGTACTCTGTGAGATTGCGAATTTTTATAGAGTGCTTTAATTGGAACTGTGGAGTTTAATGCATCTACAAGATTATTCACATCTCTTGTGAATAGTTCAGTATTTTTGCTTCCCTTAAATTTTTCAAAATTAATTTTCCTGAAGAAGTCAATGCCAGTTGCAGTGCTGTTACTGAACAATTGAAAACACAGTCTCACATTCATTTTCTGAAAAGAGGTGGAGTCTATGTGGGATGAGGTCAATTTCGGGCAAACTCTAAGACCAGCAAATTTAAGAGAAGTGTCAGCTTCATAAATATATCTATAAAAATTATATTGGATGCTTTTATTTCTATATAAGACATCCACCTTATCATGAAAATAATTTCTCATGCATTTTATTATGTGGACGCAATCTGAAAAATCCCATATTCTTCTTTTGTCATCAAGTGGGTGCTGGATACTGCATTGTACATTTTCACATGTTGCTCCTATTCCTAAATTTTTCCATACTTTTTTGATTGACTTCCATCACTAGTGAAACCAACAATTCTTGTCCCGGAGTTTTCTAACTGGATAATCACTTCTATAAGGAGCTTAGCTATTATATCACCGGGTGTAGCATTTCTACTTGCGTAAATCGCTAATTGACTCCAATTATGTAGTAAGGGAACAAACATAAAAACTAAAGCATGGTTAGCCATCCAATTTTTCTGATTGTCAGGAGTGTGTTCACCTAGATTCACGAATCCGCCCACCTTTAGCGAGCTAGCATTGAACCTAACTTCTTCTCTTAATTTGACTTCATCAAATATTACAACTCCAAGACGCTTGTTTTCATTTTCTTCTTGACTGAATGTTGTAGAAATCGCATTTAGAACATTACTATTTTTACCATATGTGCACTTTATCCCTTTAGATAATTTCCTTAAATGGGCTTCAGAAGGCAGGGGCAGCAATTCATGCGTTAAGCAATGTCTATAACCTTTAGGGCTTTTAATTTTAAATAGCAAGCTTTCTAATAGAAATTCATTGGTGTAACGCATCCCCTTTGAGCTCGTCTGACATTTTTTAAGCATTGTATCTAGAACCAGCTTTTGTTTTTTACTTAAACAATTTAAATTGTTTATGTTCGCAACAATTAGTAGCGAATTTCTTTTCTACTATTTTTAATTTAGCCCTCTCTTTAGATAGCAGGATTTTAGTTCTAACTAAATTTCTATTGAGGTTTCTAATTCTTTTCTTCAGTGTAGCAATTTCATTATTGACACTTGTGTTTGTGACCTTGGAGGAATTAGAACTGTTTTCTGCGAATTCCTCATTGTTGAAGGACGGCGCGTTTGCAATAAGAACTGGTTGACTGGACCCTGCATCTGGTAATTTACTGATTGTTGAATGTTGCTTTTTCAGTAATTTTTTGTCTCTGTTTTGTGGATATTTTCGGGATTTGTGCATTGTAGTTAAATACCTGGGTAAATTAGGAAATATACAGGGAATTGCCCCTGGCTTTAACCGCCATTTAATTCTAAGGATTTCAACTAGTTTTCCATGCACAACGAATGAATCAACTTTCACTAAAAAGTCCTCTGGAAAATGTTTGTCACAAATACTAGATTTAACAGATAATTTAGTGTCTTTCCTAGGAATAGACTTTTCCCATTTGCAAAACAGATTTTTATCTTTAGGAGGAGTAAAAAATGTCTAGCTTCTGAGCAGTTTGTGTATCCTGAACGACACCCGGGTACAAAACAAGTTGGCATTTTTAATCAATTACTGATGTTGCTTGAAACTTACGTTTTGAAGAACACACACATTTATGCACAAACTTAGAAGCAATTTCACAAGTTATGTACCTAATTACTCACAACAGACAACGCATACGTATAAAATTGTCTGTACTTCCGAATCACATACTAGGCAGTTCGGCCGCTTTTAAGGCGACTGCGATCACCACGCCGCAGTTTCGGTCAGTTGCCACGGGACCACGGATCATGCAGTGAACTAGCGGGAGAGCTCACACTTTCTCTTCTATCCGGTATGACCCAGGTATCTAAATTTGTTCACTATTTTCATTTCTTCGTTATCTAGTTTCAGGATGTTCGGTATTCTTCCTCCTGTCCTGAATACCATCTGCATCGTTTTGTTTTTGTTTATATGGAAATCATTTTCTATTGCCCATTGTTGCATAATATCCATATATTTCTGTAGTTCCTCTCTATTATTTGATCTTACATTATGAGGGTGGATTCGTTGAGTTTGTCCCCGATGTCTGCTGTCATTATGTTGAAGAACAATCGATTTACTGGGTCGCATTGAATGACTCCATTTGTCTGTACTATATCTTGTGATGCCGCCACTTCGTCCGTTATCATGACATCTTGTAATATTGCTATTAGGGGGTGGTTACCAATCATGTCTTTCAGCTTCTGCATTAGTTTTCCTCTGTTTATGCAGTGGAAGGCTTTCTCGTAGTCTATGAATATTGTGTAGTATTTTCCTTTAGGCTTGCTAAGAGCTTCCTTGATTTCTAGTAGTAGTATTGTTGCTGTTTGCAGTGTTGATTTCGCTTTTCTGAATCCAAATTGCTATTCTGGTATGTATTGTTGCGAGAGATCTGTCAGTTTGTGATTATTTTCATAAATAATTTGTATGATGTATTTTCTAGTGCCACTTCTCTGTATGAGTTCATATCGGTAGTATTGCCTTTTCCTTTATAAAGTATTTTCAAAAAATTAAAATTATTTTGTTGTTTAACGACGCTGTCAATTGCCAGGATCACATCAGCGTCGCCGGTGTGCCGGAATTTTGTCCCGCAGGAGTTCTTTTACTTGCCAGTAAATCTACTGACATGGAGCTGTCGTTTTTAAGCACACTTAAAAACCATCGGTCTGGGCCGGATTTTAACCCGCGACCTTGGGAACAGTAGGCCAGTGTCTAACCAACTGAGCCACCCAGACCGACAAAGTATTTTCAGAGTTGCACTTTTCCATCTCCCAGGAACGCAGCATCTCCACAGAATATGACAAAGTTTATCAAGAAAATACCTCATCCCAGAATTTACACGGAATATTTTTTGAACATTTTCATTTTATGAAAAGTGGATCTCACAATTTTGATTAAAATACGATATCTTCAAGATATTTTCATGCCAAATTAAATGTGCATCTTCAATTTTCTGGAAATGCCCTCAGAAGTCGCCTTCATTCTGGATGACTTTTGCATAAGTGGTAAACCGTAAGAGATAGACAAAATCTTACTACACACAAATGCTTCTTGCTTTTCTACCAATATGTGAACACAGAAGCAAGTTTCCCTTCTAGTTCTTCCCTGTTTAACGTTTTAAGGGACATGGGAGTGAAATTTTGGTCAAAATTGTCAAAAAGACGAAACTTGTTTTTTTACCTTAAAATGTTCCTGGAACACCTGTGCATTTGGATCAGCTAACATTTTTCATATCCCCCCTCCATGTGGGCATTACGGCCCTTTCAAATAGTGCTCTTCCCTTAACGTATACAGGATGCTCCTATATAAAAGCCTGTTTTTCTCAAAACTACATTTCTGCACATCCCAAAAGAAGATCGCGCCTGAGTTTTGCTTCAAATTCAATGAAAATTTCCAAAACTATTCATAAATAGCAGCTAAACAAAACTATGTTTCAATATTGATTTTATCATTAACATGAATTGCATAAACTTTTTTTGTATGAAAAAAATCCATAATTTTTAAGATTAAATTTTCTTTGTTATTAAAAAATATATACATCATAATCAGCAAACTTATTTGAAATATCTCTACATACAATTGTTACCCATGTTTTAGAGTATAAGTTCTGCCAATATAAATGAATTTTGAAAAGTCAATAGACGCGAGCTCTATTTTGAAAATGTGCCTATTAAATTCATAAAATGATTTATATATCGTAAACGAATCATCCAATTTTAATGAAATTTAGTGTACATCCTATTCTCATATAAATACAAACACAGTAAACATTTCAGAAAAATCTATCAAAAAATGTGGAACTTTAAAATTTCACTCTCAGTTATCATTTTAGTGTCGTGTTTTAGCCTTCACATTTTAACCACATGAGGTTAAGACTTTAAAAGTTGACTTTAAACCCCACTCATTCACACTAACTCACTCACACTCTCACACATACATACACACACTCACTCACTCTCCCTCTCCCTCACACTCATTCTTCCAATTCTAATCACTCTGCTCTGAATAACCGTTTATTCTTACTGTCCATTGTAAATTTGTAACTGCCTATATAAAGACAGAACAAGACTATACCGTAGTTGAGGCTGCGAGCGATACAAACCGGAAGTAGCAGGTAGGCTAAGGGGGTAGTGCGAATGAGAGGGAAATAGTTTGCATCATTGCCAGGTTTAGCCATGCAAGTTTGATTATTTTTTTCACATTAGTGTGCTGTATTATTAGCGATAACAGAACGTGACCAAGAAGACCAATATCCAAATACTATATTGTGCAACGAGAAAGCATTCTTCTTAGCACCAAACGGAATAACTTAGGCAATAACATCTGTGATCCGAGTCCATTTTGTTCCCGGAACAATCTAAATTGTGCACTTTTGTTGTTTCTCTCAGTCACCAAGATAAAAACTGGATTGGATATTTAGTACCACGACAAAAAGTTCCGTCTTCTGCCTAAAACAGCAGTAAAATGAAAAATAGATGGCAATAACGAATGCTCTGCCATCTGTCCAGAGATAATGAAAGCAAGGCCTCTACGACCACCTTCCCAAACTCGGGGTGATGCCATTGCACATTGTATTTACACTATCCCATGCACTGGATGCACAGTTTCACATTTCACTTGTTTGCATATCATGTTGTAAAGAAGGACGATGAAAATAACAAGGAGCCGTTATATTTACATCGAAGAATCTCTTTAATTTTGTAAATAGAAGACGGGACGCGTGCAAGCGAACAATGGTTGCACCGCTCCATCAACTGTGTGTAAAGACAACGATCACAGCTTCCATTGGGTAACAGAAAGCCTCTGTAATTAAAGTGGGCGATTTGTTAAGTTAAACGACACAGAGAATAGCACTTCTGTTTCACAGCTGAAAGCAAGCTAAACGCAGCCTTTTACGCTTTTGTATTCCAAGGACTCATGGTCTGTATTGATGTCATCCTTCAACTGTTTTATTCTTCTGTTACTGAGTGTGATTTACTACTGAAAGTGGCTATGGGGAAAACTTGAGCTTTAAAAATTGTTTGCACGTTCCCTTTGAAGCATTTCGAGTTTGAGTATTCATTTTCTCTCCTGTGCTACACAGGTAGAAGAAGTTGCTTCGACCAGAATAACTAATAGATCTAGGTGTAAGAAATATGTATTAGCAAGTTTCGGTAGATTTGATCGTTTTGTAAAAAACGTTCAGTTTGTCGGCGATACGATTAGCAATGCTGAGCTGGTTGGATTAGTCCTTGCGGCTGTTGTACCCGATCGGCGTGAGCTTCAGAACAAGCACTACCCTCAAAACGCTCGCCCAGTGCGTTTACCGTACCGCTGTGGTGGTCACTATCTTGGACAAATCAATATGAATCCAAATGTTATGCCTGACATGTGTGAATAATACTGAAATGATGAATTCGTTCAAGTAATAATTACCAGACTCAAATAAAACTAATGATCTTATCATTAACGAAGCCCAGCCACCAAGGCTTGTATGTGCCTGAATTTGTCTCCTGCCCTGCCCTTCCCTCCCCCCTCACTTTCCCCTAACCTCCTCCTCCAGCCGTTCAACCAAGCTGACAACAAGAAGTGGCTTTGGCACATTTCACTTATAAATAGAACTACATTAAATTTTAAAATTAAATTCTGGCTGTATACATTAAAATTGGTGAAAAAAGGTATTCCAGCATTGTTCACACAATGTTTGCACAACAGTTAGTGAAATAATAAATCACTTGTCCATTCGTCAAGAACCTAAATAGCTCCAAATATTAAAGTCAAATTATTATTATTTTTTTTGGCGAAACTGCTCTTTGTTGACAATAATTGTATTAGACATACTTGTAATCACAGTCCCGGACAAATAATAGTCTCCTTTTTTATCGTTTATACAGTCTACAATTCGTTGTGAACTCCCAGCTGTTCTGTCTTATCGTAACCTTGACACGCACTTCACAGCATTTTATTTTTGCTCTCTCTGTCTCACAAGCGGCACTCACACTCAAACAGGCTTAACTAAAACTGCGTAAAATAACTTCGACGCGACGATTAAATGTCTAGAACTACTCGAGCACTCTCAACACAGAGAGCTTGAAACTAGCTGACAGCTGTTTCGTTCAACACTTATGGATTCTCTTCTGTCAACGCCACATTCTTTTGTGTAACTGTGAATGACGTAGCACGGATTTTTCTCAAAATCCGCCCTTTCATAAATAAAGCCCACACGGGAACTTTTTCTCGAGTAGTCTGGAATCGCTTTGTTCCACCGTGCTCATAGTCGCATTTGTTTTGATCGCTCCATTGTCGCCCGGCCGCGCATTTACACGCAGTTGTGTGTGTTAGCTTAACCTTAAGCGTCCTTGAGGTGCGACTGTCGTCGCAAAGGACATAAAAGTAAAGAGGACGTGTCAATTTATAAGAAAAAATAAAATAGAAGAATGTCATACTTTAAATTTTGCCAGGAAGTTCCTCTTCAAAAGAAAATATAGATGAACTTATGAACAAAATTAATTATACATAGTTTTCCTCCTACAAGTGCCCTTTATTTGCATTGCGTGAATTATGAACTGTTTCATGTGCTCACCAAAGGTGTAATGGGAAAAGTACAATATTCACAGTGACGTCATAGCCTATTAAAGTTTTATAAAAGCTGTCAGCTTTCGCTACCTGGCATTGGAGCTGAAAATGTGGGAGGGAGAACAGAACAGGGAGAGTCGTGTCAAAAGATGGGAGACACTTTCTAATCTGCTGGTCTCTGAAACGACGGAGCTGAAGAAACAGCCTAGGGCTCAAAGGGAAACAAAAAAATGGCTAATTCCGCTTTTGTGCAAACGAGGACATCGCATAAAGTTTCTTTGACCCCGAGGCAACTGAACAAGCTCTCGCTTGGCAGGTGCTGACTCATTCAGATGAAATGTCGGTTACCTTAATGTAATTAGCACGTCTTTCTCTGATGGAATGCAATATTTATCTTGCTTCATTTTATCATTTTCCCTCATTTATATCCCTTCTTTCTCTCTCTGCGTTCTCCGTACTCATTGTTAGTATTCTGCTGAAGTTACAGTAGGGGCGGTTTTAGGGGGAGGTACAAAATTAGGCCTACGTGAAAATATTGTAACCAACAGTCCATTTAATAAACAACGATTCTTCGCTTTATCTGCAGGGGACTTTTATACCGGCGGTCGCTGTCAAAAACTGATCAGAGTTCAACTACCTCACACCACTCGGCTGCGAGTGCAGTGAGTGCGGCAGAACAAAGCGATAGCAGATAATTCTCGAAGCTGTTCATGCGCCGTTCTCGTTTGTAAGAAGTTTCTAGAAAAGGTGTATTTTCCAGAAAATTCGCTTGGCATTTAACACTTTCATGCCTGAATTATTTTGCTACTTATGCCATGCTTCCTCTAATTCGAAACCGGTTTAGATTAGGCGGTCTGGGACACCTTCAGCCTGCTGGCTTGAATAGCCATGATCGTTAAGGCAACGCCTAGTGCACTGGCCATGCACTCAAAGCCTGAGGTCGTGAGCTGGAATCTCGGCAACTGCAGTCAAATGTGCCTGTGGTAAAGGACGGGGAGGGCCCACGTAAAATAATCGGTGTGATGGCACGCATGGATGATGACGTGGTATCATTTGACTGCGGTGGCATGGATTTTGCTTCTTTTCTTATAGAAAAACACTACAATATAAATTGTAAAAAAATAATTTTTTATAATTCAAAACGTCTCAAATATGTATTTTTGATTGGTAACTGACAGTATAACAAGAATATAGCAGAAAAAAGTTAAAACTAGTAGAAATAGGAAAAAAAGCCTATGTATCTTATAATACACACCAGGCATGAAAGGGTTAAATGCGAGAGAGCCCAGACACGGTCGTTAATTTTTAGCTATTAATTTTAACTGTGCGTTTGTGTGTGCATTCAATGTGAGAGAGTTTGCGTATGCTCAGAGACAGTTTTAGACATTTAATCGTCACGTTGGAGTTGTTTGTTGTGTGAAACAGTGTTAGTTAGGGCTGTTTGAGTGAGTGTGTATCGAGTAGCACTGAAAGTCAATGAAGTATGTGTCAAGGTCAAGATCGGACAATAACTGAGTTGCAAGGGTACGGCGAATTGTACATTGTATTAACGATAAAATGGAGGACTATGGTTTTGTGATTCAGTTTTAAGGAAAATATAGTGACATTTGACACCCTGGTGTCAGAAGTGGGATTTTTTCACTTCATTTTGTTACGATACAATACTACCAGAATCTGTCTTCAATTAAGTCTAACCTTTTTGTTTGAAATGTCTTTCTTGAAATGACATTACTTAAAAGAAAAACTTCTTGATGTTCTAAAATAAATGTAGGTATATTACAGACTATTATTGTTGTGTGTTATAATACATACAAATTGCGTGGGGTGCAGCTGCAGACGCTATAATTTTATTGTTCGTGCCACACATCTGCAGTACACGCAAACACTAGTTTAATCTTCTCTGTGTCACAAACGATGATAAGCAGCCCTTGAAGGAAAAAAGTGGTTGATGATACACGAGAGAGCTCAGTATTTCGCATTAATGCGACGATAAATTCTCGGGAGATTCGTGTGATTAGTGAACTCATTTCAGGAGCTGTTTATGAAGTCAACAAAAACAAACCTGAGATTGAGATAGCACGCATGCGCCTGTTGCACACACAACTCTCATATAAACTTACTGCCTGCCTGTGATAGTACAGGAATTACCTTGGCTAGGTTAGGGCTGTTATCGACCACACATACCTTTTATACAAAGTTAAAAGAAGCTCTTTTAATTGTGATATTTAAGGAATGGATCAGCGTGACCGATTTCTGTGAGGTTACCTTACTTTGTACTATAGCTTGTTTATGTTGAAGGAGAGAGGGTGAGTCCAGATGTAAAATATCTGATGTGTTGCACTCACATGACTTTCTCTATTCTTGTACTAACCATCTTCTTCATTTAGTTGAGATAAACATTTTCAGAAACTATCCTATTGTTCGTTTTCTTGCACGTGCAACGGGAATATGGGAATACAGTGGCCTTTGAACGATAGTAAAATCTAAAGCATTCAAATTCCGTTCTCTTTGCACGCAAAACATAAAAAAATGAATGGCGATATTCCATTTGACAAAAGTATACGTTCTCCAAAATTTGTGCAAACAACAAGGAATATCTCCGAAATGTTTCACTCTACAAAGAAATTTATCAATACATAAATTGTATGTTTTAGCAAGATCTAAATTTTTGTATAATAAGATTTTGTCTATCTCTTACGGTTTACCAGTTATGCAAAAGTCATCCAGAGTAAATATGACACGGGCTATAGACAGAAAATTCAAGTTAAACATTTCATTTGTCATAAAAAGTATATCAAAATATTGCATTTTAATCATAATCGGTTTCCATGTAAAGAGTAGTTTAGGGTGGAGCAATTTCCTTCGAAATATTCGCCTTTTTTGGATTCAAGGGGCCTCAAAACATATTTCCGGTGAAATATCGATATCAAATTTTTGGGCGGAATACAATACTTCCTCTACTTAGCAGCAGAGAAAGTAAAAACAGAGCACAGTTGTCTTTTTTATCGTTTACACAATGTAAAAACCGTTGTGACTTTATAACTCTAAGGTATTCTTGCCGATCGTAACCTCCACACAACTTGCTCACAGTTCTACTACACTGTTTGACTAACAAACAGCTGCTTCCGACAATACACTCGCTAAAAACTGCTTCATATAACAAACAACTCCAACACGACGTTTAACTATTTAAAACTGTCTCTGACGACACAGCCAGTCTCCTAACGCTGACTGTACTGATATAACACACATAAAAACAACCAATCATTTTTCTTATTTAGGTTATAGCTACAATAAGCCGTAAATGTAGTTGAAAAACAAATGATTGTTGGAATCATTCCAATTAACTAAATGAGTTAAACGACAACATTAAATATGGCCTCATATATTGTTATGTTTATACGCAATGAAATGGGACATGTGACAGAAAACATCATAGGAATAGTAATAAGCCATGATTAATGAATAGACAGTCTTGAAGCAACAGCTGATCTATTTTAAATCGCCGCCCATACATTTCACAATATTTTGGAATTCTAGCGTGTCCTTCCGTTTTCATATCTGCGGTTTCTTCTCTTGTTGCTTCTGCTGATTTATTTTCTGTTCCAGCCGCTAGTGAAACCATTTGTTATCCATAAATCTTTGAGTTTCGCGTGGAATGTGTTTTGTTTCCGGTAGAATGTTTTTCATTTGTTATATGTCTTCTACAAGGAGGAAAGCTTCCTGCGTCCCCAAACATATTCTTTGGCTTCCTTAGTACGCTGTATTGGGGTGCAAGGCGTGTTTTACAGCGGCTAGTTTTATGTAGTATTTCTATTTACTTCTCTTTGGATGTTTGTCTTGTTTCCAATATAACCGGGCTACTCACAAAGTTAGGTCTATCGGTGGTACAAATGACGTTTACCTTCAGGCCACGAAAACTTTAGGGTAAATCGTAAATATTGGTGACAGAGGTGTGGACATATTCTGCTACCAGTGGCAGCATTCTGTTACACTGAAATTTTCGAGATTATAAGCCATTGATTATTATCAGTACTACTTAATCCATTTCACCAAATATGAGTTATACAATGGGGGGGAAAAAAACCACGTTATATTCGCAGATTTTCTCTACTCACTCTAAACTTTTAATTCACATTTACGCACTTCGTTTAAAAATACGGTAGGTAATGTAAAGAGCATATTTCTGTGTGATGGCTTAAAATCCCATGCTCTTTGAATGATTACAAGAGACAAAGGGAGGGAGAGAGGGGAAGGAAAAATAATAAAAAATTTGATGTGTTGCACTCACATGACTTTCTCTACTTTTGTACTAACCATTCTTACAAACTCTTATTCCTGTATCTTCTTCGTGATAGTTAAAATTAACATTTGTAGAAATTATCTTATTGTTTATTTCCTTGTAGGTGCAAGGGGAATATTGGAATACAGTAGGCTTTGTGCGATAGTCAAATGTTTTGAAGCTTTGAGATTCTTGAGGTTCTCTTTGCACACGTAATATAAAAAAATGAATAACGATGACCCATTTCACGAAAGTTCTAAGTTTTCCGAAACTCACACACATAACAAGGAATATCTCCGAAATGGTTCACCCTACAAGAAAATTTATTGAGACATAAATTGTGTACTTTAGCAAGATCTAATTTTTTGTAGAGTATGATTTGGTCTATCTCTAACGGTTTACCAGTTATGCAAAAGTCGTCTAGAGGAAATACGACTACAGGGGCTATAGCCAGAAAATTCAAGATATACATTTCATTTGTCATCAAAATATCTCAAACATATGACATTTTAATCAAAATCGTTAGAGCCATTTTCAATAAAATCAAAATTTTCGAAAGAATTTCCATGTAAAGGGTAGTTTAGGGTGGGGCTATTTTTTTCAAAATCTTCGTGTCACATCCTTGAGAGGTATTCAACTTAAATACCAACTTTGGTTTTTAACCAACTTTTCGTTTTTGAGTTATGCTGTCCACAGACTGACAGACTGACACACAGACACGGACCTTTTTCTAAAAATGCTTTTTTTGGTTTCAGGGGGCCTCAAAACATATATTTCCGGTGAAATCTCGTCATCGAATATTTGGGTGGAATACAATACGTCCCCTACTTACCAGTAGAGAAAGTAAAAAGGACAGAGCAATGCCTTCCCTTTTGTGAGGAGAATACCTGTTTGTGAATGCAAGCCAGTAAAAGGAAGATTTCGGAAATGGTTAACTGAAAAATAGGTGTGTGTGTGTGTGTGTGTGTGTGCGCGCGTGTTTAGCAGAGAGTCAATTTCACCTGCTAAGAGGAACCTATGACACCTTGAATTTTAAAGTTCACAACCAAGAAGGAACTAGGAAGGCCAGAAATCTGCAGAAAGTTAAATCAAATAACTATCTCTGAGCACCTTTTCCTCTTATTTTATTGTAATATAGTTTAGTAACTTTGTGTGGATTAAAACTTTATTATTCCAGTTGTATGTCTATTACAGTAGGGTTAGTTCTTCACCACACGCCCAGTTACAATATTTTGCAGGTTATGTTGTGTTTAGCTAGGGCTGATCTGCTTGCATCTAGAATACCCGAGCTTGAAGAGCATTTCGCTGTGTATTTTATGCCACATGCATCTCCCTCAGGAGAGAACACACCCCGACGGAGTAATGAGCAAGAGACGGAAGGTCGGTCAGTAATGTGCGTTTTTTTCTCCCCTCGGAATGTAATTACTCTCATCCTGCTCCTCCTTGATAACGCCTTGACTGATGGGATATTGCACACGATATTCTATCGATTAATATCTTGCATATATGCCCACGCCTCTCACGCTATCTGTAGGTATGTTGTGGTCATTATCTCGTGAAAACCACCCAAAGGCACATGCGTTTGGCGGTGTTCAAAACTAGAATATTTTAAGCACATTCTACTTGAAATATCATTTTTCAGGATATGTAGTACTGAAGATTTTAAATTCTGAACTAATAATGCTTGCGTTTTTAAAGTTAAAGAGCCAAAATTCCATGCAGTTAACTTTAATATTTTACCAAGGGAGATGGCACCGCAGTAAGATGTAAGGCTTGCATTTGGGAGGTAAGGGGTTCCATTTTCGTAGCCGATCTTGCTGACCCATGGGTTTCCCCAGGTCACGAGGCAAATGTCTCTTCTTCTTGGGCGAAATAGCTCTTACGGTCTAGCTAACGCGTCTTGTATTTGGAGGAAATAAAGCAAGAAAAAGCAATTGGACTGATTATTTGTCGGTTTTTGTTACTTTGGTGTCAGAAGTGGAATTATTTTTGATAGAATTAAGTATTTGCTGGTAAACCTTTTGCATTTAATTCATATTTTACTTATGAAAGACTTACTCCCTGGCGCTACAGATTGGGGTGACCTTTGGCATCTTTAGAAAGAGCATTCCACCTTCCATTATCCAATCCTTCCCGTCTCCAATTTCTTATCTCCATCAATCGAACATCTTTCTCTATTTCGTCTACCTACTTCTTGGGTGTCCTCTTTTTGTCATTCCGTACATCTCTGCTCCGCTCAACATCTCCTAACTATTTTATTTCCTGCCTTTATAAATCTTACAACATTTTGTTGTTCAATTCATCATTACTTCTAATTTTGCATCTACCATCTTCAGACAACTCCGTATAATCTTTCTCTCAAATATTACTTAGAGATCCCGTTCTCTTTGCACACTTAACATATAAAAAATGAACAATGATGTTCCATTTCACGAAAGATTTGTTTTCTGAAACTGTCACTAATAACAAGGAATATCTCCGAAATGGTTCACTCTACAAAAAAATTTATTGAGACATTGTGTATTTTAGCAAGATCTACATGTTTTGTAAGTATGATTTTGTCTGTTGCTGTTTACGAGTTATTCAAAAGTCATCCAGAGTAATCCGGGCTACATGGGCTATAGCCAGAAAATTCAAAATATACATTTCATTTGTCATACAAAGACCTTAAACATACGTCATTTTAATCAAAATCGTTAGCCATTTCCATGTAAAGGGTAGCTTAGGGTGGGGCTATTTTTTCAAAATCTTCGCTCAAGAATTTATTGCTTAGATCAAACGTCTTATAATATTACATCGCCAAGCCACAGATAATTCCGGGTATCTCAGCTTGTTTTTAATATTTCGTGGGAAAGCGTAATTTCCAGGTCAATCCAGCATAGTTCAGACGTTAAGTAAATCTAGTTAATTATCCCGATGGGAACAAAGCGGCAAGTCTATGGCCAGAGACGTGCAATTTGTTAAATTCTTCAATAATTTATTCTTGGCTCTAAACATTGTATCAGATATTTGCTTTAAAAATGTTGCACAGACTTCCTAGAGACCAAGCCCTGAGCGTGCAGGTCTCATTAATGGTAATAATAATGAGTGGTTGAGAGTAACGAAGGGATTATGGCTCATAAAAAGCATTTAATTGGCTTTACAGCATTATAGCCCCTAGTATCAGTTTACAGGATTCATATCTGCCTCATTACGTGGATATCCGTTTCACTACATAATTAAAATTGTTTTTATGCACTTCATGGACCGTTCTAGCGTTAAACAAAACATAACCACAGATAAAAAACCTGAGTCGTATTTTCTGCTATCCAGGCTACCATGGGCGGAGTGAGATGCATAAAGTAATGTTGCTATTATTCTAGAGGAAAAAAATAATTGGAATTCATCTGAGCATAGGAAATAAAAAATGTTTCAGAAGAGGGGTTACAGTCATTTTCAAGAAAATCAAAGTTTTCCAAAAACTTTCCATGTAAAGGGTAGTTTAGGGTGGGGTTATTTTCTTCAAAATATTCGTGTCGCAACCTTGAAAGACATTAAACTTAAATACCAACTTTGGTTTTTAACTGACTTTTAGTTTTTGAGTTATGCTGTCCACAGACTGACATATACAGACACACACGCGCGCGCGCGCGCGAATCTTTTTCTAAAAATGTTTCTTTTTATTCAGGGGGCCTCAAAACATGTATTTCCGGTGAAATATCGACATAGAATTTTTGGACGGAATACCAGTAGAGAAAGTAAAAAGGGAAAATGTTATTTAAGAGGTATTAAAACATGTTGGCGTTGGTATCACGTGTGTATTGTATGGCTATAGGCATATTCGATTCTCTTTTGATTTGCTGTTTTACCTGCTGTGTCATGATCGTCTACATATATATTGCTTGAAATGAAATATCCGCGGTATTTGTGTGGTTTTACATGCATATTGTGTGGAGTGCGGAATTACTATTTTTTACTCCAAATCAACTCTTTGCAAGCTTGTTCAAAAGCGCTTTGTATTTAAGCGTTTGGTAAACTATGCATTTAAATCAAAATACATTCATGGACAGGTGTTCGTGAGAAGAATAGGGCTTGCAATTGGTTATATACAGACACCCCCACATTTTCTGTCTTTAAGGTAATTATAGATGTTCCTATATTGGTGTGAATTCTTTGTTACTTCTGGGAAAAAAGTTCTTTATAATAACCAGAGCTAGAACAAATATCCTCTCAGCGGTAAATCAACATAACTACCACTGCACATGTGACGTCATGATGAACACTCGGATCCGGTTGATAGTCAGTTGTTCGACTGCAGTACTGGCAGTGTAGAGTTGGTCACTCTGAGCTATACAATGTTAAATATGTCAGAATCATTACGTGCTGCCATATTGAAAAGGTTAATGGAAGAATTTAGTACAAATAATTTCAGCGTGAAAGCCGAAAGCATTCACTGTAAGTTGTGTCATTGAAAAATACGAAATTGTAAAGAGAAACGAATATTTTTAAAAGAAAAAAAAAACCACATAAATCACTTGTTGCATCGTCAAGAACTAAGATGGCCGAAAAACAAGAAAGATCGCAATTCGTTGAAGATACATGCAAAATGATGATACATACGAATATAGCATATTACAAACATTTACAGTCTGCTCGTAGAATATTAGACCGATGATATTAACAGCTCATTTGCGTTCGATGACCAACTCTAATTCAGATTACTCAAATTTTGTTGTATTATCTATAACAGCCTGACAAAGTTGGAGTGTGGTGGGACAATACCACAGAACAGAGTTCGTGTGATCATGTACCTGTAAAATTACAGTGATATAATGCAATAACATTAAAATAAAAGCAGGTCCTCTGTTTTCTTTGCGGCAGCGCAGGAAAACCTGATCGACTTCAGCAGCTGCTCGACTTCGCACACAGGAAAAACAATCCCTGGGGGAAAAGTCTAAATCAAACGCTGCAGTAACGAATGGTAACTAAACAAAACAGGGAACACCAGCTGGTTATATGTAGAACATGTAGCCAAGGGTATACCAGAGTTATCTAAATCGCATAGTTCTGCACTTAGTAAAATCTAGCATTGTTCTTGGGAAGAAACTAGAAAACAGTGCTACTGAGTGCAATGGAAAACATTTGTGACAAATGAATGTGGACCTACTATATTATACACGTATTAAATTGAGGGATAATAAAGAAGCATTGGGTATGTCCTATTATGATTTTAATAGTCGACAAGGCAGAACAAGGTTACAAGTAATAATAAATTTCACTCAGCAATATCGCACATAATTTGCTTGCAATAAACAAATATATTTTGGTGATACATTAATTAAAATATGCCTTAATTTTATACACTTAAGAATAGACTAAATACAAATTGCAAAGGCATTTTTAATTTTTGTTCAATCTTATAAAATTAATATTTCTCTTTAATTATATATACTTTTAAAAGTACCATACTTATATTTAAAATATGCTTTATTTGGCATTCTGTACTTCAACACGTGACACACACACACACACACACACACACACACACACACACACACACACACACACACACACACACACAAAAGTTAACATCTACACACTTCAGCACAATGTAATGAAAAGCTTCGTATTAGAGGTTGGTATTACTGTAAATATGGCAGCTTTTGTTTGCTCAAGCTATGGAGGCTTCTTTTGTTTTGTTTTGTTTTGCCTTAAATAGAATTTTCTGTGAATTTCATTTTCTGGTATAAATGAGCCGTTGACTCATTTTTTGGATCGTTAAATTAAAATTTAGAATGCTGTGATAGATGTACATTGGCCAAAAAGTAATTGGTGATGAATTTTAATCGAAAGAAGTTAATGAAACAATTCTATATTTCTTAATAAAGAAACACCATAAAAGGGAAGACCTGCGAGTTCAGAAGACCTGTATCTACATGCTACAAGATTTTAGTCTGCATTGTTAAGGAGTAGGTAAATCTTAAGGGGTATAAAATTAGCTATGTTCAATAATTAATTCCTATGTATGTGTCTAATATATAGAAGTTTTAAAACAATACTTTCTTCATGCCAGATGAATCTAACTTCAATTTAATTTACATGCTTAATTTAACTACCCAAAACGACGGTACATTTCTATGCTGTAACCTAGTTTATCACTAATATATTAACTATTTGTAAAGACATTTCAGTTCTGTTGTTTTTATTTTATATGTTAAGTTGTTTTAGAGAAATGATCAGAACTAGGCTTCTATCTGCATAAACAGTATTATAATTTATTCTCCAATTATGATGGCAATTTTATTTTTGTCAAACACAGGAGTATAATCATGGCCAGTTCTATAGATTATGCATACAGTAACAAGCAGAAAAGTTTTGATTAAATCCGATCAATAGTTTTTGAATTGTCAAGAACAACGCCTACGAAAAGATACTTTTTGAGGGAATCAGCTTTAAAAGTTTTATATAAAATTTTAGGTGGTCTTTTAATTATACACAATACGGTTATCTTATCTTATGGTTTACCCATGATACAAAATTACACATAATTTCTTCCGATGGAAAACTGCTTCATTATTCCCAGAACATTTATCATGTAAATTTTATTTGCATGTAAATATCATAAACATATGGTATTTTAAACAACTCTTACAGCTAATTTATAGAAAATCCAATATAGTTGAAAGTACCCCATATAAAAGGTATTTGATGTTAGGGCTTTGTTGTAAATCTTTGTGTTACATCTTTAGAAGTTGCTAAGCCTGGAATTTGTGACGTTCAAAAGTGAAGTCTCCACCAGATGTCAGGTAAACTTGACCATGACGTCACTTCTATTAGATGTAGCGTTAAAAATGGACGCTGTGCATCTTCAAAAGAAACCTACCATACCTGGAAGGGGCTTACAAGAGGGGTAGCTCAGTGGCAGCTAATGTAGTGAAGGATTAACCCTAGAAGTGGACATAATTCTGGTTTAAATAGTAAAGTTTTTGATTTAAACTATACTGAATGAAGGAGCAAATAGTGGCCGGAGTTAGACAACTGGTTTCATTACCTTGGCAAATATTTCTGGTGACGTAAGTTTCATCTTCAAATAAACCTTCAAAGATCGAAGTGTTGCAGGTTCGTCCTAGCAATGGAGTTGCTCAAAATTCGGGGTTTAAATACACAATACTCGCTGACGAAATAGCTTAGCAAAACATTTGTCAGCAGGCGTTGACTGAATTGAATGCGTGCAGGACTGGCCCATGACTTAAACATCTGTTCCTGCAACGTGAGTTTGCGAAAATGGCTTGCACGTATGCGAACCGGGAATCTCAAGTCTGAACTAGAATAAATTACGTCCCGAATATCAATTCTATAATTTTATACTTGACAAAAATTTACAAAGGTATAATTGTCACAATATTTATCGGTATTTCGTTTATGCGTTCACCATGTCATTTTTATGTATTGAATTGGTCTTTAGTATGCCAGATGTAACGAGGTATTTGTATATGAAAGCCTTAGCGTAATTTTTGTGTTGTTTTTCCTTTTTTTAAGCTTTTTTATTAACGTTCAAAGTAGTGTCATGTCGGACGGTGAATGAATGAAGTTGGTGAAACGCTCAAATGATAAGCAAAAACACGGCTTAAAATCAGTTGGAGAGCTTGAGAGTTCTTAAATTTGAATCACAGAGATAGTACGGATGTAATGTAATTATTAATGAATTAAGATCACTTCCGAGAATGTCTAAAACACTTTATCTACACTCACAATTGCCAGTTATATATGATTTCTTTATAACATTTCTCGCTAAACAATGGCGGATTTCGTGGTAGATAAGGAATGACTAAACATAGCTAACGATCGAATAACACGTTTCACTTACTTTAATTCACAGCAAATTAACATCACTTGCAAAACAGTTTCATTTATGAGCATCAAGTATATAAATCAAAATTCCTTTCACAACACAATGGATATTTCCGTAATAAACTGTCGATTAATGCCCACTCTTTTTCTTGTTCGTTGAATCTTAAAATAAAAGAAGGCAGCCTCCGCTGCCTCTACTGTTACAGATCCATTTCAGGAGGCTTTCTGCTGTGTCTATTTGGAATAATTTCAGGGGGCTTACAGAAAATACTGTCTCACCTTTGTCTAATTTTCGGGATTCAGGGACCTTAAGACATTATATTCATTGAAATCTCTACGTCAAATTTATGCATGGAGTCATTTCCTTTTATCTACCCTAGCTATGGAGCAGAGAAAGCAAAAAACGTTTATTAACCAGGGAAACATGGAAATGAAACATACTCGTTCTGTGAAATTCAAACGGAAATGAGCTCACTTTGTCGAGGTAAACTAAATTAGTTTAATAAAACTGCACAAAGAAAATAACAAAGCTCTGTCTATTGCCTCACCCCCACCCTTCTCTCTCTCTCTCTCGCTCTCTCTACCTATCTGTGGAACATACACAATATATGCATATGTAAGCTCGTATACGTAAAAACCACGTTGCTTTCATCACTAGGTTTTTGCTGCTGCTTCGGTTAAATTTAATGCATTTTAATCTCTCTTCACCAGGAAACTAGTTCCAAGTACCAACGAGTTCCATGTTTATATAATTCCTTGAAAAGGCAATCCGGTCGCATCCAGCCCTCTGTAGAAAATCCTAGAATTTCTGCTTTATATAAATTTAACTTCTACTCTATGGAGTAAAAATCCAGTGAACACTCAAAGTGACTTTTGAGAAGCAGAGATTCGTTGTATGAAGATTAGTTTATTCTCTAACCTTAGAAATTAAGATCAGGCGAAAGAATGCATCTGCTAGGCAATTAGCCATAAAACAGGCGCTGTGTTTGTTTACTTTCAGGGTAGTATACGTTCCTGTTCGCTTAACGAGGTGTATTTGCAGTCGTAATGAATTGGGTGGAGCTCGTAAAAACACCAAGGTGGTAATTTTCCTGATAGGCGAGTCGTCCAACAGACTCAGAAATAAGTGTTCTGTAGGTTCGCTCTGTGTTTAAACAGGCTCGCCGTTTCCTCTGACTTATGACACCCTGTGTAAACTTCCGTTCGCCGTGTACGTCATCTATAAACTGCAATTAGAAGGAATATTAGTTTCTCTTCTGCAACCACGCAAACAGGCGTTATGTGGTAACTCCGTCACTACAGGTTTAGCAACTTCGTAAACACAAACTTCTAAACTATTAATGAGCAGTTTGAGATATGGTCTTCAGGACTTAATGAAAGTAAAATAAGTGCCTTCATCAAGAAAATGAAAGTAATTAAAAGAAAGGCAGATAGTTCAAGTAGTTCTTGATGTTCTGAATATTACGCAATGGGATCTTACAATTAAAGTGCTTTAGTGGAAAAAGGTCGAGTTTTAAAACACGAGATGATTGTTCCTCTTTAAGGGGACTGTAGTGGTACGTGTGTCAAACTCAATTCTCTGTCATAAAGTAATGAAAATTGCACCATCTATCCAATAAAAGTGTTTTGAAATGCTGATAATACACAATTTGTAATATCACTTCATACTTGCATACAGGTTAATGAGGAAGTGTGAGACTAAACTTTGAACTAATTTTTCTCGTAATTTTTTAGGTTATTTCATCAAGTTCAAAATCTATCTTCTCCCACAAAAATCTAGCTAGAGAACTGAACATTTTTTCGAATAGAGCTCAGAATTTGAGTACTAAAATGTCCGATTGGAATTTTGATATCGGTTATAACTATTTTCTTGGAAGAGTTAAATTTTGATTATACTCAAAATTGATATAAATTAATTAATTTATGAAGAATGTGATTAGATATAGGAATGAAATTTCGTACACACATTGCTGGAAATCCTGTGCACAACATTAAGGCTCTAACTTTAATAGAAAATCAGCTTTTTCAATTCGGTGTACCCTTAAGAACATAATATATGTATAACTACGTCCGGGCTTTCTTAGACACAAGCAACATTTGATAATACAGTTGGGAAATTATTTCAAACTACCGCTTATGCCAGTAGAGTAACGAATTAGCATTTTGATCCCAATAATATCAATGTTGTGTAAATAGATCAGCAGCAGAACGAAAGAATTTATTAGGTTTTTTTTTTTTTTTTTTTTTTTTTTTTTTTGAATTGGCTGCTTTTAATATAATGCATCAACCGGTAATAAAGGCATTGGTAAATTTTGTGGAATTGTTGCGTTTGAATAAATATCACATATTAGAGCGTGTATAATGTATTATTTTCGTTGGGGTGCATGGTTACCAACATGGAGGAAAACCTCACTGACCCCCGCATAGTAGAATGGAAAAGACAAACTGTAACCCACAGAGTCCAAATATGTTCAGTATTATATTTGGGAAAGCAATGTGATACAACCACATGCGTTTTTCTACCCATTCTTCTAAAAACTGCTTATGCGAAAGCTTATTCTTCTATCTACTGCATGTTACTCGAATTAAACAAAAAAGAACGACTCCTTATTCGCTGCTGTTATTTATTCAACTGAAATAAGCCTTAAGAGTAACTAGACAAAATTACTAAATTTACGGCAACAAACAGCAGAAAATATTTCACAGGAAATATGTTTTGAGGCCCCCTGAATAAAAATAAAGCCGTTTTAGAAAAAAAAATTGAAATGTTTCTGTGTGTAAGTCTGTCTGTAAGCGGCGTCACCTAAAAACGAAAAGTCAGCTAAAAACGAAAGTTGGTGGATTTTGAAGAAAATTCCTCCACTCTAAACTACCTATTACATGGAAATGTTTTAAAAGCTTTGATTTTCTCAAAAATGGCTCTGAATTTTGATTAAAATGTCATATCTTTAAGATATTCTTATGAAAAATGAAATGTGTATTTTGAAGTTTTTACCTATAGCCCATGTAGCCTTGTTTACTCATGATGCCTTTTGCATAACTGATAATCCGTAAGAGAGAGATCAAATCTTACTGTACAAAAATGCAGATCTCGTTAAAAAATGTATATGTCATATTATTTTCTTTGTGAAGTTCACCGAGATATTGCTTGATTTTATATTAAAGTTCCAATCCCTTGTACTATCTTTAAATGAAATGGTTATTCTTTCTTTATGTTTTTCCTTCCCTTCTTTTCGTCGCAAGCGTTTGTTACCACAATGGAAACACTTGAATGCGGTTTTCTTAAGATATAACTATTAAATTTTTGGTTGCATTCAAGTACGAATGTAAAAATATTTAGTAGTGCAATGAAATATGTATTTTGGGACCTGTCCATCAGCGCATTAAACCTGGATTACCATTCAATCAAATACCTAACACTGTTTCATTTTAAGTTTAATTTGTATTTATTAATGTATCTCTTGGCCATGCAAAGATTTGATTATCACTTAAAGCATACTCTATTCCCACGATACCTGCTATAATGGCCATGGCCATCATAAATAAAAACTCATCAATGCATTCCTTCAAATAGTGGATCAAGAATGGTTAAGGCCTTTCTTCAAACTTAAAAACTGTTTGCAGTAGAATTACACAAAGACATAAGCATAATCACTAAGTTTCAAACAATTCCGAAGCAAATTTATAAAAGATATGCAATAGGAGAAACTCTGACATTTCTGAGTCGAACCAATAACCTCAATTTTCCCGCCTTTCATAGTAAAAAGAAGTATCATTGAACATCATTTGTGTGTGTAGTTAGTTACTGAAGTGGCAACCTAACCTAAAAACTCTTTTGTACAAGAATTTTATCACAAAATGCATCGAGTTCATTACCAGACTATTCTTAGTTGAAAGATCGACGACCATTTTAGATTGACCTTGGCTTCTCTCGCAGCAGATGCCCATTCTTCTCTGTTTAAAGCCACTTCCCTTCATACTTTCAGGCCTACTTCCTTCAAATTTAAGCAAGCAAAATCCTGTTTCAATTTCCATCATCCTTTAAGATATATTTCATAGCTTCCGTAATATCCAACACAAAGAACAACCATAGTGCAGTATATATGCTGTTCATCCCACATTTTCAGTTATAGTTTCTGTAACCATTTCAATTAAAACTTCGATACCGAGGTTTTAAATGGAACAGGCGTTATTAGGCTCCATGAATGCAAAAAGGTTTTTCTAGAAAAAATTCGTGTATGTTGTTTTATTTCTGTTTTTAAATAGAACTAAAATGCGTTTTACCAAACCTGTTCTTTAAATTCAGCGTCTTTCGGGACCAAATAACCTTGCTGTCGACGGGCCCTTAAACTCCACTCTCACTGACTGACTCACCTGACTCACCTGACTCACCTGACTCACCTGACCTGACTGAACTGACCGACAGATGCTCAATAATGTAAGACAATGTTTAAGTTGGTGGAACCGCAAGGAGGAGGTGATATAACCAAAGCTATAATACCCTGACCAAGAGGTGATAATCCGAGATGAGTGGAATAATCGAGAAAACCCCCACAGGAAACTACCTGTACTTGGAAAACTGTTCTTAATCTTGTACTTTCTCAAAAAGCCTGATTTTGATTGGAACCCTGTGTTTCAGATATTTTCATGACAAATGAAACTTATATCTTGAAATTTCTGGGAATGTCTTCTGAGGACCTCTTCACTCTGGATGACTTGCATACCAGAGTACTTTTTTGCGGAGTACTCATTTCCGAAGTATTTTTTGTTATTTGTTTGAGTTTTCCAATACTTGTACTTTCGTCAACTGTGGAGTCATTCGCTTTTTATGTCCTGGACGTGTAAAGAGAATGGAATGTCAAAGCTATCACATACCGACTAGCTCTTAAAAGATTTGACTGACGCTAAAGCCTTCTGCATAACCTTATTTCCATTGCACCTACCTAAAGTCATTTCTGTAAACGCATACCTCGATTAACATTAAGTAGATGTGAGTGTAGACATCAAGTTTTAAAGATAATATTTATCCTACTACCTATATCAGCCACTACCACCAGACGCACCTCTATAAACACACGTTTATTACAGGAGAGCAGTTGAGGTTATAAGAGTACTTCGCAACTATTAACATGAGCTAATCCAGCCGCCGGAAGAACGCAAATTAATCGATTTTTGCGAGTTATTTTGAGACCGGATAATGAGCTGGTACATCTCAACACGAACACCCAATTAAAATCCTCATGCAACTTGAGAAGCAGATCGGTATAGCGCGCTTCGGTGCAGAAAAATAATGGCGTAATTACATAGTGTCTGGCCTTTATAAATATTCACTTTCAACCCATAAAGGATGCAACAACTATAGACTCGTGGGCTTGCAGGGCTATTAGGTTAAATCTTTCCTCGTATCTAGATTATTGTATGTAATTGTTGAACCTTCAGAGACGTCGTATTTTCAGTGGAAGTTTTTACTGTAGTTGTTTCACTCTGGCCAGTCCAATCAAGGTCACGCACTTATATCCCCAATCTGGCTCTCTTCAATATTTTTCCTTCTACAGTTTCCCCGCCTGATGCTGCACTGTTTCAGTACTGAAGGGCGGGGAATAAGTGACCTTGAGAGGACTGGTTAAAATGAAGATACTATAAGAAATGAAAGCTATCAATACTGTTGGATGTTATAACTTACCTCGGTTAACTGACCTGCGGTTAACTATCAGCTGGTTAACCGCAGGTTTATCTGACCAGAATTATCAGTGTATACTGCACTGATAGAAACTTCCGATGTGGAACTGTTTTATGTAGATTTCTTGCAAAGTTTTAGAGTTCGGTTTTGTTTTGTTACTGAGGATCTGTACTTCATATTTTTTATCTTCTATACACATAAAATGCACCATTGAGGACCAGTAGCTTGTTTTCTGTAAGCGTTTAATAATTATGATAATCAGTAGCCATCCTAGAAGTTCACCTTATTGTTTTGGAAGGTTAAGTATAATTGTAAATTCATTATTTACTGATACATACTCAACAGGGGCCCAAATGACCTAGTTGTCGACGGCCCTTAAACATTACTCACTCACTGACTCATACTCAACAAGAGACAACAGTGTCAGATCCGAAAAAGGGGGAAAGAAACGTATGAGGACCAAGGCGAAGATGGACAAAGGATTTCAGAACAATAATAGGGCACAGTGAACAAGAGAAGCGTGTGATAGAGTAAAGTGGAAGTGAATTATAGGACAACTAACTTAAGGTAGAAATAAGGCCACAGTGGACGTGTAAAATGAGTTTTAACATGAAAACATTAGAACAGGTGGGGCTCCCAGAAACTAGCTCACCCTGAGAGCGTCTTTCAGATAATCCCTGCAATGGCACAAGACCGTTGCGCTAAACGGATTTAATAGGTTTATTTATTTACGCAACAAGTGCCACGCAAGATTTTAAAATAAAGTTACTAAGCAGCTTAAATTCCAAATTTCATAATAATTAGACGAAGAGAGCATCACAACGAACTTTTTATGCGGAGAAAAAAACATAAACAAAGAAAATAAATTTCAATGGATATTTAAATAATATCTTAAGAATTTATGGACCTACAAATGATAATGCAATTTGGAGATTGAGTTATAACAAGGAAAAAAATAACCATTATTAGAAACTATTATACCTATATCTTCTTCGTGTTAGTTGAAATAAACATCTGTACAAATTATTGCTTATATTACAATAAGGCTTTGAGCGATAGTCAAATCTTTTAAAGCTTTGAGATTCCGTTCTCTTTGCACACTTAACATATAAAAAATGAACAACGATGCTGCATTTCATGAGTTCGTTTTCCGAAACTGACACAAATAACAAGGAATATCTCCGAAACGGTTCACTCTACAAAAATTTTTGGAGACATAAATTGTGTATTTTAGCAAGACCTACCTTTTTCGAATAGTAAGATTTGGTCTATCTCTTACGGTTTACCAGTTATGCAAATCATCCAGAGTAAATACGACCACCGGGGCTATAGCCAGAAAATTGAAGATATACATTTCATTTGTCATAAAAATATCTCAAATCTATGGCATTTTAATCAAAATATTTAGAGCTATTTTGAAGAAAATCAAAACTTTCGAAATATTTTCCATGTAAACGGTAGTTTAGGGTGGAGGAATTTTCTTCAAAATCTTCGTGTCGCATCCTTGAAAGATATAACTTAAATACCAACTTTGTATTTTTGAGTTATGCTGTCCATAGACTGACACACACACACACACACACACACACACACACACACACACACACACGCAGACCTTCTAAAAAGGGTTACGGACAATCAAGGACACGGTACAACCCTGGCATACCAGCTGCAGGAATTCCAGGCGGGAAGAGGGGATTTTAACCCGCCTGAGGATAGGCTATACCCGAGCCACGCATGGACACCTTTTGCTTGGTGATCCGGAGCCTGTCTGTACGACGTGTAATATTCCAATCTCCGTCGCACATGTCCTTCTTGATTGTCCGCGATACGCTCGTGAGCGCCAGTCCGTTGGCCTGGGCCTTACACTGTCGTCAGTTTTAGGCAACGACCCAGTATCTGTAAATACAGTGCTGCGGTTTTGTTCCGCAATTGATTTTATGAAGCAAGTGTAAGGTTATTTTATTTCAGAGATTTTAGCCTTTTAAATTGCCGTATTTTTGGGTTTTTTAACGTTTTAGTGTTTTTTTACTTTGTAGCAATTTTAAGTTTCTGTTTTTAGCATTTTAAACGAAACGTTTTAATAGTTGTTTAGCTGTTTTGATCTATTTTAACCTTAGATTTTTAGTTTTTAATGGGTGATGTTTTAACACTTGACCGTGCGTAATTTTACTTCTGGACTCGGGGCCCTAATGACCAAGTTGTCGACGGGCCCTTAAACCCAACACACTCACTCACTTCTAAAAAGGTTTTTGTTTTGTTTCAGGGGACCTCAAAACATACATTTCCGGTAAAATCTCGACATCGAATTTTTGGGTGGAATACAATATTTCCTCTACTGTACGTAGTGCAGAAAGTAAACATGTTCGGAAATGATGTCATATAAGGGGCTTATTTACTTTTAATTTAGGTGTAATTTTGTTAGGTTTTCATTTCAATAAGACAGCTGAATGGCTACAGTTACATGAAATATAGCAGAGTGTGGTTTATTGCTCTAAATTTAATATTCCACTTATTCAGCTTCTGTGACATATTTATACGTTTTAATTGAATTGATTCCTTGCTTAGAGGTGATTTATTGTTTTTGTCCAGTAGGGAGATGAGAGATGGATGTCCTTTGCATTGCCAAGCAATACCCCACTTAGTTTACAGGAAAGGGGGGGGGGGGGAGAGTGTTGGAGCCGTGACAGTGGTTAACCACTCACATCTCACTATGGGGACCCGGCTTCGATCCCAGTAACCGCAAGTGGTATTTGTGGTGGACGAAGCGGCTCTTAATAAAGATTACTCCAAATGCTCCAATTTCTCTTGCCATTCATTCTGGCAGTTGCTCCACTCACAATCCACATCCTTGCTGGCCATTGTTTGATAGGGAACAGCCAAACAGTTTTGTGTTATTTTGATATCTAACGAAAATGTACTACAGAAACTGTAGAACTTCTTAAAACTCAAAATTTGTTTCTAATAATCTTGTTTCTGGCATTAGACATTTCCGAGATATGAGTAATTACTGGCATGAATGTTTCATTACTTTATCCAGATATAAAGGAAAGACACGGAATTCCAAGGTCGGTATATAGACCTGCACGTTTAAACACTTGAATAACGATTGTATTTTCTATGTTCTCCTTGTACAACAAATCTCTTATTTCTTATACGTTTAAACCATTAACATGAAGTAGACATTTAAGCTTTCGTTAGAAACTTTGTATGTGTTACATACAAATAAACGACAATGATTTCGAGAAATTATAGATCCTAAAAAATAACAGCCAACAGCCATGCCATGCTAAATATATCTGTTCTCGTTCAATCACCGAAGTTAAGCAGCATTGAGCGTGGCCAGTACTTGGATGGGTGACCGCTTGGGAACACCACGGCGCCGTGGCCGAGCTGATAGAGTGCTCGCCTACCACCTAGGCGGCCCGAGTTCGATCCGCATGTGATAGTGGTGGACGAAGCAGCATTAGGGCGGATTTTCTTCCGGTGCTCCGGTTTCCCCCGCCACTCATTCCACCAATTGCTCCATTATTACCTTTCCAATAATCCATTTTGCCTGCATTTCATATCGTCCTCTTCCTCACTATCATACCTGCTACTTGGCTGACCACCCGCTTCCAGGTCTTCACTCTGTCTGGTCCAGAGGTTTCTGTGCTCCCCGACAGGCGTCTGACCCTAGACACTGGCTTGTAAGTCCTAGGGGTGTAAGTCCTACATAAGGGGAGGGTAATCAGGAAAGGAAAAAGAAGAGGAAAAATAAGCAAATAATTCATAAGGTTATACTAACTTTTTATTTTAAATCTATATTCAGTATCAATTAATATAAAACAGAACATCTGATACAACCATTCATACCAGCCTATTTATAAGTTCTGTTACATGACTTTAATCTTTCAGCTTTTCTTTTAAATAAAAGCAGATACATATTTACTATATTATTTATACAGCGTGCTAGGGGTATATGAGCAAGTATTGTGATAAATCCTACCTTAATATGTATACATTTCGGTATGTTAATTGTTTTTTTTTCTCTTCCTGCGACAGTTTTCCCAAAAAATAATCACAGTGTTTACTGCCTGGATTTTTTTCATGGTCGCAACTCTCACAAAATGAACAACGCCAGAGACATAGACCATCCGTTTTGCTTCACACCTAAAAGTGGCCTAGAAAATGCGAAAAACAGAATCATTCGTATGAACAGTGTGAAAATCAACAATAGCGAGAAAGTCATGTGAATGTAACACACTGCAAATTGTTTTTCTAGTATGGAAAATACTTCCATCATGACCTCCGCAAACACCAACTCATTTCGGATAATGTTTTCATAAGATCACTCGGTAGAGGTAGGATTTGAAGTGGAAAACCGCTGTTATGCTTCATAATCCCTTAAACTCGCTTTCATTACACATGAGGCAATCGCTGCGCCATTGCACGTCCAACCTCCCCTCCCTTCCCCTCCCTCCCCTCCCCTCCCATCCCTAGGCGTCCATTTAGCCGCTCCGAGATTACAGAAATGAAGTTTTTAATCGTCCAATCAAATGAACCCCACAGCGAATAACCATTACCTACCTCCACGACAGCTAGGAAATTAATTTGGAGCGCAAGATCGTATAAATAAAGGGAAAAATAATAAGACAGCTACCTGATAATTAAAGAATATACAGGGTGTTAGCTTATAAGTGTGTCGATAAATTCAAGTATGACGAATAAAAACATCGCTATCTATGTGAGATATCATGAGTCAGAGCCTTCTATGAATGGACACATTGATAAATTAAGTTGTTGGTTGGACATTGAACGTAAACTTTCATTAATATTATGTATATTGAAGGTACTTATTTATAAAGAGTTAACACAAGTATAAAGTAATAATAACAATAATAATACTACTCCGACCTTACGTTAAATGTCACAAAATGTCTATAGACACATACAGTTCTCTCACAACGACGACTGTAGACAAACACGCACTCACGATTGCATCTCTAGAGTTACTGCTGTTCCCTTTTGGCTCACAAAACGGCTGCCCTGAAGAGACTTTATAGCCGAGAATGAGGTAGCACGAATTTTTCTGGAAATTCACATTTTCTCGGTACTTCAACAAACAAATCGTCAGTCGAAGCTTCCAGCACGTTTCAGAAACTGTTTTACCGCGTTCATTTCTGTGTGTTTACTTGTCGCCAAGTGGTGTGAGGTAGCTAGACATTGAGTCTTTGAGGCGTGCACGCTAGTAATAATGATGATGCGAAAATGAAGCATTTAGGGGCATTCGTTTACATCACCCTTTTTTGTTTAAACTCCTCAAACTTTATAAAAGTATTTCTGAATCGTGCTGTATGGAGGCATATATTTTATTTTCTCTTCAGCTAAAAGATAGATTTGTTGGATTTTGAGATGTTTGCTCCGTTATAAGCTGTTATCCATAAATAGAGGATTTTTACCAAAAAGTCGATCATTCATAGTTCTAGAATCTTGTATTGGTTTGCCATTAGGTTTCGTCCACTCCCTTTATCTGGCTTCCAGCTTCAGTGAAGCCAGTTTGAAGCTCTTTTACGATGAAACAACTGAACATCCGTTCTCCTAGTGTTTAATTTCCGCTTGGAAGAAGGAAACGGTGACAAATAGACACTACTCTTGCTTCCCCTAACAACTTTGATTGCGAAAACCCACAGGTTCACTCAGCTGGGCAAATTGACGGACAAACTTGTTTAATTGGAATTGAAGGTGTTTATATAACAGTTTTATATAAAAGTTGAGCTTGTAAAAAGATGTAAAGTTGCATGATGTTATATAAAGTTTTTTTCTATACTTTCTTAGTGTTTGACCCGCCTACGAACTTCGGAAAAATAAAAATATAACTTGTGCACTTACATAACGTACTGTACTAATCACTGTTAATCTTAAAAACGTTTATTGCTCTCTCTAATTCATATTAATAGATATAAATGTTCTTATAAATGTTTTATTCTGCTGTAGATACAATGGTAATAGAAGAATACAGAAACCTTAAGCGATAGTCAGATCTTTTAACAGCTGATCGCTATGTGACGGTTTTGAAATTACATTTTCTTTACGTGACCAGAACATAAAAGCGTTCAGCAGTTGTAAAAAATCGTGCAAAAGTAAAGAGGACTTCAGAAGCTATTGCAGAAAATTTAAGATAAATTGTAATAAAATATATTCATATCAAAATCTTCAACAAGCTTGGGGTGGGAGCATATTCTTCAAAACTTTCGTGTCTTATGTCCTTAGTCCTTTTTCTAAAAATACTTTTTTGCGTTCATGGCACCTCAAAACATAAATTTCCAGTGATGTCTTATCAAATTTTTCGGTAGAATGCAATATCTGCATACTTACCCTATTTAATATATTGTCGCGTTGGCATGGAACAGCTATTCAAGGCTAAGCGTCGCGCTGCGGAATCGACTGGAAACGAAGAGCATTCATTAGGTGATTATTCTATGACTGACGTCACGTTTCCAATGATTTAGTTTCGTGTGAAAAAGAGTCAAATTAGATGTTGGGAGGAATGATCAAATAAAAATATTCAAAAGCCACTCAGAATGACGAAGACGTCAGAGGCTATTCTCAAAACATTCAATGTATTCATTTTATTTGTTATAAAAATATCTTAGATATATCGTATTTTAATTAAAATCGTTACAGCCAGTTTTTTAAACCAACATTTTTGAAAAAAAAAATGTTTTGTGTTAGACTTAGTTTGGAATAAAGGATTTACATAGACATAAGGAGCCTTTTCTAAAAATATCCTTTCTTACTCATAGTGTCTCAAAACGTGTATTTTCGATCAAATGTCTTGTAGAATTTTTTGGGAGGAATGTAATAGCTAATATGTATGTGTTGGAGAAAGTGAAAAGAAGATACGTAAGTTTCGGCAGAGAGTAAAGACTGAATGGAATTCTTAGACGAGGTAAGGGAAGAGTGAGGGGTAAGAGTGCTGACGGAACTGAAATAATTGGTTATCGAGAGTCCTGAAAGGAAAGATTCGCTAATACGTTCCTTGAGTGAGCACATTCTGAAAGGAACAACCGGAGAAAGGCAGAGATCATTTGTCAGTGATAGCAATCTGTAGGACAGGGGAGGCTAAATTGTGAAGATGGTGACCACCAATATAAGGCAAACCTCTGCCAAGTGGAAAAGTGCTAACTTTTTATTCAGTGTAATTATAATACAATCATATAGAATATGTCCACCTTTTTTATTTCAGCCCGACTATACCTGAGCGAAACCTTGTTGATATCACGTGACACACAGCCCCCCCCCCCTCCTGCATAGTTGCAGCGGCACACGTTACCTAGTACCAGTTTTCGGTCTGTTTTCATAGCTTTTCTGCTTTCGTGTTCACCAAGAGAGAGGAAGTAGGGGAATGTTTTCACACCTGCTGAGTAGCGTTTGTCAGCCCTGTTCTATAGCTAACTTTCAGTGAATCTATCCGTTCCCTATACAAGTATTATAAATCACAAAGTTCAGTGGGCGACCGGGGTGGATTCGCGATGGTACAGTTAAAATACTTTGTGGGAAGATGCCTTCAGAACACATACCGACGTGGATTCGCCTAGCAACAATCAGGATTGTCGCCCCGAATCCTAAAAATCCAGGGTTTTATGTATCCCATTATACCACCTAAGCCAGGGTTAGGAAGAGATGTTCATTTTAATACACTATTTGCTTCATGAACATAAAATTTTGTGCTATTTTCCTAGAATTTTTCCAGTATGTGCTCCATTTTTGTGGATTCAACTTCACTCTTTGCTTTCAAAATAGGAAAATTTATATAGTTTAAAAATACACGCAAAAAGCTTTAAAAGATTTTTAATGTCCATCAAAGCAATGGAGTCAATTACTTTAATGGTAATTATTTTTTCATCTAGCCAGAGATTGATGGCAAAATATTGACCTCATACCCGGGTGGAAGGCAAGTCATTACATTAATTTAAATCAGTCGCAGATCTCAATTTTTGGAGCACATTTTGTATTTGACGCTTTTGTCTCTGACCATTTCCTACGGAGATATTTTAGTTTTTTCGAAAACAAGCTGGCAACACTGCAGATTGTGTGTCACTTTCTCTAGCTCAGTACATAAACACCGTAACGGTGCATCTTGAAAGCAAACTTATACCCTGCCTTGTCCTGTGTTTACTGTGCGAGTGTAGGCCAATCACAAGCGATAGCTCCCAAAACATTAGACGAAAGCGAAAGCGCCCGACGTGTTTACATTCACAAACCACAATTCGCTTTTACAGCAACTGACGTGAGTTTAGTTTCATCATTATGTCCAATTTGGAATGGAATAGCCCATGGTGAAGGGGTAAAAAGGGGGTAAACCGCGATAGCTTGCAGTGTTGACAGGGGTGAGTGTGCGTACTACTTCATCACTACAAGTGCAGCTAGTATCGATTGCTGAGGTTTTGTTAGCGAACTCTCAAGAAGCGAGCCAACTCTATTGTTCTTATGAGTGTAACTTAGCTGCCAAAGGCCGTGAAATCGCAGGTGTAGTGTGTTACAGTACCTACACAGTTTCGTTTCCTGATGTGTGCGCAGGTCTTGAGGTCAAATCAATAGTAACCCGCTTTTGGAGGGACCGACTGTAGATATATTATGTCTGTGGCTGGCGACGCCCACCTGTAGATTCCACAGCAGCCTGTAAACAAGCTACACACGTTCCACAACAACACAAACAACTGAGGCGAGCTGCCGCTTTTTGTTTTGTTTTATTCACATAGGCGAGTACTGGAAACATATTGCCCCACTTCCTGCATTCAGGAAGTTACCCTGGTTTACACAACCTCTAAACTCCCATTCTAGGCCTTTATTTAAGGTCGCTTGAACAAATTGGTCTTATCACAATCATACAAATATAGCAGGATAACAACCTTTTCGAAAGAAGGGAGTTTGCATTTTAATCGACATAATTTTCGGAAATTACATCGCTGCAAATTTTCTTGTAGATGCAAGGAGAAAATAGGAATGCAATAGGCTCTAAACGACAGTCAAATGTTTCAAGAGCTTCGTTGCCTTGCGATGCCTTTTGGAATTCCGTTCTCTTTGCAAGGCCAAAAGATAAAAAAGTAATAACATATTCCTGTTTGAAAAAGTGTAAGTGTTGATGATGGCCTATAGCCACCAATTAAATGGTCATGGCCTCGTGCAATCATAAATAATGAGATTTAAACGCACGGAGTATTGAGATTTTCTGTGGCACCCTTTGTACCTACCGACACACCCCTTCACTTGCCGTGAATGCGATCATGCTGGGAACAAACAGCGATCGATATTTAAACCTGCTCCTAGAAAATATAACCTCATCTTAGGGCATTTAGAGCTCATATATTGTTCAAGTTTACCTCAATATACATTTGCGAGCAAGTTTTTTCTGAAATAAAGCAAATAAAACGTAAAAACAGAACTACAATATCAGATTTCTATCCCTCGGCACAGCTAGAAGTATCATAAGAGATATTATGTCTAATTTAGAAGCTTAATTTATCATTTAATATATAAAATTTCTTCTTTTCCTTCGTCCTTTCATGGATTAGGCCATTGACCTCTCCGGTCTCGCTTCCTCGGTCTTCCTAATCACGTACTAATATATTCAACGTATCTTAAATTTCCTTGTTCTTGTCAATGCATATTAGACCTTTCTTACGCACAATGTTTAGTCGTAACTAAAGATAGCACCACTAGGTTGATTGCAAAGGTTGGTTTACTGCTCTCCCTACTTCCAAATACGACACGTGATGTGGGAAGTACCAAAGAGTGGCTTGGCGTTTGGACTTGGCTGCAGTATGGCCAACACACGCACACCCTCTCCGCACCCTCTCCGCTGTTGACGCCATCTGTGTAGATGCGTTGGAAGTCCACGCGTGTACTGGAGATTTATGTGAACATACACCGGTATAGAGAACTGCATGTGAGGTTTGTGGAACATAGCTAGAGAGAGAGGTCGATGTCCGGACTGGGGTATCAGTTGAAGGAATGTAGCGAGGGTCAGATTCAACTCTTCAATATTGGTGTATTAATTCACTGCAAATTGTGATTTCATCTTCTGTCCCCTGGTTGCCTCAACGTAGACTCAGACTCGTGAAGGATGGTGACAAATGGCGATTAAGTGTAGTTATTTACTGTGTAATAATACTTGAAAATAAATCACTTAAACTTTTATTTTGTTTAACCTTTTACGATATTTGTTCTTATATCTTAATTTTTAATTTTTATTAGAATGTCCATTCTGTATGACCTTTAATAATCATGTCTATTCGAATTACTTCCTTTAAGGTGCGTGTTCATAAATTAAAACAAGAGAGGCACAAGTAACAAAGTAATTCATGCAGCAGTGTTCCGTAACTTTGGTAGTAAGGATCAGTAAGGATCTCTACCTTCATCACCGACATTCCCAGGAGATGGTATCAAGTAACTTCCTTCTAAGATACCGTCAGGGTAGATATGGTTACAAGAAGCTGTTACCTGAGTGAGTGAGTGAGTGTGTGTGGCAAGAACAGCAGCTAATGAGAAAGCTTGCCCAGGTAGAACGGGGAATGGACTGGGCCAACTAAACTTGCTCAGAGTATAACGCCTCAGACCTTTTCATGAAATGGCTCTGATGGCAGATGAAAATTTTATTTAATGCCTATTATTGGAGCTAAATATCAACTACAAGGAATATGAGAGGAAAGTGAACTGAAGAAATTGGTCTATATTTATATAACCGACACTAGCCACTATTGTTTATTTGTATATAGGTTCTTCAAGCTATTCGTACAAAATTGGAAAGATAGAATTAGATGCATGCGAACAATACACTATATCACTGTGTGATATATTTCTTACACTCTTTATCATGAGAGCTAGGTTACTTTTTGCAATAAGACATCTCCTACAGCACACATTATTCAAAACTCAGTATTCTGGAGTTAGAATAAACTTCTCCGGCTTTGATTTCTTAAATCTTTACACATACTTCTTGGCTTTGGCGTATATAACTCAGATGTTTCTATGCGACATTCATTCTTTATGAAATTAAAACTGTTCTAAAGATTCACTCCCTACACCAGTAACTTGAAAGAACGAGGTCACTAATATCTAACGCTCTCTGTTTATGGTATTTTAATATACTGCGACATTGGGTCAATAAGCAATGAACGGATGGGGGAGGTCCGAGACTACAGGGAAACTAGTGAGCGTAAGTGATCGAACAGTGCGATAACACCAGTAGTGTTCAGAAGCTTCCCGGCAATTCTGCTGAGTTACAGCACACGTGCGCATGGAGGAAACTCGAAGGTCACGTGACGCCGACTCCAGTATACATAAGGACAGACACAGTCAGTTTGGAGTTAGAGTAGCAGTTTACTTTAGAGTTTAGTAATAGGGTTAGTCCTGACTTTAGTTGTGTTAGTCGTCGTATACAGTTAGTTTCAGTTACGAGAGTGAGTCGGCCAGCCTGTCAGCAAGTGTGTATGTGTCGTCCAGTGATTGTATTGTAATAGTCAAGATATAAGAGACAGAGAAACTGGAGAAACACCATAAACTGTGTTAACAGCAAGAAGAAAATTGTGCATTTGTAGTTTAGAGGAAAATAAAGTGTTACAAAAATAAAGGACTTCGTATTTTGTCGTTTTGTTCCAATACATTTCTCTTTTTACTGATTGTTTATTTGTTCTCTAGAACGCGAATTCGTACAAGATACGTAACTTAACTAAGATATAACTGTTTGCATTATGCAGCGAGTATACTTTGGTGTAGTTTATATGCCTCCTTGTGCTAGTCGATTGAGGAAGAGAGGAAGGGAAGAGGAGTGGAGTGGAGGTGAGAGAACTGGCGGGCAAGCAGCAGAACAACGCTATCATTTCCTCTGAGCGGACATGCCAATTCTGAAAGAGAAGAAATGAAGGAAAGTGTAGAGAACGGATCTAAGATCACAAAGAACGGGAGTACAAAGTACAGACGTCACACCAGCAGTACTGTACCATGTATTAGCTTTCTCACTTTTCCCAGAACAGACGCCAATTGCATAAAACCTCTTGATTGGCGGATTTGCTTGACACGGCAAAACTCAGTTGTTTGACCGAGGTCTTCCACTACGGACGACAATCCAGTAGCTACAGATAAAGCATTGCGGGCCGTCCCCAAAATTGGGTTTGCTAAGCAAGTTTAACAGCAGTTTTATTTTCGGAGCTTTTTAGACTTTTAGGAGATAAGCATGATTTTGCTGTTCTGTGCATTGGTTAGCATGGAGTGATTTAGCCATATTGTGACAGCATCAGCTATCTATGATGACATTAGGAAAGTCACTGGCAAAGTCGCAGTTCAGGTGCAGTTCATAGATGTCTCTCTCGTCTACCACACCCGCTTCGAATATATAACTGCCTGTGCGTAGAAATATGGATGCTTACCTTTGTGATATATAAGAATAAGAACTATTGCTACCTAAAAACAATTTCTTAGTGAAACTGTTTTATCTATTTACTTATTAATTTATCAATAAATTAACCGGGTGAAATGCTGAATGTAAGAGTACGATGCTTTTGCAATGGATTTATATCGTAAATATCTTTGCCCTTTAAATCACTTATTCTCTGAGATGTTCAGTTGCCTTCTGTTTATAACCATAGTGTATTGTAAAGATAGAATCAAAGCGCACATGCTTCTTAGTGGGTTACATAAATTCGAAACACCTGGTATTTTCCTCTCAAATAAAATGGCGATAAACAATAGACGTTTCTTTACAGGTAGTGCTTTTTACAGATGTAGACCAATAATGGAGAGAAGGCTGGAAATCCAGAGAAGATGCGATTGCTTTCATTAGAGATTAATTCTTCTCTTGTTTGTGTTAGTTGCCTTCTGTTTATAACCATAGTGTATTGTAAAGATAGAATCAAAGCGCACATGCTTCTTAGTGGGTTACATAAATTCGAAACACCTGGTATTATCCTCTCAACTAAAATGGTGATAAACAATACACGTTTCTTTACAGGTAGTGCTTTTTACAGATGTAGACCAATAATGGAGAGAAGGCTGGAAATCCAGAGAAAATGCGATTGCTTTCATTAGAGATTAATTCTTCTCTTGTTTGTGTTACAGAAGCGAGTGGATATTTCAGGGCAAATCAGTTGTTACATTGTGTTACCTAATGGAAATGTCAGTTCGTATTAAAATGAGAAATATAATACCCTGGTTGCTTTTTGTTGAAGCTTCTAGGATCGTCCTAATGTACGCTGCAAGCTGGATGTAGGGTACAGTGGAAAATTACGGAAATGTATTCTTGTTTTCTGTATAACCATTCATTTCCATATGGATCTATCACACTCATCCTTATTACAATATTTCCTTAGTGTCCTTCCAGTAAACAAAGTTATGGGCTTATTGTTCCAGGAAATCTTAAATCAAACCGTTTGTTTTGCTTTACCAAAGTTTCAACTTTATCGCTATATTATCACAATGGCGTGTGTACTCGTGCAACCACCAACCTTGTGAGTTTTCAGGTAGCGAAGTTGTCAGAAGAGGCTTGCATTGTCCCCTAGAGGGCAATGTTGTTCGTTTGTCTTACGTTGGTTTTTGAGGTTATTTACCATGATTGTATTTGACGTCGATTTCTTTTGTTTACAAGCTGGTCACGTGCATTTAATCTTACTTTTGAAACAATTTTCGAGGTTATTTGGTTAATTTTCGATATATAATTCATGTACAGTATTACTTGTTTTATTTATAGCGAAAATAAAGCATAAGTTATGGCAGTAAATACTTTGATTTTACTTCTATGTATAAACGATGTGTTTATATACTTTAAAATCACATATTAAATTACTCAGTTTTAGAATACCGAAAATACGTCAGTATTATGCAAATCGACAAGTAAAATCACATGGGGAAGAAATACACTAGTACGGAGCTTAATGAGAAAGTGTGTAACTAAACTTTATCTTGCATACGAAAATATAATTCTAAGGATACCTTTGTTATATTGATTTGTTATTTAGTATTATTATCATAATTTTGTTTAACTAATTGTAGCAAATTTATTGTATGCCACTGTATTATACAAAATAGTCGTGATACGACCTAATTGTTAAAGCGACTCTAAATAAACTAAAACAATGTAGCTGTATCTAAAACAATTTTTCAATGTAGTTCAGAATAAGAGTAATAAAATGTCTGATATTGGTTATAAATATAAAAAATTAATATAATACCAGTTTTTATTCGATTTTAAATGCGTCAAATATATCTTCAGTTTGAAAGTGAATATTTACGGTTGAAATGCCACAGTTCTATGTTGCCTTTGTCTGCCTTTCTAAATATAAATGGCTATTTTACGAAATAAGTGCATTCTGTTGCCTTTATTTCATTATTTATCTGGATAAACTTGGAAGCATTTCAAAAATTCTACAAGGTGGCAGTTGAAATGGATGCTACAATGGTGCTATGTTTTAGATTTTCTCCAATAAGCTCTGTCGATGTTGAGAGGTCATTTTTTTTATGAAAAATGTGTTATGTAACAGGCTCGAAATGACCCCAGAGAACTTAAAAAAGCACTTGGTTATAGTGTGCAACGCACTGCAATACATAGGCCTTTAAAATCATTTTTGCGTCAATCACAACACTAGGATTTGTTTAAAACTTTGAAGTTCTTTAAAATATGACGCTCGAGTTATTAAATAATGAAATCTATTAAATAAATGGGTTCGTCTAAGTGCATTTTGTTGCTTGTTTTAGTGATTTATAATGCCTAAACATCCGGTCTCTGGAAATAAGAGATATGATTTTAAAACATCAAAAGTTTTGTTGGGTAGATTTTCATTATATAGAATAAAATGTATATGAATTAATTAATTAATTAGTGTCACTAGATTTTGGAATACAATTTGGTGCACACATTCCTTTGGTTGCTGGAAGTGCCTGTGAAAAATTAAGTCCCTAACTTCAATACTTCATAAAAACCACCTTTTTCACTTCGGCGTAACCTAATCTGTTTTCGAATAAAAACAGAAATCTGTAGGATTACCTTTGGGGGCGCGACCAACCTTGGAAGATGGCGACCGCTATGGGGATAAACTGAGTCATAGGGACTAGTGATTAGTATGGTAATATGATATATTTAAGAATTACAGGTTTTTGGTCCTGGCAGCAGTGAGAAGACTGCATACAGCTGGTGTAAGTTCACACGAGATGCTCTCAGATATGCAAACAAATTCCAAAGTGGTATTGGAAAATGGAGAGTCCTGCCCCAGGGCTGTCAAGAAGGAGGTCATACCGTTTTCCATATGACGCCATTATGCTTGCCGAGAAAATGTGATATAACCACTTCTCAGAGAGGAAAGGAAAGATTGGGGAAAGATGAAGAAGAATTCTTTGACAAGAACAATACCGAACAAAAAGGGCGAAGAAATAAAAATGGATTAGACATAAGTTTTGTGCGTTAGCAAGAAATATACTTTTTCTGTAATAAGATTTTGTCTATTTCTCAGCGTTTACCAGATATACAGATCACCCAGACTGCAGAGTCTTCTTAGGACGTTTCCAGACAATTCAAATTTTACATTTTATTTATCATAAAAATAAATTAAACATATGGTATTCTTGAGTCATTCTTGATGAACACAAAATTGTTGAAAAATGTTCCAGGTAAAGGGTGGGGGAAGTTGTTGAAAATCTTGTGTCGAACTTTTAATTTTTGAGTTATGCTGTTCACACACACACACACACACACACACACACACACACACACACACACACACACACACACACACAAACACACACACAGATCTCGATGTAGAATTTTTGGGTGGGATGCAATAGTTCCCATACCTAAAACAGGTATCAGAGAGAGACAGAAACAAAAGCAACTTATTAAGGTTATCTCAAAAGGAACGAAAAAACCAAGACAAAAGAAACAAAATTAACAGAACAAAAGTTTGGGATTTACAGCTCAGATTAAAATGGCTGTGGGCTAGAAGTAAAAATTATTTTCTTTCTAGGTTGCTGAAAAAGGAAAAATAATATTGTAATAACTTGGTGTGTGGCTCAAGATAAGCCTACGTAAAGCTTCTAGTGAAGCGAAAAGATGTTTTTAACTTGATTAAATTCAACCTTGCCAGAAACTAACGTGCTGGAAAAATCTGTCTAGTGGACTCGACTCGACTAAAGGAAACTGGCGCCACTTATAATCCAGTGTCGCCTGCACAAGCTCTCAAAGGGGAAATCACTGACATACTGCCAACCTTGTGCAATAAACATCTTAGTTCCAATAAATGGTAGTTTACGCTTGCATTATCTGAAAGTGGAATGTTTGAAATATATTTAAATGTGTGCATTTCCTTCCTTTCTTTGGTACGTCCCTTCTACTTTTCTCCTTCAAGAGGTTACATGCTCCAAGGTAAACCGTAAGAGATCGACAAATTCTTAATATACAAAAAATGTAGAGCTCACAATTTAAGTCTGAATACATTTTTTGTAGACTGAACCATTTTGGAGAGATTCATTGTTATTTGTGTCAGATTCGGAAAACTTGAAACTTTCGTCAAATGGAACATCGTTGTTCATCTTTTTATCTGTTGTGTGCAAAGACAACAGAATCTCAAAGCTTTAAAAGATTAGACTATCGTTCAAAGCCTACTGTATTCTAACATTCCCCTTGCACCTACAAGGAAATAAGCAATAAGATAATTTGTACAAATGTTTATCTCAACTAACACGAAGAAGATATAGGAATAAGAGTTTGTAAGAATGGTTAGTACAAGAGTAGAGAAAGTCGTGTGAGTGCAACACATCAGATTTTTATGTTATGATGTTTTAACCATTTAACAGAGGTGAAAGCATTTGCTCAAGTTAAATATGAGTGGAAAAACAACGCGGGAAAACATTAAATTATTAAGCGTGAACTGAATTTTGTTGTTTCACCGTATTTTACGTCTGTGGAAGGTTTTATTGATTTGCTCATTAAATCTTTTTTAATGGATGCCTTATCTGCCTTCAGCCGGACATTAAACATGCCCAAGCTTACATCTTCAGCGAAACTACTCTCCCAGTTCAGAGTTTATGTGGCCGTCTGGTTTATTACATACATTATTCTTCACATAAAACGGCTTTGCTGGCATTCGATTTACTTTTCTCTTTTTTAAATTCAACTTCATCTTTTAGCTGCATTTTATCAGGTATGTATATGAACTTAGAGATTATCTTCGCCACGTTTAGTTGAGATTTTTTATATTCGTTCTGTTCAGTTTGGTCTAGCAATTCTCGCTATGGCACCTGCACTGTATGTAATATGTTTATATATTTAAGTCTTTACTGATGCGTCTTTGTTATTGCTCATTCCTAATCATTGGACCTCTGAGCTGTACTGCAGAAAAATCTGATGTGTTGCACTCACATGACTTTCTCTACTCTTGTACTAACCATTCTTACAAACTCTTATCCCTATATCTTCTTCGTGTTAGTTAAGACAAACATTTGTAAAAATTATCTTATTGCTTATTTCCTTGTAGGTGCAAGAGGAATATTAGAATACAGTAGACTTTGTGCGATAGTCAAATCTTTTAAAGCTTTGAGATTCCGTTCTCTTTGCACGCTTAACATATAAAAAAGAACAACGATGTTCCATTTCACGAAAGCTTTAAGTTTTCCAAAACTGACACAAATAACAAGGAATATCTACGAAATGGTTCACTCTACAAAAATTTTATTGAGACGTAAAATGTGTATTTTAGCAAGATTTACATTTTTTGTGCTGTAAGATTTTATCTATCTCTTATAGTTTAGGAGTTATTCAAAAGTCACCCAGACTAAACAGGACTACATAGGCTATAGGCAGAAAACTCAAGATATACATTTCATTTGTCATAAAAATATTTAAAAAATATGACATTTTGTTCAAAATCCTTAGAGCCATTTTAAAGAAAATTAAAATTTTCGAAAAATGTTCCTTGTAAAGGATAGTTTGCAGTGTAGCTATTTTCGTCAAAATCTTCGTGTTGGATCCTTGAAATACATTAAACTTAAATAACAACTTTGGTTTTTCACTAACTTTTCGTTTTTGAGTTATGCTGTCCACAAACTGACACACACGGACCTTTTTCTAAAAATGCTTTTTTTTATTTAGGGGTGTCAAAACATATTTCCGGTGAAATCTTGGCGTCGTACTTTTGGGTGGAATACTTACCAGCAGAGAAAGTAAAAATCAGATGTATTTTTCTTCCTTGGGGAAGTAAACTGGCTTGACGTTTTTCTCGTGTACAACTCTACAAATCCAAGTGCATTACTGCGGTACTGAAGCAATGCACTCTCGCACAGCCATTACACAAAGTTGAACGTCATATAAATCGATTTAACTTCATGCATATTCCTTTATGAAAGAGGCCGTGCGTCGCCCGAAGCGTCTACTATAATGAACATAACGTAGCGTGGGCTGCATTATGACGTCAAAGGAAGTGTAATCGTAACAACACGTTACAATCACTGCAAAGAACCGCATATCTGTACTGCTTCATTTTCCCACATTTCATTTCTCTAAGTAAGAACGTGCCTCAGGTTAGTCGGTTAAAACAGTTTCTCACCTTCTGTATGAATGAGATACAACCATTAGCAGCTGATAATTTAAAGTGTAATGCATACAGGGTGGAAAGGAAGTTATTACATTCCTTGTAATATGAGCCTCCTAGAAGCATTACAGGCAAAAAGATCTAATCCTTCTCCTATGCATATAACTGCCATAGTGCTATCGTCCCGGGGCGATGCATCCGTTGGCCTGCCAGAACCAGAACCGTAATCAGGTCGTACAGGTTCTCTTGTACAATGTGTCTGTTGTACTTCAACTTCAAGGGCCCGGCTTACAGGCTAAAATTAACATTAATTATAGTTTACAGTATTTACATGTTCATGTTTGCTTTTATATGTTCAAAAACCCATACAGTGGGCAACTTTAGCCCACCGAGAACAGTTTTTGGCGTATACTCGGTTTTATGTTTGTCCGTTTTTTATAGCTTTTTTTTAATATAAATTTATATACACGGATATATACACACACTCACTCCTGGGCATACCACACATATGTCCCATCACACGCACACACACACACACACACACACACACACAGACACACACACACGCTCGTATATACATATTTACACTCACTATATACACTACACTATTTACAGTTTTTCCGCAGTTTTCCTGTGCGGCCAGGTTGCAGCTCCTGAGGCGTTTCCGAGGCACAGACCTCTTCCGGAGTGCGTGGCCTAGGGCCTGGGTTGCATGGGTGCGCATCAGTCGGCGAGCCATGCAATGTTTAAAACATTTTAATTCTAGCATGCTTACGATGCTTTGGCTCGCCCTTGCCAATATTGGCAATCACGTCATTTTCCTTGGCCTTCAACTCCAACTTATTTTATTATAGAAAACATTTGCCCGGTGCCGGTACAGAAGGGCCCGGCTTACAGGCTAAAATTAACATTAATTATAATTTACAGTATTTACATGTTCATGTTTGCTTTTATATGTTCAAAAAACCCATACAGTGGGCAACTTTAGCCCACCGAGAACAGTTTTTGGGCGTATACTCGGTCTTATGTTTGTCCGTTTTTGATAGTTTTTTTATTTTTTTTAATGTATATACACGGATACATACACGCACTCACTCCTGGACATACCACCCATATGTCCCATCACACGCTCGTATATACATATTTACACTGCACTATATACACTTCACTGTTTACAGTTTTTCCGCAATTTGCCTGTGCGGCCAGGTTGCAGCTCCTGAGGCGTTTCCGAGGCACAGACCTCTTCCGGAGTGCGTGGCCTAGGGCCTGGGTTGAATGGGTGCGCATCAGTACTTTGGGCTACTTCAACTTCAACTTATTTTATTAAAGAAAGCATTTGCCTGGTGCCGGTACAGAGGGGCCCGGCTTACAGGCCAAAATTAACATTAATTATAATTTTACAATATGACGACGACGCTATCTGGCAGGCTGAGATCAGCCCGAGGTGTGTCATACGTGTACCTGCCCTTTTAGGGCTTAACCACTTTATGACGGGATGTAGGATTTTGCAGGGTGGCGGGTGAAGTTTGAGGTAGTAGGTTTAAGGAGGCAGCAAGATTTTGCTCCTCAGCGGCTGCTTAATCAGTGTGCAACTTCCGTTGGGCACTGCTGGTGTAAAGGTCCAAATATGGAGGTTTATTTAATTTTGAATTTAGAATCCAAGCTTGTCTTGGAGGACTGTGATGTATTCAGCTTTCGCTGTTGAAGGGATGTCTCCTTCGTTACCGGGGATGCCCGCAAGCCATGCGGGGAACCCGGTGTCCCACACGCGTGCGTTCAGTGGGGTTGTAGTCCCCAAGAGACCTAATCAGGGCACTCCTATGTTGAGGAATTTGGTCGTAGAATTTTGTTGCCCGGCGCCTAATTTCGTCCTCCACATACGGAAGAGACGAGGCTTCGTGCAGTAGTCTCGAAGGGAATCCGCGGCATACAGAATAGATTATCCGAAGTCCTCTATTCTGTATACGCTGCAGACGCAGGAGATGGGAATCTGCGGCCATGCCCCAGATTTCGCAGGCGTATAGGAGGAGTGGGATTATGAGTGCCCGAAAAAGGCGTAGCTTTAGGGGAACTGGCATCCCCGACCGCAGCATGGGGTACAGAGAGGCAGTTGCCCCACCGGCCCGCGCCGACAAGTCGTTGATGTGTTCCCGAAAAGTAAGGCCCTTATCGAGCTTCACTCCCAGGTAGGAGATAGAGTTTACCCATTCAATCCTTCTTCGCAGATAGGTGAATGTGGGGAGATTGGCGGGGAATCGGCGCTTAGTAAAAAGTATGGCGCGGCTTTTCTCCGGATTAATGGACAATCGCCAACGCCTGCACCATTCTTGGATGAGGCGGAGGTGTCGCTGTATTGGGAGGAAGGTTCTGTTAGGATGTTTGTTTGTTGTGTAGAGCAACACGTCGTCAGCATATTGAGCTATGTTGACGTTCGGCTCTGTAGGTAGAAATTAGTACGCCGCTTTTCCCATATCTTTTATTGTCTGTGTCACATACACTTTGGTTACCTCTAATTGAATTGCAATATCTATGTATAGCACACCGTACTTATAGAGAACAATCACTAGCTATGTTTATCCATTTTTACTGTACCGCTTTTCGTACTAAAAGAAAATGGAAGGTACAAAGCAAATTAATGTGATGACATCCTAATAATGTCAACATATCAGTATACAGTGGTGCGATCTGCAGTGTAAACAATACACTAGACAGACACCACTCCGTTTAGTGCTTGTTATCCTTGTAAGATATAGACATTTATATTTAAGTTGGGTGTTCATCAGACATTTCGTTTTTGATTAAAGTTCACACACACAAATTATTTTTCGAAAAATAACTTTCTATTTATTTAGGCGACCTTAAAATATGCATTTTAGTGAAATCTCTATGTGAAGCAATATTTAAATAATATGGTGAAAATTGCATTATTGATCTTCACTGAAAAATCCACCGCACGCCAGTGGTTCCAAAACCTTTCAAAGATGGCACTAAGAGCGTTCAAAATCCACAAATGAGAATTTTGTCTAAGTTTACAGCTTGGTAATAAAAGTCAAAGATAATGTTGTTTCATTCTCATTTACTAAAGTATATTTAATGAAGTGCATCGTAACAAAGGTGCCGAAAGGACATTTGCGGAAATACAGAGCAATACACCGGTGCTTATGGGTAACAAAATATATGAAAGGTAATATATACATGTTAGACAATTTAATAAAATAAGTTGAAGTTGAAGTTATTCCAATTTCACTGTTAGGGCTGGGCTAAATTAAATGGAAAAATTGGTTTTATTTTGTATTTATTCCTCAGGAAATCTAAGCTCGTTGTCAAGCCACCATGAATATCTTTGTAAGAATCTACTGACTGACTTTCTCATGGCCAATTAAAATCAACTCAAATTGTTGCGCCTTAGCCAGCAGCTTTTAGCTAGTGAAAATTTGAGTTGTTTTTTTTTTTTTATTGACTAAAATCCATATTCCTTTATTCATAAACTTTTTCGCCTAGTGCCGGTACATACACCTCGGCTTACAGGCTACAATTTACATAGATTTACAATTATTATCGGCATTTTTGTATAGTCTTTTGATGTACCTGTAAGTCACCGAGAACAGTTTTGAGATGAACGTCTCCATGAATTAGAAAACAGCTTTTTCTGTTATTAGACACATGAACACACAGTGCACTATTTACACTATGTATAGTATTTTACACTTAGCACACTTTCCACGGTTTTGGTGTGCGCCACGTGCAACTTATGGTTTGGTTTATCAGATCTTCCTAAATAAAACATCTGATAGGTTGCACTCACATGAATTCCTCTACTCGTGTACTAGCCATTCTTACAAACTCTTATTCCTATATCTTCATGTTAGTCGAGATAAACATGTGCAGAAATCATCTTGCCATCATCAGAATTACCAACTCAGGTTCAGGGAAACATGACTGAGAGAACAATTAAGTTATCTGTGAAAAGAAATATTTAATCATGAAGATTCGAATGGAGAATAACAAAATTCCTACCCTAGCATTACACAATTTGCAAACATATATAGCTGGATTATTAAAAAAACATATCAGATTTGGTTTTAAAAAAAGAAAAAAAGAAAGAACGCTGCGCATGGCGTCATTCTGTCCCAGGGGGTGGAATGAGGTGATTTGAACCTCCCGTAACTTGCCTCGGTTGTGCACCGCTGTTATATCATATGAAACATTACATGACTATAAAACTGTTTGAGACACTCGTGAGAGATTTGGCCATAGCATTGGTCAAAGTTCAGCGAGAGGATTGAATTACAAAATAGATTTACTTTTGGCCGCCGGTGACTGATTTGTTCAACAAATTACAGAAAATCGATGTAGAGAAATCGCACATTTCATGTGGGAACACGCATGAGGAGCGCAAACGAGCAGGTGCTTGTTTTCGACATGCTACAAGGACTGTACTGTTTAGCATGGACGACGGGCGTGATATGTGGTAATGGCAAGGCGAATTGAATTTCAATCTCTCCCGGGGCTTGTACACTAACAAAGGATTCCTGCACAGTGCGCTTAAGCGAGTGGCAGTTGAGGGAACAGTTGAAGCGACGTACACGTTTTCCACGAGAATAACATTTCAGTGATTTTCTGTCTGTTAGTTTAATGGGGTTATTTGGAAACAGCCTGTAACTTAACTTAGAGAGCAGTTTAATTTCTGAACTACTCCAGTTCAAACAACGCTCTTACCCTTCCTCTTCTTCAACACTGGCCTGAGAAGAGGCTCCTAGGTTTATTTAAACGCTATATTTGTGAGCGAACGCACCTACGTAATTTCCTGACTAGGACATCTAATTTTAGACCTACTCGATTGTCTACCGCGGCATCAACCTTATCGCTTCATTGTTGCAGCTAAAGAAACACTAATCGACAGCTGCAGGTCAACCAGACCCCATGCACCTACCCTCGTTACGTGTTCCTAACATTCTTTTTCCAGTTACTTGTGCAATATTGCTTTGCCATTGCAAGTAATATGTTGCCACTTCGCACAAACAGGCGTACAGTAGGCTTTGAGCGACAGGCAAATCTTTTAAAGCTTTGAGATTCCGTTCTCTTTGCACACTTAACATATAAAAAAAAAATGAACAACGATGTTCCGTTTCACGAAAGTTTTTAAGTTTTCCGAAACTCTCACACATAGCAAGGAATATCTCCGAAATGGATCACCCAACAAGAAAATTTATTGAGACGTAAACTATGTATTTTAGCAAGATCTACATTTTTTGTATAGTATGATTTGGTCTATCTCTAACGGTTTACCAGTTATGCAAAAGTCGTCCAGAGTAAATACGACGACAGGAGCTATAGCCAGAAAATTCAAAATATACATTTCATTTATTATCAAAATATCTCAAACATGTGACATTTTAGTGAAAATCGGTAGAGGCATTTTCAAGAAAATCAAAATGTTCGAAAAATTTTCCATGTAAAGGGTAGTTTAGGGTGGGGCTATTTTCTTCAAAATCTTTGTGTCACATCCTTGAGAGGCATTCAACTTAAATACCAACTTTGGTTTTTAACTGACTTTTCGTTTTTGAGTTGTGCTGTCCACAGACTGACAGACTGACACACACGCGCGCGCGGACCTTTTTCTAAAAATGCTTTTTTTGGATTCAGGGGTCTCAAAACATATATTTCCGGTGAAATCTCGACATCGAATTTTTGGGTGGAATTCAATACTTTCCCTACTTACTAGTAGAGAAAGTAAAAAATGTAAATGCATAATCTTCCGGGCCCTAGTTGTTATTGTTATGGAAATAAACACAATTTACATGGAAAATGAAAATGCTTTCGCACCAGCTAGTGGTGATTGTGATTTTGTTGCTTGAAAGGTTAGAGATAGCCCATCTGGTTTATCGACTCGTACCGTGCATGTCTAACAACGCTAAGCAGTGCATTTCTAGTAAAGGTCAGAGGTACGAAACACTACATGGTGATAGACAAAATTGTTCCATTACTTTAATAAGTCTTCTGCTGACATGCATCTAACGAAACGGTTTCTTCTGATTTTCAAATACGAGAATCTTTTCATTTTTCCAAGCATAACAAATTGCTTCAAACATACATTGGAGATAATTTCTATCCTTTATAGGGCCTCCTTTGGCTTTGAAATACTGTAAATTTACTCTTCTTGGATTCCTACTCTTGCATGGTAATGTTATTCAAGATTCAGATAATGACTCTTGAAGTTCCAATCTTATTGGATGTAACTGCCGATGCAACCCTTGGCATACCACTTCGTCTCAGGTCAGACGCCGCCAGACGCCAGTTCGAGTCGAACGGAGGTGAGGTGAATGTTCCTCCGGTCGAGTGTCTTTACCGCAGTACCTAGCCGTCATACGGCTTTACCTGCGCGATGGTTTTGACGGTGTCACTACAGGGATGTTTTCACTGGGAAATTTGTTGGGACAGGGGTTTTTATAGTAATTGTAGGTAGGGATTGGTTCGCAAGTGAGCTGTGCGCGAATTTTACGCGCTAATTCCTACCAGGGTTCTGGCCGTCAGTCACTCGCTGAGAGGTGACTGAACTGGTGATTCGTTCTGTTTTGAGTACAGATTGCATTTTCGCCTTTCCCATCTTGGATTAGATCGCCGGACTTAAGATGTCCTTCGGCAATCTTTTGGATGGTAGTCGGCGCGGCTGTCTCTGGTCGTATTGGCCCAGGGTATTCACCAGAGGGTTGGGGTGGTTCTGGAGTTTATTGTACATTGTTCGAGCGCGAGTTTTGATCACGTCGACAATGTACGGGATGCCGGAATGTTCGTGTAGGATATGGGCAGGAAATCTTCGGCCTGTATCATATATCATCCTTAATGCCCGGTTCTGCAACGTCTGGAGTCTGATGAAGGTGGATCTTGCCACCACTCCCCAGATCTCGCATCCGTACAGGACCAGAGGCGGGACGATCGCTCGATACAGCCGAAGCTTCAGGCGTAGGGGCATGGTTTGGGAACTGAGGATGGGGTACAACTGCCGCAGGACAGCGTGGCCTTGAAGTACTTTGCCCCTGACGTGATGTCTATACGTCAGCCGCCGGTCCAGCGTGACCCCGAGATATTTCGCCGCAGTGACCCAGGGGATCCGACGGCGCCGAAGCACGAGGTCCAGCGGGAGCCGGTTGGCTATCGTATTAGCCAGGAGAATCGCAGAGCTTTTCTCCGGGTTAATAGACATACGCCAGTTCTCGCACCATCTATTGATGGCACAGAGGTGGGCTTGTACTTGTCGGTAACTGTAGCGCGGGTTCTTGTTAGTAGCGAAGATCATGAGATCGTCCGCATACTGACAGATGTGTGTGTTGGGGTGCGTCGGGAGATCGGCCATGTAAGCTGCGAAGAGTGCCGGTGACAGTACACTGCCCTCGGGGACTCCTGCGCCAATGGGCCTCTCTCTGGAGAATGATCCCTCCACCTTCACCCGGAAGCTACGTTCCTGTAGGAAACTAGCCACCAAGTAAATGTATGGAGGGGGGATTTCCTGCTGTATGAGCTTGTAGACAAGCCCCTCATGCCAAGTGGTAGAAAATGCCTTTTCCACGTCGAGCAACACTGCCACCGTTTTAGCTTTCTCCTGGTAAGCCAGGGAAGCTTTCTCGGCTACACGCAGTAGTTGTTCAGTCGTGGAATGACCAGAACGAAAACCAAACTGGTGTTCCGGTAGGAGACCTTTTTCCTCCAAAAGAGGTCCGAGGCGGGACAGGAACAGTTTCTCGAACACTTTCGAGACAACTGGTAGGAGGCTGATGGAACGGTAACTGGATGGAAAAACCGGATTCTTTCCCTGCTTCAAAACGCATACCACACGCGCCTGTTTCCAGACAGCTGGAAAGTGGCACATGCTGAGGCATGCGTTGTAAATGCGGGTCAAGTGCATCACGGCTCTATGGGGTAGGTGCTGGAGCATTTCCGCTGTTACACGGTCCTGCCCAGGGGCTTTACTAGGTTTTAGGTGCCGGATGGTGTTAGTTACCTCGCGAGGGGTAACTACCGGGATGTGGAACTCCTCGTGGCCCGCGGGTCGGACTTCTAGGAAGTCTTCTACCGCTTGTTCCACGAGGTCAGTATGGTCATCGTTCTGAGGATCTACCCTAGGCTGGAACTGAGTCTCCAGATAGTCTGCTAGTGCCTCTGCTTTTTCCCTCGGTTCAAAGACAAGTCTTCCCCGAGGGCTGTGCACTGGATGCTGGTGTGCAGATTTGTCTTTCCTCAAGGCTCGGACGATGCGCCACGGTTTCCTCTCTTGGAGGTTTACGCGACGCATTGTTTCGTCCCAAGCTGCTTGCCTGTGTTTTCTTAGGAGTCGTCTCACCAGGGATTTGAACCTCTGGTGTATTACTCCTATCCTAGGATGTCGGAATCTCTGCCATAGCCGTCTGACAGCATTCTTTGCTTGAATGAGGCGTTTTAATGGGACAGGGATAGATGTCGGGTTTGGTACTTCGGTAGGAATGCGATGCGTGTGAGCACGCACCGCGTTTAGGACAGAGGTAGAAAACCCCGTGGCTGCCTCCTCGAGAGCCTCTATCGAGTCTATTCGAGGATTTGCTTCCACAGAGTTTTGAAGGGCTAGGACGGCTGCATCCCAGTCGACTTCATCCACCCAGTCCGGCACTCCCAGGGCAGTAAGATTAACGTCTGCATCCACCACAACAGGGTTGTGGTCGGAGTCCAGATCGTTAATCACAGAGAGGTCCAAGTGAAATGGTATGTTTTTGGTGACCATGAAATCAATGATATCCGCGGCGCCGCGTGCCGGGTAGTAGGTTGGACCTCTCGGCCCGTGCGCGTGAAGGGCGGGGTTCCCGCTAATGAGACGGTACAATCCCCGGCCCTTAACGTTCTGGGTGCGGCTGTGCCAGCTTGGGTGTTTTGCGTTGAAGTCGCCTGCAATGCAAACCCTGTGGTGTAGGTTCAGGAGTGCCGTGATGTCCGCTTCATAGAAGTGACCATCCGGCGGGTCGTATACCGCCACAAGCACCAGATCGTTCCCGCCCAAGGATAGCCTTATGGCGGTTGCTTCCAGGTGTTGTAGCGGAGGAATGGTAACAGGAGTGTGGGTGAGATGGTTCTTTATGAAAATGGCAGTACCACCGCCCTGTCGGCCGACCCGATCAGACCGATGAGCGGCGTAACTTGGCAGGTTAAACTGTACACCAGCGTGCAAGTGCGTTTCACAGACCATCAGGATATCAATCCCATGGCTGTCCACGAACTCCAGCAGGCCAGGTCTCTGGTCTCTAACCCCATTTGCGTTCCAGAACGCAGCTCGAAATGAACGCACGGTTCTATGCGCCATTACGAACTTATGGAGTTAGAATAGAGGTCCTTAGCCGTTTGAAGCACCGTGAGATGCTTCTGCACAGCGGAAATCCCGGGGTTGATGATGGTTTCCCTGCAGCGTCGTAGGATTGGGAGGGAACGCTGAACTAAGTCGGCGAACCAGGTTGCCAACTCGATGAATTCAGCCATCTCCTCGGAAGCGAATGTGTCCCCTAAGGTTGGTTCTGGGATGTTTTGTAGAGGCACTGCTGCCTCGTGGTTGGTTGAGCCAGTCCGCTGGGACGGGCTAGCATTGGCTGTCTCTGCCGCTTGTTGATTGGATGACGCAGCTTGAGCTGTGGGTACTGGTGGTGGGGAGAGTTTTCCAACAGTTTTGTTGGAATCCTTCGCCACAGTAGGTTTTTCTGTGTTTTTCACCACAGAGGCTTTCTTCTTCCCCTTCTTGGGAGGACGTTTTTCTTTAGGAGCAGTGCTGGGTGTTGGAGCAGGTTTTGTGCTCACAACCTGGGGTGGGACACTTTCCGGGACTGGCGTTGTCATCGACTTGGCAACCTGGTCGCTAGGGGTTACTTCCGCGGCCTCGGCCTGTGCGAGAGCACCTTCGTGTCTCGCCAGGGCCGTGGCGAAAGAGACCCCTGTTCTGACTTCAGTGTCAGCCTTGCCCTGTTTGCCTTGCATTATCGCAAGTCTCCTAGGGCACCCGCGATAGATCCCTATGTGGGATCCATTGCAGTTGGCGCACCTTCTTTCCTCTTTTGGTACCGGGCAAGCCTTTACCAGGTGCTCGCCCGCACAACGGAGACACTTGAGAGTCCTCTCACAGGCAAAGCTTGAGTGGTGGAAACCCAGGCATTTATAGCACTGGGCTGGCCCCTCCCTGCCGTGATAAGGCTCAATCGTGACCCGTGTATAGTACAGGCAAGTCACCTCGTCAATCTTAGGGGTTCCCTCCCCTTGTTTCTCTATGGTTACTAGGAATAGAGGTAGGGGTACCTTTGTGGGTTTCCCCTCTTTCACCTTTGTAGTGGTGAGTTGCACCACGGACCGCGGTTCGATTCCGTGTTCGTCCTTCAGGCCGGCACAGATATCCTGGGGGTCTGTCTCCGAATCGAGACCTCTAATTACCCTGCGGACCACGTGGGGTCGCTGAAGCGAATACGTGTGGAATTTTATTCCACTCGCTTTCAGCACTTCCTTTGCGGCCGCATGGTCTCCAGAGGTAGTGGTTCGGATAACAACACGCCCTGGGTGTCGTGTTGCCTGGAATACCGCCTTTAACTTTCCCCTGAGTTCCTTCATCACCTTGATGTGATTAGGGAAGGGGTCAGACACAATTGGCGGAATTTTTCCCGCCTTTTGTGCGGCTTGGTGCTGGGGGGACGCTGCAGGTCCCGATGAAGGAGCGGGTCTCTCTGGGCTCGAACCAGAGGACCTTTTCCTGCGGCTTTGTACCAGTTCAAAGCCATCGTCGTCCGGCAGTGCTGGAGTTGGTTTGACAGGAGCTGGCGGTGTTATAGGGGCGACAGTCCCTTGATTAACAAGGCCCACGGCCTTTTTCACCTTCGGCCTACTCTTGGCCCTAGTAAGTGCCTTGGCTTTCGCCTTGGCGATGCTCACTCGGGGACCGGGTGAGGGGTTCGAGGTAGAGGGTTTCGGGGGTGTCAAAACCATGTCAGGGCTTACCTGCTTGCTGGTACTCGGTTTTACTGTCAAAGTCGGTGCAGGTGCCATTCGGCTCCCCACAGAGGGCCAGACGCCTTGCGGCGCGCCTATTGGGGTTCCAGTGAACCCCGGGTCCAGACCTGAGTCCAGACCCTTGGCTACAACCTTGTGGGGCTGCGGTCTCGTTGGTCTGTCAGTCGGTACCGAGTCTCCTCCGTCCGACATCTCTTCCTGGTTGGCCCGTGAAAGAGCTCGGCGAGCCTCCTTCACTAGACAGGCCAGTAGAGGGCCCAAGCCCGGTTCTGTGTTAGGACAGCTCCGGGAAAGCTGCCTCGGTGGATTCTCTTCTCTCTTCTTCAGTTTGGAGTGCCCTAAAATCTGCTTGCCAGATCTCTTATAGGACACTCCTCGACGAACTAGCGGCGCCCGGCCTGGCTATTACACTATATGTAGTTGGCGCGGTGCGTAGTGGCTGCTCCCTGGCGAGAGGTCACGCAGTTGGCTCTCCCTTTCTTCCAGTAGTCCAGCAGAGTGGTCGAGAGGTGTACACTAGGCGAGTTCCAATCACAAAGTGTCAATGCGAACGTCGTCTCAGGTCTGCCATACACGTTTTAGTTATCCTCAGTTGAATTGTAATATCTCTGTATAACTAGCCAATAGAAACTAATCGCTAGCCATTTAAGATATTCTTCACGTGTTTTTTTTTTTTTTTTTTTTTTACAAATTTTTACTTTGTCTACGAAGAAGAGTCGGTTGAAAACCAAAGTTCGTACTTAAGTTTAATGTCTTTCATGAGTGCAAGACATCAGATATTTTCAAATATCTCACTAGTGTCATCTGTCTGCCATTCTCCGTGGCTCCAGACGAGTAAACTTAGTGAGCACGTGCTTCGACCGGGAATACTAATTGCTAATACTTATTTTTAATAATAATTACAATTGTAATAGTTTATTTATATCCATAATTAGTGTGAGGCTATCATGAATGTAAACTAAATAAAGAAGTAAATTAAAAGCTAATTTAAGAGTGATTCTGTTCAGTAGAATGAATTCTCTTTCAATAGTTTTATTTTGGTTAGTTTGAATCCGTACAACTTGTTCACAATTGAGTTTTCTCGTCGTTGTGGGTAGACCCATTACCTCGATGATTGATGTTTTGCTGCCTTCACAACAAAGTGCCTCGGTACATCATATCTTGCAGGTTAGATGATGTATCTTCGCGGTTTTTATGCCTCCCGAAGCGTAAACTCAGAATCTTAACGGGGCATGTAAAAGAACAAGACAACAAGAAGTATCTGATAAGAAAACGCAGCCTCTGCTAATGTTTCTCACAGAGAACAAAGGGAATTACTTGGCAGCAGTAACTTGACTTTCTTTTTGTTGGCTACACGTGTTTTGACTTGGCTAGACTTGCTTTGACATGGCCCATGCCAAAAAACCGGACCTGCACAAGCCTCTCTAGACTTTCAGGTGTTATTTCAGTTTTTTGTGGTTTACACCGAATTTTAAGCGTGTTTTTATTATCTATGTAAAGTGCTGTGTGAAGTGATAAGGTGCAAGCACCACGAGGAACACCCTACATCAAGCAGATACACTAACATTCGCTGTGAAGTGAGTAAAGGCTGAATATTTCAACTATAATGCAGTGCTGTTCGGTGTAAATCTATAATATTAATTCCAACATAATCTGATCAATACAGGTTTTGTCCCAGCGGCGGTAATTTCTCCCAAGTGTATAATAGGAATAGCAGAGGTAGCCACGCCCCTTTTTCCGTGCCACACATGCGTGTCCTGTTCCCATTATTCAGAGTCATACACCAAAAACTAGTTTTCAACATTTTTAGGCTGTATTTTCTAAAGTAACTTCTTATGCATTGTGTATAGCTGAGTTTTTCAATACCTGAACATTTCTGTGAGGTTCAAATAAACGTATTAAATAGTTGAAAACATACAGATTTACAAAATGTACGATGGTTATTAAATGACAAATATTGTCAAAACAAATTTATTTTTATTGTAGCTGTAACTCTAGATTACAGAGACAGAAATTTTGGTACATTTACCTCTAAGGAAGTTTGTAAATTGTATAGTAATGTGACAAAATTAAAAAAAAAGAAAAAAAAAAGCATCGAATCGGAGACCAACGATAAATTGTATTAAATATATCTTCAGAAATGTGTAAAATTGACATAGTTACTCCTTTTATTATATTTTCATTTTACGTAATATTCACTTGATTCACATACATCTCATATTAATGTTTGTTTTACTCAATAATACTAATAATACTAATAATAAATCATTTAAATAATAAATGTATTATTATTATTTCTATAGTACACAAGATATTTATTTATTTTATTAAAGGGGCATTCATTTTTTATTCCTTTATAACCCAAACTCTCGAGGATGCTTTTGCCGAAAGCCCAATAATATATACTGTTGAAGAAGTGGTGCTTACTGGTTAGAGTTGAAGCGCCCTCTACCGTAAGGCAGTCTCTGTTTCACGGCCGGAAATGCGCTGTTGGTGGTGCGCAGCTAAACACATCAGCTGGCTGATTTGTGAGGTTGCCTTAGACTGTTTATGTTGAAGGAGAGAGGCGAGTAAAGGGGCGCGTGCCTGCAGTGCTGAAGACATATCAAAAGAATGTTTCCTGTGTTATACATCACGACTTTAATTTTTGTGCCTTGAGATTTGGTCTATCTCTTACGGTTTACCAGTTATGCAAGTCATCCAGAGTAAATACGACTTCAAGGGCTATAGCCGGGAAATTTAAGATGTATAGTTCATTTGTCATAAAAATCTGATGTGTTGCACTCACATTACTTTCACTACTCTTGAACTAACCTTTCTTACAAACTCTTATTCCTACATCTTCTTTCTTGTTAGTTGAGATAAACATTTGTACAAATTATCTTATTGCTTATTTCCTTGTAGCTGCAAGGGGAATGTTAGAATACTAGGCTTTGTACGATAGTCAAATGTTTGAGATTCTGTAGTCTTTGTACACTTAACATATAACAAAGTGAACAACGATGATCCATTTCACGAAAGTTCTAAGTTTTTCGAAACTCGCACACATAACAAGCAAAATCTCCGAAATGGTTCACCCTACAAGAAAATTTATTGACACATAAATTGTGTATTTTAAAAACATCTACATTTTTTGTACAGTATAATTTGGTCTATCTCTAACGGTTCACCAGTTATGCAAAAGTCGTCCAGAGTAAATACGACTACAGGAGCTATAGCCAGAAAATTCAAGATATACATTTCATTTGTCATCAAAATATCTCAAACATATGACATTTTAATCAAAATCGTTAGAGCCATTTTCAAGAAAATCAAAATATTCGAAAAATTTTCCATGTAAAAGGTAGTTTAGGATGGGGTTATATTCTTCAAAATCTTCGTGTCGCATCCTTGAAAGACATTAAACTTAAATACCAACTTTGGTTTTAAACCAACTTTTCGTTTTTGAGTTATGCTGTCCACAGACTGACAGACAGATACACTATTTCTAAAAATGCTTTTCTTGGATTCAGGGGTCTCAAAACATATTTACGGTGAGATCTCGACATCGAAGTTTTGGGTGGAAAACAATACTTCCTCTACTTTACTTTACGTAGTAGAGAAAGTAAAAATTACAGAAGGTGGGTATAAATTACACCCCCCCCCTCTAGTGTATAGTCCTGGAACTGCTGTATGATAAATTATTTTACTAATAGTTTGTGATTTACAGCACTTAAATGGCCGGCGTTGTAATTGCCCATTGTCGCATGTGTGTAGTACATGGGCATTACTATCATGTATAGCCCCATGGGAGCATGATATCACACAAGATAACACAGATGTGCCTATGCTTGCACATGCGCATGCATCATGACTAGAAAGTATCACGGAAACAAGTATTTTTACATTATTTTGTGTGCAGAATTCAAGGCACGTGATAAAAGTATATTTGATATTGTGGGAGAATCTCTAATTTTTATGAAAAAAATTCATAGTTCGATAGCTTTGTTTTTATAACAGCTAGACTGTTTCTTCTAGCAAGTAAAGTAACACTACATGTGACTTCATAAGGGTGTTGAGCATAGCTAACGAGATAGACAGGCTACGACTTAGTTATAGTTGAAAAATTGAGAGCTATATGTACAAAAGTACAATACATTTGTTGCAATAAATTCGAGTTTGATTATCAAAATGTACACAGAATTGACTCTGGTTCTCTGGAATTATGAGAATATTGCTAGTAGCTTACAACACCAAAACCAGTTGTGTATTATATCCACCATAGAATAAAAGGTCTACACAGAAAAAGTATATTTTTCTATGAACTGTTGGTCTAAACGTGAAGGTAAAGAACAAAGTATATGGGTAAGAATGGTCTAAAACTCAAAATTGAAAAAATTCTCACATATGCTTCCATCTCTGAATCGTAATGGAAACTATCTGTAAGTTGTTCAAAGCAATATTTCACTGCAAAAATTTTGCATGCTTTTCCAGAGAAATAAATTTACTCACTTGAAAAATAAACTGGTAGCGCCGTGGCCGAGCAGTTAGACCGTAAACTTCCTTCGAAGTTTACAAACATAACCTAAATTATATTAGTATTATTCAACATAGCTTTATGCCCAAAAGATCTACTGTATTTCATTCAAATGTGGCCGGAATAACCCCCTAGATGAATACGCCAATACCCTCTGTTCACATGGAAGTTGTGACCGTTAACTAACATTTTAAATAACTAAAATAATTATTTGCAAAAATAGTTTGAAAATCTTATACTAATAATAAATCGAATACATTAATATGCAAATACATATTCTTAACAGCAATACGCGGAGGAATACAATTTTGTTCTTTGTTTACATTGCAGACGCTCCTGCTCTTTCTACTTGATAGAACTAAATATAGCATTACTGTTCTCTGTGTTAATTATTGTTAATTTTGTTTGCAGGTAAGTACCAGTTTTTCACGTCTACAGAACCAACCTTTGGGCTCACCACGTGGTATGTAAATCTCTTATCATTTACAACGTAATAACTAATTACGATTTGTCCATGTATACCCTTTCGTATTTATGGTCATGGAAGGTTAGCACTTCTAAAAGAACGAAAAAAGATAAATGATGAATACTGATCGTTCCAAGTTGAGTAGCACGAGAGGCCCCCGGAAGTGATTTACAATCACAGATTTTATGTATTATTTGTTTATAAAATTGATTAAATGTATATCAATTAAATGTATATCAGATGTCTCAATATACTCCTCACCAAGGTCAATACACTTGGGAAAACTTCATTATTGCGTCATTGTTTAAGGGTCTACGTAAACACTGCCTAAAATTCTTTTCTTGTTGCCGACATTTTACCTTGCAGCACAAGAAACTTCACTCTGCACTTCTTCTGGGTCTACTTAACAACAAACAAGCGCTGTTCTTTCTCTATACATTCTCTTCACTACTACCATCTAGTGTCTGGGTGGTGTACTATCACCAGTTCAACGTCCTACGAGAGGACGTGCCTATAGTAGGAGTGCTATTTTTTAAACAATACAATTGTAAATAGTTTCGCAACACCCCTGCATATCACCATGGTATTGCAACCAATTATCTCTTGATCTTCCTTGCTTTCGCTCATGTTGCACCCTATTTATTCGTGCCGTTTACACTTATGAGTAAAAATATTTTTTTTCGGGCCATCGCTCACTGCCAACACTTCATTAGTCGTTCTTTTTTGCGAAGCAGTTTCTTTCTTGTTCCAAAATGCATACATAGTTTCTACTTCTACCTTAATTATACAGAAATCTCTAAATTATTATTTTATTTCCATGCCAATTGGCCATTCACTTGGCCAAGTTCTACTTTCAAAACAGATTATCCCAAGCTTACGGATAATCCAAAATATCGAGTGGAATTATTACGTTTCAGTCGCATTGATGTTCTGACATGTGTTCGAATCTACGGAAACAAGGTATAACAGGGGTACTCAACAGTACACGCTTGCGTCCCCTACGGATGTTATTTTCCTACCTCCACTGACAAAGGCAAGGAGAGCGAGACCTAGTAATCAGAGGCGGATGGCGCGGAGTATAGTAGAACATTCAGATCAATGGGAGCACGAATACTTTTTTTTTTTTTTTTTTCGAGATGGTCAACTAGAGAAATAATTTCCACAAAATTAGGGAATTTCTGATTGGAAATTCGCATTCTGAGCAGTTTTAGTGTCTTCGTGTAACTGGTACTACTTTATGTGAATTTTCAACTCGCTTAAGTAACAAAGCTTATCTCTAGATTTAATAAAGTTAATTCCTTGGAAAATCTACATTTCACATTTATTATTCCTAAAAAAAAAACTTCATATACATATATACAATACATATTTGGCTTCCTTCAGCTGTATTTCTGCATTTCTCCCCGTCTCCCTACACCTGCACCACCCTGTATCTTTATTTCCCTTTACTCTTCCCTCTTTCTCTCCCTGTCTACCTCCTCTTGTTCTCTCCAAGTATCTCCAATTCGCCTTCTCCGACCGCTCATCAACTCTATCCGTTCCCTTTCTATGACGAGGTATTTTTAATTTCGCCTTGTTTTGTTTTCCTGTTTTACTTATTCGCTCTTCTCTTGGCTTTGTGTTTTTACATAACAGAAACGCACACAAATACACATTTATGCGACACAAACATCCAGCCAGGCCAGAACTGCCTTCTACGGAAAACAAAAGGTAAACGCCCTAGCCAACATGCTTACAATCACTGAAACTGGAGTTTCTATGACGTTTGTGTTTTATAATACACGATATCTGTACACTCCTTAGGCAGATCTGCACTTGTTTGTATACCATCAGGGAGAAGCAATAACACATTCAGCAATTAGTTTATAAAAGGTTAACACGTTTGGCACTTCTATATAAATTTGTTCTCAAAACTGAGCATTAATCAATATTTTCTTTACTTCTGAAACAACTATAACTCCATTGTATTAACATTAAATATATGGACTATCCGTTAGTGGGAAGTAATTAATACGAAACACCAAGTTTTACAACTATTTTGGGAATTTTCTGTGAAAGACGTTTAGAAAACCTAACTCACTCTTTCCAGGAAATTTCCAGAATAATCCGCACTATCCTTTCCCAAAGTTGAGTGCGTTTGAGAAAATGTAGCACTTAATCCACATATTACATGCAAAATAAAATGACCTCTTCGGTTTTGCAAACCAATTCTTTTAGTGGCATATTGTAACAATTAGTATTAACTAGGAACACAGTACTTAAAAATTGTTCTCCACCGTATGATGAAGGAATGAAAACAGCTAACTTGTTGAGGAAAATAATTATGGTTTACACATTTTATTGCACAAGTGTCGCCTCTTTCGTCATTCTTTGTAAACTGTCAAACAGAGGGAAATTCAGATATCGTCTACTGCTTTAACACAGTTAAATGGAATCTCTAAGGGCGTGTAAAACACTGTCAGTCGCTGATTTATCACCAATAACCTCTTTACGTGAGGTCGTTGGTAACTTGATGTCTTGTTAAGGACATATATTCCCTAGCTCTACTCATTATTACAGTGTGCAAGCTTTGATGTCAACGAAACTGTAAATCCCTAACGGATGTCGCTCTTCAATTATTTCTCAGCATTATTTTCTGATCTTAATGAAGTTACGTCACTTTGCAGCGCAACCGGACGAAAAGCTTTTAGATGTTTTAACCAATTTTGTAATTCAGTTTTTTCTACGCTGTGCAAAGAGAACAAAGCCTTCATATAGCGATCTGCTTTAAAAGATTTGACTGTCGCTCAAAGTCTACTGTAGGCCATGACAAGGCATTTGATTTTCACGATGCTGCTATAAGGAATTAATAATCGTATCTATTAGTTGGTAAGACATATATGTACATATTTCTTGTTCCTTTAAGTTTATAAAATACTAGTTGTGGAAATATTACTAAGAAGATTTGTATATCTAGGAATAATTATTATTTAAGTTTCTTTGAAACGTATGCATTGTGTTTCAAAATGGCGATATTTTGTTGACATATTTTCTAACCTTATTTTATCAACGAATAGAGGTAATTGTCATTGAAAGAGAATAAAATAGGGACTCTACAATCCGATTTGCAAAATGTTTAGACTAAATTAATAAGGTTGATGAGGGAAAAGCTATATTTTGAGCCTTGAATTCCTTATTTAAGAGATAAATACATTTCAAATTGGAAAGTAATTGGTATACTCTTTGGTGCTCGTGTACTGATTACTAAATTAACTGTTAATTTGTACCGACGTTTTGAATTGCTATTAATGTTTTAGAAGATATTGGTTTACAAATTATCTATGGTTCTTTGTACATCTGTGTATTACTCTATATTAAATGAATAAGCAATTTTAAAATGGCTAACCGTTCTATTTCCAAATTTTATAATAATTTTGTACACTAATATATTTTATCTATCAAATATTTTTTACATATACGATTTCTTATTCATTATCATTTATATTTAAAGTTTTCTTTTTCTATAGATCTATTAGCAGGCGTGTCTTTATGATAATCCTGAAGCAGGACAGCTTTCATATTCTCCTTGTACCTGCAAGAATACTAGTAATAATTTCTGAAAACGTTTATCTCAATGTTCATAGGTATGGTTAGTATAGGAGTAGAGAAAGTCATGTGAGTGCAACATATCCGATTTTTTTATGTTTAGAATTTATATTGGCGGCGCCGTGGCCGAGCGGTTAGAGCGCTCGCCTACCACCTCGGCGGCCCGGGTTCGATCCCAGCGACTTGCATGTAGTATTCGTAGTGGACAAAGCGGCGTCAGGGCGGGTTTTCTCCGGGTTCTCCAATTTCCCCCGCCACTCATTCCATAAATTGCTCCATTATCACTTTTCAAATCGATTTCTCCTGCATTTCACATCATCCTCTTCCTCACTCTCATACCTGGTGCTTGACTGACCACCCGCTTCCAGGTCTTCACTCTGTACGGTCCATAGGTTCCTCTGTTTGCCAACAGGTGTCTGACCCTAGGCAGTGGCTTGTAAGTCCTAGGGGTGTGTGCCCTACATAAGGGGAGGGAAATAAGGTAAGGAAGAAGAAAGGGTTTATATTGTACGATAAAAATATTAATTCTTCAATTTTTATACCCTTTGGTGAAATTTTACGGAAATATATTAGTTTTTATATAATTTTTTTTTCAGAATAATTTTGGTTCAGAAAGTTGTACTTGGATTATAGTTGGTGTATTTACCCTCAGAAACGTTTTTCTTCTATCGCAATTGCACACAATATTTTATTTTTATGGCTGTGTGAAAGATAGATGAAAATGCTTTATTTTCCGGGTGATTTGAATGCTTCGAGCTAACTGCCACGATACATCACAAAGGTCGAAATCGAATATGTCTTGATGGAACTAGGAATGGCAAATGCATTTTGCGGCTGTGTGAATATTTTACGCTCTCTGCGTTACCAGACAGCACTTTGCAGATGGGCGGGAATCGATCTCGGCACTCATCGCTGCCAGAGGAACCCTTCGGCTATGAGCAGGAATTCTCACTGCATAATTTACGGGACACGTATTTTGTGGCGCTAGGCTTGACGAGGCCGATGTGTCAAGTCAGGGCTTTAATCTACCAGACTCTGTTGGTAAGAAAGGCAAATCTGGGTCGTTGCCAACTCCAACTATACATAGAATTGTTCCTGGTTAGTTAGTTAGTGGACCTCCCTCCCCTCTTACATAAGGAACTCCTTAACAATCCAATAATCGCTGCCTCTGTCAATGTGAAACGACAGGTTAATAAAAAACTTCTGGAAAAATAGATAAGATCATATTCTTTGTAAATCGCTATACAGGGGTCGTCTCGTATAAAAAATCTGATGTGTTGCACTCACATGACTTTCTCTACTCTACTAACCATTCTTACAAACTCTTATTCCTATATCTTCTTCGTGTTAGTTAAGATAAACATTTGTAAAATTTATCTTATTGCTTATTTCCTTGTAGGTACAAGGGGAATATTAGAATACTTCCGCTCTCTTTGCACGGCTAAGATATAAAAAATCATTTGGACATAAATTGCGTTTCAGCAAGATCTACATTTTTGTATAGTAAGATTTGGTCTATCTCTAACGGTTTAACAGTTATGCAAAAGTCATCCAGAGTAAATAGGACTACAGGGGCTATAGCCAAAAAATTCAAAATACACCTTTAATTTGTCATAAAATATCTTAAACTTATAACATTTTAATCCAAATTGTCCATTTTCGAAAAATTGTCCATGTTACCGTTATCCAGGTCTGCCACATCCAAAGTTTGTTTGGTATAATTAAGAAAAGCAGTCAAACTGAACAGTGTTGTACAAAGATCCAAGTCGGATTACATTCAGCAGGAAGAGAATAAAAGAAGAATAGTGTAATGGGCATTCCGAAGATGAAGTTTTTTCACTTAACACAATCTACAATTCGTCGTGAGCTTGTAATTCACAGCAGTTATTTCCTTTCGTAACCTTAAGCCACACTTCATTGTCTTTCTACTCTCGTTCTGTCTCATAAACAGCTGACCTCACACAACAAACAACTCCGACGCGACAACTGAAGGTCCAAAACTGTTTCTGACGATACACACTCTCTCTACACTGTGTTTACACAGTACACAGTTTAACTGTAACAACTAGCCTCTGTCGCCGACCCGACTCGCTTATATAGACCAGCCGAATTGCTGCAAACTCTGGAAAATATATCTGTTCTCGAAACTTTTAGTAAAGAATTCCGGCAGTAAACAGGTTCTAGAACTGTCTAGTATCGCTTTCTTCTGCCGTGCTCATAGTCGTCTTTATTCTGGGCCCTAAATTCTCGTCGGGACGCGTATTTACAAGCAGTTGTGTGAAGTAACTTGACCTTTAGCATCTGTTTGACGGGCGGCCGGCGTGATTCTATTGTTAATTATATCACAAATGCATTCAGCGGTATATTATCTTTTAAGTAGGATTTCATCTGACTCAGAATATACAATAAAACCATAGAATAGAATAGACATCTGGAGGGGGAAGCTCATTTTAATTCCGGGGCTTCCGGAAACGTCTACCTTCTAGGAGGGTACCAGCTGGCCACCCAAAGATTCGGGAGAAATCCTTGACACAGCGCAAACTCGATCGCACGCACTGTAACCCTGAAACATATGAAAGGAAATTAGTGATCTGGTAATCACTCGGTGCAAGGTCAAGTGAGTAATCACAATGAAACTGCTCAGACACAGCTTCAGCTTCACGTGCAGCATGCGACCGAGCGTTATCCTGGAACAGGAAAACTGTTTTACCCAACTTTCCCTTCCTTTTGCATTGAATCACCCTTTTGAGTTTTCTCAGTAGCTCCCAATAGTGAGCAGCTGTCGTCGGGATCCCACAGAACAGGTAATCGATCAACAGTACTCCCTTCGAATCCCGGAATATCGTTGCCATGACCTAGCCAGCAGAAGCAAAAACTTTTGTTGTTCGCTCATCCTTCGCAATAGGCGGTAGTGAAACCTCCATTGTTACCGCCGATTTAATTTCCAGTGCTGCCACTACACGCAGGCCAAGATTCCATGCAACTCCCGGACTTTTGCGCCTGCTGTGCGCATTTAAAAAAATAGTGTAACTTACTTTTTAGACACCCCTATTGTATTTTAGCCTCTCAACCCGAGACCAGCCAAATTAACTGTAATATACAATAGTTCCAACACACATTTGACGTCTTAAATACTTCCGTGAAAAGAGTGTTTAACCATTCGTAACATGAATAACTGAAAAATCCTCTTTATTATCCCTATGCCGTGAGAAATAGGGTAGTTATGGTGCCAAAAAGACACGATAATCTTGGATTTAAGCTGTGGCCAATCTCAGTTGTGAAGCTGCCTGGCTGAAGCTTTTCCTTCCCACAACTCAGAGGACGATATTGGGTAGTTTTAGATCCTTGAGTTCATTTGCGCATTCAGCTGGCTGACGTCACAGCACCGCTCGTATTATTGCATTAACTGAGGATTTACCCAGTTTCCCATTCCATCCCTCCTCTCTATGTTTCTCTGTTTCTCCATTTATTTGCTCATATTTCTGCCACGGTCTCCCTTCGTATTCCCTCTAGCGATGAGCAGAATATGACGTAACTGTTAGATTGTAACACCTACTGGAGAAAGACAAAACCAGTTACCCATACCTGTTACCAAGTAATGAAGACAGTAACTGGTTATTCTGTTAACGGTTGCCGAGTTTGAGGGAATTATAGTGGATCTGCTCTGAGAAATACACTTTTGTATTACTCCACGCAACACGCGGATAAGCATATAAGAAATATTAATAAACAAAAAATTTCAAACTAAATAAAATTTGAAATTTTCGTCCCTCTCACTCTCTCTGTCACTCTCCCACTCACTCACTCTCACTCGCTGTCACTTTGTCTCACTTATTACTCTCACTGTCTCTCTCACACTCTCTCACTCTATCAGTCTCTGACTCTCACTCGCTCTCGGTCTCTCGCTCTCTTTCACTCTCACCCCCTCTCTCACTCTCGCTCTCTCACGCGCATTATTCTAAAACTGGTTCTTTTTATACAAGGAGTCTCAAAACTTGTACCTATTTTCAGTGAAATATCAATATTGAATTCTTGGATGGAATGCAATATTTCTTTTACTTAACAATAGTTAACTAACTGCTGGAATATTCGTTAGGTTGAGTTACCGGAGAAGGCTTTTTGTGGGTCCATTTCATTCTTTGTGCGATAACTAACCAGGTTAAAGGACATTAAGGCTTCAAAGACTCCACCCCCCCCTCCCGCCACCCCGTAAGGAGGGAGAAAGTAAACATTTAGTAGGCAGACGTCTGTTATGCAGATTCTGGAGCCTCTTAGACATCTCTGGTGCAAGATAACGTTTGGTAGACATTAGAAAGTGGCTTTGATGTGTTTGGCTACAATGTGTTTTATTCAAATCGATTTGAATCCGGTGTTTCCATGCAACTGAGTTATACTTCTAAGAGCATCGGATACAAGTATTCAGTTAGAATTGAATCCGGAATGAGAACTCAAATCGATTTGAATTCCCCATGGAAACGTAATGGTTACTTCTACTTAATTATCTGCATGAGCCACTTCAGGAACAGTGACATTGATTACCCCTGGCTTTCCAGATTTCTTCTTATTAGTAACAGAACCAGTTTGCTCAAACAAATCCACATACGAATGGAACGTATATTGCTCTTAAATTGTTGGAGCTCTAAATTGTCCTTATAGCGGCTAGAATAAAATTATTAATGTTTTACTCAACAAAACTATATCCATGGTAACGGTGAACAGAAGAAAACCCATTATTTGCCCTGTGTGTAACATATTTTGTTTTTATCCTATCTGAAATATTAGCGGTTTAAACTTTGAAATTCACTTTTCTAACCTATCTTCATTCAAATGTTTAAACCTCTAATCTTTCTTAAGTTATATTTCGTTTCTCTGATCTAAGTGCATTCTTTTTTTCCTCTGGAACAATCTATCATGCTTATCGAATAAAAAGCTTTTCCGTGTTCAGTATTCCCGGTAGAGGAAAAAAACTCAATTCCCTGAAACAACTGCAAGATGGCGGGAAGGTGCATCTTGGTCGTCTATACCTCGGGGTTTAAATTATTTTTAAGTTTAAGTTTATGGACAGTCCAATATGTATACGCTTTAGTATTCAAAAAATTCACATTCATATTTCCAAGAATACAAATTCTCCATGTAGTTTTCAAAAGACGTGAAACAATTCCATGAATTTGCCTTTATTCATCAAACGTCGCAAAAAGTGGTGCTAGAATGACCTAACCTCACTTCCAACTTGGCTTGCCTTGCCTCTAGCTTTCATTTGCATAATGTTATTGCCTCTTAAACAAGGATTTACTACACTGATAGTTTCTGTCGATTTCGTTTTTCTTTTGCCGGGGTTGGCCTTTTAAGTAGCGTTTTAGACAATCTTTTCCAAGCTTCCGTTTTCATTTGCAAACAAAAGCTGCAGTCGTGACGTTCTTTTGTTCATGTCCTGCATTAGTTTTCTTTGCATCATAATATGCAGTTTTCAGCATGTAATATTTCAAAACCGTGATTCTGAGGGAGGTTTTGTTGCTTACCTTTTCTTGAATATTGTCTCTGATCCTCAAAGCAGCAGACTCTATTTCCTGCTTTACTTTCCTGTTCTCATTTTCATCTTATTTTACTGCACTCCGTACGTTTTTAGTTTTATTGTTAACGTTTGCTCTGAATAACGCTGTTTTTGTGATCTTCAGTGTATAAGGGCGTACCCTATGTTATAGTGACATTTGTGGTCCCAAATTCCAGATAAATTCCAGCATAGTTCTAACTTAATCCTCGGATGCACAGTTTTGGCAACAAAGCTATACTATATTGTCATTTAACAATAAAATATTGCTAGTTATTTATATCATAATTGAGAAACAAATCCAGTAGTCGGATACCTGTCGTATTTTAGAGTTGTAATGAAGAGAGATCTTATTTTTTATAATAGTTTGTATAGTTGATGCAAGTGAATTATGGATTATCAGTGAACGGTGAATTAGTATTTTGGAAAAGCTACTGGTCCGCATATCTCGTCACCAATGTAAACGTTCTCCGACATCAAAGTTGGTAAAAAGGTATCTGTTGTCATGTTTCGTAATACCTGCGCTTACCCTGAGATTAGGACCTCAATTGTGCAGTCAGGGAAGATTAAAATGCTTTCTTGGATTCAGGGGGCCTTGAAACATATCTTTCTAATAAACTTTCGACACCGAATTTTTTGCTGGAATACTACTACTTACTATATATGGTAGAGAAAGTCTTACTTGTTCATTTTTTTGATTTTAATGGAATTGCAGTAGGAATACAGCTGCTGATAATACGACGGTTGTGTTTTCGCGCCATTTATCGACCAATGAGCACCATCGCTAGGGAGTAAAGAGGAAGCGAAACCGAGGGTTGGAGAAAACACAAAGCTACCCTGTCCTTTACTTACTGCTCATCTCGATGATGGTCCATTGCAGCCTCAGCAATGTTGTGGAACATCACGTGACAATGGCCAGCACATAATATGCATTAGTTAGAAGACCTCGGAGTTTTGAAAATGCAAAAGCACGCGCGGCGGGCGGCCAGATAGCCGCCTCGACGTAATATATTGCGGAAGAAGCATTCATACGTAATTAAATTACACAGGTCCGCAGATACAGATCGCTTTTCTGACCAGAGTAAATTAGATCTGCAGAGCCGAGTTAGCTTAAAAAATGAAAACGATTCTCACACACAAAATTACAATTCAGTGACCGAAGATAAAAGTATTGGTCGGTATGAATCAGATAACTGGACCGTTTCCAAATATAGCTCATCTCGGCAGATAATGGGCTGCATCATTGTTGAATAAAACCAACTTCCGTGTGTTTATTTTTTTGGTAGCTCAGCGTGATCAACTATCCAGTGTTTCGAGAACTGACAGGTTTCATAAAAACACGAAAACAAAAATTAATGCCCTTCGGTAATGCACTTTTTCTGGCTTTCCTATTTCGCATGCGTGCCCTTATTTAGAGAAGGGGTTGGGATACACGTAATGCATTCTGCTTTTAGGTTATAAAGGTTACATCATATCACAAATTTTGATTTCCTTAATTAAAAATATGTAATGTAAAATTCGCATGGTTTTCTCTTTCAACTATCGTTCCGCTGAAAAAATTTATACCAATATTTCATTGGAAATGTAGCCTTCTTAAAAAAGTCATGTTTGTTTTAAGCATAACTGAGAAAAAATGTATTAAAAGCCAAATTTTAGCATTTTCAGCAACTTCTACGTATGCCACACAGAGTTTTAAGACTTCTCTTCAAATGGACGTTTTTCTAAATATTTGATTTTCTCAGAAACGGGTCTAACGATCTTGATTAAAATTATGTAACGAAATGACAAATCCAGTCTAGTAACTTTTATATCGCTTTTTCTTCTCATATTCTGCACGAAAATGCAGTTCTCCTCTACACGGACACAGTCTACAGTGTTTCGTGATATTACAACACACAACTGTTTTCTTCTCGTAGCCTTGACTCGCTCCTTTCACTGTCTTTCTTCACTTTCTCTTTCTATCATACAGTAACTCCGACGATACAATCACTCGACGCTCGTTAGAACTTCTTCACTTTAGCGCGGCGTATTTTTAATGACAGTACAACACATACACCCACAAAACTGTCTCTCACTCACTGACACTGACTGACTCATGTCTCCTCACCTCCTTATATAGTGAGGATGACGTAACATGGATCTGTTTCGACTTCCACAAACACGCCGGCGCCGGGTGTCTCTCGAAGCTTCCAGCAATACTTTGTTATAAACCGCGCTCATTGTTGTTAGCCACAACTTGGCCTTGAGCGCCTTTATTTGCTCGCCGTCCTTGTACGTGCTGTGAAGTAGCTTAGCCCGACCGTCGTTTGTTGTCCGCCGCGCACCGTAAGAGATAGTCAAAAACTTACTGTATATACATATAGATCTCGTTAAAAGACATACTTTGTCAAGTACTTTTTTGGTTGTTAACCATTTCCAAGATATTCCCTCTTATTGGTTTTAATTTTAAAATACTTCGTTTTTATAAACAGGAAGTCCTTTTTTCTCTTTCTTCTTCATACTGGATGTATAAAGAGAATGAAATTTTAAAGCTATAATATACCGACCAGCTCTTTAAAATGACTAACACATTAGATTTAAAGGAAGTCTCAGGATATGCTACATTTTAGTTTAATTATCAGTTAGTAAGATTTGTATCGATGTCCAGAACAATTACTTACATTTATATGATACATACGAACTTTAGGCTGTTCGCTGATGACCCATATTTGGTCGAATTATTTGGAAATGTGAATGAAAGTTGGAAAAACAACGCATTTCATGGCCTATTCATTAGACTGTGTGGAAATATCCGGTAATCTCAACCAAATTGTGGTAAAATAAACATTTCACTGCTCATTTTATTTAAACACAAAGAGAGTAAAACAATCGACGTATTACAGACCTCCAAAAAGCGATCCACATTGTTTACCATTGCATGTAATAAAGTCAGAGCCAAATATTTGCAGGAGAAGGTCGTGTAATCTGTTCGGGAAAGTTAACGCAAGAACAAGCAGTGAATGGGCTATATTAAAAGTAATAACATAACTGGAATATTAGCAAAAAGGAATTATGTAACAGAAAAATGTCTGCAAAACTGTTTCCATAACAAGCTAGTGATGAAACTACCATTGCTAAATTCAGTTTATTCAAAATGGCATTTAAAGCCTGTACTAGGCCTTTAAATGATTTTGATTAAAATGGCATATGTTTAAATAATATTTGTATTACAAATGAAATGTATATCTTGAATTTTCTGGCCATAGCCTACGTAGTCCTGTTTACTCTGGATAACTTTTGAATAACTCGTAAACCATAAGAATAGGTATTACTGTTCAAAAAATGTAGATCTCGCTAAAGCACAATTTATGTCTGAATAAATGTTTCTATATAGTGAGCCATTTCGGAGATATTCCTTGTTATGTGTGTGAGTTTCGGAAAACTTAAAACTTTCGTGAAATGGAACATCGTTGTTCATTTTTTAAATGTTAAGCGTGCAAAGAGAACGGAATCTCAAAGCTTTAAAAGATTTGACTATCGCACAAAGCCTACTGTATTCTAATATTCCCCTTGTACCTACAAGGAAATAAGCAATAATTTCTGTAAATGTTTATCTTAACTAACACGAAGAAGATATAGGAATAAGAGTTTGTAAGAAGAGTTGGTACAAGAGCAGAGAAAGTCATGTGAATGCAACACACCAGAGTTTTCTCCAAAGAGCCTGTGTGAAATGAAATCGACATGCTGACGGCCATACCTGACAAACTGAACCCGGAGGAATACCGCTCCAGCGTCGGTTCGTCCACCAAAAATCTCACATGCGATTCCCTGGGATCGAACCTGGGCCGCTTTGGTGAGAAGCGAATGACGCTTCTGTTACTTGTACGAGAAAGACTAGTAAGGATTTGGCGTATTTGTGGTATACCCGATTGCGCGCAGTAGGCTTGTTTACAACTTAGTACCTCGCGCGCAGTTAGGAAGAGCTTGAACCTTTTGCGTGGAGTCGGGACCCACCCATTGGAGCCAGTTGCTTGTGAGACAAAGACGGTAGTGTGGTGCAAGATCACAATGAATTTTAAATTGTGTGAACCATAAAGCAATGTATTTTTGTGATTCAGTTTGAGAAGGGAAATAAAGTGACAGAAAAAGTAAATTACTTCTCATTAGTAGTATATTTTAATACAAGTGTGGTAAGTGCTTCATTGGCAAACGAGAAGTTTGTGCTACCGGAATTATGAATTGATGAGATTAATAGTTTTGTAAAGAAAATGTTGAAGTAGATACATAATGGCAGTAATTGATTTCTATATGTTAAACCCAATGCACAATGTCAGGAGCACGAGAAGCGCGCGTTAACGTTGCAGTGTCTTAGCAAAATCCATGCTACTGGAGTCAAACGAAACCGCGTCAACATCCATCCATGCTGAATATTTAACGTGGGCCCTTCCCATCCTTTACCACAGGCTGTTTTAATTGCTCACGGTGTTCAGCTTTGAATGTATGGCCAGTCCATTATATCTCCTTTGATCGAGCCCAGCTATTTGAGTCGCTTGCCTCAAGGTGCACCTGAAATCGGCTTACGCAGTAGAGGAAGGTTGGGCTGTAAAGGGTTAAAGTGGGATGGTGGCGCCAGGTAAAGGGAGTAGGGCTGGGCGTGGCAACGGTGATTAACATTTCATTAAGAGCATAAACCCTGCGCACTATATCGGCTGTATTTTTAGCACTCGAAAACACAACTGTACGTAAACGAACCCTCTATTGCATGAAATATTTCTGAATACATCTGTCATAGGCATCTTAAAGAAACTAATTGTTAAAGGCCAGACGAAACGGATTGGTCATCCATTTAAAGCGAAACGTCGAGTTTAATATTAGTGACTGCAATCAAATGTGCCTATAGTAAAGGATGGGGAGGGACCACGTAAAATAACCAGTCATATGGTACCTGTGGATGATGGATGGGTTACATTAGACTACAGTTGCATCGATTATGATTTTTAAAAAAGACAAATAGAGAAACTACAATATATAGTATAGTGTTAAACGACAGACAAAAATGTATTTCACTTTAAAACGCAATTGTTCCAAATACCTTTTCTGTTGTATAAAAGTGTCTGAGATACCCGTTATTAAAGCTTCGAGCTTTTCATTCTTTTAAAGTACAGTTGTGTAATTACTTGAAACTTCGGCTGCCCGCTTTTCTGTTAATCCAGGTTTATTAAGCGTTTTAGCAAACCAGCTTTTTCAACATTGGAAATTAAATTTCATTCCAACTACACAACGTAATAACCAATATTTTTCATTAGCTTTCTACGTAATGAATTTCCGTCTCTTGTGCTACAGAACCTTAAGCTTACATGAAACACAAAAAAACGAGACTTACTATTCACTTTGATGTTAGCGACATTTAGGAAGCGGTGGAGATTGTTCACAGTTAGGATTCAGATTCAGATTTCCCGGGTTAAAAACCCTTGAGCCAATCAAACTAACACTTTTTTCTCTTTACTGTGGGATTCCTCGAAGTCGCCAACGTAAATATTGCTTGAATATTTAAAACGACTACCCAAATTTCCACCTAAAGTTTAAAACAATAGTACAAATGAAAAATAGATGGTAACAGTGAATCTTATGCCATCTATCCAGAGATAACGAAAGCAGATAGACTGAATAACACCCTAATGCCATCTGTCCTTCAGAGGTGGAGGTACAGTTGCCCTGCACTGAAGCAAGATGGTATGGATACAAATGAGACCCTGAAGGCTTAAATGTCCAGCACACACATACTACGATTATCTCCAAACAATCCCTCCCAATATAACTACGTATTTAAAGCGACGTAAAAGAAATCTGTTGTGTTGCACTCACATGACTTTCTCTACTCTTGTACTAACCATTCTTACAAACTCTCATTCCTATATCTTCTTCGTGTTAATTGATACAAATTATCTTATTGAGTGATAGTCAAATATTTTAAAGCTTTGAGATTCCGTTCTCTGTGCACGGCTAAGATACAAAAAATGAGTAACGATATTTTATTTGACGAAAGTTAAGTATTCCAAAACTGACACAAATAACAAGTAATATCTCCGAAGTGGTTCGTTATGCAAAAAAATATCCATTTATGCATAAAAAAGTATTGTAAAATATTACTATGACAAATAAAAAACAAACTACCAAACATTCAACCAGTAATTCCCGAGTATTCTTGAAAAATGGTAGCTGCAACCTTCATATTGATTACGGAACATGATTGTCTGGCAAAATATTTGAATAGAATTGGGATATATTCTTCACTACTGTCCTTTATGTGATCTGCAAGAGGAAATGGACCAAGACCACCTTCAAATATGTCCGGCCACCTCTAGTGCCCCACCCAATTGGAGAGCAAGAGGATTAATGACTTCGTTTGCAGAAATCCAACATTAGCCAACCAGAAATCCAACATTAGCCAACAACATCTTCTGTATAGTAAGATTTGGTCTTTATCTTATGGTTTACCAGTTACGGAAGTCATCCAGAGTAAACAGGACCACATAGGGTATATACGGAAAATACAAAATACACATTTCAATTTCTATAAAAAATATTTTAAAACGTATGACATTTTAATAAAAATCGTTAGGCATTTTCGAGAAAATTAAAATGTTCAAAATATTTTCCATTTAAAGCGTAGTTTAGGTTGGAGGAAGGCTCCTCAAAATCTCCATATCGCATCCTTGAAGCATGTGAAACTTAAATACATAATTTGGTTTTTGACCGAGTTTTCGTTTTCTATTGTATAGTAAGATTTTGCCGATCTCTTACGGTTTACCAGTTATTCAAAAGTCATCCAGAGTAAATACGACTACAGGGACTATAGCCAGAAAATTCAAGATATACATTTCATTTGTCATAAAGATATCTAGACATATGTCATTTTCAAGAAAATCAAAATTGCTCTCCATAGACACACACCGACGGACGTTTTTCTAGAAGTGTCTTTTTGAATTCATGGGACCGCAAAATATATATTTACGCTGAAATGTTGACATCGAACTTTTGGGTTAAATGCAATACTTCCTCTATAAAAGCGCCTAATAGTGGTATTAGTTCTGTTAGTGAACAGATTAGGAAACAGTTAAGTGTAAACAGCCTAGTTAATGGGATAAACAGACTTTCAGAACAGCATGGCCTACACAGCGAAAGTAAAGTACAGCGTATTTGTTTAAACAGCTTTATGAACTATAGGGGGATATACAACGAAGATAGATGACAATTTTCCTTGGAGAGAGACGGGCGTAGCAAAATAGTTCCTGTATGCGGCACATTATTATCAGAGTTCTGCTTATTAAATTTGCTTTCCTGTACTCTCCAATCTCCCTAAAAGGTATTAAAACTAAAAGATAATCTGTAGTCCTCCCTTTATGGTATTACAATAGACAGGAATTGGAAAAAAGCCCTTTTTGTGAGTCCTTTAGCAACAAAACCACGACCACTGAACGCTAGAAGTGCTTAAAATGCAGGAAAAAGTAAATCAACAAAAGCGAATATTATAGAGGCAATTCCGCAAAGGCTTCTCTTATGATTGTACACTTCAATGATATCTACATTTTCCTTGTAATTAGCTTTTGTGTCTCTCTTGATTCTTTTCCAGTTTACATAAAATCCAATTGGAATGAATGGAATCGTTATTCGGAGACCATGGCTGTTACATGTTAGAGAGCTTCTAGAAGACGCCATCTTGGGGTTTACTCTGAACTGGTTAAGCAAAGTGCAACAATATTTGACTCGGGAGATCTGGGGTTCAGAACCCGTGGGTCAGGTAATCCGACTGGGGCTGCATATCTAAAATCAGACCCGAATTCTTACAAACTCTTATTCCTATATCTTCTTCATGTTAGTTGAGATAAACATTTGCAGAAATTATCTTATTGCTTATTTCCTTGTAGGTACAAGGGGAATATGAGAATACAGTAGGCTTTGAGCGATAGTCAAATCTTTTAAAGGTTTCCCTTCTCTTATTACGGTTAACATATAAAACAATGAAGAACGATGTTCCATCTCTGAAATGGTTCACTCTACAAAAAATTAATTTTAGCATAAATTGTGTTTTGAAAGATATCCACCTCTATCTCTTACGGTTTACCAGTTGTGCAAACTTCATCCAGAGTAAACAGTACTACATGGGCTATATAGTCAGAAAATTCAAGATAAATTTCTTTTACCATAAAATATCTGAAACATGTGATCATTTTTGAAGAAATCAAAATTTTCGAAAAATGTTTGATATCAAGGTTAGGTTATGTTGGAGGAATTTTGTTCACAATCTTGCTGTCACATGCTTAAAACAACTTAAATGCCAACTTTGGTTTGTAACCGACTTCTCGTTTTTAAGTTATGCTGTACACACACACACACACACACACACACACACACACACACACACACACACACACACACACACACACACACACACACACACACACACATACGCACACACACGCACGCACACACAGGCACAAACACGGACTTTTTCTAAAAATTATTCTTTTGGATTCAAGGGGCCTCAAAATGTATATTTTCGATGAAATCTAGACATCGAAATTTTGGGTTGAATACAAATATTTGAAACATTTGGTCATTTTTGAGGAAGTAGAAATTTTCTAAAAATTTTTTACATAAAGGTTAGGTTAGCTTAGGTTAGGTTAGGTTAGATTAGATTACGTTAGGGTGGAGGAATTTTCTTGATAATCTTTGTGGAGCGTTCTTAAAATGTATTAAACTTAAATACCAATTTCGGTTTTTAACCGACTTCTTGTTTTTGAGTTATGCTGTCCACACACACACACACACACACACACACACACACACACACACGCGCGCGCGCACGCACAAACACGGACTTTTTCTAAAAATTATTCTTTTAGATTCAAGGGGCCTCAAAATGTATATTTTCTATGAAATCTAGACATCGAAATTTTGGGTTGAATACAATTGAATTGAATTGGCAGAGAAAGTAAAGGTTTCTAAAGAAAGAAATAGTAGACTTGTGGAATAACTTCTAGCTAAGCGAGAATCGAACCCGGAACTTATCGCGTAGCAGGAATGTTCTTTACGGACTGAATTTGAAAACACGGACACATACTGATGAAAGTGCAAGCTCGCCATTTTTAAAAATACCCCTATTGCATACAGCGATATAAAAACTTCTACTTCCAGTGAAAATTCGTAATTAAATTTTTTGTTGCAAAAGCAATATTTAGAATAGTAGTAAAGAACATAAAGCGCTTGTGTTTGCTGAAACATGGTGCGAGTGGTGGTACTTGAGACCGCCTGCAGAGCCCCCTAAGGGACACACTATAGGCTCAATTAGAGAGACGAGTGGAACTGAATTCAATTAGGGTTTTCTGGATGTGGACATGATTTTTCAATTCCACTTAATGCCTAGCTTGTTCGTTTGCCAAGCGTCGCGTTTGTTTTGTTTGCACCCTCGCCGCCCGCCCGCCGGTCCGCCGGGAAGGGAAAATTGTGTCAACTATGGCGTCGGAATAGCTGCAACCTGCTCCATTTATTCTCATTTTACTACGTACATTTGTCACATTGCGTGATAAGTCGCAGTGCCCTCGCGGCAAATTAGAGCAAGCATTCGGAGATGGTAGCTAAACTGTGTTTGCCCTTAATGGGGGATGTGATTTTAGTTTATGAAAACTTGTGCGTGTGTTGTTTACGTGTGTATGTGCTGCGGATACACTTCCAACAGCTTCTCAGTGCACACGCTGGGTTATCCCTGATCGCAGTCTTACTTCGCTCTTTTATATTGATACCGGACCAGCCTCACTCTGATTATTGCCTAATGTAACATAGGCTTTTTATGTGGGCAAACTTTTACTTCATTCAAGTTTGTTATACATTGAGGAGAATGACATTTTGACGTGCAAGAGGATCAGCAATGAACGGTATGTACTATTATTTCATAACCGTCCCTTGTTATTTATACAATTAATCCACATAACTTTCTTTAAGTTCACATGCTAATTTTTACGAGTGCCACAATGAAAAAAATTATACACATGTTAAATAGAACGTTTTATGCAGCACTAAAGTGCGTAAAATAATTAATAAATTTGCTAATTGTAAAATTATAATGTATCACATTATGCAGGTTTTCTTACAGGCACATAATGCAGGAAGAAACTAAAAATGACAAATAACAAATACTGCTGAAACGGCTGACGCCATAAAAAAGCACAAAAGATTTTATTTAAGATAAATTCTGTATTTTAAAGAGATACATTTTTTATCAGTACGCTTATGTTTATTTGAAAAAAATTACTGATTATATAAAATTCCTTCCGAATGAAACTCCCAAAAATGTCAATACATGCATTTTGGTTATCGTGTAAATATCTTACATATATGGGACGTTAACGTCTTGTGAACCACTTTTGAGAATATCGAAAATTTCCAAAAATTCTCCATATAAAATGAAGTTTAGGGTAGAGTATTTACTGGAAAATATTTGTACTACATTTTTGAAGATACTTAGCTTAAATGCAAGTTTGGTATTTACTAAATATTTCGTTTCTGAGCTAAGGTCCTGGAGGACACGTGCGCGCGCATACACGGACTTTGAAGTTTTAATTAGAATGCAATACTAGGTATGTGTTAGAAGAATTAAAAATCAGGGGATCAAAGCACCAGAATCTTGTAAACACCACCTCTAAAGCTGAAAATCCTGCCTTTAGTCTAGACATTTGTGAAGTTAATTTTATGGTCAAAATATGTAAAATATTCAGAGAATTAAGCAAGTTTATCTACTGAAGCTAAAAAGTATGTTATTGGCTCTATGTAATTCACTGCTACCAAAAAGTTTATATTGGGATTTCACCGTGGAAAAATGTTTGATTCTTTTATTTTCTGAGCAGATTTTGATTAGAAGAGGTTTAAGATACTTTAAGAATAAAATATACATGTATCTTGGCTTTCTGAAAATAGGTTATGAGGTTTTGTTCATTTGCAAGAAACTGCATTTTTACGATGTGTAAGCCATAAATATTAATAATGTAGGTCATTTTAAAACATATTATTTTAGATAACTTGCTTTGCTGCATCAATCATTTCGAAAATATCCCTTATTACTTTAGTTGTTAAATACATGTTCATTCTTAAAATGATGTCGCTCTTCAGTTGTTTTTTGTATTGTTGGGAACAAGGCCACTATACTCAATGAAAAAGCATTATATTCTGTGACAGAATATAGCACTTGTTAGTATTTTATAACGCATTAGAACACGTATGATTTTCACTTGATTTTCTTCTTTCTCTAACAACGATATTGACCGTCCAGCTTCAACATGGTGTGACGTAGGAAAATCTGGGATGCCTTATCGCAGACCCGGTGATCGCGTGTTCTTTAATGGGCTTCCTGTTTTTTCCTTATGAGCAGATTATTGCGCGCAATAACCATTTCCGAGACGTGGCCTGTGAAGAAATATTTCCTCAATCTAACAACCTATGCAACATCCTAGAATGCGGCGATAGTGCCTTCGTCTATAACATAAAATGTACAGTTTTGTGACTTTTTACACTTTGGTGTTAAATTTTTTTAAAGAAAACCTGTTCATTATATGAAGATGTCCATTATTTGATTTTTTACAAATATATAAATATAATTTACAAATAAATATGTTTTATAATATCGTAACGTTTTTATTTATTTTCATATTATGGTGCTATTTAACAATAAGATAAGGTATTACTAGCTATTTGTATCATAAATGTGTCAGTTTACTTCAGTATTATTGTAGTATCATTTCTTTTTTAAATCCAAATCCATGCAACTGTAGTCTAATTTAACGCCTCATCATCTATACCTATCGTCTCACCATTTATTTTACGTGGACCCTCCCCATCCTTTAAAGAGACAGCCTACGAGTCTCACTGCCTGGCGAGCCACCTATGTAATTGCAATACATCCTGGAAGCAGTGCTAAATGTGCAATTTATGGCTCAATGACACCCGCATTGTTGCATAGTTTATTCATATAAAATAAAAAACTCAAAAACGAATATAGTTTTTTCGCCTCTAATTCTGCTAGGCGAGTTTTTGTTGTGTTTTACAGCACGCCTGTAGAATTGTTACTAATGATTTGGCCAGAGCGACAAATTATACTCAGTTTGTCAGCATACTGTCCACGCAAGCGATTATAGTTCAGTATAGACTATTAAGCATGTACTCTGCCCCATTGATTCTATAAATGGCATTGTTGAAAAATGGGAGTGTCTCGCCGTGCAGTAAGTTGGCTTTGCACGTCATAGCCTACAATGATAAATGATTTTCATCATGCACTCTTTAAATTTAACAACGTATATCATGCACTATTGTTGCACACCGTAAAATACCTGTCTCCATTTTAATTAGTCATTCGCGTGGTTAATATCGAAATGTTTTAGTGAGGCGAGAAATGAAATTACGCACGACTTGTTCATTCGATGTTGCATTTATTTGAAACGTGTGTGGTTTATGCTTTATATAACATGGAATATCCATTTGAGTTTTTGTTAAACATATTGAAACTTCAGCGCACCAAAGAAATAATCCAGAGTAACTTTAATGAGAAATACTGGTTTTCGCAGTGTCTCGTGTGCACGGGATTGTTGTTCGTAGAGATGGAATAAACAGAAATTGTTTTCCCAAGATAAAAACAAATATTTTGATTATATCCGTGTTTTAAGGTTAGTCAGGAAATTGAACCGGCTTCTGGGTGTAAACAGGTCGCTTGCTTGCAGGGTGGTTTAATTTTTTGGGAGTTAATTCTGATTGGCCTAAACTCACATAATAAACATGGCCTGGTGTTTGTTTACATTCACAAGAGACCACGCTGCGGTGTTTGTTTATGTACTGAACCTGTGAAAGTGACACCTAGACAATTTGCAGTGTTGCCAGCTTTATTTTAACAAGACTAAAATATCTCTGCAGGAAATGGTCAGAGGTAAAAGTCATCTCATTCCCATCTCCGCATTGTAAACATTGTAAACAAGAGAATATCTGTTCTAGGTCTAGTTATAATGCAACATGAATATTTAAATCCAACACTGATCACAAAGATATTTGGCGAGGTTATAAAGTCACACATCGATTAATTGGCTTATAGGGCAAAGGCAACAGTGCCCAATTTCTTGGTGGTTATAGAGTAAGGTAAGAAATAGGACAAAGCTATTCGTACTAAGGAAAATATGGAGATAAGGAAAATTGACATAACTTGCTTTGGGAAGAGCAATCCAACCAGATAGAAACGTAAGTGGAACTAGAAATATTGCGATAATACACAATAAAATACAGATATGCAATTTGAGCTTAAAGGAATGGAAACAGAAGATAACCGTATACATTATTTGCCAGAGTACTCTCGAGGGGATGAGACCCAAATGGTATTACGATTTTTATGAGCCAGGGAAACGAAAAATGTAAATATTACAAGAGACAAGATAGAAAAATAGGACACGGTAGGGAGAAACGGGGGGGAACAAGTGTGGGATGTGACCCTAAACTTCTGTCAGTCTTGGTCACAACTGGCTTTGAAAACTTACCGTGCTGGTCGAAAAACAAAAAGAGAAGTGCCTAGATGTCACCCCTAGACATCGATGCACTCGTAATTAAACACTCGTAAAAATAGTTATTTATTAAGGGAACCTGAACTGATATTTTAGCCTCTTTGGACAAAAAGATCGATTTTTGGATTTTATTGTAAAAAATGCACTATACCTTAAAGAATATGTCTGCGAAGTTTTAGCCCCACAGGAAGGGCAGAACACATACTTTGGATTGCATTTTTAAAGTGGTGCGCCTCTGCCTGTCTTTTAAATGGGCATACCTTAACTTGAAACTTATTTTTTTTAGAAAACAATTTTCTTACATTTTCATATTTTACTTGAAGACCTGTGAAGCATTAAGATCAGAAGAAACTACAGTTCAAAAGTATTGGAAAGCACGAATGCTAATGGCTTCATTGCCAGATGCAAGGCACTAGAAAACAACAACAACAACAACATTTTCATATTTAAAACATTTTACTAAGCTACATACTTAGATATTTTTTAAAATTAAAAATATTGTTTGTACCATTTTAAAAATAAACTTCAGATGAAATCACTCAAAAATTTGCATAGTAATTATTTACTTTAAGTAAAACACTTCATTGTAAGAATTTTGGCCTCTGATGCTTGGTTTATTTTATATGGTTTTTAAATGTAATATTCCAAAATTGGTACTATTTTCCCTATGTGTACATTGTTATAAAGTGCGAAATATAACAGATATCAAGAGTTAAATTAAAGCTTATATGCATTTCCATAAATGTGCAAAGTTTTATCAAAATATCTCAGATAGCTTTATGTGATAAAACCTCCATATGAATGCTGAGAAATATCCTGGGTAACATTTGAAGATCTGATTATTTTCTTTCTCTGGAAATGTTTGCCAGTCAGTGTACATAAACAAATATGGCTTCTATGAATTGCGTGGAATATAGCACCTCGTCTACTTATATGCAGCAGAGAAAGTAATCAAAAATTTACTTTTTTATCTCTAACTACAACATGTCCTCAATTTATTTAGTATATCTACTTTCTAAAATTTCCAAAGCATCTGTTTTTTATGCAATGAATACTTTGTATAAATTGTGTGTGACATTAGATTTTGATGGGTGAAAAGGCCCATCAGTGAGGTTATGTCTACGAATGAAGCAGTGTACAGAGCTAAAGTGTGTGCAGATTACGCTACTGAGGAGATCGACATTGATCCTACTTCAGGAGTATGAATGTTGAAGTGCATATTTCCCAGAAGAGTGGAGTATTTCTGCCCGCAACATTAAAACAGCACTTGGTGCCAAAGTAGTTCCGCATTAAGTGAGCTTACTGGTAAGCAATGTGTCGGGGCGGTTTACTGGAACGTTCATAATTATGAGATAATCTCTTTGAACTGGAGTCTCTCACTCGGAAAATTACGCAAGCAACTGACTACGCTGTGGCAGCATATTCGCACTTTTGGTGACGTGATCTGTAAACAGCCTGGACATGAAGTCTGGCTGCGACTGCTGGAGGTTAGGCAGAAAGTAGGGAGTCATGCTGTAGAAGTCAACCTTACAACAGTATACAGGGTTTCATGACGAGTGGTAGTAAGAATTTTGGAAAAGAAAACAACTTTTAATAGAAAGTTCCATGTAAGGAATAGTTTGCAGTGTGGGGATTTTCCTGAAAAGCTTTGTGCCGCTGAATTCAAGTACCATTTGGGTCTTTAAACGAGTATTCGTTTAGCAGTTATGGAGTTCACACACGTACGCACAAGTACATACACGGAACTTTTATAAAAATGCTTTTTCTTCTAATTCTACTGTCCCTTAACGTGTGTCTCAGGCCAAATATCGATGTTTAATTCTCTATCTACTACGCACGTGCTAGAGAAAGCAAAAGTACATCGGTGTTTGCGAGTTAAGTCTTTGTGCGTGCTTGAGCATGCGCAGTGTAAAGGAGAAAGCATGTGGAAAGAAACAAATAAGAACCTAAACAATGTAAAAAAAAAATTGAAATTTATGAAAATTCTTAAAATGTCTTTAAATATTATATATATATATATATATATATATATATATATATATATATATATATATATATATATAACTTTTAGAAATTGTATTGCAAATATGTAGATCACCTGAAGAAAAAATTGGTACTAAATGCTGATTCACAATCACTAACGATAATCAGAACGAGAAAGTTGGAATACGTGTTCACAGATGACGGAAGCTTTCCCGGGCTCCGGGAATAAGAAAGAAGACTTTGTCTAATTTTAACCTTGTTGTTCTCGCTTCCGGATACCACAGGGTAAATGCATATTGGGTAATGTTGCCCAATACGGGCTTAGGGACCGCGCAACGCAGGGCGCCAACGTATGAAAAATAAAAGTAGCGAGGAGTAGAAAGACATGATTTGAATGCCTTGGAATCGTGTAGTTGGCAATGCGTAAAGATGAAAACAGAAAACAAGCCGAGAAACTCTATTCTAGTTCATAATGAACAATTTCAACAACTATAAGGACACTACATAGCCCTTCGTTATCACCCAGTACTTGTTGGTATGTACAGGCACTCAAATCACTCCATCTTACCCTAGGGATCACAAGGGTGCTCTTTGCTTGGATACCTAGTCATTCTGGTATCTATGGTAACGAGATCGCCGATACATTAGCCAAATCTGCTTGCTTTTCCGATGAAATTTTTCCAATCACTGTACCCCCACGGGAATTATTTAGATCTGGCAGACATTCTCTTCTTTCTCAATGGATTCAGGAGTGGGAAGCCTTTACTAATACAGAACATGTTTTTTGTCCCTGTCTTCCACTCTTGCAGCCCCTCAATCGTCCATGGTTTGCTTCTTTACGTTACCCGCGTCACTTCATCTCACTGTTCTCGCGGATGCGTGTGGGTCACTGCTACACTCCGGCGTATTTGTTCCGCTATGGTTCTGGGAGCACACCTTATTGCAACTGTGGTCAAGAGGCCACCTTAGACCATCTTTTATTAGGATGTCCGAACCTTGCACACAAGGTAGAACGATTTTATTCAGACCTATACTCCCAAATTACAGTTTTTCCGGTGTCAATCAATTATTTATTGACTATAAAAAATGAGCGCGTTTTACAGGCGATTTTTCGTCATATACAACGTTGTGGTTTTCGATTTTGATATTTTCTTACTCTTTATTTTACTCCGATCTTCTCCTCTGAATTTTTATATCATATATCTTCAATTTCGTGCTGTTGGTACGACAAATTACTACCTCTATAGTTAGTGTGGCCGTATAGCTTCCGATAGAGCTCTTGGCCAAGGAAAGAAAGGAAAAAAAAAAAAAAAAAAAAAAAAAAAAAAACTATAAGGCTGAAAACTCAATTTATTTACTCGTACATTCTTCAATTAACCCCAAAAGATGTCGCAAATGCAACACGAAGCACACAATTACAGCATAAATGAGAATCCCTTCATATTACGTTCAAACAAATTAATTTATGAAGCACATAACCTGAAAACACCAGGGAATCATAAGCTTATACGGTTGTGCACCAGGTACATAACCTTAAATGTGAATATGTATTCGTAAATATAAGTTTATAAAAGAAATACAACGTTGCGTTAAGTTGTATTTTAGAGGCATAAACCGTAGGAGTGGAAATAAGTATGAAATCATAAGCCCATGCAGCTATGCATGAGTAAATACCTTAAATGTGATTATATTTTATAAATATACGTTTATGAAGGAAACAAAATGTTGCGTTTTGGAGGTATAAACCGTATAACCTGAATGTGGAATCATAGTCTCATGCAGTTGTGAATAAGATACGGTAGATGGCAATGCAATATGAATATATTACATAATCTACATTTACAAGAGTTGGACGTGATAGATAATTAATAAATAGATACTGAGAATAACAGCTGTTGTAAGTTACTGGTGTTATCAACGTCATTTGAAATACGGATTTCCATTAATAACAACAGCGAAAGAAAAATGAGGAAAAACCAAACCTTCAGTTCGTAACACTTTCTGCCATTTTAAATTTCCTTTATTTACACTATTCCACTATTTAGTTCCCGCTTCTATTCCATTGTTTCAGTTTTAGATTTCGCTTCCGTACCATTACGTATGTTCCTCTGTAATTCCTAGTAGCCAACCACTTTGTCCCGTAGTGTATTTCTTCATGTCAAGTTGACATTGTTGAGCGACATTGCACATCATCGGCAGCATTACCTCATATTGTTCATATTAGACTTTCGAATATAGAAATTTTTCAAGGGAGCCATGCCATGAAACACTGGCCAGCTAGAATAAATAGCATTGATTAGAAACAAATAAATTCCCAATGCGCAATATCGACCTTCACTTTCATTCGATAAGCTGACCGAGAGTATATTTTACCGTTCTCGTTGCTGGGATGTTGTGAACCAAAATACTGAGTTGCCCTTATCGTTCTAGCTACCACTACCGGGTGCTTGTGAACCAGCTTCAATGCTGTACAAGAGGAAATCTACACAAGTATTAACCTGGATTACCCCGGGGGTTTATACAACCCGCTAACCAACCTGTGTAGAAGTAGTTGCCTATATATCACGGGGCATTCATGGATACCCGTGTAGGTTAGGCAACCTGCATGAAACTAATACCTCTTACCTGTAATCCGTCAAGAGTAGAGAAGAATTGAAAAAAAAAAAAAAAAAAAAAAAAAAGCCTACCCTGGGAGTTTATGCAGCGTGGTAAGCAAGTGGTGTAGAAGTAGTTGCCTCCATATCACGGGGGAATCCGTTTGAGCTTGTAGTTAACCGTGGAGGTTAGGCAACCGGAGAAGACTGATCACCTCTCGCAGTATTACCATCTGCCAAGATAATAGGCACAAATTCACCATCTTCTTTCTGCGCCGCATTACGGAAAATTGCCTGAATAATCCTACGTTTACGTTTTCCCTTTAAACTCCATTGACGAATTGCTTAATTTCGTTTACCTTCCTCATCCGTTATGAAGTTATCGTACAATATTCTAGAGGGTTTCTATCTTTGTCCCTTACAATTCTATTGTTACTACTACTGCAAATTACGGTAGAGTAATCCTCAATGAAAATGTTCGAGTAATTTTAGATAAGGAAAATTATAACTGTTCTGCTATTCATCAGAGCTTAATGAAAATTTAATGTTTTACTCCCTTATGATACATATTGGTGATAAATTGTAATAAAGTTGACTAAATATAGCTATTTCTTAAATTAAAAGAGTAAATGTATGTAGTTTCATTATAGTAAATCAAGTCTTTGTAGGTATTTTGGTTTTTAATGCTTGGTTTATTTTTGTATGATTTTTGTTAAAATAATATTACAAAACTAACAATTTTTTACAATGTATGTGCTGCTATCAATTATAAAATGCAATATCTATCAATATAACCGTACATGAAATTTAAAACCTATATGTAGTTATACGAGTATGCAAATTTTCATCAAAATCTGCGTGATTATTTGTATTACTTTGAAAAACGGAAGTTTCGGAAAACGAAGCAAACATGAAATTTATATGGCAGTAAAATACTTCATAACTTGAGCATCAGGAAGTGAATTTCTTTCGAAAAATCAAATTTTTCTTTTTTTCTTTAAATTTTATAAAATTATTCAGTGCATTACCATTATAATTATTACAACACACAGCTGCTGTACAAATGAAAAGAATAAAAACGAAAATACATAAATAAATAAATTGCTAGAACGTTGTTGGTCGGCAGTACCTAGCCTCCTCTGTTCTGTGACCTCGTGACAGACTGACCCATCTCACTCCGCAACATTTTGTTTCCTGCATGAAGGTTCGCTCCACAGTTATAACAATTAATATCCACAATCTACACTAATAAACGAATTTCTAATACGTAAAGAAAGTAAAAATTTACATTGAGGGGTTACACGATCAGCTTCGAGTAAGACTGGAAGCACCTGAAGTTGTATCTTTCCTAGCCATTTAAAGTTAAGTTATGCAAGACGGTGATTAGACGCTGGGTTAAATCCCTCTGGCAAAAACATGCCCCTTCTAAAGCAGCACGTGCGCTGGTGTTTAATGAGGAAGGATCTTAAACCGTTATATGTAGGACGTTAAGCTACTTCTGACAGACAGAGAGACAGCTGCACAAATAACATACGAAAAAACCTTAAGTTGTCACTTTTGTTGAAAATACACCACTTGTGTTTTTTGTGGAGAATAGGGAGCTTAACACCCTGATCAGATATATACGTTAAACTTTATTCTGACGTCATTAACTCTACGTCCAATCAGAAGCCAGCTTGGATAACGTAGCACTTAGCCGAGCGGCCACGTGGGCAATTATGGAAGTGTTATTCGCCCACAACTATCATGTCTGGAACAAGACTTCGATTTACAATAAGACATCAATGAACAGTGTTGCCAACACATGATTCATTATCCCGTCAGACCGTATTTTCTTTCAAAAATAAAAATTAAACTAAAACTTCTATCAAACATGACTTTCTTTTCGCTCCGACAAAGATTTAAAAATCAGCCAAACTTCGTAAAATAGAGAAAAAGAAAATATATTTCATACCTTATCGTAACTAATGTTGATTAAATTTGAGTTGTACTCGTCGGTATGCAGTCATCGTACCAACTTTCATCAAAACATTTTCTGGCAGGACTTTTTCACACGATTAAGTCCGGTGATTGGTTTTAAGTCTGTTCCTGAGGGAAGTTTTCACATTACTTAATACACCAAATTATCTTATTTTCTAAATACAGATCGCTTAGCCTTCTTTTCTTACATGCTTAATCAGGCAATTATAAAATAAGAAGAAAAACACTATAAAGTAACTAACATACAACGAGGCACCGAATTAGAACTCTCTGCAGAATTAATACTGATTCAAGTAAAGCAAATTGCTTTGCCACGTTCATTGCATGACGTCATTATATAGAGTATGATATTTATGTGTATGTTAGTGAGTAGAGGCACATATCTTATCTTTGCTTACAGAAGAAATATCCGTCGAAAATAAAATTTGCCAGTTACAGAACTTGAAAATCCATCAATTTTGACGGAAAATCCATCATCACCATCATCATTAACCATTTTAGGCCATTTTTGGCTCAGATGGTGGGAAAAGTTGCGCAATCATGTATGCGCAGTAATTATAACATTCCGTCGATAAAGGAGTGAAGTTTACTAGCATAAGTTTAGTGCATATTGCTAATGACATTAAATATGTGTAAAAAAATTAGCATTATGACGAACAAAGTGATTTGGCTATAACTATGGCTATGTCCTAACAATTACTTTCATGTGAACTGCACGCTGTTATGGTAATGTTTACTCAATCGCGGTAAGATTTGTTCATGTCTCACCTCACGATTTATACCAATTGGTGTATACTGCAACGCCTGTTTTTCTTCTGGTATTCGTGAAATATAATCTTGCCATTTTATTTTATACTCCCTGATTTTGTCGTTGAAATTACATATTTTTAGTTGCTCTCTTATTGTTTTACTTACAATATGATCTTTAAGACTACAGCCAGCTACGTACCTCAAAAAACTCATTTCTGTTCAAGGTCCAGTTCTCGGCTCGATAAGATATAGTGGACACTGCCATAGTTTTATAAAATTTTAGTATAGTACCGCTTCTTGTTTTGTTTATCAATGTTCGTTATATAGTGCCACATGTGCTTTAAAATTTATATATGTTTAGTTCCAAATCTCTATCAATTCATAAGAAATGTTTCGTTCTAGACAATTAAAATATTTTACTTGTTCTAACACTTCAAATTCACCATAGAGATATAGTAAATACTTTGTCTCACGTTTCCTACGTAGCTGAAAGCAGAAGTACTCATTCTTGTATGCTCAATCGAATAACAGCTAGTTCCAGTTCAATAATTAGCGTTTACTAGTATAAATAACATTCTAATCAATTAAACTTCCATTCTAGTTTCTGAAATTTTACAAATACATGATTAAAATTTCGGACACCAATGAAAATAAAGTATTAAAAACCTTTTATAAATGTTCTAAACATATATACACGGTCAGTTATAAATAATACTTGTATGAAACTTCAGTACAAAGACCAAAGATATACTCGTATATTAATTGTATCCATCATACTCTGGTTGCACGATATAACCTTACTAAAAGTAACAGCGTAATGCAAAAATATGGATTTACTGGGTAACTAAGCGTCTACCATCAGTGTAGATGGAGTGAAATGGATTCACTTAGCGGATCTGGTTGCACATAGCCGAGAAGTACTCAATATTTTCTCAGGATAGGGCAAAACCTGGCAAAGCACTTATAAAACACCTCACGCAAACCCAGATTCTATCTAGTGCATTTTACATCCTCCGGGAGAGAGTGTAAAACGATAATATATAAAATAAAATATAGGAGAGCTAAAAGGGAACTTTATAAAATGGAGTAGGAATTAAAAAGTCGTATGTTTTTGTTTGACACTCTAAACTCGTTCTTCTACTATTATTACAGAATCATATTCTAATTCTAGCCGACCAAGTTGGCATCACGATAACGTGTGAGGCTCTAGTTTAGGAGGTCCTGAGTTGGATTATCACGGCCAGCATTCTTTCTATGTTTTTCCGAGTCACCAAACAAACGTTGGGAATTTCCTTTCATTTAACGTCATTTTCATCATAGTTTTTTGGTTTGTAAATCTTCTGTTTGCGAACGTGGCGCCTCTCCGTGGGTAGTCAATGCACTCTGTAAATACGGTTCTTGGTGTCCAAGTGGCGTTGCGGTTCTGTTCTGTTCTAGGGGTTCAACAATCAAAGCCTTGGTGGCAGACTCCGTTAGCTTTGCCATTAAATTTTTTATATTTTTTATTTAGGGTTAAAATTCTCTTTAAATGTTGGATTGTGTAAATAAGTTAATAAGGGATTCCAACCCTTTCAACATTATTTCAAGATATAAGCGTATTTATTAATTTTATAACTTACTTTTTATTAATAAAAAATACAATCTTAAATTTTAACTATTAAACGAGTTGAACTACCCGGAAACCTATCATCTCATCCCTTCCACCCGGGGTGTAATTTAATCGAGACAGATTTTCATTAAACATTTAGATGTGAGAATAACGACCATATAATCTAAAGTAAACAGATTTTTAAAATGCCAATCACTTTGTGATGGCTCTAAAATCCCATGTTATTTGTGCAATTATCAGAAAAAAATCAATAGGAATTTATTACTTGTAAAAATAGTATCCAAAAAAAAAGGGGACAGTAACGACTTCCATTTTGAAAAACTAACATTTTACAATTTATATCAGTACCAAAGTTACCTGACATAAGTTGTGTGTGTAAACGAGGTCTCTATTATGTTTTGTGTACTATTTTATCTATCTCTTACGGCTTACCAGTTAATATAAAAGTAACTCAGAATGAAAAGGATATCAAAGGCACATATAAAAAATTTAAGATTTGTATTTTATTCGGAATTTAAATGCCTTAAAGATATGGTATTTTTATGAAACTCGTACTTACTTTTTTATTTTTTTTATATATTTTTTTCAGAAAATAATTTGAAAAAGTCATTCTACCGAAGGTACACGTTTTGAGACTCCTTTGGCTAAAAAGATATTGTGACGTCGGCCGAGGGCAGCGGCAACACAGCAAAGGCTCGAAGCCGGGCTGCCCCGCACCTTTGGCGGTACCTGTATCAAAGGCGCTCAAGATAAGGCTGCCTCGAACCACTGCTTAAGAACAATGAGCGAGGAAAGACAAAGGGTTTTCGAGATTATTCCAGAGGCGTCCGGCGGTCGGCGTCTTTATAGAAGGTCCAGAAAAGGTGAAGTTCGAGAAAGACTGTTAACGTTAGTATGTGTTAACGTCAGTAAAAGAGAACTGTGTTGCTGTTAATTCAGAAAAAAATATAGGTAGTAACAAAAAATAATAAATGGACTGGACTTCTGTCATTTTTTTTTTTTTTGCAGTATTTTTAGAAGATGATCTGTGTGGGTCTACGTGTATTTGTGAGTTCCTCACAGCATAACTCAAAGTCTACAAGTCGGTATTTAAAATTCAGTATCTTTCAAGGACACATCAATAGAATTTTCAAGAAAATCCCTCTATACCAAAGTACTCTTTACATAGAAAATTTTGGTCTACAAAAATGGATCTAACGCGCACATGTTAACAATTTTTTAAAAATATTTTTTAAGATTCAGGGGTTCTGAAAGCCTATATTTTAGTTCAATGGTTATGTTTGCAGCCTTTTAAGTGTAGGCAGTGATCTTCTTCTTTTCTTCTTCTACTTTGCGGATTAGGCCAATAGCCTATTCCGGCTTAAATATCCTATACTTGGTTTCCCTCGAGGATTATAATTGATGGCCAACTTTGGTATCCTGCGACCATCCATCATTCTGTTATACCCTTTACCCATTGTTAGTAAAGTAGGTCTTCATTTATGGAGATTGTGCTCTGGAGAGGTATGTTATGTTTTAAATAAATTTCTGCGGGGACGTTTAATTTCCACTTTTTAATTTAGTCATCAATGTAGATATTAAAAATCTGATGTGTCGCACTCATATGACTTTCTCTACTCCTGTACTAACCATTCTTCGTGTTAGTTGAGATGAACATTTTCAGACATTATTTTATTGTTTATTTTCTTGTAGGTACAAGGGGAATATGGAACTACACTAGGCTTTGAGCGATAATGAATTTTGAGATTCAGCTCTTGGTTCGGCTCAGATATAAAAAATATTAATTACGACCCTCCATTTGTTTTATAAAACTCACACAAATAAAAAGGAATATCTCCGAAATGGTTCTCTCTAAAAAAAATATATATATATGCCCTAAAATATTCAAACATACAGAATTTTAATCAAAATCGTTAAAGCCATTTTCCAGAAAATCAAAATTGTCAAAAAATTTTCAACGTGAAAATTTTCTTCAAAACCTTTGTGTCGCATCCTTAAAAGATATTAATTTTAAATAACTTCAATTTTAACCGACTTTTATTTTTCAATTATGCTGCCCACAGATTGACATTTTTCTAAAAGTGCTTATTTTCGTTTCAAAGGGCCTCAAAATACATATTTTCGGTTAAATCTCGACATCGAATTTTTGGGTGGAATATAATACTTCCTGTACTTACTATACGCAGCAGAGAAAGTAAAAAGTATAGGTGAAAGGCAACATTTTTATCTTACTCCTTACCAAATTGTGTTACGTCTTTTTTACATTAAATTATAAACACATTCTCATTTTTCAGATTCTGGGAAGGATAGGGAAAAAGTCTTGCGTACAGTAAATTCTTAGATTATTACCCAATCGGGAATCAAACCCGGGACCCGTCGCAGAGAGGTGCTCCACCGACTGACCTAGGGAGCCAGCCTCCATTGAATTTGTAAAATCAATTTCCAGCGCCCATACTCTGTGATGCGAACAAAACACAAATTGTGCGAAAGCATCGCATACAATAAAAGGCAACCCTTATATTCTAACATTAAAATACAACTGGTTTACCACCGTTGGAGTCAAAAAACAGAAGCACGAAGCTGGAGAATATCTTGTTACTGTCTCGAAAATATTCAGTAAGGCAGGGAATTGAACGTGTCTGGTTCACACGGCTGGTCACGAGGGCGAGTTCACTGGTGAAGAAGGGGAGGTTACTGCCGAGCAGCTTAACGCCATAAACTGGAATACGCTACGCTACAGCTTAGCAATAAACCTATCTTATTCCCACCACCAATTTATTGCACTCTCTCCACAAGTTTTAGAAACCGCTCTGGAGAACTGTAAAGACCTTTAATGACCTACTTATTTTCCCACAACTGTAAAGATAATGTCTCGTATATAATCTGCTAGAGGTCTAAATTGCTGAGGGGTAAAATCTTGAATCTACTTAGAATTGGTATCTGTTGGATAAGCATTATACCCTACTAGAATTTAAATGGTTATTAAAATTTAAAAAAAAGAAGAAAGAAAAAACAATAATAAAAAAGGAACAAAAAAAGAATAAGAAAAAAATTGAAATCAGAAGTATTGCACTCACACGACATTCTCTACTCTTGTACACACCATTCTTACAAGGTGAAATGGGAATATGGGAAAACAGTAAGTTTTGAGCGATAGTCAAATCTTTTACATCTGGTCGTTATATGAAAGCTTTGAAATTCTATTCTCTTTGTACGACCAAGAGATAAAAAGTGAATAAGAACCTTTCATTTGATAAATGCATAAGCATTATAAAACTCGCACAAATAACAAGGAACTTCTCCAAACATTGTAAGTATTTAAAAATTCCAACCGCTAACAAGAAATATATAGTTCGTAAATAAATAAATTACAAACATGCATTTGGTACACATTGTATCTTTAAACCTATCGAAATTTTCTGTGCTGTAAAGTTTTGTCTCTATCTACTAGTTTAGCCTTTAAGCAAATTTCATGCAAAATGAACAGGAGTTAGAAGCGATTCCTTTTGAGATAGTCAAAATTTTCAAAATTGTTTCATGTTGGAGCTGAAGAACTTTCTTGTAAATCTTTATGTTGCATTCTCGGAAAGTGCTGAACTTAAATGATAAATTTGGTGTTTAACAAACTTCTCATTTTACACACACACACACACACACACGCACGCACACACACACACGCACACACACAAATACGCACGCGCACTTGCATCTTTCTCTAAGAAAATTTACATTTTCTGAAAAAAATTACTCAAGTAATTTTGATTAAATCACCATTATATTAAATAACATGTTTAAGAAATTTTCTCGAGATATGTATCTAATATTAATTTTAAATTTTCTGAGAATAGCTTCCAAGCTCCTATTTCGAATGACTTTTGCATAACGTGTAAACCATATCAGAGGCAAAGTTTTGCTGTAGAAAAAATGTATACCTCGTTATAGCATACAATTTATGTCTAATGCAATATTTGTAAAATTAGCCATTTCCGGAATTTCCTGATTATTAGTTTGAATTTTCCAGCTTATTTAAGAATATTCTGCTGAAAATGGCCAGAAAATGACGTATGAGTGGAACACATGAATCTTTTCCTTTCTTTCTTTGTTCGTTTGCTTGTTTGTTTCTTTCCTTCTTTCTTTGTTTCTATCTCTCTCATTCACACATATTTCCAACTGCCTGTTTCGGCAATTATCTTTCAGCCTGAAAACTGCTAGTTCAAATTTGGGGTCAACGGAGCACATCCACATCTTCCATTAGCACTGTAAATCTGAGATATAAAGTCTCTTCAACATACATTCCAATATCTCTTTTTTAAATTTTATTAAAATAAGACAACATGTATACCTATATCTACCAAGGTGGATGGTTCAGGTGGTAGCGTATGTGATCTACGTTCAGGAAGTCCCGGATTGAAGTTCCGTGGGTTTTTCCTCTTTCCCTCAGTCGCGAAGGTAAATACTGGATTGCATATTTAATAGCACGACCCAAAGTTCCACTTTAAGTTCTAAAACAATAGTAAAAATGAAAACTAGATGGTATTATCAAATGCTGTGCCATCTGTCCAGAGATAATGAAAGCAGATGACATCTTAGTGCCATCTTCCCACCACTAGCTGAGTTACACATCATATAATACAATAAATCTGAATATCGTACCGCGCCATCCAGGTTACTATACTGGGGCGTGTATTCAAATTTAGTATTTATTTACATTTTAAAAAATCATGCATTTTTCTCAGATAATTTCATGTTAAGTACTCCTACAAATATAAAATAACTAAATTTACTAGTTTTACAGAAATCCAGCAAAGAAGCACAGTAACAGGTTACCGGCTGCTTTTATTGTTGCATATCCTGCTCTAAAATGTCACTAAGTCATAATAAAGTTTGCGGTTGGTCTAATGCTTTACATCTGTTTTCATTAGGGACGCTCAAAATATGTATTTGTGATGAAAAAGCGATAAAAGTTTTACTTTCTCTGCCACGTATAGTAAGAAGGGGAAGTATTGTATTACACCCGAAAATTCGATGTCAAGATTTCACCGGAAATTTTTCAAGCCCTCTGAATCCACCTTTAGAAAAAGTTTCGTGTGTCTATAAACAGCATAACCCAAAACCGAAAAGTCGGTTAGAAACCAAAGTTGGTATTTAAGTTTAATATGTTTCCATTTTTCGCAAATGGAAGGCCGTTATTAAGTTTTTTTATATCTTTATAGTGCAAAGAGAACAGAATTTTCTGAATTTTCTGAAGAATTTTTGTATAGGTGTGAGGCGATATTGTTTAGAAGATGCCTCCTAAAGTAGTTAAAATTTGTGTTTATAGTGGTGGCAGAAAAAGCCCCCTAAAATTGTGAATCATTGTCCTAGTGGGCAATGATAGAGATCTTCAATTGTTTTAGCTTATTCATGTGTTATTGGGATTGGCGTCATGTGGAAAGCGCAAAGTCCGCGAATAATTTGAAAAGTTATCGACATATAGTGTTTATTGGAAGAACATTGTGTTGTAAAAGTTAAGAGGAGTAACAAAGCAGAGAACTAATATATAATTAATAAGGCTGCATCAAAAAGATAGAAGAAGATTAGGAACTCGCAAAATTACGTAGTCCGTGTTCGGGTTGTGTGAACCCCGCAGGGCTTGAGACAAAGGACGCCAATCCAGAATATTTGTATTATTGTTTGTGACGTAAAGGAACAATAAATAAGTATATTAAAAATATAAAAAGGAAATTTAATCATCCTTGTAAGGCGTAGACTTATACCACGCTCTGAGGTACGTCGAGAAATTCGATGAAAAGTATTTAGAGTCTCATAGCTGCATTAAACGTAAATAACTCTCAAACGTCGCATCAACAACGTGTGGCAAGTAAAAGAAGAGCAAATAACTGTTCCAGGTGTTAGGGGGATTTTTAATTATTTTTGTATTTTCTTATTACCATAAATCGCTTTAGAAAGTGCAGCAGGAATCAACACATTACATATGTAGTGAACAAGTAATGGAATTCAGATGTGAAAGCGTTGGCAATCTTTCTGCAATGTTTTACCTCTCGCCGCTGCAGAACAAATTCCATGGCCCGTATAAAAGTTTTCTCTCGCACAGCGAACCGAAATGATATATACGAGTGTATACAGACCGTATTCTCGCCACGTAGAATTGCTGTTTTCGTGCACGAGTGCTGCTCGCCTCGAATTGCAGATAGCAAACACAGCTTATGTTTCCACTGGCGGAACCCACAAATCCCACAGTTATTTCTCCATTAAAATATAATTTAAGTGAGAGCACACTCATACACACATATACACAGTTAAAACAAGTTGAATTCAAGTACAATACATCGTTGACACTTTATTTTACCCTGGATAACTTTGTAATTTTTATAACGCTTTACTTTGGAGTCGTGCTAGTAAAATTCAGAGTTTTTATGTATCAAAGATAATTGCTATGTAATTTGCGTCCTATGAAGTCTCTGCAGTCTTGAGATAAAACGCTAATTTAATAGTCTTCGACATTTATATACCTGGTAGAAGAGAATTTAAACCAGATCTCATCATTCGGAAGACATTTTACAACCTGCACTATTTCAAGGACCCTTTCCTGCGGAGATATGCTGGCAATGTTGAAGTGTTTACGAACTTCCTAGTCGATGTATCGCTCTCACTTTCAAAAGTAGTTTGACGACAACACATAAATAAGCTTCTCTTTCACTTTCACAGTGGCATGTCTCATGAGCAAAAGCACAAACGTTTCGTGTCTGCTACTTAATCTTCCAATGGTAACCTAACCTCAAATTCTACAAATAGTTTTATCAGGTGTTCAACATGAAACATAAATATATTCTACAATTGATACTGCTGTAATGTAATCAATCAAACGAGCTCTCTGACATGTAAACACAAAATCACTGTATCGTTATGTCGCTTTTGAATGCTAAGGGCATTCCTTCTATTTGGCATTGTCCGTGGGGCCATTAGCATGCCAGTTGTACTTGTTATTTCGCCAAAACGTTACGTCATCCTTTAGTCGTGTTTGTTTGGATTAAGAGGCGTATGTTTAATGAGACCTTGTCTGCTTCATAGTTTATCAGTAGTGCAAAAGTCACCCAGAATAATTACTTTCAGAGGCAGTTCCCAAAGTATCAGAAATATACATTTTATCTATCCATAAAAACATCTTTAAAATATGTCAGTTTAATCAAAATCGTTACAGCGATTCTTGGCAAAAACAATTTAAAAATGTTTTCCATTAAAAAAGGTAGTTTGGGGTGGGGATATTTGCTTGAAAATCTCGTGTCGCATATTTGGCATTTAACAAACTTTTCTTTTTACTTTCTTTACTACGTATAGTAAATTAGAGGAAGTATAGTATTCCACCCAAAAATTTGATGTCGAAAAAAGCATAACTCAAAAACGAAAGGTCGGTTAAAAACCAAATTTGGTATTTAAGTTTAATGTCTTTCAAGGATGCGACACGAAGATTCTGAAGAAAATAGCCCCACCCTAAACTACCCTTTACATGGAACATTTTTCGAAAATTTTGATTTTCTCGAAAATGGCTCTAACGATTTTGATTAAAATGTCACATGTTTGAGATATTTTTATGACAAATGAAATGTATATCTTGAATTTTCTGGCTATAGCCCCTGTAGTCGTATTTACTCTGGACGACTTTTGCATAACTGGTAAACCGTTAGAGGTAGACCAAATCATACTACACAAAAAAAAGTAGATCTTGCTAAAATACACAATTTATGTCTGAATAAATTTTCTTGTAGGGTGAACCATTTCGGAGATATTCCTTATTATGTGTACGAGTTTCGGAAAACTTAATACTTTCGTGAAATGGAACATCGTTGTTTATTTTTTTATATGTTAAGCGTGCAAAGAGAACGGAATCTCAAAGCTTTAAACGTTTTGACTATCGCATAAAGCCTTGTGTATTTTAATATTCCCCTTGTACCTACAAGGAAATAAGCAATAAGATAATTTGTACAAATGTTTATCTCAACTAACACGAAGAAGATATAGGAATAAGAGTTTGTAAGAATGGTTAGTACAAGAGTAGAGAAAGTCATGTGAGTGAGATTTAGGAGCCTCAAAATATGCATTTCTGGGGAAATCTCGATATCGAATTTTTCGTTGGAATGAAATAGTTTCCCTAGTTGTACATAGCAGGGACGGTAAAAAGGATTAGGTACAGAAAAGGTTTTAACAATTAGCGATTCGAGAGCTCACATTTTGTAATATCTCAGCTGACTGTGGCAGAAGTGTGAAGAAGATAACTGCAGACTTCACTAGTGACTCTCTAACTCGCCTCTTGAAACTCAGGTGAACGAGTGACAGTTGATTCAAAGTTGAATCCCTAGGTGCAGTAAGTTTCCAGAGTGCCAGGCAAACTTGAAAGAGAAAAGAGCAAAACCAAACATTAACTCCATGGTTTTCGGCGTTGAAGGAATTCCCTGTGCTTATACAAGGGAAATAAGCATACAGTATGTAAGGTTATGGGGAGAAGGGTTAACATACTATACCACAAAAAACATCAAATTATTTCGCGCGCGCGCGCGCGCGCACACACACACGCACGCACGCACACACACACCTGGTAACAGCGTTCTCGTACATTACTAATCACAAAAACTGCTTGCTTATCTCATCTCACCTCCTTTTATAGAGGATGAGGTAGCTCGGATCTTTCTGGAAATTTACCTTTTCTTGACGCCTTCCGTAAACATGCTGGCAACTAGAAGACTCGCCAACGTTCTCGAAACGACTTTTTCTGTCTCGCTCTATTGTTGCTAGCCGCGCGTGACGTGCAGCTATAACTTAAATGGTGCAGCACCTTCAGTATACCCTCTTTATGACCAAAGTCTGTGACGTAGAAACTTCAAAAACTAAATAAATATGATTCAAGATTATAATCTTGGTTAAAGAGCAACAGTGATTTATAAAGTTAAGGTTTTTCAGTTATCGCTGTTTTAAAAAAGGCGCAATCTCCCTCGGGTTAAGCTCCTATTACTGTGGGTAGCTACAAACAAGTAAAGTTCAAAGGCAGGGACCAGGGAGTACATTGTATTAACAATATCTGGTCAGCGACACGACTTTTCAAACTTTGTACTTTAACTTCTAATTAACCATGGCGCTAATTATTGCGTAAATATTTGGTTGTTATTATTGTAAACTAACTCCCTCCGCAGTCTATACAGTTACTTCACTTTATGTAGCATATTCTTTATTTTCAGCGCCTCCCTTAAGGCTTCCTTGTGGACTCCAGAGAATTGGTGCGGTTTGTTTTTGTTGGGTCACTTGTGCACAGTGTTAACTCGCGCCGTTTGGGACTTCGCTGTTTGTCAACAACAATTAAGTTTATTTATCGGCACTAGCAACTGTCAGGTCCATTCAAGCTTCGCCCTTATAATGGAATTTGTAACTTATACATGACTCACTCTGTAATTAGCGAAACATTTGAATTAAGAGAACACATAAGCGATATTTTTATTGAAAAAATGCACCATACCTTAAAGAATAGATCTGCTAAGTCTTAATCCCCTCGCAAGGAGGCAATACATATTTTGGATGCCATTTTTAAAATGATGCGCTTCAATTTTTTTCGGAACCAATTTTTTGTTATTTTCCCATATTCAAAAACCTAGCTAGAGATCTAAAACTTTTTTAAATATAGCTCAGACTTTTGATTGGTTATAACTGTTTTTTAAAATAGTTTTAGAAAATTAATTTTAGAAAAATTTTCTATTAAAAGCATTGTTTAGGATAGAAGAGTTTTCTTCAAAATATTCGTTAAAAAATGTTAAACTTAAATACCAACTTTGGTTTTTAACCGACTTTTTGTTTTTGAGTTATGCTGCCCAGAGCTGACACAAAGAGTTGTTTTTGTAAAAATGTTTTTTTTTTTTTTATTCAGGGGGCCTCAAAATATATATTTCCGATAGAACCTCGACATCGAATTTATAAGTGAAATGCAGTACTTCTACTTGTACAGTAGAAAAGTAAACATACTCTTTTTAGGATCAAAGAAGCCTCAAAACATGCATTAACGATTTTATTTTTGGGTGGAATAGTTTGTCTACCTTAATTTTTCTCTTCGTATTAGAAGGTGGCAGAAAAAGTAATAAAGTTGTAATTCCGGGTTGCATCTTTTTGACCTACTAGTTGGAGAGAAGCCACTCGTCAGAAAAAGAGAGGAAACAAACATAGAGACGGAAAACGGAAAAGCCAGAGCTCCAAGCTACAGGTTGTTGCTGAGTTTTGTTCACCTGTTACAATCTTTGCACTTTGTATTTTCACTTTGGACGTAATGTGAGGCTGAAGTCCAAGGTTTTGGGGATTAATTTGCTTCAATCTGAGCAGTGATATTTTTTCTAGCTTGTCTCCGTTCTCCTCATAACCTTACTCAATCCTTTCAGTGTCTTTCTTCACTTTCTCATTCTCTCATACACTAATTACGTTAGTTACTCGTGAGGCTCGTTAAATCTTCTTACGATACACCTATACAACGACACGCACAGCTGTCTCACACTCACTGACTGAATCCTGTCCGTAACTCAACTCCAAAACTCACTGCCCTGCTCTCCTCTGGTATCCTTATATACTGGGAATGACGTCACATGGGCCTTTCTCGAGTTACACACACCAGAAATGACGTAGCTAGAAGTCTTACGAAAGCTCTCAAAACCCCTTTTGTTTCTGCCGCTTCGATTGTTAACGTTACGTACAAATGAATAAGTAAATAAAAACTTACATCCAGGTACCTAATTTCTTACACTGGAATATACTTTCCAAATTCCGTGCATTTATTTATGAACTACAAAATATACAAGTCCACAAAACAATTTTTCAGATAAGCAGATTAAAATGAAACATAAAAATATAATAAAATAAAACAAACAATTGAAATAGAAAATAAATATACAATTGATACTAATATCCAGCTAAAATTAACTAACATTCAGTTAATCTTCCACTACATCAAAATAAATTTACACAATTTACAATTCTATATAGAAATTTACCAATTCACAAATTTACAAAACCAGTTTCAAATTAGGTAGTCATTCACTTCCAATTTCACATACTCTCAACCTTCTGTCTTCTTTATGTTAAACATTTGCAGAAATTATTTTATTGCTGATTTCCTTGTAGGGGCAAAAGGAATGTGGGAATACATTACGCTTTGAGCGATAGTCAAATGTTTTAAAGCTTTGAGGTTTCGTTCTCTTTGGACGGCTAACAATAAGATATAAAAAATGAATAGCGATGTTCCACTTGACGAAAGTTTAAGTATTCCAAAAGTCACACAAATAGCAAGGAATATATCTGAAATGGTTCGCTCTACAAAAACAAATTAAATTATCTGCGTGTTTTACTGTTTCTATAACATCCCCCTGAAGGTTTGTTGCTATATATGTGAATTGAAGGAACATTTGTGTGTATAGTACATGCTTTAAGCTGTTACATAAACGTTAGATACATGTTAACAAAACAGAAATGCACGTTGTTTTCATAAATCAGGGAGAACGCACAATGCACTAAATCCGTCAGAGCAGATGCTGGAGAGCTTTGTAAACTAAAGGGCGCTTGAGCATGTCGTAAATATGCAACAAGTGGATAGAGGCGAACTAGTCCTCTTTTGTTTGAAATTTGGCGTCGACAAATCGGGGCTCATGACGACATTATTTGAGGCTTGCTGCGCTTCACCAGGACCTTCCGCAGTCCGCTTATAAATGTGAATTATTTTTTTTTGTTTGTTAATAAAATATGTTATTTTCACATCGTACGCACACAAATATTTGTTGCATTAATTAATACAGTCACCACTGATACAGCAGATCAAGTTATAAGCCATATAAAGTAATCGAGAAGGTGAAAATAAAAATAAAAGCTGAACATTTATTAATTTTGTTCATCGCAATAAATAATGTAAACAATGAAGTTTATTACGAATTAAATTCCATAAAATCCAGCGCTGTGGCCGAGCGGTTAGACCAGGCATGGGCACGAGGTAGGGATTGAACTTGCCTTACCCACCCCACATTGTTGTTTTGATACAACACGTGCAGTAGTAGGTTCGTTCCATCTGCGCGGTAGCAATAAGTTCTACTCTGTTACTATTTTGCTTATATTAAACATATTTTGCATGCAATAATTACTACTGTGGTTAGTAATTACATAGTCTTGAAGTTTATATACCTCTTTTATCTTACACCAAACAGTTTCTCTTTGACAATAAATAATTTTCATTGCTAGTTAGCCATAAAATATTTTAAAACTATTTGATGAACACAATAGACTATTGTATGCAGGCTTCATACATAACCTTGTATCCATCATATTCGGTAGCTTTTATTAACAATGTGTGAAAGGGAAAATTAACAATTTTATTTAGAATGAATATCTACAATGAATTTAAAGAGGAGTAAGGAAGACAGAAATCTCCAGTAAGGGCGCTTTGAAGTGAAATAAGACTGGTTAAATATTGCTTATGCAAACAAAGAGGGAAGCACCAACTGCCAACGTCGGATTATGAACTAGGATCAAAGATACTAAGCAGCGGGTATTAACAGAGGTTTAGCAAATATTGCAACGAACTGGGTTTGGGAAAAAGGGATTAAGTTATGCTGTTGTTACAGCATGTTGTTCTTACAAAGTTGGTATTTCAGTTTAATTATTTTCAAGGATACCCTACCCTAAACTACATTTTACATGGAAAATTTTTCGAAAATTTTGATTTTCTTGAAAATGGCTCTAACGATTTTGATTAAAATATCACGAGATATATTTATGACAAATGAAATGTATATCTTGCATTTTCAGGGGCTATAGCCCCTGTAGTCGTATTTACTGTGGACGACTATTGCATAATTAGTAAATTGTTAGAGATAGATAAAATCATACTATACAAAAATGTAGATCTTGCTAAAATACACAATTTATGTCTGAATAAATTTTCTTGTAGGGTGAACCATTTCGGAGATATTCCTTGTTATGTGTGTGAGTTTCTGAAAACTTAAAACATTCGTGAAATGGAACATCGTTGTTAATTTTTTTTGTATCTCAAAGCTTTAAACGATTTGACTATCGCTCAAAGCCTACTGTATTCTAATATTCCCCTTGCACCTACAAGAAAATTAACCTTAAGATATTTTGTACAAATGTTTATCTCAACTAACATGAAGAAGATATAGGAATAAGAGTTCGTAAGAATGGTTAGTACAAGAGTAGAGAAAGTCGTGTGAGTGTAACACATCAGATTGTTCTTCTACGTCTACAATCATCCCTATCATGCTGTTACTCCTCCTCCAGTCTTTTGTTTTTTTTTATCCCCGTTCTTATTCCCTTATCCAAGCTTTTCTGGAGCTATTTCCTCTTATGTCAGGTGGACACCATTTCCAAACTTTTCTTGGTATTCGTTTTCTGGCATGCTCCTGATGTGGTAGTGACACAGAATCCTTAACTTTCATTTCTTTCTTAATAACAGTCTCCTAATTTTTAATATCACACATACACACACACACACACACACACACACACACACACACACACACACACACACACACACAACGGCGACTGGCACAAACTTATCACATATTCTGAAATGTAAGTTTTGATTTGTGCATTTAATTCCTAGCTTAAGCCCTGTTTTGGAGTACAAAGATAAGCAAGTCTGATAACTAAACGGACTGGAGTAGAAGCAGCAAAAAGGAAAATGTGAAACATTTGTAGTCTGTGTAAGCTCACGGAAATTTGTGTGGGTGTACATGTGTTGTAAAAAGGTAATTTAGCTCCAAAAGGGCGAACTTGTGACAGTACCTGCATTTATGAACGTACCTGGTGACGTCACAGACGTTGCACTCACCATAAACCAGCGCCGCGTATGAATACGTAAAAGTAGTTCCGGGAAATAGCTTCTGTGGCCGGTGCAGCTTCACTGCTGTCCCAAGTTTGGTCGGTTATTTCGGCGAAACATTTCTACAGGGTGGAAGGTACTGCCTCGCCCAGCATAACCTACTAATAGATATAAAATTCTAAGTTAGTAGGTTTAAACGTTTCCTAAAAATTTTGATTTTTTTCAGCAAGTAAATGGTAACGCTGAACTTATTGACATGTACGAGAAGTAATCCCGTGACCTGTGTTTATCGGCGCGTATTTCGATACACCTTCGAATGTAAACAAACCACTAGCCCAGTGCGTTTACCGTAGCACTGAAGTGGTCACTATCTCAGGTAAATCCACACGAATGGGTGTTACTGAAATGATGTATTCGTTCAAGTAAGAGTGGTTCAAATACTGAAAATGTATATCATTTGTCCCGATTGTGTGGCATTTCTTGAAGTTTTATTACTACTTAATTAAAATTCCTAACACTGAGTTACAGTTCAGTTCAGAAGATACTATTTTGTTTTGTTTTGATTTTTTTTTTTTTTTTTTTTTTGAAAGGGGGAAACAGAAGAAGAGTTGTAAATAAAGAGTGGCTTGTAAGGGATGAAGAGGATTGGGAACATGTCCTTATTTACGTGATCTCATTATGTTCTTTTTTATTTTATTATTTTTATTTTGTATCTTTATTTCAATTTATTCTTAAGCGGAAAGTATTAGTAACGCGTGTAAGTGCTCCCTGGAAGTGAACAGGTTCATGATCGTAAAGATAAACTTTTTCGCATTGCAGACAATTACTTTAACCCTTCCTTTTCCTTCCGCCGACCTTCACACTAACTAAGCTTCCATTGGAGCAGAAGTGTAGTAAAATATTCCGGGTAAAGGTTTAATAATTACAAAAATAAAACAGGTTGTCAATAATTAGTTGCGTCATATACTGAATTATTTACGTCATATACTCTCATGTGCATAACATCGAGAAATCCAGAAGTTTGTTACTGACAGCTTACATGAGTGCTTTGGAACTGGGCAGTAGCTAATAAAACCTGATTTTTTTAAGCTCTGCTGGTTTGATCGCATGCCTCTGACGTTAAGTGAAGGTTACAGCTTGTCAAACTCACAACGTGGGGGAAATATTGCTTATAGTTGGTTTGATATAGCAGTTAACATCGGGAATTTAATTATTTACCGCGAGATAGGCTTGCATTCAGGTGGTCCGCGCTCCAAATCCTGGCAAGTCTGTATAAGGTTTTCTCGCCAAGTGCAAGGAGGGAATCCTGCGGCACGTAACTTGCCTATATGTCAGTTCACTTGAGCCGACAGCGAGCTTTTTATATTGGCTCTGTCTAGGTCTTACATTTGTCTCTGGCGTCGCTAGTGCAATATTTTGTCACCATCATCCTCGCAGCCTATGCTAGGTTTGTCGTATACCTTTACCACAAATAGACTTCGTTGTGGACATTTTATGTACGAGGCGAGAGCAAAACATGCTTTCAATAAATCTTCTTTGAACGTAAACAGAGATTTTGAGGATTCTTAAATTTAGTAAAAATGTAATGTGATTTGATTACTAACGAATCACTTCCGAGAATGTCTAGAACACTTTTATACTCACAAATTTTCAGTCTATATGTGATTCCTTTCACAAAATTGCTCGCTAAACAATGGCGGATTTCTTCGTAGATAAGAAATGGTTAAGCTCTTGCTTTAACTCACAGAAAATGGTTGAATTAAATTAACATCACTTGCAAAAGTGTTTCATTTATAAGCATCACATAAAAATCACAATTCATTTCACAACACAAGCAACATTTAACATCAGTGTTCATTCTTTTCCTTTGTCGTTGAATCTTAAAACAAGAGAAGTTAGCCTACGCTGCCTCTATTCTCACAGACTCATTTCAGGGGACCTTTTTCTGCCTCTATCTTGTACAGTTGGAATAATTTCAGAGAGCTTACACAAAAATACCTCTTCAAACTGGCTGTTCCTTTATGGATATTTACAAAATGTGTCGTAAATAAAAATAGGTCACCCTCATTCTGTGTCCCTTTGGAATAATAAAAAAAGTCCAGTAAAGTGTTCCGTTTTAGGATAACGCCAGGAGAATAAAATGTTACTATACAACATCCAGAAGATAAAAGAACATAATCGGTGATGCAGTGTTACTTATGTGATGTTATGGCTCTGTGATGCTGGTGCCATTATTCCTTCTGAGTGGCCAAGTGTAGCCGAGGACAAATGGACCCCACGACTAGGCAGGTGCATAATTAGCAGATTTGAAGCAACTGCTACTGATTACCAGAAACTGTCATCCGCTAGACAGTGATTTATTGCCACCTCATATCCAATGACGTCATGACCGCTTTAGATTCTGCTTGTGGTATAGTTCTGCGCAGACAATCAATTTAACAGTTGGACAACGTGGGCAGGCAATGGAATCAGACCTGTAAGTGAATTACTGAGATGTAAATGCAACTCCAACATCTGTTTGGGAACGAATTAGTACTGTTTATAAAAAATCACTAATGTGATTTGTAAAATTAGTTGATGTTAATAGATTTTACTTACTTGCCGTGGTATAAGATTTTTTGTTGCTTTAGTGTTCAATTCTTGTAATTTTTTAATTTTTATCTCTTGGGCTTTCATGGGAAATCCGTCAAAATAGTATAACAAAATGACAATTTGTTGACAAATCCCACTCCTGACACCATTGTGGGAAAATGAAGTTTGCCACTTTATTTTCTCTTATAAAATTAAAGCATAAAACGCAGTGCTCTTTTATTGTTAACACAATCTACAATTCGTGGTAAGATCACAGCTTTACTGATTCACATACAGAGAAACATTGTAGCCATAACATTTGATTAATTTCTCGGGCTTCAAAATAAAACCACGAGTCTACATTTGCTTTCACCGGCTGTCAATTTTATAATTGTACTTTTAATTAATGTGAATTTCATAATTAGATTTTTAATTAATAAAAGCCAATTTATAAAGGTATTTTCTTTGCGGTTAGTTGGACAAGCTATCACTAGATGTCGATACTAATAACTGTGCAGAATGTAGCAGGGCAATAAAACAGACTATAACAGACTGACAACAGAAGTCCAATTTCTTTTTCTATCAGTTTATTCTTCTTCTACAACTGAAGCAAAAAACACAGTTCTCTTTGCCGTGTTAGCACAACTTACAGTTCTTGCTGTTCTGGGTTTTCGTAACCTTGACACACACACACACACACGCGCGCGCGCGCGCATTTTTCTGTCTATCTTTACCCTCTCTGTCTCATAATCAGCTGGCTTTGACGACACATCACTCAACACTCACTAAAACTGCTTCACTTCAAGACCAACTCCGACGCAACGTTCAGGATTCCAAACTGCCTTTGTCGACACCTACAGTTCCCTCACGCACTGCTAACAGCTGTCCCGTTCACGAAGCAACCTTGTTTGTCTCACAAACTGCTTCCCTCTCACAGTCCCGCAAGCTTTTATACCGGTAATGATGTAGCACGGATATTTCTGGAAATTCGCTTTATTCACCAAAAAATAATATTTTTGCAGTATAATACAGCTGAAAATACTTGAATTTTATTTGTTCAGGTTGATATAAGAAGAAATTGGAAAGAAAGAATCAACAAGGTATCTTAAAACTTAACAAATTTTATGTTACTTATAAATAACAGTGGGAAATTAAAGGGTTTAAAGTGATCTTAAAATGTGCTGAAGAACTGTGTTCTTTACACGCGAGATATTATTTTATTATATTATTTTCGACGGATGGAAAAGTATTACAAATTTGCGCCTTTAATCTTCGGTTGAATTTTCTACCACGCACAACAAAATAGCGGATTGTTGATAGTAAAAACTGTAAAATTCAACAGCAAGCAAGAACGGATCAGATACATTTAATGTTCAGTTAAAGCCATTATAAAAGAATCACTCGTACATTTCTCTAAAGGGGACTGCTCTTTCAAAATCAAACGACTGGTCAGCATACATACTGTGATTCATATTGAAAGAGGAAATAATTGCACGCTTTGAGGGATATTCTGTAAACGAACGTTTTTTTCCAGTCAGAGAGGGGAATTTTACGCTTTAATGTCGTCTGGTATTTAATACGGAAATTCATCGTTTACAGCTTCGGTGTAATCCTTTCCTATTAAAATTAAGTACTTTTAGTATAATACATTTCAATGTGTGATATTTATTCACAACTTTGCCCATTATTTGACCTTTTATACCTGCAACATTAGACTTAAGTTGGACTCGTCGAATAGCCTTGTGTTTCTTTTTAGTCACTTAACAATATATATTTCTTAATACGTTTTAACAAGAGTTAATCAAAAATTCTTAGGATACTGTAAAGAACAAAAAATAAAATAAACACACCGGGAATATATAACGCACAAGCACTGTTGAACAACCACAAATACCACAAGAAGAAGAGTGAGTAGAGAAAACATCGTGAAAGGTGCATTTTTGTTTAAAATACATGGAAACTAGCATGCATTTTTTGTACCAGATGGAGCAGAAAAATACATGCCATTGTGTATAGTAGAAGAGAAGTGAGTAGAGAAAATCGTGTGAATATAATACGTTCCATTTGTATTTCAATCATAGAAAATTGTATGAATTTATATTCAGAAGCGAGTAAACAAGGGCATGCAAATGCTGTATGCAAAAGGAAACTGAGTTGAGAAAACCGTGTGAAAGTAATACGTTGCATTTCTATTTTAAATCATATAGAAAATTATATGTATTTTGTAGAGAAACACATATGATTGGTTTCGTAGAAGAAAACTGAGTAGAAAAAACAGTGTGAAAGTAATAACTTGCATTCCTATTTGAAGCATTTATAAAATTTTATTAATTATTTATGGAAGAGAAAGTAAAGAAATACATGTGATTGTGCTTAGTGAAAGAAAAGTGATACTTCAAACCATGTGAATGTAATACGTTGCATTTCTATTTTAACCATAGAAAATTGTATGAATTGTACGCTGAAGAGCGAGCAGAGGGCATATGAATGTCTTATACAAAACGAAAAGCTAGTAGAGAGAACCATGTGAATGTAATAGGTTGCATTTTTATTTCAATCACATAGAAAATTGTATAACTTATTTGTAAAAGAGGGAGTAGAGAAAGACATGTGATTGTGTTTCATAGAAGAAAAATGAGTTGTAAAAACCGTGTGAATTTAATATTCATGTAATAATCAGATTCAAGCTACCAATACATGTTCAAGAATTGCTCATCTTGACAGTGTTAATTGCTGATCATTTCATGCCATTCTGACTTCCCTAGTGTCGCCTTCATATGCGTTTAAATAATTCATCTGACGGTTCCATCTTCCTCTTTAATAAAAGCGTGGGCGTATTCTAATTCCTTGTTGTGATTATGCAAAAGAAGATCGCCTGTCATTCCTCATCGACCCCGACGTCACACAAAATACAGAGGGGTCCAAAACTATGCATTCACTCTTTGATAAACCATAACCTAGGAACAAAATTAGGTAGACTATACCACTCATGTGTGCATACCAGTTTCAAATTTCAACCAATGACAGCCTTAATCTCGAAAAGTTTATCAACAGAGCCGCTAGGTTTAAATGTCAAATATGGCTGACTCTCGCTACGGTGAAGCATCTAATGCTGAAATATATGAAATAATTCGAAGAGGAAAGTCTCAGAAACTGAATACAACAGGAAATATGTTTGGACTTAGTTTAACAAAACTGCGTGCGAAATTAGGAGGCTGTGTCAGTGGATTTAATCTTCGATTTAAACTTCGATGTTGAGATTTCACCGGAAATATGCTTTGAGGCCCCCTGAATAAAGAAAAAGCATTTTTAGAAGAAAAAAATGTGTGTGTGCGTGTGCGCGCAGCATAACTCAAACACGAAAAGTCGGTTAAGGGACACTGGGAGTGAAATTTGAAAGTTCCACATTTCTTGATAGATTTTTCTGAACTTGTTACTGTGTTTGTACTTATATGAGAGTAGGCGGTACACCAAATTTCATTAAAATTGGATAATTCGTTTAGGATATATAAATTATTTTATGAATTTAATAGGCACATTTTCAAAATAGAGCTCGCGTCTATTGACTTTTCAAAATTCATTTATATTGGCAGAACTGATACTCTAAAACATGGGTAACAATTGTATGAAGAGATATTTCAAATACCTTTGCTGATTATGCTGTACATATTTTTTTTAATAACAAAGAAAATTTAATCTTAAAAATTATTGATTTTTTTCATACAAAAAAAAATGTTTTTGGAATTCATGTTAATGATAACATCAATATTGAATCATTGTTTTGTTTAGCTGCTATTTATGAATACTTTTGGAAGTTTTCATTGAATTTGAAGCAAAACTCAGGAGCGACCTTCTTTTGGAATGTGCAGCAATGTAGTTTTGAGAAAAACAGGCTTTTATATAGGAGCATCCTGTGTACGTTAAGGGAAGAGCGCTATTTGAAAGGGCCGTAATGGCCACATGGAGTGGGGGGTATGAAAAATGTTAGCTGATCCAAATGCACATGTGTTCCAGGAACATTTTAAGGTAAAAAACAATTTTCGACTTTTTGACAATTTTGACCAAAATTTCACTCCCAGTGTCCCGTAACAACCAAAATTCGTACTTAAGTTTAAAGTCTTTCAAGAATACGGGATGAAGATATTGAAGAAAATTTCTCCACCCTAAACTACCCTTTACATGGAAAATTTTACAGTCGTGCCAAGGAGCATTACAAATCAAAAGGGCTAAGTCCAGAGGAGACCGTAAACTGTTTTTAAAATCACCAAAAGATGGCAGTAGTGCGAGGTCCACAAGTTGTTTTGCAAAAATTTTTATTTTCTTAACAATGGCTTTTTCTCAATATTAAATCGATATATCAGAAACCTGGACAGCCGGAAAATAAATCTTGGAACAGGGCTATTTCCTATGTTAAATAACACTCTAAACTGGAAAAATGCCTAACGCGAAAACAGAGTAGTTTTTTCGGAACCGTTTGCATAAATAAGCTAAGTAAGACGTATTTTCATAATGCGTAAGACATAGGCGCTTTGAGAAAGAGCTTGCTACACATTCAAAGTGCAGCGAATATTGCTGCTGGAAACAGCAGTTGTGAAGTTACGGAAGAAATGAACCACAACGATGATAAAGCCAACGAAAGGGAGCCAAGAATACCCACTTTCAGAGAAGCAATCTGTTTGGCTAAAGCCTGAAAATTCAAAATATACATTTCATTTTTCATAAAAATAACTCAAACATATGGCATTTTAATCAAAATCGTTAGAGCCTTTTTCAAGAAAATCAAAATTTTAGAAAAATTTTCCATGTAAAGGGTAGTTTAGAGTGGGGATATTTTCTTCAAAATCTTCGTGTCGCATCCTTGAAAGACATTAAACTTAAATACCAACTTTGGTTTTTAACCGACTTTTCGTTATGCTGTCTACAGACTGACACACACACACATGGACCTTTTTCTAAAAATGCTTTTTTGGATTCAGGGAGTCTCAAAACATATTTCCGTTGAAATCTCGACATCGAATTGTTGGGTAGAATACAATACTTCTCCTACTTACCACTTGGGAAAGTAAAAATGTAGATGTTGCATAAAACACACATTTTATGCGCAAATAAATTTTTTTAGAGTGAAACATTTCCGAGATATTCCTTGTTATTTGTGTCAGTTTTGGAAAACAAACTTTCGTCAATATCGTCATACATTTTTATATGTTAGCCGTGCAAACAGAACGGGATCTTAAAGCTTTAAAAGATTTGACTATCTCACAAAGCCTATTATATTCTAACATTCCCTTTGCACCTACAAGGAAATAAGCAATAAGATAATTTGTACAAATGTTTATCTCAACTAACACGAAGAAGATATAGGAATAAGAGTTTGTAAGAGTGGTTAGTACAAGAGTAGAGAAAGTCATGTGAGTGCAACACATCAGATTTTTAAATTTCAAATGAAACTTTGTCAGAAATATATGCTGTGAAAATATTAAGTAAATAATAACACAATTGTATACATTCAAAAACTGCTATGTGGGTCGCTTAGTAAAATCGTTAATCGATCAAGTCTTTTGACTCGTGGAACATATTAAGTAATGGAAAACAGTGAGAAGAATATTTACAGTTGGAATCAGGCTTACGTTAAATATTGACGATATTCGTACATTTAAGGGGCCAAAAAAGAGGATGCAGAGTAAAATGTATGGCACATAATGCCTGGTGTGGTGAATTTGCTACAACTGCAAGACTTAGTCCCTTTGGTGAAGTGCAATAAAAGAAGTGTGTGCAAAGAAAGGATAAAAATACGTGAAGAAAACAGACATAAACAACGTAATTTAACAAAGACCAGTCGGCCAGCCATCCTGAGAATAAAGACATTGACCCCAGTTGACGTCATCAGTAATAAATGCCACTGCGCACACCGTCCATATTATCTCCGTAACACGCAGGTCACCTTGGTTCAAAGGTAATCTTTACAAGATGTTAATGTAAAAGATGTCAAGATGCGTGAGGTAATCAAATGGTAAATTCTTAAGAGTGACAATTTAACGTAAAATTATTTTAATAATCTGATTCGGCGTTAAGTGAGGCGTGGATTAAGTTGTAAACTTCAATTGCCAAGTAGAAGCAAAGTAAACGAGGTTTCCAGCATATTGTAGTCTTCAAATGTTTATTGTACGGCAAATAGGTATAGCTCCAAGTACAAGAGCGATAATTAGCGCTATGAGCGGAGTATGGAATTATACAGAGCACTGCCACGCACCTGGTGGTTGACTCCACGAACCAAAAGATGACGTCACATCCATGCATGGGTGGCAAATACCGTTTCCCCAGTGTTCCAGGATATTCAACGGATACTTTAGTCTTAGATTATGCTGCCTCTTTGAGGGCAGAAGGTTAACTGCTCCAGCATCTGCATTAAGGCAGGGATTTTCATGTCTCTGATGGTACAATTTTCTCAGCGACCCTCGGATTTCTCTTACAGAGGAGTGGGCCCGTAGTACGGGTTACCACATGTTTTAAAGACCCTATAGTTTGGAATATTATTTTTGGAATGCGTTTTATTATATGTTCCACTTGTTAATATTAATTATCGGATGAAAGGAAGGGTGAAAGCCTTAGCATGCCTCTGCTATCCACGGCCTAGTCTTCGCCGCCGAGCCTGAAGATTATTTAATAATCACATCACTAATCTCAGGGCTGGTGCGAATACATCAGATAGATTAGACAATCTATTTCACTTTTAACAAGTTTTGAACGTTTTATTAATACTCGTAAATCATTATTTTTCAATAAATCACTCAAAGGAAAATCCGCTAAACAATGGCGGTAAAACTGTAGGAGACCGTCGTGACGTGGTTCACTGACAGTTCTATTACGTCACTGACCTACAACGGAAGAAGATGGCGCTGCAAGGCAGAAATATCTGTTGCCAACTTAACATTGTACAACTCGCTAAAACTACCAACCACGCATCACAAAGTGCCAAAACAATGTTCTATTATTTATTAATATTGTTGTTGTTGTTAATACTGCGTAATCTATAATAACATTACTGCATTACACAACCTCAATATTATTAATTACTTCATTATTGTTGTTACACTATTGCGTAATACTGCGTTATATGTAATAAAATTACCGTATTATACAATCTCAAATAAGGATTGTTGTACCTTTGATAAGTGCAGTCATCTATGAAAATGCGCAACAAGTTCAAGTTTATTACTTATTTATGCCAACAAACTTACTATTGGTATTTTTAAACACAAACCGTGTGAGGGCAATGTTTGAGAGGTAGTACTAGAACTTAACAATTCAATACCACAGCTGGGATTTGAACGACAGACCCTCCGCTTACTAGGCGGGTGCTCTGAGAGCATCCCTTCTCGGTTTACCGCCTTCTCTTGTGTCTGTTGTGGTAATTTTCCTTTTTATATGCTTCGATGAGCCACAATACCTCTTTCTCAGCCCAATTTTTCATTTTCAAACGTATGTAGAATACAGATTAAAACCACAACCGCACTGCACAAGAACTTAAGTCACATCACTTAATTACAAAACAATAACTCTAAATAACAACAAATAACGCTAACAAGTTAGTTGGCAACATTCACATTTTTCCAGCGTTGGCAATACATACGTCACCGACGAGTTAAAGGAAATGAACCTCATAACAATGCTTCAGTCACAAACAACTGCCTATCGACCACGTGAGGACGAGCTCCTACAGGATAACCCTTTCGTCTCTAATGGAGTAATTACTAGCCACAGCCAATAATAATTTTAAAGCCAGTTTTTCTGGTAATGTTCACGCGATAGTACGATCACAATAGTTATTACTTGCATCACAGTTCACTCTTCAAGAATCACGATAAATTCATTGTCCTTTTTCTGTTTGTTTTTTAATCAATATTTTACATCGAGAGGTTAAATTTTATTTAATTTCATTTTGTTCTTCATAGCACAAGACAAAAGAAGGCAGCCTATGCTGTCTGTATGTTAACTTAATGCCAGGAGGCCTTTCTGCTGACTGTGACATAAACACAACTATATTAACAGTTTCACCCAATTTCTAAGCAAAGAAAATTATACTTTTAGCATTCAATAATAAAATATTACAAGTTATTAAAATGAATATACTTTATATAAAATTATTTTCTTTGAGGTTTGTATAGCAATATTCATTATAAACAGACAAGGACCTATACTGGGACTTAAAGGGTTAACCTCCAAAACCACGAAGCAGTTTTAAAGTTGGTAAGGCAGAAATTCTGCAACGATGAAAGAAACCAAAATAGCAGGAATGGAAGTCTGGCATGTCTCTTCTTGACCTCGGACGAAAGCAAGGGCAATGTGAATGCCTTGCATAGAACATTGCGGAAAATCCACAGACGTATAATATGAAGGCTTGCATAGATGCAAATATAGTAAGAGGATAAAGTAACTTTGTAACGTATTGAAGAACTAAATAAGTGGATGAGAAATAACTTTCCAAAATGCAATTAATCCATGTGTACCTTTATGGAACAGCATCTGTTATGTCATCATTTGCTTATTATTCACGCTTTATGCTTATGATAACAATTAGTTGACATAAATGGTTGTTATTTACATTCAGGTATATCGAGAAGATTCAGATACCAGTCAGCTGCTATTAATTAAGTTCGATGGTGCATATTCTTTTCAAAAAAATAGCGGAATTTAAAAAGTAACACTATAGGACTTACAGGAAATAGCTTGTAAAAAACTGATGTGTTATACTCGCATAACCTTCTGTACTCTTGTCTAACCGTATCTTACAAACTCTTATTCCTATATCTTCTTCGTGTTAGTTGAGGTAAACATTTGCAGAAATTATCTTACTGCTTACTTTAAAAGTGCAAGGGAAATATGGGAATACAGTAGGCTTTGAGCGACAGTCAAATGCCGGTCACTGTAAGAAGGCTTTAAAATTCTGCTCAAAGCGCAAGATCAGAAATGTTGACACCATTCAGATCTCGTGAACACTGCTCGGAAAGCTTGAAAGAAAGCACACTTCCCCTTGCTACTTGTGTGCTACACACACGTGCCGAAATCAGTTTTCTTGGGTTGGCCTAATTTCGACTTTCACTCTTCGTAGGTATGAACGCATGTTTGATCGCAGTAGGCGTGTTAGTAAAAAAAATATTCGCTTTTTCAGCCCTACTCTGTTGCGGCACTTTGAAAATAATTTATTCAATAATGTTCAATTATCTGCTTTACCTTTCACAACAGATAAATTTTAATAAGAGCTTCACTTGAATATTTTTATAGCGAATGAAACATTTATTTGGAATTTTTTGGTTATAGCTTATGTAGTCCTGGTTGGTCTTGATGACCTTTCCATAGAAGTGTAACACATTGTTTTCGAGTGTTTTACAATAATTGCAACCAACCAGCGGAAGTAACTCACTAAATAAACTTGAAGTATATAGGATAAATGTCACTAATGGATACCTATGCCAGGGAAATATTGCAATTGAGTGCCACATTTAGGTTTTCATCATTACTTATAGTTGGGGTAAATCCCAGAGGGAGCGTTCTAGTAATGAAGCGGTAAATTAGCCAAATGACTATATTCCAAAGGTCACGCTTTAAGGTTCCTTGAAGGAAACGAGCCAATTTACCTTACGCCTAGGAACCTGCCCTACTCAGTATGCGACTTATGGTCGACTCACGGCGTCGCTGTGTCGGAGTTTTACCCTGAGGACATGAGACATGTGTATGCGCGGGAAATTTACAGCCCCGTCCCACCACTCTCTTTTATGGACTCCTCGTAACTTCATCACTTCTTGGACATCTATAGCCAATATCTTATCTACTTCTGCTATCGATATATGTAGTCGTTCACTTTCTTCGTCCCATCCTACACATCATTGCTTTTATTTCCTCTTCCGTCACTTCAAATTGGTACGAACATCTTTGGGCTTTCCTCCAAGTAAAACAGATGGTAACTGGCATATTTCCACAATATTGACTAGCTTGGAAACACCCTTTATTGTTATTTTTTACTCTCTCTACTATGGATAGTAGGTAGGGGCAAGTAGGGTGCTGTCCGATAAAAAATTTGAAGACTAGATTTCACCAACATATACGTTTTGGGGCCCCTTAAAGCTAAAAGAAAGATTATAAAAAAGTACGTACGTTGGTCTCAGTAAGTTGCATAACCTATAAGAAAACAATGAAAAGTTTCACGTGCATCTTTCAAGTAATTTGTTTTGTTTATATCTTCACACTTTTGCAATGGAATATAAGATAACAAGTGAGGTGAATATTTACATATTCTGGTCCTCTCCTGAAATAGTTGCCAAAGATATTCCTCTTCCAGGTTGTATTTTTGCTCAGCACAGCAACGAGGGACTTTTTGAGTCCAAGAAGTGACGCCGGGTACACCTTGAAGTAGTATTCAACTTTCTTCCCTTTCTTTAGAGGACTTTGCTGCACTTCTATCTTATTCATGTTACTTCTAAATGCAAATTGGCTGTTTGAGAGTTTGTCGTACACAAGAAACTTCCGTTTGAGAGAAGCAGAATTCTGACAAGTCCTAGATGTATTGGATCTCATTTAGGGCCTCTGGAATATGCATTCTAGACATCGAGTATCAATTCACGGTTCTCTTTCTTGGGTCTTCTTTAATAGCCCATCGCAGTTAAACACACTGATTTACACACGTGTTGCATTCGCATAACTTTCTGTACTCTTGTAATAAATATTCTTACAAACTCTTATTCCTATATCTTCTCCATATTAGTTGAGATAAACATTTGTACAAATTATCTTATTGCTTATTTCCTTGTAGGTGCAAGGGGAATACTAGAATATAGTAGCTTTGCACGGTTAACATATAATACAATTAATAATGATCTTCCGTTTGTGGAAAGTATAAGTTTTGCTAAAATCTCACAAATAACGAAGAACATCTCCCACTAAAAATTCATTTGGACATAAATTGTATGCTTAACGAGGTCTTTATAATTTTTATAAAGTGAACGCATTGCCGGTTCTACTGTATGGTTTTGAGACTTGGACATTGAAAAGAAAAGATATGAACAATTGCAAGCTGCGGAAATGAAATTCCTTAGATCTGTTAAAGGTTGTACCAGATTAGATAGATTCAGAAGCACTGAAGACTTTCGAAATGAATTAAATGTACCCTCAATTAAGGAGAAAACGTGGCAATATAAAGAACAGTGGACTCAACATTTATACTGAATGGATTCAAACCGTTTTCCAACACAAATTCTGGATTATAGACAGGGGAAGAAGAGACCCGGGATGACCTAGGAAATGGACAGATCCAATGTGAAGCCGGAACGGGCCTGAAGCCTAATCCTTGTACTGCAGGAGGAGAAGAAGAAGAACGACAGCTACATTTTTGTATAGTAAGACTTGGTCTATCTCTTACGGTTTACCAGCTAAGCAAAAGTCATCAAAATTAAACAGAACTACATAGGCTATGACCAGAAAATTCAAAATATGCATTTAATTTGCCATAAAAATATCTAAAACATGGTATTTTAATCAAAACCTTTAGTCATTTTGGAGAAAACCATAATTGTTGTAGAAATGCCCACGTAAACGATAGTTTAGAGTGGAGAAATTTTCTTCGCACACACGCACACACACGGATCTTTTCTAAAAATACCTTTTTTTGGATTCAGGGGGCCTCAAAACATATATTTTTAGTGAAATCTCGACATCGAATGTTTGGGTGGAATACAATAATTCCTCTACTTACTATATGTAGTAGCGAAAGTAAAAGTATGTCAATGTTGTAATGTGAACAGCACCTAAATCATCACAGCTATAATCATAAATCTTTAAGCTACATGTTCTACAGTGCTTGTGGTAGAATATATGTGAAAATCAAGTGTGTAGGTCCAAAGCAAAGCATGCGACATCCATGTGAATGTATACACAGAAAAAATAATTTTGTTATGTTTATGTCCACTTCAACTTCCTTCTCTGATTACTCTCTTGTGCACTTATTTGAAGAACAAAATGTTGTGTGAGAGGTTATGGATTTGTAGCAATGTTGGAAATGAGTTGTTCTCTATTGTTTCTACCTAGCAAAAACCTGCATCATATAATACGCTTGAAGTGTGGTTTAATTAGTAATTAGTAAACCAGACCTAAGTTGTAATGGTTTTATTAGTTAAATAATTACTGGACATAATCCCACGATAGCCTTTTACTTCAACCATTGGCTTACCTGAAAAATAATGGCGGAAACCACAATGCACAGCCTTCTATGATATAACTATTTAAGGTAGGACTGCATAAATGGCATGAAAAGCTCGTTTTCGACAACAATACCATCTGATAGCTCAAGAAAAAGTGTGCGAGAAGTATATGGTTGACTATTATTCATGAATAATGTTTCTAAACGTTGAATGTTTCTTATTAAGACAATTTAACGAATTAAAGAATCATAGTAAATAAAATTAAGAGAGGGGGGGGGGGGGAGATAGTGAAATCTGCTTAATTTTTCGCGAACGAAGACTGTCATTGGTTGAAATTAGCAATTTCTTTGCACATGATTGGTTACCTATGAGTAGAACAGTAATATACAATTTACTACATGGTCAATCGTTTGTTTTGTACCATTTATCACTCGGTCGTTCTTCTATTTAATCACTGTTGCCAACTGTATTTCCATAAAGCACTGAACTAGCACTCCTATTTAAATTGACAGCTGTTTTAACAACGGTGCTTTTAATGATTAATGTACTTTCCAAGAAGAAAGACTACTTGTTAATGTTGAAAATAAAATTGGTTCTATTTGAACTCAGCTGGTTATAACAAGAGAAAATCGAATTACATATAATTTATGGATTCTGTTTTCCGCAGTTGGCAGCACTCAGTAACTCGAACTTCACCAATCGTAATGAGTGTATTTTGCTATTTTTATAGAATGCAACATTTTTCTGGTGACATTTTTGTGATATAGTATTTAAATGAATGTTTATGAAATAGTCCGAATAAACATCATTCGACAGTCTGACTTTCCAGGTTAATTCTTTCACTACGGTCGACAGTTTTTCGATTAGGTTAGACATCTGTGATACACTGAGAGTTATTAAACAACTGAACAACTTCCGTTTTGATATGGGAAAAGCAGCACACATAGTTCCACTATGAATTGAGGTTATACCAGCTGAAAATTCTGTGAAACAGTTGTGCTTTAACTAAAAAAATAGGAACTAAACTCAATGCTCCACATATAAGAGATTTAGAGCCCCGGTAAAATAAATGCACAGTGTAGGGGCTAATTGTGGTTTCTCTTTTGTAACGTTTGGTCGAACTATAAAGTCAATGTTCATGCATAAATTTATCGGGATTAAAGTTACCTGTTGCTTCCCCCCCCCCTACGGACGCCATGTTTAGGAGCACATCATGGCTTTAAACGATAACCTGAAGTTATCTCTTCATCCTGAATATTCTGGTGCCAGGCAATTACGAAGACTTTCCTTCCGAAAGCTTCTGGCGCTCTGTAGGCTCAAGCAAGATTCCTATCAGAGCTCGTGTTTAATTTTTACTTTCTCTACTACGTACAGTAAGCAGAGGAAGTATTGCATTTCACTAAAAAATTCTATGTAGAAATTTCATTCGGTAATATGTTTTGAGCCCCCAATTTTTATAATAAGGTCCGTGTGTGCGTGTGCGTGTGTGTGTTTATGTCTGTGTCTCTGACACACACACCTTTTTGTAAAAATGCTTTTTTTTTATTCAAGGGGTTTCAAAACATATATTTTGGATATTTGGGATAAATCGTCAAAACACGGACAACGCCGAGTATTTCAGCTAGTTTTATATACAAATAATAGGGACATGGATAAAGAATTCCAATAAATAGTTTTCTGATGGTAGAACCATTACATAATGTAGTAGACATGGATTCCAGTCATTAACTAAGCAACTAAGTCATGAGGTTATTAGCGAGTTTCATGGCGATTAGAGAGGATAGTGTATCTCAGGTAATTAGGATCCTCAGTCGACCACAAACCATTAGCTTAAAGCTTAACTCTGCGAGGTCAGAATCAGGCTGTTGCCAGGACTCATAGAGCAAATTCTGAAAATGGAGGGGAAATTAAATTAATATAATGTTATTGTTTGTACTTTTCATTAAAATATAGTTATTTTGCTTTTGTGTACTGTTTTCTTAATTTATTCTGCGTAGGTCAATTTTCATTTACTGCTGTAAAGATTATGGATAAACTCTCTTGTAATGTAAAACTTGTGCTATTAAAACCGAAATACTCTATGCCACAAAAACCGTCGAATTATTTGAGTTACCTACCAATATGCATACTGAAATTACGAGTTTGGGATGCTTGCGACAGATGTTACAAATGTAAATAATGAAATGGTGCGATATAAGTCTCATTTCACTAAGATGACTTCAAAGCTGTTGACATCCATCTCTTCTACTCATGTTTCGCTAATGCTCTGCCAGGGGGACTAGTGATAAACTCGCTTCAAAGTACTGACGTCATGAGCAGGCGAGTAGTAATATATATGGTACAAATACTTAGATTTATGTCAATTTCTGCCACCAGTGGGACAAGTGGTGCTAGTGTCGCAAGATATTGGAAGAGAACTCAAGATGCCCTTCCACTGGCGCGGAGGACCCGGGTTCGGTCTTCGGTACCGGTGTGGAGATTTTCCCCCGGGAGATGGCGCAGCGGCCGGGCGGTCAGCCTCAGCCCTTCATGCTCTGTTGCTCTGGGGGTTTAGTTCTTTTTTTTAAATTCTCTCTACCTTTTTACGTACTATTACATTTCAAAATATAGTGCAAATTTTCGCAAACTTTACCGTATTTCGTGCATCTATCCTCCATTTTCATCCCTATCATACCACTTAGGTTCATTACTCCCATCCCACGTACACCCCATTCTTGCCTCTTTATTGCATACTTCGATGAATTTGTCTCTCCCCCATTCCATTTTTAAGAATATATAATCTTTTAATGACCTTTTTGATTAAACCTACTTAAAATGTCTTGCTTTTCGATATCCTCCACTCTTCTTCTGATTTTCTTCCATAAACCCTTAATTGTGCTATTTCTTTCTCACCATGTTTCCTCCACCGCAATATTATCTGCATTTTGTTTTTCCAAGTTTCTTCTTTCTCCATTTTCTCGTGCAGAACCATGCATAGAGTACACAAAGTAATGGAGGTGCAAGCTGTGCTAATTTCACATATAACATTTAAACATTATAAAATGTCGATATGCTGTAATATCGACAGCTTAGAGTTAGCAATTATTCCTAATGTTTTCTCCCTGAGGACTAAAGCCTGTAAAACTCAAGCAATAATCATCGATACAGCTGGGAATATAGTGGATATATCCGTTGTATAAGGAAGCTCTTTCTGTTATTAAATGCATAAAACAAGGTGTAACCCAACAGCAGAGCAAGAATGCATATTTCAGTGGAATGCGATTGGATGTGCAAGGTCACAAAAAACAAATTATAGAAAATCGATCATAACTCCCATACCGCAGGTAGCATTTATTTTATTGGATTGCGTCACATCTACAGACACTAGCGCTGAACAAAACCATATAACCCTTCCCACCACGTTATATCATGTATCCTTTAAAGCTGAGCTTCGCAAAACCAGAAACAGTTGAAGCTTGAATAAAAAAAAGACTAATGTGTTGCATTCCCATGACGTTGTGCTCTTGTACAAACCATTCTTAAAAACACTTGTTCCTGTACTTTATGTTAATCGAAATAAACATTTGTAGAAATTACTTTTGTTTCTAATTTTTTATACGTACAAGGGGAATGTACGATTATAGTAGGTTATGTGATGGCACTTTGTTTGCATGGCCAAGAGGTAAACAGAAATAATAGCGACTTCCCATTTGAGAATAGTATAATCATTGCAAAATTCAAATAACAAGGAATATCTCCGAAATGGTTAACATCACAAAAAATACATTTAGAGTGCAGTAAAATGTTGTTTATCTCCTACCAGATATATAAAAGTCACCCAGGCTGTAGAGGACTTCGGAGGACATTCGCAGAAAATTCAATATACGCCTTTCATTCGTAATAAAGCATCTCAATAAACGAATGTTACTTTGAGAAAAAAGAAAAATACCCGTTGTAAAGGACAGACTAATATAGAACAATTTTCTTGTAAATTTTCGTGGCATATTCTTGGAAGTTACTGAAGGTAAAGTTGGGTATTTAACCCACTTCTGGCTTTTTTTTAGATTTAGATGGTTCCAAAACATGTATTTCCCACGGAGAATTTTGGTTGGTATGCATGCTCCCCCTACTCCCTTTACACAAAATAACGATATATCATGTTCATATAATCCCTTCTGCCAAAATAAAAAGAGTATTTCTGGGTGGCTCAGTTGGTCAGACGCTGGCCTACTGATCTCAAGGTCGTGGGTTCAAATCCGGCTCAGACCGATGGCTTTTAAGTGTGCTTTAAAACGTCAGTTCCATGTCAGTAGATTTTCTGGCATGTAAAAGAACCGAAGTGATCCTGGCAGTTGACAGCGTCGTTAAACAATAAAATAATTTAAAATAATTTCTACCTAAATAAATGTATGTACATAGAGATAGGGTTTACAATTTGTGTATTAACTTAAGTATGTTATTTCTCTCTCTCTCTTCACCTAACAGTTTGCCACAAGTAAATAAACAATTTACTACCTGATGTTTTCTACACATCGTAAATGAGCCGCAAAATGAACAACGCCAGTCCGTATAGACCGTCCAGTTTTTTTTCTACATGATCCAACTGTAATATATGGTGATTGATCTTGCCTGGAACTCAGTAACATATTAAAATGAACAATATATGCTTTGGAAATGCAAGGATAAGCATTTAATCCTTAATTAAACTATTTGAACTTTCTTTCTGATTCCTTTTTCAACGAAAGTGTAAGTTGTAGATAACACAAATAATAAAAATTTGGATAAATATGAACCGTGAATGATCCTTCATTTGTTTATTCCTTTCTGAAAGCGACCTATTTTCTATGATTGGGGAAAATAAATATGTATAGCTTGTGTGTGCCATGCATAATTGGAGTTACTAAACATCCTGAAAATATATTAATTACTCTTAATTCCTGAAATATTAATCTGCAAATGAAGTTTAATATAATATGGTTCATCTACGCACTTACACTCCTAACATCCTGTATATGCGTTATACATACGGGTCTTTTTATGGACGGAAAGGAATACAGGTTAGAAAATTATGCATTTACTTCTATTCCCGAAAGAAACAATATATAACATTAATAGGAAAAATGGAGGTGGCTAGAAGGGCAGGGGAAGAATAAAGTGATCAGTAATGATGAATTATCATATTTGTTCTGTTTAATAATTGTTTCTTAATAATTATTTAACTATTGAGCTGCAAAAATGCTGGATTGAGTTATTGCTTGTATTTATGAATCAATAAATAGGATATAAGAACAGGCAAAAGAGAATCACTCTAATTGTTAATATCACAGGAATATGTTGTTTAAGGTTAAAGCGCGTAAGTACAGAATTACTTTTTTGTTATAAGGTTGAAAATGGTAAAGTAATTATCAGGGACTGCATTCTGTAGACAACTTCGTGGAATTCATCCGTATAGCTAAGCGAGCGTAATTGCCTCAGAGTTCTTAGATTAGCTGCAAGGTTTAACCTGAGATTCTTGGAATATCAGAACGGATTTATAACAGAAAGCAGAGGATTTTGAGACTCGTAGAAAATATCTTGTAACAGCTTTTATTAGGTAGAATAATTAATCTCCGACTAGGGGATTAACATCTTTAAGGAGAAAGAGGATATAATTAAAGGATAGAATTGTGACTTCTTCTGTGGCGATTAAAGCAAACTTGAGTTACTTATAGAAAGCAACCACTGATATTTACAATATCGCCGGGAATCATATACACTTAAATATTTATCTACTACACAAGTTATACCAGCGGTGCTTAACTGCAGGCAGGTTGTTAATTTTGTGTTCACTACACAGTAGTATATATTATGATATTTAGCGTTCGGAAGCGATTTTATTCAAACGTGTTATTGCATAACATGATTTGTCGAAGGTGAGTAGGTTGATCATATGTTGTGGTAACGATTTTCAAGTATTATTATCGATTGAAGACATGTTACCTTAACCCTGTGATATTTGAGGTTAGAAATGCTTTTATTATGTACGTTGGCAGTATTGCTTTTTAGTATAATGTCGGCCATATTGAACTCTAGGGAACTGCCGATAAACTGTCTCGTCGGTCTGGGTGGCTCAGTTGGTTAGACGCTGGCCTACGGATCCCAAGGTCACGGGTTCAAACCCGGCCCAGGCCGATGGTTTTTAAGTGTGCTTAAAAACGACAGCTCCATGTCAGTGGATTTACTGGCATGTAAAAGAACTCCTGCGGGACAAAATTCCGGCACACCGGCGACGCTGATGTGATCCTGGCAATTGACAGCGTCGTTAAACAAGAAAATATTTAAAAAAAAAGATAAACTGTCTCCCCTGTAGATCGTTCAACATCGCCTGCACAGTTTACATACGTACTGTGTGTGCACAGACCTGTACTTTCCTCCCTTACCCCAACTTACCCCGAAAAGAATGTGAGTAGGCTATACTTTTACGGACTAGACGAAGACCTGAACATCATTTTGAGGTGGTTGAACTCATTAACTTTTATGCAGCCGTGCCTTAGTCGTTTTTCACTGTGGAAAAGTAGGCTTCTTGAGTTCTTCCAAATGATGTTAGTTATTTTTTATCAAATTCCCATGAGGCAATGTGGCTGGCGCCTCTAGGAGACGTGACGCCAAGAAAGAAGGTGAGGGGATAGAACTATCTGGCACTTGACCTTTCACACTTCGCCCTCCTGCTGAAGGATACTTGTTCGCTTATAACACTCGACGTTGGGTGTGTTTTACGGCCACAACACAAAAGATCCCCTCTCCTTCTTGCGGCGACTTGAAAAGTAATTTGCATGTCGCTCCTCTTTTCCAGCTAGAGTTTTTAATTAGCTTTATACTTTCGCGTTAAATGATTTCGTTTAACCATCGTGAGGTTATATTCAGGCACGCAATACCACCTCTTGAGAAAGCAACGGAATTGTTCTCGTTTTGGTGCTCAGAGTTTCGGCCATACAACGATGATTATGCAACAAGTGAAAACAGCACGAAAAATTCTAGGTTATTGAAGAAAAATTAATAATTCCTTTCACAGAGTTAAAATTGCGGGCATGCGCATGCGCGCGTGTGCCTTTTCCTAGAACTGACTTTTTTGAATTCAGGGGGCCTCAAACCCTATATTTCCGGTGAAATTTCGATATCAAATTTTTGGGTCAAATGCAATATTTTCCCTGCTTACTATACGCAGTAGAGAAACTAAAAGGTAACTAAAATATCTGATGCGTTTCACTCACATGACTTTCTCTACTCTTGTACTAACCATTCTTACAAACTCTTATTCCTATATTCATGTCAGTTGAGATAAACATTTGCACAAATTATTTTATTGCTTATTTCCTTATAAGTGAAAGGGGAATATTAGAATACAGCAACAGTCAAATCTTTTAAAGCTTTAAAATTCCGTTCTCTTTGCACGACTAACATATAAAAATGAATAACTTTTTTTTCTGTTTTTTTAATTAACGTCCTCCAACATTGTGTCATATCGGACGAATGAATGAAATGAAATGGGTGAAATGATGCTCAAATGAGCCCGAGGTCCATGGAGCTTTAAGTTACCCGACATTCGTCTTCTCAGGATAAGGGAAAACCTCGGGAAAAAACCTTACCCGGATAACTTAGCCTAAGCGAGATTCGAACTCGCGACCTCTTGAACGCGAGGCAGACACGCTAACCATCACGCTACTGAGGTGGGCAAAAAAAAAAAAATCTTGAACGTTCTGAAATATGTGGAAATTGCCGACGACTTTATAAGCGACCGCTTTCCAAGTTGAGATAATGACAAATAAGTTGACTATGGCCAGTTTTGGAACCAGGTTTTCCTAAGAAATCTAATAATTTGTCTAGATAAGGCTTATTAAGCCTGATTAGCGAGTTGATTATCTCCTTATTGGTGGAAACTGCTTTCAACTTCTTTCGAGTTTCATTTTGAACCAAAAGTTTAACTGTTTTAATACATCGTGAGTGATTGAAAAAGTCAACGAGGAAGTTAACGAGTGGGTTTCTGTTGTGACGAAAATTGCCATTCTCCGAGTGAGGTTGTGTGCAGCGAGTTCTTACTGCAAGGAATTAGAGACGTCTTGTGTTCGACTACCTAGGGAGTGAACCGGAAGAATAGCCAGCGTCGGACGTATTTCATTACGACGCGAAGAAAGGAAATTACATTGTAATTTAACTGAGATTTCAGAAAATTTTAAATCAGGTGATTAAGAGACAGATTAAACTAGACAAAGTCTCAATTTTATTTTAATTGAGAGATAGTTATAAAGCTCACTTGTGGTTTTTCCTAGATAAGTCTGTCTGTCTGTGAGTCCATATTATCTATTCTCTCTATCTATTCTATTTATATATATTCGCTATTATATTCAGAGAGTATCATTGCTACACATTGAGTTAGTTGGAAAGGGGTGAACATAAAGAGCAAAGTGAGGACCCTTTGGTGTCCGCTGATAACTACGGGAGCAATACAAACTCTAATGGTAATCACAGAACCACAAAGTTAATTGCAAACCCCTAACCACGCTTCACGGAACTCTTAACAAGTTAACTACTGAAAACAAACTAACTCCACGCTCTAATCTGTTAGTCTGTGGTTATGCGGACAGCAAGCCTCCAAGGACAACACTTGCTTACTCACTGCACTTACTCTAATAAACATTAAATTCACTACTTAGTAATGGAAATGCATAAACCAGCTTCTATCGCCGCATAAGAGTGGTATTTCCCAAGTTCTATTTTGCAGAAGAGTCAGATTTTAATGTTCATCATGAGTCATTTGTCGTAAAATTAGAACTGGTATGGGGAAAATGGGTGACAGGAATGCAGTCGAGTGTTTACCCTCTTCACTTACCCTTCAGCAAATACAGGGCACCTTTCCTTTCCAGTTTATTTAAGGATACGCGCATCTTTACAAAGAAGGTACGTTTTAAGGCGTGTGGTGGTGGAACAGAATAGAAACATAATTTATTGTTTTTGTGATCACGTGATTCTGATTACGTTAGTGCATTTTCTTTTGACGTAGTAAAGACGAAGCTTTATTTTTACTACGAACACAACAGAAGTACTTGGGTTTCCCTTCGGCTTTGAAGTATTTTTTACCTTATTGTGGGACATGATTCTACCACTAACACAATTTTAGGGACTGCCCGGTTCTCTGAGGTATATAGATAACAGCGGAGACGTGGCCTGATAACTAACCGGTGTGTAGCCGAGTGGACGGGGTTAAAATGCGATGTTGCTGAAAAGACAGTGTCAGCTCTTCCCATTTATGAATTAAAAATATCTGTTATTTTCACACAAAAAAGATTCTTGCAAAAGCTATTACTTCCTCTATTGCGTATAGTAAATACGGGGAATTGTGCATTTATCCAAAAATTCTATATTAACATTTCACCTTGAACTCAAAAATGGAAAATCGGTTAAATATCAATCTTGGTGTTTATGTTCAGTATTTTCCAAGGATGTTGCGGTGCTATGGCCGAGCGGTTAGAATGTTCGTCTATCACAAAGGCGGCCCGGATTCGATCCCAGGGATCTGCATGTGGTATTCATGGTGGGCGAAGTGGCGTCTGCGCGGGATTTCTCCGGATTCTATGGTTCCACCAACTGCTCCATCATCACCTTTCCCTTAATCTATTTTACCTGCATGTCATATCATCATCCTCTTCCTCACTCTCATACCTGGTGCTTGGCTAACCACCCGCTTCCAGGTCTTCACTCTGTCCGGTTCAGGGGTCCCTCTGTTCCCCGACAGGCATCTGACCCTAGGCACAGGGAGGGTAATCAGATGAAGAATAAGATGAATTGGATAATAAGAAGGTATTACAAAACTCCCCTCCCCCCTCTTGGCTATCCTTTACATGGAACATTTTTTCCAAAATTTTGATTTTACCAAATAATGCTTCTGGAGATTTTAATCAAAATACCACAAGTTTAAGATGTTTTATCTTAAATTAAATGTGTATCTTGAACTTTCCGGGGGCCTGCTGTATTCTAATATTCCCCTTGCATCTACAAGGAAATAAGCAATAAGATAATTTGTATAAATGTTTATCTCAACTAACACGAAGAAGATATAGGAATAAGAGTTTGTAAGAATGGTTAGTACAAGTGTAGAGAAAGTCATGTGAGTGCAACACATCAGATTTTTTTATTTTGTTTTTATGCTGTAGTGTTTTTACTTCCGTGTTTTAGGCTTCTTGCAGCTGGAAGATAAATCTGCTGTACTAAACAAGCATACATATGGTTAGGGTTTCGTCGTTTTTGCGCATGCGTCAGGTTAAGGAGCGTTATGAATATATCACGGTTTTTACTACATGTTTATTGCAACTTTCCATTAGACCGGCTGCTTTAAACATCCGGAACTCTCTGAATTTACGACCTTATTCTCGTACGCTAAGAACTTTTTATTTTCACACCTGCAAACTTTGTATAAACTCGGATACAATTTATTTCGAACTTTATTTTATATTAACAAGTAATGTTTAATGAAGAATGTGGATTTTGTGCAAAACACTTGAAAGCATTTGTATGTGTAGAAGAATGAACATTGAAAATCCACAGATAAGTTACCTCATTTATTCTAATTTTTAAGCTCGAGACATTTTAAATGATGGCAGACACGCATTGCGTCACCCATAGTTTGACGATTTATCCCAAAAACTTTTTGACCTAAATTGCACTTGTCCAATAGCCTTGTTTTCTTGAATACATTTAAAAATGTTAATTAACACACTTAAATTTTAAATTAAAGCCCTTGGTATGCTATAACTAAATAAATAAAAAAAAAAAAAACACCGGGACGACATATGCAAAAGTACTGTTAAACATCCACAAATACCACAGGAAGAAAATCGATAGAGAAAACCGTGTGAATGTAATACGTTGCATTTCTGTTATGATAATATAGAGAAGTGTAGGTATGAACTCTTATAGAAGAGTGAGACATGAAATACATGTGAATGTGCTACGTTAAAGAAAGGTAAGTAGAGAAAACCGTGTGAATGTAATAGGTTGCACTTCTATTTCAAACATATAGAAAATGATATGAATTGTATGTAAAGGTGGAAGTAGAGAAGGAAATGTTGCGTTTCGTAAAAGAAAAGGAAATAGAGAAAACCATGTGATCTAGTACGTTGCATTGTAGTACGGATAGCATAAAAGCCTTTTCTATGAAAAAAATTAGATTTGCCCATAAAGGACAAACAAACAACTTTTTACTTGAATGAAGAAGAGCCCCAGGCTATTTACGAAAAGTTCGGAAAAAGAGTGAAAGAAAGGAGGGACGCTGTCTAAAACTACGCGATATGGCTAAGTGTAAAAAACCAAAAATCTAAACATTTACAAGAAAAGTGTATACAACAATAGAAGGAAAAATGAAGGATTAGGTTGGATGAGAAAGTGAACGATAATTTTAAGCGACCTAAGAGGTATTGACAAAGGAATACGTGAATTTTTTGAAGGAAAGGAAATTATAGAGCATTATCTAATCCTAACTGAATGCAAAGCATTCAAAAAAGGAGAAAGAAATTCTGGTACAATAAGCGGAATGATATAGAACTAAAAGCTTTAAGAAGTAAGCAAAAAAGTAGGGGATTTCGTAGTAAAAACAAAAGAAAAATGGACAACAAAAGTGAAGACAAGAAGAAGAAAGAGGGGGGGGGGGGGAGGAAGTTAAAAGGAGCTGCAAACATCAGTTGAAACTTAAGGTAAACACATGTACCTTTTTGCTTTAACTAAGTTTGGCTTCATTATCGAAATTTAATTATGGTTTCTCTATGTAGCATATCAAGATTATATTTCTTGTCGAACTATAGTTGCAAGTTCCAAACACTTCAGCTAATTATATCTCCCATACCCGTACCGCCTCAATATTGTCTTAATAGTTGTAATAACAACATAATGGTGGTTGTATGACTAGAGTTATGACAAATATCCTTTTGCTTGCAATGTGAACTCGCTGCGAGTAGTGTGGGTAGTGGGAGAGGGGAAACGGGTGTCACAGTTGGTAACCTGGGACTGTTAACATCGGGGGTATTCAAATTTGAATTCGCCATGGAAACGTAGTAATTATTATTCATTATACTGTCCTCAATTATCAGTAAAAATTAATATAAAAATTTTAAAACAAGCTTTTATCTAAATGCTCTAAAAAGAACTAAATAAAATGTGTATTAAATCAAATGCATTAATTTATTACATTACACTCTGTTTTATAAAAACATATTTTTTTTTCTTAAAATTAGCTAAATTAAGCTCAAGTAAAAATTTAAATACTTTTCTACTATTTTTTTTATTTTATTCGTATTCTTTTCAGCAAGCCCTTTTATTTGATACCCATCATGGGAATGCATAAAATTAACTAGACTGTCATTTTAGACGTTCTGCTATATTGGATTTAAAATGGCGTCGCATACCTAACCTAACTAAACGTGTATGCAAAATTTCAGCTCAATCGGTTGAGGTTAACTGCTTTTAAATTCAGTTGCAAGAATTAACCGACACAAAAATTGTAAAATATCTGCAATTATACCACTAAAATCTTGTGTATTCTGAATTAGAAAGAAACACAGAAAACCCCAATTTCTGTCACTTTACACTATTCACTGCTTTTAAATTCTAGAATTACTCTATAGTGTGTCCTGCAATGCTTCAGATGTGTACAAACTTCTTTCTTTACCAGGTTCTTGTCTTCCTTTCCGAGGTCCCTTTCCCTCATCGTTTATTCTCTGCAGACTGCACTGTAATTGACTACAGACTGTAGGATCTAATTCCAGTTTTACTCGTCAATTCAACTTACATTATTACACTTCAAAACCCTTTATCTATCCTTTGATAATGCTTTCCCTGTTACATACCAATACTATTAATTGAAGCTGTAGTTTTTTTGTATTTCTACTTTACCTGACTTTTTACATTTTAATGACATGATTAAGAACATATACCCTGTTAACAAGCTGCAATTGTTTTGTATCGAGGAACTCGTTATAAACGATAAACAACCTACCAACATACCAACTGAAAGTTAATCCAGATAAATTAGTATCAGAAATAATGAATGAGCCAGTGAACATGAGATCTCAACCAACAAATGAAGCTCGTATTAATTCCATACCAGGCTAAAAAAAAAAAAAAATGTTGCTTTTATGTTTGGCAAGCAAATCAAAAAGCAAGTTATAGGTTTCTTCGCCTCTGGGTGTTAACATTGAGATCTACAGAGGAACAAAGGTGCATTTAACTTAATAAAATAGAAAAAACTAGAGAAGAAGCACAGAGGAAATAAACTAGAGAAAACTAATTTATTAGCTTTGAAGTGCTTGATTGAATTTAGCAATGACGTAAATGTTGAGGTACATACCATTGGAGGAAACAATTGATTCGTACAAATAGAAGTAAATAGCTGAGAGTTAAACATTTGAAAGGCCAGTAGAAACTTAGAACTCTGTGAAAAGTTCTATGGAATGCAATAAACGCAAGTGAGTCAAGCACAGACCAGTGGAAGGGGTTGATTTTGTAATTGTTATAGATTTGGATTGGGACATTACATCAATAAATGTAATTAATAACGGAAATGTTTCATTAATGAGCCGTCTGCTCCCTTTAAATGGCTTTACCAGACTAGAAATGTGAAGCAGATTCCTGCCTTTCACAATAGCATGCGTGTTTTGTTTCCTACTCGTGGAATGCATTGATACGTTTGTCAATATTCTGTGGTGCTTTATAGAATCCGTTGATTGCGCTACACATTCAGGTATTTATTGATGCTGAAAAAGCTGACAACTGACAAAAATGTGAAATTTTAGTTGGCCGTGATAATAAAATATTCTGTGGTTTACATTTTTACATTCTCTATTATGTATTCGTCCTCTAGGGCAGGGATGTCCAACCTTCTGTCTTCTGTCACCAGGTGATTTTTACATAAGAACCAGACAAAAGCTTACTAAATAAAAATGTGTATCTGATTAAAAAGCGCAATTTATGTCAAATATTTAATTGTTCTTTTGAATGAACCATTTACGATATATTCTTTCTTATTTGTTTGACTTTGCCAATACTTATACTTTTTTTCAAATAGGAATATATTATTCGTGTTTTTTATATCTTGGCCTTGCAAAGAGAAGGTGATTTCAAAGGCTTCGCACAGCAACCAGCTCTTAAAACATTTCACTATCACTTAAAGCCTACTGTATTCCTATATTTCTCTTGCGCCTACAAGAAAATTAGCAATAAAATACTTTCTGAAAATGCTCATGTCCATTAAAAAGAAGTAGAGAGAGAGAAATAAACATCTTGCGAACAGAGTTTCTCCAAATTGAACTATGCCAAAAGTCTGTATCGCAATATGTTACGCCACGATCACTTGGTGTATCTTCTAGGGCAATGCACTTCGACTTTGTCGCCAAATATTGTTTGATTTCTTAAACGGAAGCAGCACCAAAGAGGTCAGTAATGAACAAATGGTTAACGCATAAGATTTGAAATTGCTTTCGTAAATCAAAAGCAAGGTACATTGAGCCAAACCACCACTGCAACACAATGCACGGCTGGGGGTTAAACAATGGCAAAGCCCGCGTATAGTGGCAGGAGGTAAACGCAAACTCCGCTCTTTTGGAAACCTTGGACATCGCTGCTCTAGGGTATAGGTTATACAACATAGCCGTATGCATAACAGTACGTGGGTGACCGAGCTTCGCTCGGCGTTTTTCTTTCTTTTTTTTTTAAATACTGTGGGTTTTTTTTTTTTCGAAGAGGACATTTATATGTAATACGTCACATTATATTACAACCATAGAAAATTTTATGAATTGTATTTTGAAGCGCGAGTAGAGAAGGTAAAAGAAAGCAAATAGTAACAACCATGTGAAAGTAATATATTGTATAGAAATGGATAGCATAAGAAGCTTCTTCACGAAAAACTAGATATAGATGCCACATTTCGGGAAGATCGGTCGAGCGGTTTTCGAGGTTAACGGATGCATACATAGAAACATCCCCTATAGATGATACGAATTATTTGTAGAAGAGTGAGTAGAGAAAGAAATGTGAATGTGTTACCTAAAAGCGAGTCGAGAAAACAGTGTGAAACCAATGTGTAGAATTTCTATTTCTAACATACAGAAAATTGTGTAAATTATTTCTAGAAGAAGGAATAAAAATTGTGTGTGTGTGTGTGTGTGTGTGTGTGTGTGTGTGTGCGTGCGTGTGTGTGTGTAATTTATTTTTAGAAAAATTGTTTATGGAACAGTGAGTGGACAAAGAGACGTGAATGTGTTATCTAAAAGTGAGAAGAGAAAACAGTGTGAATGTAATACGTAGCACTTCTAACATACAGAAAATTGTATAAATTATTTGTAGAAGGAATAAAATACGTTTCTTTTTTGTGTGTAAAATTTTTTACGAAAATTGTTTATAGAAAGTGAGTAGAGAAAGAGATGTGAATGTGTTACTTAAAAGTGAGTAGAGAAAACAGTGTGAAAATAATACGTAGCATTCCTGTTTCAAACATACAGAAAATTGTGTAAATTATTTGTAGAAGAGGGACTAAAAACTGTTTTAGTGTAAAATAGCATATTTTCGGGAAAGAACACCTTATTTTAATTCAACACTTGATACAAATCATTAGAGCCGTTTCCGAGATACACAAAATATGTCTATGTACAGGAATTGCTGGTTTAAAGATATTATATATAGTATTACCTTTTGCCTTACCTACAGGAAAAGCTCAAACGAATACCATATGCTTCATTTTCTTCATAAATAATAAATTAATGCTAAGAAGTTTATACCTTCGTGCCATAGTTTTACGTTTCGATAGTTAAATAATCGATTTCATATAAAAGAGACGTTTCCGGTCCTATTCGGTCATTCTCGTCACGTAGTAATTTAAAACTTAATCCGACAGATCATGGAAGGCGGCTAACTGCAGCATTTGGGGAACCTATAACCCTATCCGGCCTTGAAGTGTGTTCGGATGTCAACATTATGCCGCAGCACAACTTTCAGCGTACGTGAAATGGTGAAGCGCGATTGGAAATAGTTCCTTACTACATTGCATATATTATCGCTTATTTAATACTTTCAAGTAATGACCGAGGTGAATAGATACTGTAATTCAACTTACAAAACGTTTAAACATGCGCATAAATATTTTACTTCCATTTATTATCACGTGGTACTCGGTAATTCTCCGATTGCGCTGTTACTGTTGTGAAGCGATGCTCTGACGTTTTATTACTAGTAATGCAGTATGGCGGAGTGTTCAGTTTCCCAGAGTAGTTAAGGAAACAAAAGCGCAAAGCCTCTAAGAAGCGGTGAAAGGACTATTGTATTGTGTGTTCAACTTTTTCTTTCAAGATTATGACACTCTGGCTGTGAAGAACGTAACCAAATTGACGTCTGAAGCAAGGGTATTTCTGTGTACACTGTTTCAAATGTGAGAACGGAAATGGAACAAACAGGAACTGTAAAAGTCCCTAAAAAGAAAAGGGAAGGAGCATTTAGTGTTTTAGGCAAAGTGGATCAATTTCTTTAATTAGTTAATGTAGTTTATATGAGCCGAGTGCAATTCTAACCTCACACTGTTACAATGAAAGAATTGACGGTTGCGATAACAGATGTAAACAGCTGAGCGCAGAGAAAAACACGTGATTGTTGGCGGAGTGATACAATCGCAATGTTTATGTGCGTACCCACTTTAAGCTGTAGTATTAACATAAGCTGTGTATATGAAACATGCTTGTGGAAGGAGATCAAATGCATTTCGTAAATTACTACCTCTCCCTACTACTCGTAGGAACCAATCTAGGATTAAACAGAGATGCCATTGTCTGCTACTTTGTTTAATATATCCATAATCATGCTTTTGTACAATGGAAACAAAAGTTGAGAACACGTTTTATAATAAAAGGAAAACATACTAACACACTGCTATTTGCTGATTACCAGATTTTAACCACAAACACGTAAGATAATAATCTACAGCGTGCTATACACGTTATATAATATATCAAGTGAACATAACCTCAATGTTTCATATGGAAAAAAACAAACCCAATGGCGTTTAGAGGAATAAACCACAGAAAAGAAAAAATCGTTTAAACAACAAAATTATACAAAGAAGATGACTTTTAACTATCTTGTACCCTTTAACTACCATGTATTAATAACAGAGATATACAAAACAAATTCCAAATATTTATTGATGCAACACAAAGAACTTTTAAAAGCTCTAATAAAGCAACAATGTTGAAAGTGATGGCTGTTCCTACATTGAGAAAGGGTTTAAGGGCCCGTCGACGGATATATCATTAGAGCCCTTGACCTGTGGAGTGAGAGTTGGATGCTGACCACGTCACAGCAGAAAAATCTTGTGTTGCACTCATATGACTTTCTCTCCTCTTGTACTAACCATTCTTATAAACTCTTATTACTATATCCTCTTCGTAATAGTTGAGATAAACATTTGTACAAATTATCTTATTGCTTATTTCCTTGTAGGTGCAAGGGGAATATTAGAATACAGTAGGCTTTGTGCGATAGTCAAATCTTTTAAAGCTTTGGGATTCTGTTCTCTTTGCACGATTAACATATAAAAAATGAACAATGATGTTGCATTTGACGAAAGTTTGTTTTCCGAAACTGATGCAAATAACAAGGAATATTTCCGAAATGGTTCACTGTACAAAAAAATATTATTGAGTGCTTTAGTGAGATGTGTATTTTTTGTATAGTAAGATTTGGTCTAACTCTTACAGTTTACGAGTTATTAAAAAATCATGCTGAGTAAATAGAACTACATAGGCTATAGCCAGAAAATTCAACATATACATTTCATTTGTTATAAAAATATCTTAAACACATGCCATTTTAACCAGAATCGTTAGCCATTTTCAAGAAATTAAAAGTTTTCGAAAAGTAGTCCATGTAAAGAGTATTTTAGCATGTAGCAATTTTTTTTCAAAATCTTAATGTCGCATTCCTGAAATACATTAAATTTAAATACCAACTTTGGTTTTTAACCAACTTTTCATTTTTGAGCTATGCTGTCCACAGACTGACAAATACAGACAGAGGCACGCGCGCGGACCTTTTTCTAAAAATGCTTTTTTTTTTTTTTTTTTTTTTTTTTTTATTCAGGAGGCCTTAAAACATATTTCCGGTGAAATCTCGGTATCGCATTTGTGGGTGGAATACAATACTTCCTCTACTACTAGAGAAAGTAAAAAGGAAACGAAGTCATCAGAAGAGAGTTGGATATTTAGAATATAAATGAAATAGTAGCTGAACACAGAACAAAATTGCAAGATCGTGTAAAGAGAGTGATGAAGATCTGGTGGGGGCGGCGGCGGTGGCGGTGGCGGTGGCGGTGGTGGTGGCGGTGGTGGCGGTGGCGGTGGTGGTGCTGGCGGTGGTGGCGGTGGCGGTGGCGGTGGTGGTGCTGGCGGTGGTGGTGGTGGTGGTGGTGGCGGTGGTGGTGGTGGCGGTGGTGGTGGCGGTGGCGGTGGTGGTGGTGGTGGTGGCGGTGGTGGTGGTGGCGGTGGTGGTGCTGGCGGTGGTGGTGGTGGTGGCGGTGGTGGTGGTAGCGGTGGCGGCGGCGGTGGCGGTGGTAGCGGTGGCGGCGGCGGTGGCGGTGGTGGTGGTGGTGGCGGTGGCGGTGGTGGTGCTGGCGGTGGTGGTGGCGGTGGTGGTGAAACTTAAACTATAGCATTGTTGCTAAGAACGGCTGATAATGTGACTGAGGCTGATTCTTGAAGTTTAATATCTGAAAGAGGTTCTACTCAGAAAGGAAAGCAGCATTCGCTGTTTGCTGCGCAGTAACGTCAGGGGGCCATATTGTCCCCAGCTCACGGTTTATCGCCAATAAAAGGCAATTACGCGATCGGAAGGGAAAAGGGCAGTCGATCGCTGCGCCATACTGAACAAAGTAGGGCGGTTATTGTTGGGACGCAATCATGCCGGAAGAAGCGCTTACTCCCTCCGGCATTGTCTGTAATTTGCAAATGGAAGCTTCTTTCCCCGGCTATTTTAAGGAGGAGGAAATGTACTGATGATACAAGCAAAGAGATTGTATATACCGGACAGTAAACATTCTTTGTGGTTCTAGACTCCCTTTCTTTCTTTTCTCGTAATTGCTCTCAAGTGAAAGATTCAGACACTTAAGAAAAAGGTCATACACTTTGTTGCTTAAGAACTTCTTAGGATTATGCCAGGGGCGTCATATCTTCCGAGCACAAAATTGTAAGTGACAGAAATATGCTTTTATGTACAATTTTAGGTGTGTTTTTGGACTCCTTTATTCGTCGTATTTGAATCGTGCGAAATCTGCACATTCACACCCCTTACTTATGACATAGAGCTCTTAGTTCTATTTTCCGTTTATCCATTGTAACCTCAAGGGTATTTTCTAGTAGCTTCATTTATTAATGTGTAGTACCTGAGTCACTCGGCGTTTTGTGAACTGTTAAGATACTTAGTTACCATAGATGGAAGATACCATATGAAATATATAGAAGCATAAAACACTCATATATGTACTTTTTGACTTCGTAAAAGTCAGAATAAAAGAAATTAACACTGAACAAGATCGAGCACGCCCACAGAGGGGTCAGAAAAGCCCAGCTAACTGAGTGAAAAACAAACAACGATAGTCACGAGAACTTACAGCAAGCACTTCAATCTAGAAGTCCAACTGACTTAGTCGGAGGTATTTCCCATCCAGCTAAGCCCAACCCAGACAAGTGTAAGACCTGCACGGAATCAATAAAAAAACTGGCTTACTTTATGCTGAAAAGCATGAAGTTATTAAATTCCTTTGTGATAATTGTCTATGCTCACACAAACAAACGAGGCTATCTTTTAAATGTCTTACATGACTAACGTCAGTTCACTTTTACTTTGCCATCGTAAATTGCTTTACTCAGAATAAGTTACGAAGCAATGTTTGAATACGTGGAAGTGTGTTGATATTCCAACACACTTATTGGATTGCTTGCCTGCAGGACACACGACACAAGCAAAATGTTCTTGCTGAGTAAGTGTTCTAGGCTAAGTGCAGATAGTAATTGTAGCATCAGTTATCTACACTATTTTCTACCGTAATCCGAGAGGTAATTCCGTACAAAATACCAGTAAAGTGACTATTGCCTCCTTAATAGTCATGCTGGAATACCATTTACGTAGACGTTATCGTAGATAAGATTCAGGAAATGAGGCTGGGAAATTACATAAGCTGCTAATGTGTTTTACAAACTGATCTAGCGTTTTTATGCACACAGTTCTTCTGTCCTCAGTGAGAGAACAGGACATATCGAATGCAGTAGGTAACTTGAAAATTTTCACCTCGATTACAGTGATTCCACTTTAGAGCGCTATGAAACATCTGTATTAACTGGCCGACATCTTGCTGACATCTGGACATTAAGCTGAAACTTCGGTTCCCCTACCATATTCCTCTATTGCGCATAGCTTCTATAAATAAAGCATAAAATTGATCAAACGTTTGATTGTCAATATATCACCACAGATAGTGCTTTAAAATTGAGTAATCCATATCCTTTCCATTTATGGCTAAAACGAACCTCTAAGTCACAAAATGTTATTAAATAATTCGATTCCAGCGTGTCTATTGGAGTAAATTTGTGAACACACGCTTGGCAGTATTGGCGTGTATGTAGAGCGGAAGATCAGGAATGTTGACACAAACTACCTGCCTAGATAATGTATTCCTTTACCTTTCAAGATAGATGGATTTGTTATGTGACTTTTTGATTGGTGATATTTCAATCTATTATCAGGCGAAGTATGTGCACGCATACCCTAGTACCTGTATTTAGTATCCAAAAATTAAAAGGTGGTATTTCTTAGGTTTTGCTAAACGCTAAACATGTCGACATACGCAGCTATCGCTCTCTCCCCCCCCCCCCTTTATTCTGTTTTCGTTCTACCATAGACTACCAAGTTCCACCGACACACGCCGTCCACTCGCCTGATCCTCCAGCGCTGAAACATGTCAAGGGAATATATGATAATTGCGATAACACCCAAGATGAAAGTGACTGGTTCAACCTAAATCAAAGGGAATACGAGGTCTCACATTTTACCGCCCAGCTATATCGCTCGATAGTTAGAATATGACTAGACCAGTAATTCCGTTATAGGGGAAAGAAAGTGCACTAGATTTTGGTTGTGGTAAGAAAATTACAGAACTTCCAGGAATTAACAGTACGTTACAGAATTATATCACTCAAACTGGAATCCTGAAAGACCGATTAAATAATAACCAGGCAGCGAAACTTGAATACCGATGGGAGAGACAGATGACGTTAAGAGTACCGTGCTGTTTTTTATAATACGAGTTGGCCCTGGCCCGTTGCAATTTCACATAAAAACCATAGATTTTAGATTTAAAAATATACATATATAATTGTAACTGTAAAATTAATTATACATATAAATAATTTCTCTGGATGAACGTAATATTCAATCAAGGTAAGTGCGACATTAAAAATATGGTAAAATGTTGGGTCAGCTGTACTTCACCTTTGTTTTCCCCTCTAGAGGGTATAATGACGCTATAAAAGTAATCACATTAACCTTCATTCTCTTCTGCTGGACACATTCTCATGCATGCATGCATCTGATCGACGAGCATTCACTCACGTATTGCGTGCATGCAAGTTAGCAATTTCTATGTAAATGTATGGCTGAGTCGATAAATCATAGCAGTACTACCAGGTGAACTAATTCCAGGGCTTACAACTGTATCAACATACACGCATGATCACTAACGGGCACACCTTGTATTCCTTCCACCACTTCATGACGTATAGTATGCAGTTTTGTTGGTTACTTTGACTGTGTAAGTTTGACGGTCATAAGAGATATTATTACAGTAGAATCTCGATAACTCGACGAGCTTTACTACGAGGTGCGTCAGCCGCGCCTTATTTTTTGGAAGCTAGGCCACCCATCTAACGGCATGTGCGCCTTAGTCCAGTTTTGCGCTTACTAAAATGTATTGCTTGACGTTCTTAAAGAGAGGAATGCGCAAAATTGAGAGCAGCAGTGCTTTAAGGGACAGAACGTACTCCTCGCTAAAGTACACCTCAAAAACATACGACTCGTTTACTGAGAGCGAATTCCGGTTTCCAGCCGATTTTACAAACTTTTTATTAGAGTATACATAGCAACGTAATTCAGTAAACGCCTCGAAAAAAATGGACCTATCATATGAGTACACTAACAACGTCAGCTAAAAAGAAAATGGCGGATTCTTGTACTTAGAGCAGGGATTGGTTGCCAAAAATTAGGAAAAATTTAGACACGCCTCATCCATCATGGACACGTACAGTCAAAACGGACACGTTATTAAATAACAGTTTATTTGCATTTTTGCGTGAACTACGCCTCCTGTATCTCAATTAATACGCATAACAGCTTTTGCCATTTAAGTAATAATATTAAAACGCCCGGTAAATGATTAAAACTGTCTTAAAAGGCTAAATCAAGCACGCAAACTTGCGAGGTGGCAATGGCATAGCGCAGGGCATACAAGTCCTACTATTGGACGTGGTACGTGCTTTCAGGAAGTCTCGAAAAAGCTGGATAGGATTGTGACGGGTCCTCTGCGCTTAACCCACAATGACACAGGTTCGAGTCTCAGCATTGTCAATATATATATTTTTTTATGTTCGTTAAAACTTGGAAAGCGAATTCACAATAATCTAATTATGAGTCCCTGAGGGTTTAGGACATTATAATTTAAATCGTTTTTGGTTGTCTGCATTTTTAATAGCACAATAATTCATTGTGTGCAAAATTGAGTTTAACTTCCATGTTAAACTCTGACAATGTAATTCCCTTGCTTTCTGTGTTCAAATGTGTATGAATGATCCTTATTTCAATTGCACCTACCTATAGGTGTGTTCAAACAACTACATGATTGTAGTTCACCAATAAAGAAACATCAAACAATGTCTTAAAACATAAATAAAACAATAAAAATGAATATAATAACAGTTTTGAGAATAATAGTTTGTAAATTGTGAGGACTGCACGGTTTAATTAAAAAAAAATTAGTACATTCAGGTGATTCGAACCACCTTCACAGCAGACAGATTACTTGGGAGTCTTGCACTCGTTCCAACTGAGCTACCTAGTAACGTGTGAGGTAAATATTCCGTTTAAGATGTAATATTCGCTGGTTCCAGTGAACATTTACAGAAGTGCAAACGTCAGCTGTCTAATTACGAATATATTAAAAAGCGATGTGATAACATCTATATTAGTACTAATTTCATCGAGTGTTTAACATCCATGTTAAATACGCGGGTAGGACCTAGTAATGGGGTCGATGTTTTTACGTTGGGGTATAGAATGCGGACTACATAAAACTCGAGAATAAGGGGCAGCTGACTCACCTGGTATTTTATTTTTTATCCTTAAACTTCACTATAATAATTTATATTACATTACATTGCGATAGGCATGTCCAAAATGTTCTCTTTGGAGAACCTTACGCAGTGAGCACCCACTCCACTCCTCAGTTGGAGGGTGAGGCAGTCAGTATCCAGTGACGGACACAAACAGGCGATTCTATGGAAGTTTCTGTCATACCTTGAATTTTCTGGGAATGTTCTCAAAGACCTCTTCATTCCGGATGACTTCTGCATAAATGGACAGTGAGAGACACTAGGCTTACTAAATTAAAATTATGGATCTTGTTGAGACAAGTTACGTAAAATACTTTTTTCTTTTGAGTTAACCGTTTCCGAGATGTCTTTTTTTTTTTTTTTTAATAGGAATATGTACTCATTTCACTTTTGTTTCATTCCTTCGCCTTGCAGACTTTTCTCTCGCCGAAATTAATTCACGCTAAGCAATGATGATAAAACTTCCTCTAGTACTGTACTTCTTAGAGGCGGTTATTGCGGGATAAAAAATAAAAGAAAAGAGCCATAAACTTCCCGCCATCAATCAGCTGTCTAAGAGCATGCCATTACAGCGTCTATGGCTTTCTCTCTCTCTTTCTTCCCATCCATATGTTGACAACAGGATTGTTCTAGTTCGAGACAGTTTATACCAAGCCTGTGGTACAAACAGAGCTCCCTGCTGCGTCTGACGTATGTACAACAGAGGAATCAACTTAGGACACCTCAAATATCAACCAACTCTCCCACAAACCAACCCGTATCCATTTAATAAGTGAATTGTTCTTCTGAAAAACGACTATCTCTTATTTCTCTATTTACTTTGTGTTACTGAGACAAACATTTGCAGAAATTATCGTATTGCTTATTTCCTTGTAGGTACTTCGTACTTTGTAGTCAAATGTTTTAAAGCTTTGACATTCCTTTCTCTTTGCACATAAAAAATGAACGAAGTTCTATTTGACAGAATTATAAGTTCTCCAAAACTCACATAAATAATAGGAATTTTTGTGTAGAATACAATATTTGCTCTACTTTAGTATACACAGTAAAAGAGGACTAGGAAACACAAGGCTTAATGCAGTTGCATAAATGTTCAGGCCTGCGGTTTTTAAAAATGGTTTGAGTGCTTCCATAGAATAAGTGAATGTAAGCAGTACATGAAATGTTATGGAATATAACGGAGAAAATACAATATTGTTTCCGTCGGGAACAGATGCTGTTATTTCTGAAAATCTATCTCATCTTGTGTCGAAATGACCTGCCATTTCCTAAAGACTAATAGAAGCCACAGGTCTGTTCATGCCCAGTTACCTCTCTCAATGCTCCCCCCCCCCCCCTTTCTCTCTCCTTTTGAAACGTACTTGATCAACTCTGCAAAACCTGTTCTAAAACTTTTTTCCTTATTTCTGTACCATTTACTAGAGTAAGTAGAAAAAGAACTGTATTGCAACAAAAAATCTGCTTTCAACAGATGCACGTTTTGAGGCCCGTTGAATAAAATATTTGAAAAAGTTTCAAATATGAGTCCGTGTGTATATCTATACGAGGCTGAGTGCACCCCGAAGCAGCTCTCCCAGCGTGATAAAATCCCCACGCCGGTACCGGAAATTGAACCTGGGTCCCCCGCTTGATAAGCAACAACGCTACCACCACACTAAGGATACGAGGACCTATTTTAAATGTGAATAACATAACCTCAAAATTTCAGTCATACTACTTTACTGAAATAAAATCAACAACTTCCCACATTTGTCGCTTGCCAAATTCGAGAAAATAAGAAAAACACGTAAATAAAAATTTTAATAGGCATAAGACAAAATTGTGAGTTTCAATTTAACAATTAACGAGCGAATATGGTTATAGTATTAATATTATGGTTTCATGCAATTCAAAATTTAAATACAGATGATATAACAAAAATATTTTATTGGCATAAGTTGGATCTAAAAATATTACAGATGTTAATAGCATTAACAAGTTTACTTATGCTAGTAGTTTGGAAGTTTGAATTCTTTCCAAAAGCTCAGAAAAAGGGCTGAAATTGTGCCTATGGGACCAATAACTTTGACGTCATCCAGTTGGTATTTACTTTTATTTTCTCTACTACTTCAATAAGTAGGAAAAGTATTGTATTTGACTCTAGAAACCGATGTCCAAATTGCACCTGAAATGTTTTGAGGCTTCCTGAATCAAAAAACGCATTTTTAGAAAAATGTATCTGTGTGTGTCTGTTTTTGGGCAGCGTAACTCAAAAACGAAAAGTCAGTTGAAAGCCAAAGTTAAAATTTAAGTTTTAATATCTTTCAAGGATGCGGCCAAAAGTTTGAACAAAATTTCTCAACCATAAACTACCATTTAGGGAACATTATTCGACGCTCTAACGATTTTGATTAAAATTTATATGTAGTCTTGTTTACTCTGGATGACTTTTGCATAACTACTAAGAGATAGATCAAATATTGTTATACAAAAAATGTAGATCTTGTGTCCAAGTTATGTCCAAATGCACTTTGTTTACAATGAGCCATTTCGGAGATATTTCTTGTTATTTCTGTGAATTTCGCAATACTTACAGTTTCTCAAATGGAAGTCTGTTATTCACTTTTTTATCTGTATTCCCATATTCCTTTTGCACCTACAAGGAAATAAACAATAAGATAATAGCTGCAAATGTTTAGCTCGACTAACACGAAGAAGATATAGGAATAAGGATGTATAAGATGGTTTGTACAAGGTTAGAGAAATGATAGAGGAAGTTTCAGCTTAACGTCAAAATATCGCCATTATAGACCGCGCACTTAGTGTTCTAACACTTCATATTGTTGTACAATTGTTGAAATATGTTTTAGTAATCTCATTAAGAGGGGGGGGGGGACATTAACACTACACATAAACCTATGCGGCACGTTACCTATCTTCACGCTTGAATCTTTCTTGTGGGGTAATGAGCCCTCGACCCCTCCTTTGCAGATAAGCGGACTCGCCCTAGTGCGCTCGTTCCATTGTCAGGAGCGTAATCTTAGACCTTGGCTGTTGTTGCATGGGTAACAAATGACTAGTGTATATCAAAGCCCCAATGATAATAACGGCGCGTGATTATAGGGTAATAAAAATATATGTTACATTTATGTGACATTCTCTACCCATTATCCTTTTTTACTGTCTCTACTTGCAATAAATAGGAGAAATATCGTATTTCACCCCAAAATTCGTTACAGATTTCACTGAAAATACAAGTTTTGGGACTTCCTGAGAGCATGTGTCCGTGTGTGTGTATGTCTATCTGTACGTCTGTGAGCAATAAAGCTCTAAAAGAAAAGTCGGTTACTACTCTTTGTATTGGAAAAGTTTCGATGAATTAGATATTCTAAAAAATCTCTAACAACTCCTATTCAAATACCACATGTTTAAGATATTTTTCATTACAAATGAAACGAATATTTCGAATTTTCTGAGAATAGCCTTTGAAGTAGCCTTCATTACGGATTACCTCTGCATAACTGCAAAATCGTAAAAGGTAGACAAATTCGTACTATATAAAAATGCATTTCTCGTTAAAAACACATTTTATGTCAAATAATTTTATTTGATATTGCACTGGAAATCGATGTTTTCAGATTCCTTGGATCCTCCTAAAGCATTTGAGAAAAAGGTCCTTCCCTCGCTCAACCTATCACTCTCCCCCTCCTCCTCTCTCCCTCTCACTCCCCTCTCTCCCCTCCCTCTCTCCCCCTCTTCTCACTCCCTGTGTGAGTGACTGAATGTGTGCGCACACGCGGATTGTGTGAACAGCATAAATGAGAAACGAAAAATGAGATAATAAAATTTGAATTTATATTTTCACTATCTTCCAAAACAGCAACACAGAGATTATCAAGAAAATTGCTCATCCTAAAATACTCTTTATATGCAAAATGTTCCAAAATTTTGGTTCTCTTAAAATAGCTCTAGCGATTTTGATGAAAATTCCATATATTTAAGGTATTTATATTATAAACAAAATCTATAACCTAAATTTTCATTCTAAATCAATTTTGAATAACTGCTAAGCAGTAAAGAATAAACCAATTCTTACCAGACAAAAAATGTTTGGCATGCATATGATTGGGAATAATCTTGGCCAGAGAAAAGTTCCCGCCCAGCTGGGAATCGAACCCGGGACCCCTTGCACAGTAAGCCAGCCTTCCTATTCTTGCACCTATAATGAAGTGTGCAAATGATGTTATAAGATTTAACTCTACAAGGAGTATATAGAAAAAAACCTTATTACGAATAGTTTGTGAAAGCTGAGTAGAGAAGTTCGTGTGAATACAAACAACAGCTTTTATCGAAGAGTCATAATACCTTTGCAGATTCAGCTGTGCTTCTTTAGCTTGACTAACTTTTAAACTTCCAGTCCTTAGAGAGTTTAACTCCTTGCATGTAGTGAAAGTTTTGACAATCTAGATACGTAATCTCAAACCCAACCGCCTGACCTTTAGCTATACGCATCCGTTTGTGGCGCTGGTGTTTCCGGGGCGAACTTCCTGTCGGAGAGCATCCTCGTGGTCATTCCCAAGGGCCTTGGTTCCAAACATGGCGTCCTTAAACACACTATTGATGGTCGATATGCATATTTGCAGCTAAGGCTTGTGTTGGCGATTCTTCCGCCAGCTGTGGGACAGAACGGAAACTTGGACCTGCCAGCTTCGCCTTGCATCGAACGCTGCGCTCACTGGTGACAATTTTGTTATTTAGCTGCGATCTGAAACAGAGATCGACGAGCGTGTGTTCAGACATTATGCACTTAAATTATGTTTTGAATCAGAACAATGCCTTGCGCTAGGATCGCGTGCAAGACACTTTCAACAGAACAAAATAATTTTAGATTTTAAGGATTATAGTATAAATAAGCTGATTGTATTTCAACCGTAAAAAAACTTAAGACAATGTATCTATAAAAATTTAAAAAACCTAGTTTTCTTCTGATTGCTTTGAATATTTTCTACACACCCAGAACATAACATATATATTTCACACAAAAGGTCAACATCTATGTCAAACCGTACTCAAATCATTTGTTAATAATAAATCACTTTTTGATATGAAATATGAAATGACCCTTGGACCCCACAGTTCATTGTATCTCTCCTAAATTTTTAATTAGAGTTAAGTATATGGATATAAATAAATTGTCATATCGCCATTGCATAGATTTAATTAACTAGAGAAAAAAATGTTTGTATACAGTTTATTGATATTTTCATTTTTTTTTTTTTTTTCAGTATGAGTTATGAAAAATATTTAATTTTAGCTCAATTATTTAATGTTTTTTCCCAATGCATGATAAATTTTAATACTTTAGTCTCTCCTGAAAATTTCAAGCTAACAAGTTATAAACTAGGCTTCAAGGAGAAAAATGCTGAAAAATAGGAATTGAGAAAAATGGACTTTAAAGTTTAACAGCATATTTTTGTGCTTTAACTAAATCCAATCAACTTAAAATTCCCCAGCATCGTATATGGCACCCTCAGTTGTTTTCTTCTTAGGCTCAGTAGCAGATTTTGTGAATTTTAAGTTTGGTTGGCTGTTTCTTAATATGAGAACTTGCCTTCGTATTGTTCACAAAAGTTTAAAACTTTTAAAATATTAGAAAATACAACAAGTAACCAAGAATTTTCGGAAATGGTTAATTCCACAAACAGTTTTTGATATAAATTGCGTGCTTTAACGACATCTACACATTTTATGTGGTAAGATTGTGTGTATCTCTTATGATTTACTAGAGATATACTTCATTTGCCAAGAAAATATCTTAAACACATTCTAATTTAATCAAAATCCTTAAAGTAATTCTGATAAATTAAAATTTTGCAAAAATATTTCCCTGTAAGTGGTAATTTAGGTTAGGAATTTTTGTTCAAAATCTTTTTCTTACAATTTTGAAAGAAGTTGAATTTGAATACTATTCACTAGTAGGCCCTCACTATATTTTTGTGCTTATATGATAATATACAGAGAAGCAGATTGAAACGTTAGGAAAAAGTACATATATGTCAGAGAGCATTTTGCAGCGTGGTTACAAAATGCCTGAAGGTATTACACCATGCAGTAATGTTAAATCTTTTGAGGTACGAGCCCAGACAGGAATCCGATGTGACGTTAAAGAATATCATTGGAGCAGTCAGTTTGTGTCCATCAAATGTAAACGCTTGAGTTATACCAGCTCACAGCAAGTTTCTGTATTTGCATATAGCAAAATTATATTCTAGCGGTTTTGTTTGACCTTGGTCGCTTTGGTTACGTCATCTCAAGTATCCATGTGCAGTAAAAACAATTAACGAACCATTTAAAAATGGCGGACAAAATATTTGACGAATATTCCAGTGAGAATGTTGATATTTTAGTTGAAGGGGCAAAGTCAACTGTAATTATAAATATAGCAGACGTACCTTTAATGAATTCGTTCATTTATATTCATCTAATTCCTCATTTCACTTTATTAAGCTCTAAAATTATATCTACTGTTTTCACAGCCTCCTGAATTAGTTGAAGTGCCAACCGTGAAAATAAATCTTAATTAAAATGTATGAATGTTTGTGACCACTGTTAATATTAAATAGTGTTAAATAAATGAATAATTAATAATTTTGCGGAATACGCTAAACGAATGCCACTCGTGGTTTTATCGAACTTCGCACTCATAAAATTATCATCATATAAAACTCTGTAGTGGTATTACTACAGATAAATAATAAATGCCAACGTTATCTACCCATAATGCCTAATCTACGTTAATGCTATAAAAAGTTTGCATTTTAATGCACTTGGGAACATAAACGACCACCTAATGCCATGTCATAAATTAATAAAAGCATTTACAAAGCCCTTGTATTTGAATACGAACACATAGTTATACAAGTAAAATTTCTATAATATTATGATGCACGCCGACGGATATCAACAGGCGCTAAAGGTCAAAATACCTCACACCACTGGGCGGCAAGTACACATTTAACAATGAGCGTGCTAGCACAAAGGAATTTCCAGGGTGTTTGCGAGAGTTCTGGTTGCCAACTTATTTGAAATAGGTTGGAGAATATTCCTTCTACGTCATTCTCGCCTATAAAGCGCTTGCGGGACAGCGAAAATGTGTAATTTTGTGAGCCTAAGCGAAAAGTTGTAGTTTTTTGTGGCATAATCATGAGTGTCGAACGAGACAGCTTTTAACAGTGTATATGTGTGTATGTGTCGACAGAGATAGTATGGGATACGTCGCGTCGGAGTTGTTGTGAGAAGCAAGTTTAGTGTGTGTGTGTGTGTGTGTGTGTGTGTGTGCGTGTGTGTGTGTGTGTGTGTGTGTGTGTGTGTGTGTGTGCGTGTGCGCGCGCGCGCTACAACGCACAGCTTGCTGCAAAGATGTGACTTAATTTGCAGTCTGCTTATATGTATAATCAGATTGAGTCGTCCCCTGATGTTTAGGCAACTTCTCTGCTTTAGTTGAGTAGCGGGCCGATCGATTGCAGGAACTGTGAAAATGGATTCATTCCTCAAGTTCAGGAATTGGCAACCCCGGTAACGTATGGGCCCTCATTTGGAAGATCCCTGACCAGCCACTCTGATCTTGGAGTTTTTTTTTCCTGCAACAAATAAAGTATACCTTCCCCTAGTTACCTGAAATAACTACTAGTACTCATACATACACTTATATTAGGTGGAAGAGGTTTACCACTTTGGTAGTCACGAAGGGAGGAGAAGTAGAGGAATGGCTTCACACCTTGGGAGTACTGTTACCCATGCGTGATATAACAGCACGTACAGCCGGTTCCAAGTGTTTTACCGGTCGCATGCTCGTTGCCGCGGGGGGAAGCTAGGTTTGCTTATCTATTAGTTAAGCCAGGTGGTCTTAAAGGTCGACTTGCCAGCTCATACCTGTCTACAAGGGTGACCGACGTAATGTGTTTGTAAGTCCAAAGAGAATATCATTCCAATATTTTTCTTACACAATCTTGTATTTGACCTGAAATTTCAAATCGAAGTTTAAAACATTTGTCGGAAATAGCAGGAAAACAGAACTTCAAAGAAAAATTAAAGTTATTGTAACACAAGTAATAGAACTACTGCAAATCGCTAAAGAGCATGTTTCAGTAAACGATTAGTCATCAACCCGTATAGGTTATGACATAGTTTCTCAGTTTTCTTGTCTATCACCTTTTAAATCTGAACATTTTCATCTATTATTGTTGCAGTTATTGTTTTTACTAACGAGGAATACATTATATGGATTAACTTCGTTTAAGGAATAATTGTCTAAACATATTTCTTAAATGCCGTTAATACTACCACAAACAACCAATGTTACTTGTTTAAATACTTTTTTTTAGAATAAAATAAATTATTTATCTTCTTGTTGGCTCCCCGCTGACAACACAAAGAGGAGTTGCAATCCAGGCGCAAGTAATTTAAAATAAAATTGTTCGCCTCTTTCTCCTACACTCTCTCGTCCATCGGAAAACATTTGGAGCCGGTTGTACTACGCAAATGTAAATCAAAGTGCTGCATTCTGAGGAGGAGAAACGGCGGAGTAAGTCCTAATTGCTCGTGAATCGTAGTTTATTCTGTGGTAACATTTAAACGACAAGCAACCTGTGACAGTTGACTTGTAACAGGGAAGTGGGAGGACCGGCGTCGCCGAGTCATATTAAAAAGGCACGTGCTACAATTTAGTATATACAAATATGACAACATGGTACACCTCAGTCAGCTTGTAGGCGAAGGGAAAGGTGGTACCTGATTGGCTGGAGCAACAACAGAGGGGAGGTTACCACGGAAACATGCCCGTCCAGCAACTGTCACAAGTCGTTTCCTTTTTAAAACTAACTGTATTAAATGTGAAAGCTGCCGACTAATGTGATAAGCTCTCTTAGTGGACTTTATCACGCTGCCACGCAGTGGTTAAAATAGAGCTCTTGCCAGCATGTCAGGGATTTAGACATCAAAGCACACGCATCTAGTTCATTAAGTTTCTCGTTAGTTCATTGCTCAACGCTTGTCATAAAGGGAGAACTTCAGGAGATAGCCGCAAGTTTTGCCTAAGTTCTTCAGAGAAATTCTGAACATTAATCCATTACTATGTCTGCTGCAATACTGTAGGGTTGTGAAAGCGTTGCATTTCTCCACTCTTGTACTAACAATTCTTATTCCCATATCTTCTTCGTGTTGGTTAAGATAAACATTTGTACATATTATCTTATTGTTTATGTCCTTGTAGGTACAAGGGGAATATTAGAATACAGAAGGCTTAGTGCGACAGTCAAATCTTTTTGACCTTTGAGATTCCGTTCTCTTTGCACGATTAACATACAAAAAAATGAACAACGTTGTTGCATTTCGCTAAAGTTCTAAGTTTTCCGAAAGTCACACACATAAGAAGGAATACCTCCGAAATGGTTCACCCTACAAGAAAATTTATTGATACATAAATTGTGTATTTTAGCAAGATCTACATTTTTTGCAGTGCAAGATTTTGTCTATCTCTAACGGTTTACCAGTTATGCAAAAGTCGTCCAGAGTAAATACGACTGCAGCGGCTATAGCCAGAAAATTCAAGATATACATTTCATTTTTCATAAAAATATCTCAAACATATGACATTTTAATCAAAATCGTTAGAGCCATTTTCAAGAAAATCAAAATTTTCGAAAAATGTTCCATGTAAAGGGTAGTGTAGGGTGGGGCTATTTTCTTCAAAATCTTCGTGTCGCATCCTTGAAAGACATTAAACTTAAAAACCAACTTTGGCTTTTAACCGACTTTTCATTTTTGAGCTATGCTGTCCACAAACTGACACACACACACACACACACACAGACGGACCCTTTTCTAGAAATGCTTTTTTTTGGATTCAGGGGGTCTCAAAACATATTTCCGGTGAAATCTCGACATCGAATTTTTGGGTGGAATACAATACTTCTTTTACTTACCGGTAGAGAAAGTAAAAATATCTAGTAAAGAATACTAGTATTGTCTGATAAGCTAACTTACTGCGTGAATTTTTTTTTTCTGCATGGCATGAGGGCTTTTTGAAATGTCCGCGATATTTTCGAGGAGATTGCAGCGTCGATTTGTATCGATGCTTCTTCACCCGCCGCGTTTTATCTTGTGTGCGGCAGCTAATGTGTCCTGTCGTGACCAAATGATTAAATGCCTGTCTTTCAGATATGAAGTTGTTGATACATAAAGATACTGTCACACCATTTTATTCTTTGGCGGTTCATTTTGATAAGAACTCCATCAGTAACCGCTACGCTATCTAAACATCATGTACTTGAAATGCGGAACCGGAGTTGACCTTAGGTAGTTGGTTTGTTGTGACGTAATCCATTCTGGCCCATTGCACGTTATTTATTACCTAACTTGTCGTTCTGCCCTTGAACTCTGAGACTTCTCTTGTTGTGAATCGTTTCTTCTTTTTCTTTTGCAAGCAAGAATCTCTCCCTAAATGGGTTTTTCTTGTTTTCTACTCCAATTTAACATCGCTGCTCAGTTATGTGTTTGCAGTCAGCTGTCATAAATCACACGTAACTTGTTTTATTAACTTTGATTTTCTCCTCCTAACACATAACTTCTACTAGGAATGCAGTGAATTGAAGACTGGCAGAAATTTGGTTTCTCTAACATATTTTCCAGTTTTGAAATTATTAAATTTTAAACCTGGGCATTTATGCCAAATACTCCAGCCGATGCAGTTTTAAAAACAATAATTTATTGTGCTTTCTCTGCAACGAATAGTAGCAGAAAAAAATCTATGTCGACATTTCCCTGGATATGCATATCTTGAAGCCTCCTGAATTTTTTTAAAAAAAAAAAGGAAGAATTTTTAAACAAGGTCCATGTGTCTGTGTGTGTGCGCGCGCGCCTGTAAACAGCTAACTCAAAAACAAAAAGTCGTTTAAAACTAAAGTTGGTATTTGAGTTTAATATCTTTCAAGGATGCGACACCAAAATTTTGAAGAAAATACCTTAACCCTAAACTACGTCTAACATGGATAATGTTTCGAAAATTCTGATTTTCTAAATTTCCATTAAAATGCCATAACTTTAAGATACTTTTATGGCAAATAAAATATATATTTGGAATTTTCTCGCTGTAGCCCATGTACTCGTGTTTACTTTGGATGACTTTTGCATAACTAGTAAACCGTAAGAGAAATCTTAATACACAAAATATGTAGATCTACTTAAAACACACAACTTACGTTTCACAATACCATTAATTCTCTGAAATGGAATGTCGTTATTCACTTTTTATCTATTGTCCGCGTAAAAAGAACAGAATTTTAAAGCCTTCATATAGCGACCAGGTTTAAAAGATTTTACTATCACTCAAAGCCTACTGTATTGTAATATTTCCCTTGTACCTACAAGGAAATAAGCAATAAGATAATTTGTGCAAATGTTTATCTCAACTAACACGAAGAAGATATAGGAATAAGAGTTTGTAAGAATGGTTAGTACAAGAGTAGAGAAAATCATGTGAGTACAACATATCAGATTTTTGAAAAATGTTGTCATTTATCTAATTATAACGTGCATATGTCATATAATTTTGGTTGTCTAGCTTTACTTCAAAATAATATCATTTTTAAATTCCGTCGTTTGAAATTTTTAGAGTATTTTAGTTATATATAACCTTATAAATTAAAACCTCAAAAACCATGAAAAGTAATTTATAATTATGTACTTAAATACTTTTTTAGGGAATCTACATGAGAAATTTCAGAAAAATGGGACGGAAACTAAATTTTAAGCAATACTGAAGCACATAATTTCCAAACACTTCAAATTTCCAATAAATACCAATTTTATTCTGGATTTATCGTCTGCATTATATAAATATAGATAGCTAATAAAATGTTAAACCACATTTATGAGCCCTAAGCATTTTAAAGTCATGGAATCCAACTGTCAAACTTTGCGAGATTTATACAAAATTTTAGTGTTTACTCTTCCAATTCATAAATTTGATCTTGTTGTCAATAAGCTTGTGTTATTTATACCCCCAAAACATGGGCACAGTTTTGTGTGTAAAGCGAGAAGGGCGCTTTATCTGCAGTTTTACGCTCTGACTGCCCACTGTTCAATATTATCTGCAAATGTGTAAAATAGAACAAGTCGATAACTCCTGGCCCGCTCTGTGTGTATGAAGTTTGTGTAGCTTACATAGATAAGTAATGTTATTGACAATGTATGTGATATTGATTAACGATATCATGCCACGTGCTGTCGAATTTGCACCTCTTCAAAATATTTATAAGAATTATATTACACACTGATACGACTATATGCATTTATGACAAGGTTTGGAAGAAAGTATTTTAGTGGCGGTAGTCTCTTCCAATACCAAAAACGAAGAACTGTGGCTTCATAAAAAATAAATTTAAAAATAATTTAATAATTACGGTATACATGTTGTCAACTAAATATGCTTACATTTTACGTTAACTAGGATATTATATTATTTTAATATCATGTCACACATATTTATAAAAAGCATATTCCATAATTATCAGTTAACTTCAGAAAGACTAGAAAAAGGAGTAAAAGTTTGTAAAGTTTCCCATGACGTCGTCTCAAAAAACAGACACACATTATTGGGGCAGTTTCCGCTACTATCTTTAGGAACTCCTTTTTTGGGGAAGGGGACAATATATTGTTCTTTTACAATGTCAGCATCTTTCTCGTAGTTTTTTGTTGCCATTGACCATAACCTTAGTTTCGACTTTCTGTTTCCTGAAGTCGACAAAGTTTCAGGTTAATGTTCAGAATAATTCAATGCGGTTTACTTGTTGGAGATCGCTATTATCACCTAGAAACTGTTTTTTACATTTTTGTTTAAGAATTATTGTTATTTTCACACATATTTCAAAAGTAAAATATTTTATTTTCTAGTTCACGTGTCATCGAAGTTCTGGACTGGGGGCAAATGCACTTTACCCTCGTTTTTACCCACAAAGTTGCATCTTTATATCTCATCTGGTCCCTCGTTTTCGCGTGGGTCCTCGCAAGGGTGACGTTCTGTCATAGAATAACCTGCTGAAACAGCTACTGCTTGAATTCTCTTGACGTTCTGGAAACGTCCATCAAAACGACGCTTTGCCACGAGCTTCAACTCTTTTTGACGCAAACGACTTTTCCCCTAGGTTCCTTCAACAATGTACCCGACCCAAAATCAGAGCAATGAATTCCCCATGGCATTGTTCCTTCTCCACGCTGCTAAGCATACAGGGATTTAGTTACTGCTAATTTACACTTTATCACTACGAATCAATTGCTCGAATACTTTCAGTATTATACCTTCAAGTAGAAATGTCACAGAAAACATGACGCAGAATGGGCGGAGTGAATGCTTTATGCAGGGTCAATGGTTTTACACTATCTAGGCCAGTATGTTGAGCATGAGGTGAAGAAAAAAACGGGTAGTCTATTTCACAGGCGTTGTTCATTTCGCGGCAGTTACGATCATGAAGAAATGGGAACAGTAAAGTAGATCTCAACCTAACATCGTTTGCAACCGCGACCGAAGCCTAGTTATAACTGTCCAACTACTAGCAGTATCCTATCTGTCATTGGCTAGATGTAAAAAGAGAAAGAAGGGGAAGGCACAAAGGCCTCGTTAAACAATCATGGTAGCCTTGCATTTCACTAAATTCGTATTCTGTTCATGACTGATAAATTAAACTCACACTATCTGAAAATAGATCTGTGAGGATTTCACAAATGATTTTGTAAGCTTTAGGTATGCTATATAAATGTATTGTTGTTTGTTTTCAGATAGGCAGGGCACTGCATGCTTCGCAGTCGCACAGCCGGCGTTATTCTGCAGGTGCTGCTCTCAGGGGGTACCTATAGACTGGGTGAGTTGTCTCAAATATCTCCTCAAAGTTTCAGTTTTGCACTGTGAAACACAAACACAACCGTTAGTAAGTACACGAACCAAGAATAACTGGTTAATAATACGAGATTCTGAATACATGTGAAAAAGTCCCTTTTGTATAGTACGTTAGAAACACCGGAGGTATCAAAACCATGTACAGGGTGCTTCAAAACAATACCAACAACACTTAGTATGTTTTGTGGGATACAAATATGAACAAACTGTCACAATTAGTTCTCAAATTCGACGCTCTCCAGCGCCTAGTGTATTTCCGGACAGGAGTTCCTATTTGAAAACCAATCAGTTTGCCATCCCGCACAACATACTAAACGTTGTCGGTGTTTTTAGGACACCCTGTGTATTGCATAGAAATATGATGTTACGAGGACCAATTGTTGGATGTGGTCTTGAGGAATATGTTTCTGCGTCATTTACATGAGTTACATTACGATACTACTTTGTATCGAGGTTATACTGGCATGAACAAGTATAGTTCAATATTAAAAATAGGCAGCGGCAGCACTACAGCTGAAGCTCGTGCATGTATTTTCTCCTGCGACTCTACAGGTGTCTCATGAATAAGATTCTTCTTGTGATCCCACAAAGGATAGGTAGTTAAATCCGACCATATGTGCGGCCATTGATCCCCCTCAACCTTGCTCTCTTTTCCTCAAATGCTCCACGCTCTGTAGGATCGAAACTGCAAAGTTATCACCCATTTACCAAGCGAGACAACTCGTACTAGGGAGGTCATGGGTTCGATTGCCGTGGCCCACCTTCCAGTTCCTTCCCCGAGTCATCAGGCGAATGCTGGGAAGGAGAATTACATCCCCGTATTTCCTGTCCTTCCATTTCAGGGTCGCAAGTATCAGCGAAGGCGTTATGTGCAGCATGGCAGGGATGATATGCGCACAAAACAAAAGCGGGTGGTATCGGGGGGCATTAGACCCTGCAAGGGGTCAAGTTTAACTTGTCTAAAGGGTTTTAAAGTTTTTTAATTTTTAAATTCTTAGGTTGTGATTATGTCCACTATTTTAAAATCTACTGCTTTAACGTTTTAACTGTGAGACTTTACGGTGGTCAGTTTCCGTGTTTTCATCCTTTGACTTCGGGCCTTAATAACCTAGCTGTCGACGGGCCCTTAAACCCAACTGACTCACTAAATCACAAAGATAACTGATAATCTATCTTCATGAAAAAATCTGAAGTTACACTCACATACTTTCTCTAATTCATTCTATTACAAAGTATTCTTACAAACGCTTGATATTTTCTCTTTTAATCGATGCAAAACATTTGCAGAAATTGTCTATCTTTTGTAGGTACACAGGAATAACGCAATAGAGTAGGCTTAAGCGATAAAATTGTGTTAAAAATGTAAATAATCGATAAGGTGAGCTCCGCAAAGAGGAAAAAGACAGAAAACATCCGGTATACATTGTTTGGTTTAGCGATATCTATATCAGGACTTCAGAGGTTAGGTTATTCCCAGATAATTTGAGATATACATTTCATTTGCAATGAAAAGGTCTTAAGCACGTGATATTTTAATCAAAATCGTTACTCTTGAGGAAGAAATCTAAATTTTGGCAATACTTTCATATAAGGGTAGTTGTGGTTAGAAATTTTGCTGAATAACTTCGTGTTGCATCCTTGGAAGATGTTTAACTTAAATACCAACTTTGGTACTTAACCAACATGGTGTTCCCAGAAACACAAATACAGGAGAGTGGGTAGAGAAAGCTATATGAATTTCACATCGTAGTTTTTTTAAGATTATAAATGTGATTTAGGTTAACTTTATTTCAAACCTTCGAAAAACGATTGAACATCGCTTTAGAATGAAAACGCCAATGGTATACGTGCGGTTGGTACAACTGTTCCACTTAAAACGCCTCATATATAAACAACTAGAATTAATGTATTCTACTGCCACTTGGGATGCATAGTAAACACTGCGTTGTTAATAATTTACCGTATAATCTGTACTAAAACGCCGCCGCACTCCCAGTTTGCCTACATGTATGTATATGTGATGAACACGCAGTTTGCAGTTTACTCGGGGGATGGCGCCACCGGCACCGGAACCGGAACAACGAGGTCAAAGGCTCGTGGAGCTGTTACCCTTTCTGGGTCCGTTCACTGAACTCGGTGCGTACACGTGTCGATTTTGCCAGCTTTGGAAACGCATCACGTGCTCCTGAAACAAGAGAAAACCGTTATCGGAGACTAATATCAGAGGTAGCTCTTTCATGCCCGGGTCTAAAAATGGTACTTTGGGATTGGGGGTGCCCCTAAAGCCTTGCCAGTTTGCTCCTTTACCCAATGTGAAATATTCATTAATTATACAAAGATTAAAAGCGAGATATTATTCTGCAAGGGACATAAAAAGTGATGATTGCGAAACAAAGAAAGTTTCAGTCACATGACTTTCTCTAGCCCTTCTTCAACAGACATTCTTAGACAAAGCTTATTTTTCTATCTGTCTCAGGTTAATCTAGACAAACATTTGCACAAATGTTTTTATTATAGATTTCCTTGAAGATAGATACCCTTAGGAGAACACAATAGATTTAAACGATAGTGAAATCTTCAACTTGCATCATAATTTCAAGGTGTCTGCTACACATTCAAAAATAAATTAATATTTTGTTTTTTAACGACACTGTCAATTGCGAAGATCATATCAGCGCCACCAGTGTGGCGGAATATCGAACCAAGGGGTTCTTTTGCATATCAGTAAATCTACTGACATACAGCCTTTAAGTAAATACATTTAAAAACTATCGGTCTATGCCATGTTTGAACCCACGACCTGAGAATCCTACATTGAAGAAGTTCCAAGTTCGAATCTTGGTTAGGGTTAGTTATCGTATAAGCTTTTCCGGGTTATTTCTTTATCCTGATTGAAGACAAATGAATAACTTTAAGGTCTAGGGAACCCGGCCTCATTTAAACATCTTTTAACCCATTTCATTTATTTATCGTCTGATATGATTTACCAGATTAAAGGTCATCAAACTTGGAAATTTTAATGTCTTAATATATATATATATTTTAAGATTTGGTGGCCACTTGAGGGCTTTGGAATTTCGTTCTCTTTGCATGACCAGGAGGGAAAAAGACGAATAATGACTTAACATTTGAAAAAAGCATAAGAATTGGAAAATTCGGAAATTATTAGCGCCACAAAAATTAAATTGGCGTTTCTCAAACAATTTTGATTAAAATAGCAGATACTTAAGGTATTTTCATTTCAAATGATATCCATATCTTGAATATTAAAGGTAACATCTGAAAACCTCCTTATTTTGGAAGACTTTTGTTTGGTGAACTGTAAGAGTACTAAGTTTATGACAAATATGTTTTTGTAGTTACCCATTTCGGAGATATTTCTTGCATTGGTTTGAGTTTTCCAAAAGCCTGCAGATTTTACTGTATTTAATCTGCTGTATTCCCATATTACCATTATACCTTCAAGAAGTGTGTAATTAAACAATTTCTACAGATATCTGTGTCGATTAGCATTAAATAAATAGAAGAATACGCCTTTGAAAGAATAACTTATCTAAGAGTGAGTAGAGAAAGTGATGTGAATGCGACGTCAGATTTTTTTTCGGTAAATTGCAACTGAAGCTCTTCTGAAAATTTCATAAAGACGTTTTCAAAGGCTGTGATACATGTAGCGTTTTAAAATTATTGATAATATTATAAAAATTGCGTAAAAACTGAATTTAGGATTACTATTCGATGTACGTTTGGATGGGTTAAATGACGAACAGAAATTCCTGGGTCGTAATGTACTCCATTTCTACTCGTTTGTTTACGGATGCGCCTTCTTTTCTAAACCCCTCTCACTATGTTAGGGCTTGCTGAGGCGGAATAAACCTCGACTGCACCTCGAATATCATCACCAGGCAGTGAAATTTGGAGACCGACGGTACAACACGTGTATATCTATAGTATTGATAACATAAGTACAATAAGGTTCACTATAATATATTTTCTAAAAGTCTCAAAAGTAAATTTCGTTCGGATTTCACTTAAACAATGAACAACGAACACTTAAACAATGTCCAAATTTGGCTGTCGGATCATGATTTTGTTTTTTATGCATGGGCATTCTCTACTCCTTCACGCACTGTTTGGAACCGCCTATTGTGATACCACCCACCACACAGCCGAGCTGAAATGGTTGCCGTCATACCAGGCGTTTCGTGTTTCGTCTTTCCGTGTTTTTTCAACTTGTTTTATTGCTCCAGTTCCTTCTTTTTATACTACTGATCATGTTTACGTTCTCTACCAGCTATATAGTACATAGAGAAGTTATTGAAATCCACTTTAAATTCGATATTGAGATTTTACCGGAAATGCATATTTTAGTAGTCCTGGCTCCAGAAAAGCAGTTCAGAGAAACTATTGTCTGTGTGTGAGAGAGGGAGAAAAAGAATGAGGGGGGGAGAGAGAACAAGATAACATAGACTAAAGTTGGTATTTGAGCTCAGAATCCCCCAAACATGTACAGAAGAAACTTCCCCCGCACCAAACTTGGAACCCTTTTATTTTTTCGAAATTTTTTTTTTTTAATTTTTTATTGAAATACTACTGCGAGTAAAAGAGGATTAAGTAATAGCCTTTGTAATCCGCCGCTATGTAACACGCAACAATGGGCGGCTCGGAACAAACGCCGTTTCACACAGTTCTAGAAGTTTTCGACGCGCAGGACATTATTAGGACAGAAGCTTCGAGAAATTTCCATTTTCAGATATCGATTATAGTTTCTCGGGCTAACAACCAGGTCATATTTGGGTAACTACCCAAGCTTTCAGCAACTAAATCTGCCGCAATCCTCAGGGGAGCCGAATCTAGACTACAGATGTCGCCATATTTATATCTTCCAGGCCAGCTCAAAAACGTAAAGTTGGTTAAAAACCAAAGTTGGTATTTTAGTTTAATGTCTTCCAAGAACGCGACACGAAGATTTTGAAGAAAATAGCGCTACTCTAAACTACCCTTTACATGGAAAATGTTTCGAAAATTTTGATTTTCTTGAAAATGGTTCTAACAAATGAAATGTATATCTTGAATTTTCTGGCTATAACCTATGTAGTCGTATTTACTTCGGATGGCTTTTGCATAACTGGTAAACTGTAACAGATAGACCAAATCTTACTATAGAAAAACTGTAGATCTTACTAAAATACAGAATTTATATCTAAATATTTTTTGTGGAGTGAACCGTATCGGAAATATATCTTGTTATTTGTGTCAGTTTCGGAAAACTTAACCCTTTTATGAAATGCAACATCGTTATTCAATTTTGTATATGTTAATCGTTTAAGGGAACTAAAAAGATTTGACTATCACTCAAACCCCACTGTATTTCCACTTTCTCCTTGCACCTACAAGGAAATAAGCAATACGATAATTTGTACAAATGTTTATCTCAACTAACACGAAGAAGATATAGGAATAAGAGTTTGTAAGAATGGTTAGTACAAGAGTAGAGAAAGTCGTGTGAGTGCAACACATCAGATTTTTATTTCCCATATTCTATTTTATATCATACATCGCATGTGAAAGTAGCACATGGGATTATTTATAAAACTATACAGATCTCCTTATTTAGCTAGGTTTTTTAGTGAATTTCGAACTCATTATGAGACACAAGAACAATAGGCTATGCAGTAATACTCGAATAGTTCCTTGAATTTAGCGGTTCATCTTCATCGATATTGGACGCTTATTTTTTGTTTCGAGTTACACGTGAAGACTACAAATCAAGTATGTTGCATTGTGAAGGCTGATAATCCTTGCTTTGTTCCCTAGAGAATGGGAAAATCTATTGAAACTATCTCAGCTGTCACGCTTGCTAAATCTCCTCGGGACAAGAAATCTCTTCTTTCTAGACGAGTTTTCTCCGCTTTTGTTTCCCGTGGCGTCCCACATTCATTTCGAATCCTGACCAGGCCAGTCCATTATTTTTCAGATCTACATTACTCTAAGGAATAACACAATTCTTTTCCTACTACTGCGTCTGACAGAAAATCATTGCAGTGTACCCATCTATTGTTAGATTTATCGTTTACAAGTTTTATATTCAGTATTTTCTCAGTTTCATGAGAGGATAAATTTGCGTTACAAGGTATAATTTGTTTAGAATATTTAATATTGATACCTGAATTACTGGCAGTAACATCAGTAATTTTATAAAAAAATGATGGGTAGATATGAGGGCAGTTCGTAAAGTAAGGTTATTTTAATTTATTTCATCTTTCTCTACTTCTATACATGGTTGCGACATTTGTTTAAACATTTCTCATAAAAAAAAGAATACAAAATGATTATCTGGGCTTGTGGGCTGTGCTCGAGTGGAAATATTCCAGATGTTTCGTTCTAAGCTGCGTCGGACATCCTCAGGGGTGTGACCGTAGTACTCTGCAACTCTCGGCGACGAGTGATACATAACCGTTTAGTATCACAGGTTTTATACACCTGGCATGTGTGGGTTGCTTTCATTGTTGTCGATTGTTGTGGAAGGGCTGGCATTTATTGTAGCAGAAGCTGTGTTGATGGTGTATGATTTTGAATTTGTCTCCGACCAGGTTTTTTACGTGCTTTGGATAATGCTGGAAGCCAAGCTTTATTTAAGTGCTTTGTTTCTTCCTTCCTATTGAAGTTATCTTTATGTTTGAAAATCTCTATATCTTCACGACTTAACCGGGCGTGATAATGAACTGTAGAAGACAGGATAGCTCTATAATGTGTTGTGTTCCCCCGGCGCTAGTTAAATATGCTCTGTGACTGCAGACTTTTCTGTTGGTCCCAAACGGCAACATCCCCTGAGTTCTATAATGCGTGTGTTTACTGCACGTTGTGTGGTCCCTATATAGACAGAGCCACATGAGTACGCAAGATTCAAAAGAAACTCTCTTCTGCGGGTGTTTACAGAATTCCGTAACAATATGGTGGACTGCGCAGGCAACATGTAGCCAACAGTAGCACGTAAAACGTTTTATTAAAGTAGCCATCACATTAAATTTTTCTGGATGATTCATTAAAGGTTTTTCGTGAGCATCAACATATTATTGAGGTGGTTATTATACAGCTATATTAAATAAATAATAAGAAATCCAGTTAACAATATGTTTAAATTTTAGGTTATGAAATGAGTTCAAAATCCACATTAAGATTATAACCGTTAAAATTGTTCCTTATCTTTTTCGTGCTTGTCTCATATTTGTGTCTGGTGTGTAATTTTGCCTTCCACACGATGTACATAAAAGGTTGAGAAATAAATCTTCACCAATTCGTAGAAAATTGTGATAGTTTTCCGGGTCCTCTAACCTCACTTTGTTTTGTAGTAGACCCAATACACCTCGTTAATATTCTTTGAAAGCTCCTCTTGGATCTTATTTCATTTGAAAAATACAATTTTGCATTAATAACCAGTCCTTTTATGATGAAAATACAATCGTTCTGCGTATGTAAAACAGGTTCACTGTAATTAACAAAGTCATTTTCTCCATGCGCCTAACGTTACGGAAAATTGCTTCCTGTTGGTGGAGTTTTATTGAGGGTGCAATATACGTGTTTCTCTCTCTCTCTCTAATGGGGAGCAAAGATACACATAAACTGCAAGAAAACTGTGCTGACACCCATTACGTGAGGGAACTTTGTGGTGAAGAGAATGTCTGTTCTCGCGCCAGATAGTCTCTTAGAAGTGTTATTACTAAATGTTCAAGTGGAAAAGCATTACAGGGCGACAAGGAAATTAACCCAGCTGGTCTAGTGAGATAAAGTTTGACCTCTCTCTTAGAAATGCTCTCTAGCTACTAAATGTACAACTCACCGCAACCTTGGCAAAATTAACAGGTTATTTTGTAAAACTGAAGTATGCTTCATCTTTTAGCTTGCGATAGCCCCATGTAAAATTTATTGGTATGTAAAATAAATCCTGAAGGACGAAATTCCGGCACACCAGCGGCGCTGATGTGAGGAGCGTTTGGAAATGATTTAAAACTGCGTTGTTTTAAAAATATAGCTCCATCTACCGATACATCCTCTCTAGGACGATGAAATGATAGTACACCACACGGACACTAGATGGTAGCTGTGAATAGTGTATAGTGAAAGAACAGCGCTTGTTTGTTGTTAAGTAGAGAAAGTCATTGATGGAAAGAGACTATCATGGACAAAGATGGACTACATGCTTTTTATGAAAGGAATAACTCAAAAGAAGTGGAAAAGGTGTGTGTATATTGCATTCCAGAGGACTTGACAGAAACCCAGAAGGAGAACTGAGTTGATTGTTGAAAATGAAGAATATCCACAGTTTTTAGAGAAACTGGTGCCAATCACTACCATATACCTGAGAAAAAGTGTTTGTTTGAAAACATTAAAAGCGCGCTACAAGGCAAATTTCGGCAACCATAGGGAACTGCAAGTAGCTGTCCACGAATGGATCCAAATAATGGTTCCGTGACGCAATAATGGTTCCCAGGAAGATAATAGCAGTGTATCACTTCGGTAGGGAGTACATTGAGACTTCCCATGTGCAGTGAACCATATTAATAAATAGGGTATAAAAAGTATTATTGTAAATCATTACTGGACGCCCCTCGTGTGATCCTGGTAATTGGCAGCACCGTTAATAAACAAATTATTTATTCTTATTTTAGCCACCCGTAACCAGGGGGTCCCGTGGAGTCCAGACAATTCAAAGAAAGAGAGCTCCAGCAGTTGGAACCAATTTGACCGTCCTACCGCAACACGCCAGCCGCCGTCACCTGGACCTGGTCAAGAAATGGACAGAAAATTTGTGGTAGAAGTAAAGCTATTGTAACATTCGCTTACCGATCCGGGTAAACCACGAAATATCGCACGGTCAGAGTGCACGACCCGACTGGAATCGAACCCGGGAGCTTCCAAACGCGAGTTCGCACGTTACAGTGGAGCCATCTTGCTTTGTTTATAAAGTAGAAACCGCACAATGTTTTACTTTATCCAAGCTGTAATAACGGAATTATTAAATATCATTGGTCTACAGTAGAACAATGTAGAACAAATGAAGAAAAAATTGCGAAGTAAAGATCTGCTAGAGTAAGACTCGCAACTGCAGGCGATAGTAAAATTTTACGTCGCCATAGAGACTCAAAAGAAGAGAAAATTGAACGGCAAGAAAACGCAAAATGCGCCATCTATTTGTGACTATATTATAACCTAAATAGTGCACCAATATCTTATTTCTTGTGAAAGCAAAGTGGCAATCTACAATATATGTTAACCAAATAAGGGACAGTTTTACAGTTAAGTTGTTGCATGAATTCTGCCTTAAACTTCATGGATTAAAAGCTTCACTTGAAATTACATCGCTTGTTTATATGAAACAAACTCGTTTTCCAGTACTTTAGGATAGCATATTCAAGATTTGTATTTGTATATCCACAAGCTTTTTGTTTGTGATTCTATTTTCGTCATCAAAATTTCATAAATAGTATACTTTGCACTAGCTAGAAAAAAAAATTGCATTTCATTGTGCATTGGGGTGTGCTTTTTATGTAAAAATGCAAAATAAACTCGGGCTAAACTCTCTCGCGAGATTTACCCATTTTATAGCCTGCGCCTTTTGATATGAGGTTGTATTAACCCTATACATACTCAATCTGCACCATTGACGTCTCAATCCGGACGAGGAAGTCGGCAGAGAGGAAATAATCTTGGTTAAGTTGTTTCGGCTTATAGTACGTTGTGGAAGGTTATGATACCGACTACAGAATCGGTAGAAAAGGAAAACTTCGATGTGAGGAAATTGCCGGAAGAGACAGAGTTAATACCACAGGGAGCAATAAACACGTTCTGTTATAGTCCAAGAGTTCCTGACTGTCAGAACTTCCTTATTTTATAAAAGCTGGAAAGTTTATCTGCGCATGCGCCCAACACAGGCAGGAACAATGGGCTATTATGAATTTAGAATCATCGTGTCTTTGGCAGGTAACAAAGGTGTATCAAAATAGTAACTTAAATTCGTCAGAGTATAAAGCCTAATTTCCTTATATTATAACCCACTATCTCACTCGCAGCTACAGCTACCCTTTAAGTAAGGAAGCTCTGGCAGTCACGTGCTCTTGGACTACAAGACAGAAGCATCGTATTTTATCCCGTAAGAGTTCGTAAACTCTTTATGGGACATTTGTCTTACTCAAGACCTCAAATCCCATCAAATATAAGGCAGAGACACGCCTATAACATAAAAGATAAAGAAACGACATAACCTAAAAAAGCTTTTTAAACTGGGTATTATGTGGTCCCATACAAAAAAGTCTGATATGTTACACTCACATAACTTTCTCTACTCTTTTACTAACCATTCTTACACACTCTTATTCCTATATCTTCTTCGTGTTAGTTAAGATAAACATTTATACAAATTATCTTATTGCTTATTTCCTTGTAGGTGCAAGGGGAATATTAGAATACAGTAGGCTTTGGATGATACTCAAATCTTTTAAAACTTTGAGATTCCGTTCTCTTTGCACGGAACAACGATGTTCCATTTCACGAAAGTTGTATGTTTTCCGAAACTGACACAAGTGGTAAGGAGTATCTCCGAAATGGTTCATTCTACAAAAAATGTATTTAGACGTAAATTGTGTGTTTTAGAAAGATATACATTTTTTGTATAGTAAGATTTGGTCTCTCTCTTACTGTTTAGCAGTTATACAAAAGTCATCCATACAAGTAGACTGCATAGGCTATAGCCAGAAAATTCAAGATAAACATTTCATTTGCTATAAAAAATATCCCAAACATATGGAATTTTAATCAAAACTGTTAGAGGCATTTTCGAGAAAATAAAAAATTTTCGTAAAATTTTCCATGTGAAGGGTAGTTTTGGGTAGAGGAATTGTCTTCCAAAACATTAAACTTAAATACCAACTTTCGGTTTTTAACCGACTTTTCGTTTTACCGGGCTAACATTAACATTAACTAACATTATGTTAGTAAACAAGTTGTTAAGAGAATTAACACCGATTGGTGTAATCCGCCCGTATTATAATGCTTTCCCCTAGCCGCAGCACATCCCACATGGTAATTTTCAGAAAGGTAAAAATTAAGCCCATTTAGGTGGGTTCTCTTGTTTTACATGAAGACAATTGAAAGCACCTCTTCGGTGCGTTCTTTATTCAGCCATGATGCCTTCGACCCTCTTGTTCGCGCGAATCCATTTTCAGCAAGGTTCACTGTTTGCAAGGCTCTGCATGAGAAATGAACCGTAACGAAGAAAACAGTTGGTAATGGCTGAGCCAGAGGGCAGTGTATGCTAAACAAAAGAAGGGAATGATGCCACAAGAAGTCGAGAGGAGAACAAAAGAGTTGTCACTGGCTCTTTTACAGGGATAAAAAGAGAAGAAACTTCTTTTTTTCATTTGGGATGCATATCTAAAAATAGCGGTTCGCAGAAAAGAAGCGACGGTTTAGCTCGCATACGTCACAAGATCTCCACTGCAACAGTTGAACTGACTTACTGCCTCTGAGTGCAATGCTTTATAAGGGAAGTTCAATACACTTGCTACGATTTTAATCGCAGTATAATCACAAGCTAATTTAAATATTCTCTTTCAACTTTTATGCTTTGTGGCTGTAATTATATTTGAACCTTGTAGATTCATAACCTCAATCTGTCAACATTCAATGGTCAATAAACATGGGGTCACGTGACTTTCCCTCCATATGCTAACAAGAAGCCCTTTGAAACTTACTGTCGCTTTCTCTTTTTACAATATTTTTGAAGATTCAAAATGCCCCACGCGATGCAGTTCTGTTCAATTTGTTTCAAACTTTAAGATAAAATTTAAAAAATACAAGGGAAAAAAATTAGTGCCATTTTCTCTAAAACTATTGAATTTTGAACTAGGTAGCTCAAATTTCCTGAGCTGCTAAAACATCATAAACACTCTAAAATGAATACAGCAGTTTTGCCACATTATGCATACAATTTAGGAACTATAATTGAGATAACTTTAAACTGTATATAAACAGCAATTTTTACCTTCTCTACTGGTAAGTAGGGGAAGTATTGTATTCCACCCAAAAATTCTATGTCGAGATTTCACCGGAAATATATGTTTTGAGGACCCCTGGATAAAAAAGCATTTTTCTAAAAAGGTCCGTGTGTGTGTGTGTGTGTGTGTGTGTGTGTGTGTGTGTGTGTGTGTGTGTGTGTGTGTGTGTGTGTGTGTGTGTGTGTGTGTGTGTGTGTAAGTCTGTGGACAGTATAACTCAAAAACGAAAAGTAGATTAAACTCCAAATTTGATATTTAAGTTTAATGTCTTTCAAGAATGCGACACGAAGATTTTGAAGAAAATAGCCCCATCCTAAACTACACTTTTCATGGAAAATTTTTATTTTCTTGAAAATGGCTCTAACGATTTTGATGAAAATGCCATATGTTTGAGATATTTTTATGACAAATGAAATGTATATCTTGAATTTTCTGGCTATAGCCCCTGTAGTCGTATTTACTCTGGACGAATTTTGCATAACTGGTAAACCGTTAGAGATAGACCAAATCATACTATAAAAAAATGTAGATCTTTCTAAAATATACAGTTTATCTCTAATTAAATTTTCTTTTGGGATGAACATAACATTTTCGTGAAATGGAACATCGTTGTTCATTTCTTTATATGTTAAATGTGCAAAGAGAACGGAATCTCAAAGCTTTAAAACATTTGACTATCGCACAAAGCCTACTGCATTCTAATATTCCCCTTGCACCTACAAGGAAATAAACAATAAGATAATTTGCACAAATGTTCATCTCAACTAACACGAAGAAGATATAGGAATAAGAGTTCGTAAGAATGGTTAGTACAAGAGTAGAGAAAGTCATGTGAGTGCAACACATCAGATTTTTCATATATAGATCAGTGTGTTTACGTACGATGTGTACTATATTCAATTAGCAACCTAAAACCACCTGGAATTTTTTTCATGAATTTAATATACTTTTCTACCAGACCAAAAAAGGAAAAGTCTGTTGCCAAAGTGTTTTCTTTGGCGTTCATCTCTTTGGGAATAAACATTAACGGTAATAAAATTGTTAAATTTTCATTATGTAAAGCATTTCTTGCTTGTTGTTGAATAGTTGTTTGAACAGTAAGTTCAGCACTATAGTAGCTACTAAACAAGAATGAACATGGGTCTAGGCAATACAGTGATGTTCTCTCGGAGTTGTCACTTTTGCGCGTAAGGCTGTTTCGCTGTGACAAACACGGTCAAATCTTCCATGGAACATCACTGCATTGGCTAGATCAATGTTCATTCTTGTTTAGTAGCTACTATGGTAAAAATATTAGAATGAAATTTTGATGTATGCGCGCTCTTCTTTACAATGAAAATTTGAATTAAATATATTTATAATAGTGAAAGTTAGCAATTTTGGCTATGCATACTCTTATAAATATAACACAATTATTTGAAGCAGTGCGACTAAGCTTGAGCTGGTATATTTTCTCCACACATTATACAATATCTTCATATACAGCAGTGCACAGTTAGAAAACTGCTTTAAGCCAGACTTGCAGGAAGAACGCCGACGATCTGTCACTGAACACTGGAGACTTCCACCCCTTTCTGGATTGAATTGGGAATTGGAGAATCGCTGTTTTCGATTAAAAGTGTGTGATATGCCATCAGATTCCTGAGTGTTCCTTTCTCTGAAGGGAGGAAAAGCGAATTGGAATGTCGCTGGGACATTCGTATATAATCACTTCAGAGACTGCGCGAGTAATATGGAGAAGGGGCATTTGGGTGTTGCCTAGGGATGTGACAATGGATACTCGTGTGTCACAGTTGCCACCTAAACATTACTTCAACATAAACTACAATTGCAAGTCGCTCTTAGGCTATTTATCTCTGATGTAGTCTAACCAGGAAAAGTACGAATCAGCTGGGAATTTTATGTCGTACTGGCAAGTTGGCCATGGTAGCTTAGTGGTTAAAGCTGCTCCACTCGAGAACTAGCGTAACTATCGATTATCGTAATGTACAATCGAATAACAACTACACGACTAAAATGTCGGACAGTAGTGACAATAACATACAGCGAAGAATATTGAAAACATTTTGTAAATGTTTTAAACTTTCATAAAATATACTCGCATCTTAAGTGCTTCCATTATGCTCTCGTCGCATAATACAATATGAAATAATAAAGTTGTTTACTGGCATTCTTTATGGACTCGTCTAAAAGTTCAAGTGCAACAAAAAAGTAGGTCAAGCATGCGCCTCGGTTTTCAGATAAACTCGATAGCCAGAGTGGTGTTGGAGAAATTTTTCTCGTGTCATATTACTAATGCTCTTGTTGGAGAAGTAAAAACGCATGTAGAGAAACCTTTTGTTTCTCTTTCTTTCTTAGCTCTTTCTTTTTTGTTCTATTTTGTTATATAAGTGTCGCTTCTGCATTACGTGGCGCCTTCAAACCCTTTTTTAAAAGGTTGCCATTTCATTTTCTGTAGATATATCGATATACCAACACCCAGTAGTGTTTTAGGAGTTTAACTTATCAATATTATCTCAATCATTTCATTATAAACATCGTCTTATTTGACTATCGTCATGAGCAGACCTAGGTTTGCTTCTTCCTCTCTCTCTCCTTGTCTCTCTCCTCCTCCCCTCTCTCTCTCTCTTCTCCCTTCCCCTCTCTCTCCTCTCCTTCCCTTTCTTCCTCTCTCCCTTTGAAGTTTTCCACATCCGAACAAATGCAGTACTGCGATCAGGCGTCGCATGGTAGGGTAAACAACCTATATCCAGAATAGTATGTCTGGCCTCCAGTTCCTTCGTTTTCTGACATTCGAGAACATTCCATTTCCAGAAACACCCTCATTGTATGCAGAACTTTATCAGAGGCTGCTGAGCGTCGAGTCAAACAGCATTTACGAAGCTACTGTGAACTGTGCCGAGTGCAGTTCAGTGTGAGTTGTGATCCGGTAGTGACTGTTCAGTTGTGATTCGATTCAACTGTTAAGTTGTGTTGCTCTTAAGTTTAACGTTAGCGCTACGCTAACCGATTAGTAGACAAAATGTAATTAGCAGTAACTGGTGCTCTTATTAGTTAAAATAGTTTCTTGAAGTACTCGCGTAAACCAATGTTTACTAGCCGGCTGCTTACTAACAATCGCACATTTTATCTTAAGCTCTCAGATAGCGCTGTTGTCGAAGAGGCCAATAGACTTTTCAGTTTTTATGCAGTTGTAGTTTAAATTATATTATAGAGGGCGGTGGGTTGTAGTTTCCGCGATTATTTCACCCAGATTAGTCAATGACTAAAGCAAAAGGCTAAATACATGGCTTCCTTTGTATTTACGGCATTTGCGATGTCAATGCTGCATCTACTTCAAGCATTTGGTACATAAAATTACTGTTTGAGTTGGTTAAACACAAGGGTAAAACTCAAAAGTAAACCGATTGACTTAATATATACTTCTCTACATTTCTTGAGCTAAATATGGCCCTACCCGCTGGAACTATCCCGTTCTGAAGTTAAAACTTGAAGTTAGTGAACTTTGTTTCAGGCTTGGGTTTTCTCATTCCTAAAATATACAAATTTTAAACACATAAAGAGCTTGTTCGTGACTGGCCCCCTTCTCTTAAGTTGGAATTTCAAAGATTCTGATAGCTTCCTAATTCGTTCCTTCAAAAGTCACATTGTGTAACCGCTGTTGCTTGATTCGTATCTTGTTTTATGTCGAGGGTGGAACCCTGAACAACTGTGTTACTTTCTAGCTTTCGTTAGACTGTTCCACCCTCTTGTCGCCTAACCAAGTTCTAGAGTACAAGAGTAGAGAAAGTCACACTTAAAATTTTTTTCCGCGTATCACCAAAGACATTTTTTCCATTCCAGTCTGTACCTCTAGAGTCATCCTTAATTAAAATTAAATAAGTAGAGAGGAATACTTCCTCTACTTATTAGTAGAGAAGCGAAAAGTAATTAATTATGTCTTCTTTCATCAATGGATAGAGCGAAGCTATTACTTGAGTATACTCAATATAAATGACTATTGTCAAATGTGTGGGAAGATAGAAGGAATTAATTGTTCTCTCCAGCCTCTGTTACGTTGCAAACGGTCAATAGATAGCTCTAAAATGTTAGTTATTAATAATAATAGAAGACAACTCATTATAGCTACATAATTACTGCAGTAACGCAGGAAATTCTACTATGCTTCAAAACTTGCTCTTTCCTAACCTATAAATCTTGTCTTTCAGCGCTGTTAAACAACGAATACTCAATCCACGCCTAAAGCACTGTAAGCTCAGTCTAATTGCCCTCGAGTTACACGCATACTTGAGCAATCGAGAGTCTTGAAAGTGAGTGCCATTATTGGACTAATTAGTTCTGGCACAGCGTTCTAAATTGGACGTAAGTAGAAGTATCGCTTGTAACAATGCCATGTCACAGTGACAGTAGCGTCACTGCGTGTGGTTGAGTGACGTCGGAACGTTCAGCTAACAATTTACAAATTAGTCCCTTAGCTCCAAGTAACTGCACATTTTTCTGACTGCAAAATCAACATGAAACTTCTAGTGGATTGGTTAATACGCCGCCATGTTCAAGAAGTTGATGTGTATGTGTTGTATTCATTTGTTTTTCTGTTTCACTTCCTCCCCCATTTGTTTTATGTCGCTTCGTGTCACGACGGATCTGTTAGGAGAAAACTGTTAAACGGTGTCGGTCTGAGTGGCTCAGTTGGTTAGACGCTGGCTTATTGATCCCAAGGTCGCGAGTTCAAATCTTGGCCAGGGCGATGGTTTTTAAGTGTTTAAAAACGACAGCTCCTTGTCAGTAGATTTACTGGCATGTAAAAGAACTCCTGCGGGACAACATTCCGGCACACCGGCGACGCTGATGTAATCCTGGCAATTGACAGCGTCGTTAAACAACAAAATAGTTTTTAATTTCGCCTCTGTGACTGGCAGATGGCTCTAAGTCTCAGTCTATATATTTACATTATGTGTGTATAGATGGCACAGCATTCACTATTACAATCTATTTTTCATGTATGCTATCATTTCAGACCTAAGGTGGAACTTTTGAGTCCTGATATTAAGTATCCAGTCTGGTATTTAACTTGGTGACTGAGGGAAACTACGAAAAAATCCCAGTCAGATTGATCCATTAGCTAATTTGTGGTTGTTTTAGTCGGTTAGCTATTTCTTTGACACCTCTCGTTTTATTGAAATAATTATCTAACTGTTAATAAATAACGCCTAACAACAACAGACCAAGATTATTTATTTGAGTAGCAAATTATATTTCAGAAATAATCTGAAATATAATTTGCTACTCAAATAAATAATCTTGGTCTGTTGTTGTTAGGCGTTTTATATTTCAGAAATAATCTGAAATATAATTTGCTACTCAAATAATCTTGGTCTGTTGTTGTTGTTAGGCGTTATTTATTAACAGTTAGATAATTATTTCAATAAAATTAATGCAATAAACGTATATTCACTTTAACATACATTTATACTGGTTTTTGGGTAACAATTTATTTCGCAGTTGTAATGTACGAAATAATAAAGTAAATAATAAAATAAAGTAAATACCCAGGTTATTGTATTTCCATCCATCGAAAATTTCCCAAAGCCTGGTTTGTTTTAAGTCGTGTGGTAGGTATATGCTTACTATATGCACTAAATGATTTTAAATATAAAATTCACAAGGTTATTTTAACGTTGTGCTTTTTAAACTCTCTTTTCTGAAGTTTTCATTTGTTGACGCATTCTCATTTTTAAACAGTTTTACATGGAGTGCTTTACGGTAGAAATAATTGATATTTTATTTGTCTAGTTATAAATAATATGATAAAAGAATTATGAGGTGAATTTTTGTTAATATGCTTATTTGTGGTGTTATTAAAGTGTTGTACCGAAGTAAATTTTTGGGCAACAATTGAAGTTTTATTTTTAATATTTATCTTCTTTGAAAGTTGGAGAATTAAAAATTTATCTCTGCAATAATATGCTATTAGGGAAGTGAGTGAGTGAGTGAGTGAGTGAGTGAGTGAGTGAGTGAGTGAGGGAGGGAGGAAGGAAGTGAGGGAGTCTGTGTGGAGTTTAAGGGCCTGTCGATAGTGTAATTTGGGGACTAGGCTATTAGGTATCTTAATAATAAAATACTACTCTTTTAAAAAAATAATTGCTACTTTTCAAAATAATAAAAAGAATACTGTAAGAAATTAATATCTTGGAAGGTTGTTTCAAAATCTCCATGCAAATTGTGGTAGACATTATACCTTAACCATGATTTCTGTATAATAAATCCAACAGAAATTTTGAATTTATAATGGATATCCACAAGGGAAAATAATCGACAGAAAATGTTCCTCTTTGGTTGCTTCTAAAGGCACTAAGAAAAACTGTATATATTAGTCCTTTGTGAAAAGCTCTGCTTCAATGCACTCAGCCATTTACATGATTCAGAGACAGGCCCATTTCTCTTACAGTGAATTCAGCAATCCACGATGACATTAAGTACTTTCCTTAACAGCTTTGCTGCTTAAAAGTGCAGCAATCTAAGTCTCGTTGGGAATATTTAAAGCGCATGGCTCTCTTGGCAACGCTTACATAGAATATCAAGTCGAGAATGCCTGGTGATATATCTGTCTAGGAGCGATGAATTACGGCAGAAGAAATGGTGCTCTGCAATTGGTAATTCAGAAGCCAAAAGCACTTAAGGGTTGACTAAGAATGATAATGAATTAAATAGGAAGAAACGGCGCACATTAAAGCTGGTTCTTGACAAGCTGCTTGATTGAAGAGGACGGGCAACAAGTGATTTTCTTTGTCAAGAACAGCTTCTCTTATGCATTTTCAAACATCCTTAACTGTGTCAGCTGAATACATTAGACGGTCTAAGAAAGATGACTTCTATACAGAGTTAGTTAAAAATCCCGCAACACGTAACTGTGTGGCTGATAAACACGAAACTTCGGAGATTATTTCACATTGAGGGTTAATGTATCATATACTGTGACAAAACGACAATTAGATGAATCCCACTTCTGACACCATCGTGACAAAAAGACAGTCGCAATGCTTTTCCGTCACTATATTCTCCTCCAAAACTTTTGCACGAACACCCACGAACACGCACGCACATGCTAAAACCTCGCCTCCTTCTATAGCAAGGGTGACGTAACATGGACGTTTTTCAAACTCTTATAAATACGCCGGTAGTCGGACACTTCTCGAATGATCCAGAAATCACTTTTTGGTTCTGCGGCTCTGTTTGTTGTAAAGCAGAGAAGTTCTACCTTTTCTCTTAGGAGAACCTTACGTAATGAACGGCTATAACCCACTCCATTCGGAGGGACAGACAGTCACTATCCAGTGACGGACACAAACAGACGACTCCATGGCAGTTTCTAACTCATGCATTGAATTTTTTGGGAGTTTCTTCAGAAGATCTCTTCACTCTGGATGATTTTTACATAAATGGTGAACATTAAGAGACAGACAAAATCTTACTAAAAAATGTGTCTCTTGTTAAAACACACACACACATAAACACACACACTTGTGTTAAATGCTACGTTTTTCTTTTGAGTCAACTATTTCCAAGATTCCAAGTCTTTAACATGAATATATTTTCCATAAGAAATGTTACTCGTTAATATTAAAAATAAAGTGAGATTTATTTCAGATCATAAACTTGGTTTTTTTTATAACAGAAGACGATCGAAATACATGTAATTCTTGAGTTTCGATTTTCTCAGATGGCAGTGCTGTGTAACTCGAATTACACTACTCGAAATGTATATATTTTAGGGTATTTTTATAGAATTTAATATTTTCTGGTCAAATCTTTGCGATATAGTGTTTAAAAGCGTATTTTATTTATGAAATAAAGGTCTTACCTTCCCGGGAAAACTCTTGTTCCGCTCGAGAAATTATGGGTCAGATTAGACCTCATAGGATATTACTTGTGATAGCCGTGTACCGAGAACTAAATATATTAGTGATTTTTGTTACTTTCAGCTTAACCGGAAGTTCAAAAAACTTTTTATGGATACAAAGACGAGTCAAATCACAGAAAAGAATTAATATATTGATAAGTAATATCCGGATGTGTAAAAAATAGAGATATTCGAATGTTTTTATCCCCATTAGTGACAGAATCCTACAATGTTAATTAAAATATATTTACTATTTCTATTAGAGAAGGCTGAAGAATTCTTTCACTTCTATTTTCATAAGTTAATCTAACTCTTAAGAAAATAATAATTAAAAGCAGTATTATTTGAGACATTTAATAAAACGTAATTTCCGGAGTTGTTGGCCATGGTCCAGTCCATGAATAAGTATCTAGCATTTCGCTTAAGACTGCGCTGGACATCTTCAGAGAAAGTAACTCCTGGCTGGTTAACAATAGCTGAGAGTGACCGCATCTCGTCTCTTATTGGTTGTTCGTACGCCAATGACTAGTATGTGGCTGTGGGAGCTGTCACTTGATTGGTTGTGTTGCCGTTATGGCGTTATTGTTAACCGGCCATCTCTCTGAAGATGTCCAGCGCAGTCTTGGACGAAACGTCAGATATTTCAGCCTGTAAGCTCTGAAACTACGTTCTATTGGATTAACGCCGGCCGTGAAAGCCCAAGCATGTATATATTGTTTAAGAGAGAAAGTCTTTAATGTCTGTAATCGTACTATTCCATGATTAAAGCGTCTGAAAACCTAAAAAGAATTCTTCAGCGAAGGTTTAATAGTGTTAGCGATGTGTGAAGTGTGGTGTAGTCAACCCTGACAAACTGCCATAGCCTAATGCATTTGTGTTTCAATTTCAGATCCGTTCCGAGGTTTTGGATAACATCTAATAAACTGCGAAAGTAAATGGTAAACTTTGTGAGAATGATATTTTTATCCTCGTTCTTTCGCACGTTAATGTTTCTACAGCACAATATTGCTCTGATTCTCCTATAAGTCTAAATTTCTCTCTCAATTCTTGCATTCTAACTCTTGCTATATTTACTTATCTTTCCCACGTCTGTTAAACGTCTTTTATCTCTCTTGCACTGATCGATAAACGCAATAGATAGTTCTAACACAGGTAGGAAAATAAAATAAATAAAAACCGCACTTAACTGCTCGCTCTATGCGTTTTTCTAACTCCTTAGCACAAACTTTATTCTTCAGCACGTTAAAATAACAAACTAATAATAATTTCTGTGTTTTTCAAACTGTTTTGCTTTTAACTTTATAAAATGCTTGATTGTGTTCACTAATGTTAACATATTGATTAGTTTAGTTGTGAATGTGCTATGGAACAAGTTTTAGACATGTAATTTATTAAATAATCTGATAGCTAAGGACTTTATAAACGTGCTGTAGTAGATATAAGGTTATTAATACATATGGTAACCGGGTCCGCGGGCTCTCTGCACTGCACGAGAGAAGCGAGAGTCGCCGGGAAATGTTTACCGTCTGAAGCGGACTAAAATCCTTGTCTTGATACTGAAAATTTTCATATTTTGCTCTAAGTATCTTCTTAGAAGCAGTCATAAAAGTTTTCTTCCTCTATCAAGCCATCAGAAATTGGCTCTGGGTTTAGTTTCCGATATTGCTCTGCATTAAATGGTTCATAAAATGAAACGACTATTATTCTTCTTCTAGAATTTATCGTTCACCCCAATACATTTGTCAGGTCGGAGTTTAGACCTTCGGCGCAATAGCAGAGGGCTTTCTGAGGCCCAATATTGACTGTTGTGAGTGTTCACACATCCACCCAAAGCGGCGGATCAATGAAACCATTTTCTTCAGATGGGAAAAACCAACTGTAGTATTTCATCCGCTTATAGAGACCATTTCGTTTCAAGGCTTGCACTCGAGTTTTACAGACGTGTAGCATTTCTCGCAAAAGACCTAGATACATCTATTTCATGACGTAATCCGTTTAGCGATTGCCCTAAAGCGGTATCGATTTTATTTAGTATTTCTGTTAAAACTGATCTCTAGAATTTTTCTTGTCCAAGAACGAGCCTAAAGTGTTAAATTTGTTCACGATCTCATTTTAGGGTCGTTTAAATGTATGGTAAGCCATACGCGGGCTGTCTCCACTGCATGAAGGAACAAGAGTCGCCGGGGAAATGGTGCTGGCAGAGGCTGACTTAGCGTTACCTCAAACAGGCAGAATATCTGTCACTGTTTTATTAAACAAAATGGGTCCTGTTTTCTTCTAACATTAAACAGTCCTAGTACTCATATATCGAAGGAAGTTCTGAATATTAAGGAGAAAATCAAGTGAAAGTTTTAAATTTTGAGTGTTTCTCCTATTGATAGTGGTGTCTGCAAAATTTGAGGCTTCTTTTTCAATAGTTTTCTGTTTAATAATTGCATAATTAAGTATAGAACTATATGAAATGTTCCTTCCGGAGCAGGTATAATATTTGGTGAGTATGTTGTTAATAAATGATACAAGATGTCACTACTATGCTCAACAAACCATATCTCATCAAAATCCAGACCAAATTATAAAATAAAGGTTCTAACAAGCTTATATTCCAAATTTCATAACAATCTGAACATAACTGCAAAGAAAGGGACTTAATACACGAAAAAATGTGGTTTTGAGAAACGAACAAAATAAAATGTAATGGGTATTTAAATGCCGTGCACTCTCAAATTAAAATGACCGCTGAGACGTTTAAAAATGGGGCGGAGTAAAAAATTATACCGTTTTTAAATAGAGAAAGGAGCGAAATATTTATTATTAATGAAAACAAAACAAAAAATCATGAAAGAATTAAAGAGGAATTAGGCATATGTAAACTAAAATATAAAATAGAAGAAAATAAACAGAATTGGAAAGAAGATATTAATAGAATGAGCGAAGAAAAATATAATTGCTTAACTATAAGTAGTAAATTCACACTGTTAGGGATATAAGTTCAGATATTTTGATAAATGTTATCTTAATGTGTTCACGTGATGTATTTTGCATGCTGATAATTGCGCCGTAAAATGAACAACGCCCTTTATGATAGATTACCCGCTTTGCTTCACACTTCAAAGCATTACCTACTCCCCTAGACAGTGCGAGGTCATTGGTCTGGGAGAAAACATTCGAATGATAAATATTTGTTAAGATGATCCTGCCCACTCTGCGACACGCCTTCTGTGCCATGCCAACTTGGAGTTACTGATCAACCTGAAAACGTACTACTCTTAATAAGTGAAATTATAATTTCGCAAATGAAGTAAATATTGATTTAATATTGTCTATTATATTATCCTCACTTACTAGTACAAATATCTCCACTTCAACAGCCTGTATAGTGTACAACACATGGGAAATCTAACACAATCTCGGAAATACGTAAGTTTCAGTTACAATGGGACCATAAATGTGTAATTCGTGTTTGTTTTAGTGACCTCTGTATTTGTTCCGCAATGCACTAGCGATGAATGGCACGCTGAAAGCTATGTTTATAACTTTGTTAATTACTGCTTTCAGTTCGAGCTTTTAAGACTGGAGTTCACATACGCAGGATGCGCGGCCCGGCAATATAACAAACACACTGCAATTTATTTTCTCTACTAGTCACAGTAAGTAGGGGAAATATTGCATTCCACCCAAAAATTCGATATCGATATTTCACTGGAATTACATGGTTTAGGACCTCCTAAACCTAAGAGTCGCTTAAATGACAAAGTTGGTATTTTATATATCCCAAGAATGCGACATGAATATTTTCAAGAAAATCCCCTCACTCCAAGCTACCCTTTCTATGGAGCGTTTTTCGGATATTTCTGTTTTCTCAAAAATGGTTCTAACGATTTTGATTAAAATACCGTATGATAAATGAAAGCTATGTCTTTAAAAGAATTTACTATCACTCAAAGCCTACTGTATTCCCATATTCCCCTTGCACCTACAAGAAAATTAACAATAAGATACTTTGTACAAATGTTTATGTCAACCAAAATGAAGATACAGGAATAAGAGTTTGCAAGAATGGTTAGTACAAGAGTATATCACTGCAAACTTCCGAAGCAATTCCATTTGTAAATCTTTTTTAGACAAGTCAGTATATGAGGTGGATAATCTGTGCACTGTTAATAGATCCCCAACGAATCGTTTTCACAAAGTATTTGCTGTAAATCACCATATACACAATGAATTTCAATTACTGTGTAGACAGTAATTACAATAAATCTTTATTGATTCTCGCAGAACCGTTTGATGTACCATATTGCCTCTTAATGGAGGGCAGTGTGTAGGGATTAAACAAGCAGAATGATTCAACTCGCAAATTGTTGTTGTTACTAATACGCTGCCTAATCTACTGAACGCTTTCATGTTTTTGGATGTATGAAAAAAACTATTAGCAAGTTCATTTACTTGAAACTAATTATTTCCTTCATCCTCTAGCCATATCACAGATGGCAGCACCGAAAGGCTTATTCACAACCACCAACAATAGTAACGGTAAACTTGAAACGTATGTATTCAAGTGGGAGAAAATATTGGAGCTCTGTTCCGGTACACCATTCGTTATCACGATGACGTCAAATATTGATGTAACATCGTTCATTGCATTCCGTGCTCTGAGTGTCCAACCTTCTCTCTTTGGACCAGCTTACGCAGTGAGCGGTTATACCTCACTCCACTCCTCGGTCGGACGGACAGCCAGCATCCAGTTAAAGAGTGTCCATAAATAAAAACACAATTTCAATTACATAACCTTAAAAAATTTTGTGTCGCGCTAGAAAGTCCTGCCAAATATAAGGTGCGCGGTGTTATAAGAGTTCTTTAAGGACTTTAAAACAAAAGTTTAAATACTTCGTATAATTCTGCAATAAGGCTTGGGTTAAGACCATGAAAGCAGTCTGACAATCAATCCAAACGTGGTTGTGATATTTCAGTAAAGGTTATTCACCTTTGTTGGTAATACGCATCGCTTATATTACAGGCATGCGTGCGTGTTTCCCTTTCGCTTTGTGCGCCGCCGCTGGGCATTTGGATCATTTCATACTTTGAGGCAGTATAGGGTCATGACCTCAGCAGGGTAGTTCAGCTTTGTCGTTTGTGTAGCTGATGATCACATCAATAAATGGGAGTGCCCCCGGGCGCCCAATCTCAAAAGTAGGTTAGTTATCTATGTTGAGAGAGGAAAACTGGGTCACTCCAGATCAGTGTGCTCAATATCTGAGGTCATTGGATGCAGACTCCTAAGGGGAAATTTAGTATAATCTCCGAAAAATTTACATTTTTGTTCTATGACCTTAAAAATACTTGAATGGACGAACGGACAAATCTGTGACAATTTCTCTCAACGAATAGTATAGGAAAGCATGGGCATATTTAAAGAAAAGAGCAGTCTGAACCGTGACACAGGCAAACCACTCAACATAATATGGAAGACCCTATTAGCAGGTCAACTTCCTATTGGTGGAGAAGGAACCAATAGGATTACGAGTGGGACGTAGAACGAGGCCAATCAGAGTAGGCAGTGACTAATTGGATGCAACCGGAAACCAAAACGTAATCTTGTAAACCATTATTCCTCTATCTTCATGTTAATCGGCATAAACATTTGCAGAAATTATCTTATTGCTGATTTTCATGTAGGTGCAAGGAGAACATAAGAATACAGTAGGCTTTAAGGGGTGGTCAAATATTTTAAAGCTAGTAGCTATGTAATAGCTTCGAAATTAGGTTCTCTTTGCATAGCCAAGAGATAAAAAAATGACTTCCCATTTGAAAAAAGCGTAAGTAAAGCAAAATCAGGCAAATAACAAGGAATATCTCCGAAATGCTACAGTCCACAAAAATGTTACTTAAGGAATACGTAAGGTTTAAATTCCACAGCTATGTTTGCTGTGTGAAGCCAGACGTTATCTTATTAGAGCCATTTAGAAAGACAACTTAATACTCTCCGCTTGACCTTAAACCGTATTATATTTTCTCAAGTTGCTTGGCCTCTTCTTCAGCTTTGTGTTTTGTTAATTCGTATATGTTAGATGACTTTAGAGGTGCATTTTAAACATATTGCTTAGTTTTGTGTTAGAAAACCACCGTAAATCAAGAATTAATGGTTTTCTTCTGAGATGGATTATTTTTAAAATTGCACTGCTCTAAGAAATATGTTCAGATTCATAGTAAAGTAGAGGAATTATTGTATTCCACCCAAAACTTCGATGTCCAGATTTCACCGCAAATACATGTTTTGAGGCCCCTTGCGTAAAAAAAGCATTTTTAGAAAAATATGTGTCTGTGTGTCAGTCTGTGCACAGCAGAACTCAAAAACGAAAAGTCAGCTAAAAACCAAATTTGGTATTTAAGTTTAATGTCTTTCGAGGATGCGACACTAAGATTATGAAGAACATTGCTTCACCCTAAACTACCCTTTACATGGAAAATTTTTCCAAAATATTTATTTTCTTGAAAATGGCTCTGATTTTGACTAAAATTCTTTATGTCTCAGATATTTTTATGCCAAATGAAATGTATTTCTTGAATTTTATGACTATAACCCATGAAGTCCCATTTACTCTGGATGACTTTTGCATAACTGGTAAACCGTTAGAGATAGACCAAATCTTACTGCACAAAAAGTGTAGATCTTGCTAAACACACAACTTATGTCGAAATAATTTTTTTTGTAGAATGAACCATTTCGGAGATATTCCTTGTTATTTGTGAGAGTTTTGGAGGCCTTGCACTTCTGTCAAATGGAACATTATTCATTCTTTATATGTTAAGTGTGCAAATATAACGCAATTTGAAAACTTTAAAAGATTTGACTATCGCACAAAGCCTTCTGTATTCTAACATTCCCCTTGCACCTACAAGGAAATAAGCAACAAGATAATTTGTACAAATGTTTATCTCAACTAACACGAAGAATAAGAGTTTGTAGGAAAGATATTTATGGCGCCTTCAACTTGCACAAAATGTCACATACTGCTTTATAAGTTTGGATTGTTTGGAAGCTAAATATCCTCATCTATATACAAATTAAATATTACTTCTGGATAATCTTTACAGTGAATATAAAGAAAGTTCAGATATCTTACTGTTATGGAACAAAACATACGACTCAGACGAGACAGGAGGCCGTGACAGCAAAGAAATCAACTTTTAAACGTTCTCCGATACACATCAATAATCTGAATCCAAAAGACGCTCACCGTACATAACGGATAAGTAGAACGAGTCTACTAAATATGCTTTCTCGTATGTTAACAATTAAACGAGTATAACAAGCGGGTTAGTAAGACATTATTAAAAATCCTCACACAGCAAACTAGTGTACACCATCAGAAGCAATGGCAGCTGCTGAGTACAGCAGTCTACCGTCTCACAACGTCGACACAACCACCATGAACAACAGCACTACAAGAAACTCCAGCTATGCTACAGTTACTCAGACTTCTCCTAAGAAAGAAGAAGCTATCATCATTGACTCCCATGACGGACTTACCATCAGAGACTACGCTCTCGCAGTAAGTAAATTAACTGAACCAAGTAACATAAAGTTTATCTCACGGATCTCGAACTCCAGAATATGTATATACCTAACGTCATCTAAAGTAGCAGAATCACTGGTTACCAAACATCCTAAAATAAATATAAACAATGTTACTCTTCAGGTCCGTCCTCTAATTACTCCAAACAAAAGAATCGTTCTTTCAAATGTGTGTCCAGTTATACCAAACTCACTCATAGAAACTCAGCTAAATGCATATGGAATTAAACTAATGTCAAACATTACCTACTTAAGAGCTGGCATTTCAGAGCCAGGACTTTCCCATATCCTTAGTTTCAGACGTCAGTTTTATATTCCACCCAATGATGTGGAGAAATTACCTCCAAGCATACAGATCCTATATGAAGGCACTAAATATTGGATATACCTAACAGCGGATACCCCTACCTGCTTCATCTGCAAGCAGGAAGGCCACTTTGCAAAACATTGCCGTGAAGCTGACGGTATACAAGAAACTACTCCTCAGGTCTTAAACAAAGACATGTTTCCTGAATTGCCTACCGCTACCAAAAACCTCCAGGACCGTCCCCCTTCCCCTCCTAAAGGAAAAGATACTGAACAGCAGCAATCACCTAACCTCACTTCTACCCCTGAGCCCATCCTGCCATTTCAAGACGAACGCAACAATTCCCCAGAACCTATGCTAATGGAAACACAAACAAGACCTAAACGACCAATATCAAACAGCACAACTGATTCAGAGGATAATGCTTATGGAAAAGAAGCGCGGCACCTCCTCGCTTCACAGCAGGCTAAGAAGATTAAGAAAGCAAACCTTATTTCGTCAATAGCTGAATCTCTCAGACCAATTAAACATATTATCGACGCCGACACCCACAATTATGCACTAAGCTTCAGCCAGTTCCAAAGCTTTATGGAAAACAGTGTTGGAGTAACAAACATTGTTCCCATAGCTTTGGAATACACTTCAGATCTAGAATCTCTAGTGAACACAATGCAAAAAGTCTATCCCTACTATACAGAGCGTAGTATAAAGACCAGAACTAGTAAAATTCAAAAAAAGCTGCTGGAATACATTAATCAGGTCAACAATGCCTCTGAGCGAACAAAACCGATGTGTCCCGAAAACTAATCGCCATAGATATAACACCTTATCCCATAAACAAAATTAACATATGAATAACTTACTTCAATGGAATATTAATGGTTTCCATGGCAATTTCGAGTTTCTTAAACTCTTGATCAATAAACATAACCCTGCAATTATGTGCATTCAAGAAACTAACTTCAAAGGAAACTATGTTGCATCATTACGAGGTTATACTCAATATCACAAAAACCGCAAGGACTGCCTCCATGCTAGTGGCGGCGTAGTAACCTACGTTAAAGACAGCATCAAACATCAGGCAATACCGCTTACAACTGAACTTGAAGCAATTGCCACTAGAGTAAACCTTCCTACACCTATTTCCATTTGCAACATATATCTACCAAATAAAAGCCCACTTGATTTACATGCACTGCAGGAGTTAACACAACAACTTCCTAAACCATTTATTATACTGGGCGATTTTAATAGCCATAGTACTATATGGGGTTGTAAGCATACCAACGCAAGAGGTAAAATAGTGGAGCAGCTCTTGCACAACGAAAATCTCAATATGCTTAACGATACCTCACAAACTCACTTCAGTACAGCCAACGGTACTTCCAGTGCAATCGACTTAACATTAATCACTCCTGATATCCAAGATAAATTTGAATGGACAGTCGCCAAGCAATTACATGGCAGTGACCATTTCCCAATTTTATTAACTAATGCAAATAACATTCCTTTAAGTTTTAACTGTCAGCCACGATGGAATTTAAAATGCGCAAACTGGAACAAGTTCAGAGCACACGTCTCTGACAATTTATCCTATCTAACATCCCCCATGAATTTCAGTCAGTCAGATACTGACAAACTAGTAAACTCGTTTGCAGAAGTGATTTTCAATTCCGCCGAGGTCACTATTCCTAGGATATACCCTGTTTCTAGGAAGACTGTATGTTGGTGGAACGAAGAATGTAAAACAGCGATAGCATTAAAAAATAAAGCCTATTATAAATACAAAAGGCAACCTACCCCCACACACAAAATCGAGTTTCAAAAAGCCAGAGCTAAAGCACGTCAAGTAGTAAAGCACAGCAAGAAAGAGTCCTGGCTAACATTCGTGTCCACTGTAAACAGAAAAACCCCGTCACGAGTGGTATGGCAAAAAATTCGCAAAATACGGGGATCTTACGATGGAACACATAATATAGTTTTCCACAATTATACAACAAACACTACAAGTACTGACCCCCAAACCATAGCAAACATACTGGCGCATACTTTTGCAGAGGCCTCAAGAGAAGAAGCTTGCGAAAGCAAGGTGACCCACTGCTACCAACCTGACGAAAATAACCAAGAAAACTACAATGATAACATTACTTTCACAGAATTCATGGAGGCACTTGAAAAGAGTAAATGCTCCAGCCCTGGGCCGGATAACATTCCTTACATAATGTTAAAATCCTTACCGCAAGATGGACTGGTTTACTTTCACGAAATCCTTAATTATATATGGAACTCAAGAACTTTTCCTAAACAGTGGCGCACAGCAACTATAGTACCCATCCCCAAACCAAACAAAGATCTTACTTCACCTGAAAGTTTCAGACCTATAGCCCTCACCTGCTCTATGTGTAAAATACTTGAAAAAATTATAAATAACCGATTGCGTTGGAAACTAGAGAAAATGCAGTTCTTCACCGAACTTCAAAATGGTTTCCGCCAGTTTCGATCCACCACTGACCATCTTTTAATACTTGATTCTGAAATAAAAGCTGCATTTACACAGAAACAACATCTCATGGCAATAAGCCTAGATATAGAAAAAGCGTATGATAAAATTTCACGAGCTTACATACTCAAAACAATACGTAACATCGGTATCCGTGGTAATTTGTATCACTTTATTGACAACTTCCTTCAGGAATGGAAAATTAAAGTTCGCTACAAAGGAACCATGTCAAAAGAAGAATCCATTAATAGAGGTGTTCCACAGGGATCAGTAATCAGTGTCACACTATTTCTCATAGCTATCAACAGTATAGTAAGCAGTATTACACCACCTGTAAAAGGTATACTATTTGCAGATGACCTAACTATCTTTTGTAAGGGGAAAAACCCCTTTACTACTGCAACACTTCTTCAAGAAACACTGGAAAACCTGCACACTTGGACTAATCATGCTGGTCTTAACTTGTCATATCATAAATCGAAATGCATATGCTTCTCCAAATCACCATGTAAAGTCCCAAACCCCACAATCTGCGTGGATAACAAGCTAATCGACTCAGTGAAGGCTATCAAAATTTTAGGTTTAACGTTTGATGCAACTCTAAGCTGGAAACATCACATTGATGATATGAGAAATGAATGCCTCAGAAGATTAAATGTACTAAAAACCCTAAGCTGCAAAAACTGGGGTTTTGATCTCAGTACCCTCAAACGAACGTATCAAGCTCTCATTAGAAGTAAACTCGACTATGGAGCCCAGATCTACAATACAGCTAAATCTTCAGTTTTAAAGAAACTAGATACAATTCAAACAGCAGCTCTAAGAATATGCTTGGGAGCTTACAGAACCAGCCCTGTTTCTGCCTTAACAATGGAAACCGACGAACCACCATTGAACGTCCGCAGAACAGATGTGAGCCTAAAATTCGCCCTTAAAACTTTAGCAAGACCCGAATCAATGATCTACCAGTACGTCCTCCCAGAAACGTCCAACCAACGTTTACAGGCTAATTCACAAAAAGAAATGTCATTTAAATCTAAAATAAGCAAATGCATTGAAGAATATAACATAGAAGTTCCTGCCATAATGTCCAGAAAGTTTCATTGTCTACCACCTTGGAGAATACCAACTGCTCAACTAAATTTGAATATTACAGCTTACCATAAATCCCATACAGATGCATCTTGCTATAAACAGCTGTTTCAAGAAATAACAAATGCCTACCCTAACCATACATTTATCTACACTGATGGTTCCAAAACGGACAGCGACAATGGATGTGCCATAATTACCCCAGATAAGAAACTTCAGCTGAAACTCCCTAAATATTATTCCATATTCTCCTGCGAACTTTGTGCACTTAAGCAAGCTTTAACATACATCATCCAATCTAGTGAGAGTAAATTTCTTATAATTTCTGATTCATTAAGCTCTCTCCAAAGTCTCAGAGATCGTTCAACTGACCTCCAACTGCTTCAAGATATCCACAGTCTTTATTCCATTGCTCTAAATAAAAAGAAAATAGTTACTTTCATTTGGGTCCCTTCACACTGCGGCATTAAGGGCAATGAAGAAGCGGACAAAGCTGCTAAAGAAGCAAGTCGGCTAACATACACACATGAACACCAAGCAGTACCTTATCGTGATATTACAAAGTACTTCTCCAAACTAATAAAAACAAGATGGAAACAGGCCTGGAATCAATCGCCTCCAGAAAAACTACACATGGTAAGGAAAGGAGACACCAATTCTTCCCCTGTCTATTCTCTTAGCAGGAAAGAGCAGGTGATTATCTCACGTCTCCGCATTGGTCATACAAGGTTAACCCACTCATACCTCCTCAGCAAAGGCCAGCCACCACAATGTGAAGTCTGCAACACCCGCCTCACAGTAAAACATCTCCTCACAGAATGTAAGCAATACGCTACACAACGACAGCTTCATCACATCACTGGAGACTTATCCACCACTCTGAACACGCCATCCAACTGCAGAAGGGTGTTATCATTTCTCAAAGGTACGCGCTTGCATGCGAAAATATAATATGAAACATACTTGTTGTACTGATTTGATTGTATTCTCATGTTTTTGGTAAAATAATTGTACTAAATTTATTGTATACCGCTGTATTCCATAGAATAGTCGCGATATGACTTAATTGTTAAAGCGACTCTAAATAAATTAAAAAAAAAAAAAAAAAAAAAAAACATACGACTTTTTTATAATCCTTTAGTGAACTCTCCTCTTCATTCACAATTGGAAATCATTGCAATACAATAGCACAGGGCTTGGAACTCTACCAATTGTTGATATCGGACTAAAACCTCAACTTGAGAGATTTAGCAGGCCACGTTGTAGTAATGTTTGGTTCAATATACAGGCTGGAAGCTTCGTTAGTAATTATGGGACATCACACAGGTGTTCGAAATAATTAATCACTTAAAAGAATTAAAGGAATATTCCGAGCAGCTTTTGCAGACGAGTAGTAACTTGGCAACGTTGTGTTTGTGTTTGTTTACGTTCACGAGACGCGCCGCTCCGGTGTTTATGTACTAAGTTAGTAAAAGTGATACAGCCTGCAGTGTTGCCAGCTTATTTTCGACAAAACTAAAATACCTCCGTAGGAAATGGTCAGAGACAAAAACGTAAGATACAAAATGTATTCCAAATACCGAAATCTATCACTGGTTTAAATTAAAGTAGTGACTTCTCTTCCATCCTATATACATGCGAACAACTAATTTCGAAATTAAACTATCCTAAATCTCATATGCGCTCCAGATTAAACAATGATACACTTGACTCATTATTACGTCTCTCTCGAGTGCTACCCAGCCTAACCTAGATGAATTAGTGTCATGAAAAAGGTGCCAGCGATCCTCCACTCATTCTTCAACAATTAAACGTAAATTACGCAGCCCAGTGTAGTTGGCAGTTGAACATTTGTGACGTCACTGACAATGTATGTTATGCTGAGATGACAAACAGCAGAGTTGCATGGAGTTGGAAGTGGAATGAGAAAGGGAACAAACCGCCCCTCCTGTAGTATTACTGTACTAGCAACTCCCGAGGTCACGGGTTCAAATCCAGCAGAAATAAAATAATTTTTTCTTTGTTAACGACGCCGTCAAATACAAGGAATATTCAGTGTCTCCACTGTGCCGGAATTTCGTCCCAAGGAATTTTTTTACATGCCAGTAAGGCTACTGAAGTAATAATAGTAATAATAACAACAATAATAATAACATGGACATAACGTTCAGTGTTTGAGCCAGAGAGCATAAAATTAGGGTAAAAACATGACTGAAAGCGCTTCTGGTGTTTACAAATTAAACACCTCTATCTGTTATTAAATTTCGTGTTAACATATTCAGTAACAAATGACGGTTACAATATTTTCAGAAAGCTTCTCTTAACGTAATCTGGAAACAACAAAAATGACAAAAGCTCAGTTTGTGGTCCTGAGTTCAATGAACAGATCAATTTCTCCTCTTTGTTGTTTAATCAGAATTTAAATACCCTTGTCAAATGTGATAGGTTTTCCCGGACGATGAACAACATGAAGCAATTATGAAGCAGACAGACTTGTATTGTTCAGCGGTGAAGCCAATTTTCCTCTATTTACATTCGAAGAAAAGCTCTTGAGAAAGCAAGTTGACCCGCATCGGAAATCGAACAAGTCTCTCCGGTTGATAAACAGGACGCTGGCGATGGATAGCAGATTAGATAAGGGCGCTGCCTGCTAGTAACAAATAGAACTAACTCCATTACAAATCTACTGACAGTAATTATTGTTACAAAAGGATAAGTCTAGAAATGGTACTGATAAAAAGTATATTGATAGAATGCCCAAAATAAAGACGTAAAAAGTCGGATGTATTGCACTTACGTGACTTTCTCTACTCTTGTACTAACTATTCCTACAAACTCTTATCCCTATATCTTCTTCGTGATAGTTGAGATAAACATTTGTACAAATTATCTTATTGCTTATTTCCTTGTAGGTGCAAGGGGAATGTTAGAATACAGTAGGCTTTGAGCGATAGTCAAATATTTTAAAGCTTTCAAATTGCATTCTCTTTGCACGACTAACATAAAAAATGAATAACAATGTTCCATTTGACGAAACTCTTAAGTTTTCCCAAACTCACACAAATAACAAGGAATACCTCCTAAATGATTAACTCTACAAAAAAATATTTAGACATAAATTATGTTTTAGCAAAATCTATATTTTTGTAGAGTAAGATATGGTCTATCTGCTACAGTTTACCAGTTAGGACTACTAAGGCTATAGCCAGAATATACATTTCATTTGTGATAAAAATATCTTAAACATATGGCATTTAATGAAAATCGTTAGAGCCATTTTCGAGAAAATTAAAATTTTCGAAAAATTTTCCATGTAGAGGGCAGTTTAAGGTGGAGGAATTTTCTTCAAAATCTTCGTGTCGCATCCTTAAGACATTAAACCTAAATACCAACTTTAATTTTTAACTGACTTTTCGATTTTGAGTTACGCTGTCCACAGATTGACAGACACAGACAGACACACTCACACGCACACATTTCCGGTGAAATCTCGATATCGAATTTTTGGGTGTAATGTAATACTTCTCCTCTCTACTACCTATACGTGTAGAGAAAGTAAAAATGCCTATTCAGAAGGTTTGTTCTTCTTCCTCTTCTTCACTTCATCGGGCCCTAATGACCTAGTTGTCGACGGGCCCTTAAACCCAACTCACTCACTCTTCACTTCACGGTGTGTGCAGTGCCCGTTTTGTCTCACAATGATTGCTTTTTCTCACTCTTTTTGGGTCTGCCAACATCTCTTTCCTTTGGTTGATACTGGAATATAATCTTAGGCAGTCTTATTTCGGACGTTCTTTGTTTAAGTTACACCCGTTCCTTTCGATTTTTTTTTATTCAATTGAGTGTATATTGAGTTCTTTTATGTCTTTATATTTTATTTTGTCTAGCCTAGAGCATCCCTTTGTATTCATTAAAAAGTTCATCTCTGCACTTTGTATTTGGCTTTTCATTTTGTTCGTAAGAAACCAAGTCTCACTTCCATAGAGTAGTGAAAGGACCGCCGATAGTCAGGTGTCAGATCTGGCGACCGTGCTGGCCATGGAACTGGTCCACCTCTACCATTCCATCGATTTGGACATGCGACGTTGAGCTGATTCCGCACATTTACATTGCAAACTACACAAATAACACAGTAGGAAGCGCACCAAGAACTCTATGGAGGGAGGAATTTAACACATGCGCAGGAATGTTGTTATGTTCAGGTCGTTCATCCTAGTACACAGATAACTTTTTTTTTTTGGGGGGGGGCCACTGTGTTGATTAACTACTGTGTTCCTCTCTTTACAATGTGGCTGTAAGGAATTGACATCAATAACTAGCGTTTTCTGAGAAATTTTACGGCTAGACTTTCAACACATCAAAAGATACTTTCTTGTGCTAGTAATGGGAATGTGTTTTACCCTTTTGAGAGCATTTAAGTGTTTTAGGAGTGATTTATGATTTTGTAGAATTCAAATTGTTCAATTTTATATTTAAAAACCTCTAATAAATGCTGCAAATTACTAATCTATTTACATTCATTGTTAGTTATTAATAGTGATAGATAAATATAATTTGACCAGCAATTTTAAAAAGTCGGCTTATATTATAATCTTTAGGTGCATATAACACCATAACCTTTTAAGGATATTATTTAACAAAATGTGTGCACTTAATAAATACATATTTTATTTCCCAGGTTTGTAGATTACGGTCTTGAAGGCATCGAAGATACGGATGTTTCGCCAAGGACAGCGCTTGGCCTCTTCAGAGCTCTGACCAGCGCAGGACACAGTCACCTCCGTCCTGAAGATGCCAAGCGCTGTTCTTGACGAAACATCGGTATTTAAAAAATAGTCTTGTAGCATGAAAATTAAAATCATAACTAAAATAAAACATTTTAAAAACCTGGGCCCCCTCTGTGTTGTGAGGAGAGCATGTCTGCCTCGCCTTCAAGAGGTCCAAGGTTCGTAAAAATGAAAAGTATTTCATTTTAGCCAGATTTCAAAGGAAAATAGCCTTAAACTGTAATGTCATTTGACTATTTCACTGCGGCATTTGCCAATCTAAGTCGTATTTCTGCACTTTCGAGAGATCAGCGAAATTGCCATGCTTATGTAACCGATTTTGGAAAATGTTATCGGCTGTTTTTGTGGGTAAGTGCGCTGAGCTACAATTGGCTTGAAGGTTACGTTACCGTATGCTTAGTGCGCAGTGAGTAAAGCAAACTACCGCGAAATATGTAGGACGAAAAGACGGAAAAAAAGCTGCTGCACCCCTTCACCCCCCGACTCCAGCTCTACCCTCAGGTCACCCCTTGTGTTTGGCCTCACCGAGATCAATAGCGAACTACGGCGAGACCCTATGCTTAGCCAAATCCCTGTGCACCCTGCTGACAACAAACCCAGCCAGAGAACCAGGCGTTGCCGAACACCTGTGCAAAATTTCTAACGAGTCCGGAGTTAATGGTTCAGCTCTGGATTTCTTCTCCTGCCATATAGACGTGTCCGCGACGAGACGGGCGGTGATTTCCTTTTTATTCCATGAGGAAGGTCAAAACGGGGTTCAAGTTCCGGTTGAAAATATTAAGACGGCGATGCGGAATGACGCAGACGCCGCTGAACGCCTGGCGTAGTGGTGTTGTGAAGGTTCTATCTTATTGTTGACATGTAACAATTGGCTGTGTTGATGTGTAGTTATTTACGTAACGTTAGCAGGCGCATGACCAATTACACTTTTCTGGCGATGAAATTAAGGCAGTCGCACGGCGCGAGCAAATACAGGCAGACGCACTAGATGTGAGAGAAAAGCTACGCCCAAATCTTGCGTGACAGCATCCGGATGCGTGTCAGCTCGGCGGACATTACAGAAACAAAACAAGTGAACAAGGAACAACTGCAAGTTAATTGAATGTGATATCTAACTTCATTAGCAAATGTGTTGCAGCGACGCACCAGATCGTGTGACGGTTCTTACATCATTTTAGTACCACATTAGCTTGTAATTTCAGGTTCAACCAACGAAGAAAAAAAAATCATCCAGGTTTCGCACAACGCAGTTGAAGCACTGTGATTATAAAGCTACAAACAGAACTCTTCGTCTAGTACCTGCAAGGGACCAAAGCAGGTCTTCGGGTCTACGGGAACTTGCACCACTCAATCATGTAAGTAAAACATTTTATTTTACTTAATAACATTAGATGCCAAATAACAACTAGAAAACGTTGAATTCCTAGGACTTCAAATAAACAAATATTTAAAGAAAGTTCTGGTAAATCTAATTGCTATAATCACATTTAAATTAGAATACTATGCCTATTTTAACTCTATCATGCAATATTATTTTGGGTCAGCTTAGTAGAAAGTAAACAAATGCAAAAGAAGTTTATGCGAATCATTTCTAATACCCATAGCAGACACGAAGCAAAGATATTTTTAAGGAACTGAAGGAATTAACTCTTACATATATATTCTTGATTTTAAAATTCTTTATATACAATCCAACTACATAACTAACAGTGAAGTTCATGAGATAAACACTAAACAAAAGAGTAACAACCAACATCCCAGTACTAAACTTTTTAATGCTCTTGTTAATGATTTAAAGGGAGAAGTTGACAATTTCAATGCTTTTAAAATTCTTGTACAATAATATCTGAATTACACATTTTTCTGATAACATTTATGTAGCTCTAGCTCTTTAAATGACAAATCATTGAGAATTACATTTGCTCGAAAACTATTTAAATGTGTATATACTGAAAAACTGCCAATAGATGGCATGCATTGCAAATAGAACATAAAAATGATTTAAATGCATCCTAATAATATTTGTATATACATGTTATGCTACCCTCATAACTGCAACGAAGTATTTCATCTTATTTTTTAGATAATTACAAATTTAGCCTTGCTTTGTTTTCATGTTGTCTGTGTGCATGTGTGTATTTTCTTATGCTCACTATTCATATACAATGTTTATGTATATAATATGCAACTAAACTATAGATATACATCACGGTTTCATAGACCTTTATGCATATCAGTGCACTTACTGAGCACAATCCAATTCAACCCAACAAAATACCGAAACACTCGTATAGAAATACTATGTGAGGGAACAACTAATATAGAATACAACTTGTGGGCAACGTAAGGAAATGTTATTAAAAATAACACGTAGGTATATTAAGCTTATTATTACGATAATGATGATTATTATTATTGTTATTATTTACACTCGAAAGTAGAACAATTACCTTAATATTTAGCTTAAGTACAAGAGCAAGAATTGCATAGAAACAGGTGTAAAGGGAGTATGAATATACCCATGCATATAATGTTTAATTTCTAAACTCTATTACTTTTTCTCGGTAATAGAAACCATTCTACCGGTATAATATAAACATTAGCTGCACAGTTAGTCTATTTTAGAATAACACTTTTGAGAAAATACATTATGTGCCTATATTTAGTACTGAAAAGGTTATATATTTTCACATTTTTATTGCATATGTTATTACAACTGTTAACATGTATTAACATTTGTTTTCAAAACGAAATGTTCCTGAAGAGCTTTTATAAAATGGAACTAAGCTTGATAAAAACGTAAATACACGTTTATCTTAATTTGAAATTATCATCAACATTTTCTAGATGGCAGGCAAGTACTAATGACACTTTCACTTCTCGGTCTATGAGCTTCAGTATTATTTTGGTGAATTTTTCGCTGAACCTGTTGCTTGCAACAATAAATTCAATAACAGATTACACCAAATTTAATTTGCTATTGACTATTATTGGAATATAACTTAAAGATGGATTTAAATTTATCAGTTCTAATTAAGGATCTAGATTGACAACAATTCATTACATTAAATAGAATTAATATAAACTATGTAAAAAATTTAAAACATTTAAGGATAAAGAGCTACATTTGACGAAAGTTGAAAAAAAGTAAATTTTTTAGCTTTTGTGCATTTCTATCAACTGAACTTTTCTCTAATTTAATATTTTTTATAATAATTTTGGAAGAAAATCATCCTACACACTTTGCAGCAGATTGGTAAACTTTAGTCTATCTTTTAGGGGAATTTTTGCCCTAGCTATTGGCACTGCCGTTATATATTACATCTTCTGTCTGCTAAGCCGTGTAATTTAGTTTTGTTACAAATATATGCAAGTTGGATTTCCCCACCTTTACTTCGAATCCTTTTCTTGTGAAGAGCATTTTCCGGTATAAATGACCCATTTTTACTTTCTCTATTACGTATAGTAAAGTAGAGGAAGTATTGTATTCCACCCAAATATTTGATGTCAGGTTTGCACCGGAAATATATGTTTTGAGGACCCTGAACCCAAAAAAGCATCTGTGGACAGCATAAGTCAAAAACGAAAGGTGCGTTAAAAACCAAAATTGGTATTTAAGTTTAATGTCTTTCAAGGATGGCACGATTTTGAAAAAGTTCTTTCCCCCTAAACTATCCTTTACATGGAATGTTTTTCGAAAATTTTATTTTCTTGAAAAAGGCTCTAACGATTTTGATTAAAATGACATATTTTTAAGATATTTTATGACAAATGAAATTTTTTTTAATCTTTTGGCTATAGCCCATGTAGTTCTGTTTACTGTGGATGACTGAATAACTCGTAAACCGTAAGAGATAGACCAGATCTTTCTATATAAATATGTGGATCTCGCTAAAATACACAATTTATGTGCAAATAATGTTTTGGGGAGTGAACCATTTCGGAGACATTCCTTGTGATTTGTGTGAGCTTTGGAATACTTAAGCTTTCGTCAAATGGAAGATCGCTATTCATTGTTTTATATCTTAGCCCTGCAAAGAGACCTGAATCTCAATTTTTTCTAAGATCTGACTATCGCTGACATATTTCCCTTGCACCTACAAGAAAATAAGCAATAATTTCTGTAAATGTTTATCTCAACTAACACGAAGAAGATATAGGAATAATAGTAAGAATGGGTAGTACAAGAGTAGAGAAAGTCATGTGAGTGCAACACATCAGATTTTTATAGAGGATATGCGTATGAGGCTTCATACTAAGGAGGGAAAAAGAGGCTACCAAAGGCAGTTAGATTCAAGATTCAAGATTATTTTTATTATAATTTTTGTCTGGTGCTGGTACATTTGGGCCCAGCTTACAGACTTACATTAGCATGTTTATTACAATTATTTATACTTATATTAAAATATGTACAGCGGGTTCTTAGGTAACCCATACAGTGACCCTCTTTGGATCACCGAGAACAGTTCCCATTTGTATAGTTCTTGGTTGTTTTTGTATGTTTCTTTTTCTTTGTCTTTTTTTCTGTTGGTTTTGTACACATATATTTACACACATGCACTCCCGCATTCACTCTGGCATATCACAAGATATGCCCTCATACACGCACACACACACATACACACACACACGCACAGTGGGCACTTCACGTGAGCGTCCCGTTCGCACATATTTGCTGGGCACACGTGACTATGCGTCCCAGCAGATAACTAAGCACTATATACACAACTATGTACACACGATATATACACTTTGTACAGTCCGCAGTTTTCCTGTGCGGGGCAGGATGCAGCTCCTGACCTGTTCCCTGGGGTGCAGGCCTCTAAGGTAGCGTGTGTGCGGCCTAGGGCCGTATTTGCGTGGACGCGCATCAGTCGGTGAGCCGAGTTGACGTTTAAAACATTTTAATTCGCGCATGCTTCCGATGCTTCGGCTCACCTTTGCCGATATTGGCAATGACATAATTGTCGTGGTTTCTGATGCGCGCCCACGCGGCAGTGGCTCTTTTTGTAATTGCCTCGGGAATGGATGGGATTTGGGTTTCTTGGTGAAGGCTTTGATTAGTGGTTAGGATGGGAGCAGAGAGGATTTTTCGGAGGGAGAGGTTTTGGAGAGTCTGGATGGTCTTCAGGGCGGTTTTTGAGGCGTTTGCCCAGGCCACACACGCGTATAGAACCACAGACAAGATAAAAGCCCTGTACAGGACGAGTTTGGACTTCAATTGCAGCTGTTTGCTGCGGAAGATGGGGGCGCACAACTTTAGTCGCTGTCTGCCTTTGTTGGCGCTATTTTTTATGTGGGTGGACCAGCACATTGTGCGGTCCAAGGTCACCCCTAAATATTTAACTTGCCGACGACAGTGCAATACCTGACCACCGACCGTTAGGTCCATTGCCAAAGTGTGATGCCGCTTAGAAAAATGGATCAGCTGGCATTTGTCGGGGTTAATTTTGATTTTCCAGTCATGTTGCCATGAGAGGAAGTTGTTGACATAACGTTGCATTTCTGCAAGGCCGAAACGTGGATTTCTATGGTGGTTGTATATTGCAGTGTCGTCAGCATACATGGCGACCTTACATCTGGCGTCCACTGGGAAATCATTAGTAAATAATATATACAGAAAGGGTGACATGATTGCCCCTTGTGGGACGCCAGCCCGCATCACTCGCTCTCGTGAGGAGGAGCGGCCCACTTGGACGTAGAACTTGCGTTTTTCTAGGAAATTGTGCAGCAAATATAGATAATTTTGAAGAGCCGGGAAATTGTGGTGCAGTTTGTAAATAAGGCCATTGTGCCAGCACCGGTCGAATGCGGCTTCTACGTCCAGAAATAGCGCCAACGTTGAAGCCCCGTTGTTAAATTGCTCTGTTATGTCATCTGTTAGCCTCAGAAGTTGTAAGTCAGTAGAATGTCCTTTTCGAAAGCCAAACTGTGAATTTGATAGTTCATGAGATTCCGAAACTTGTTTTTGGAGTCGAAAAAGTATAAGTTTTTCGAGCAATTTACCAATAGTAGACAAAAGACTAATGGGGCGGTAGTTTTGCGGTTGCCTGGTGCTTTTTCCTTGCTTTGGAAGCATGATTACCTTGGCTCGTTTCCAAGTAGAGGGAAAGTAGCCTTGCTGCATACAGGCGTTAAATATTTTGGTCAGTTGCACCAGAGCTTTTCTCGGGAGATGCTTAAGTTCCTCATTAGTCACATTGTCCGGGCCGGCAGCTTTCCCATTAGGCAATTTCCTAATGAGCTTGTAAACTTCCTGCGGTGTTATTAGGGTTAGCTGTTGCTCTTGCTTCTGCGCCACCCAGGTTTGTACCCATGTCTGTACCTGCCGTTCTAAATCACGGTTGATAACTGGATTTTCGCTGAATCTGTCTTCAAGACAGTCAGCGAAGACCTCGGCTTTCTCCTCTTCGGAGAAGTGCAGGCCGCCGTGAGTGTGCAGCGCCTCAGTTGCGGAGTTGACGCTCGTGGAGACCTTAAATGCCTTTAATAATTTCCACAAAGAAGAGTCCGAGTGGGTGGTACTCAGCATTTTGTTTTCCCACTGTTCAATTTTGTTAAGTTTAATTTGTTGCCGAATGATGTTGCGTAGCCATTTTGCTAGCACTTTATATTCAGGCTGACGGGTGTACCGCCATAGTCTCGTCAAGCGTCGTCTCCGCGCAATGAGTTGCTCTACCTCAGGGTACGTGCAAAAACCGGGTGGTCTTGTGGTGTATGTGGTAGCGCTTCTCTTGGCTGTGTGTAGCGAGGCAGTAAAGTTTTCAATGGCGACATCTATGTCTGCCTCGCTATAGTATGACAGTCTGGGTTGCGCCATCCTGTGCATTTCCATGGAGAACTTATTCCAGTCGGTCTCGGCCCTCCTTCGAGGACCGGAGGCACCGGCCGAAATGCCACCCTGTATGTCGAAATGCACAGGAAGGTGGTCGGAGTCCAGGCTATGATACACTGTAAAGTTAATTAAAGGTGTCGCATTTTTTGTTAAAACGAAGTCCAAAATTTCGGGGTCAAAGTGCCCCGATCTGTGCCAAAATGTGGGATCTGGGGGAAGGTGTACCTCTAAGTCGTCATTTTCCGTTATAAGTTCAACCAGGAGATTTCCAGCCGCGTTTGCTCGGCGAGAAAACCACCAGGGGTGCCGGGCATTGAAATCTCCTGCAATTATAACGTGCTCCTCTAAAGCGAGGATCTGTTCGAGATCACGTATGAAATTTGGGGAGTTGGGGGGCCGATAAAGCGCTACCAGCATCACCGTTTTACTATTTACACATGTTTTAAGTGCTGTGCACTCTAACGCTGCCATCGCAGGTAGCGTAACAGAAGCATGAGCAATGTTGTTTCTGAGCAAAATAGCAGTCCCTCCCCCCTGTCTGCCAATTCTGTCGTTCCGAAAGATTTGATACCCCTGGAGCTTAAAAGTGTGCTCTTGTTGTAATTTTGTTTCGCAAATGAATGCGATATCAATTTTGTTACGCCGCAGGTAATTTTCAAGTTCGTTTTGCTTCCTGTGGATGCCGTCTGCATTCCACAGGAGCGCGCGCGTTAAAGTTGTGCCTCCCCTTGAAGTTGCCATTTACTCGAAGAGAGTGGTTACCAAGCATATGATGGCTTCCAGCTTCTCCATGGTATCGTTGCAGCTTTTTAATCTTGCGATTATGGGCCGCAACTTTGGTAACAGTACTGGGAGGTTTAAATCCTTAAAGAGGCTGAAAATTTCTTTCAAACCTCCCAGGTCACTGGTGGGTGCCTCTGAGGGCTGAGGTTGTGGAGGGGGACCATTTGGAGGTTGCTCAAGTGCATTTCGTCCTCCAGCGGCTCCTGCAAAAGAGGTGCCTTTTTGGACCAGGGCCGGGTTGAGGATGGGGCGTGGCCCTGTTTGAGTACCAGGAGAGTTCCTGGCTACTGCGGCCAGTTGACGGCGATGGCGTTCCATCTTAAAGGTCTCACACCCCCTATAGCTGGCAGGATGCGCCTCCCCACAGTTGGCACAGTGGGGTACAACGTCTTCCTTGGCCTTTCTTGGGCAGTCAGCTAGGCGGTGGAGGTCACCGCAAAGAACACACCGGGAGGTCATGTTGCACATTTTGAATGTATGTCCTAATTGTTGGCAATTGTAGCATTGGGTGATATTTTGGGAGGTTTTGAGGACCTCCACGGTGACCATCATGTGGCACACCTCTCTTTCCTGCAAAAGCCTTTGATTTTCAGTGGTTCTAGACAAGCTTACCTGAAAGTTTGGTAGAGGCCTGCCGCGGGAAACCATCTGTCGAACTTGCACGCCGGTGTAGCCCTTTAGTTCTAAGTCCTCTTTGACGTAGTCTACTTGCAGATCTGCAGGCAGGCGTTTAATCACGTACCGCAGAGGCTGATCACTTCTGGGTGTAAAACTGAAGTTTTCCACACCGGCGTGTGTCAGGAGCTGCATGGTGGGGATGGCATCTTGTTTTCTCTGTAGGAAGAGTTTTAGGCAGTCCCTCGTTGTTTGAAGCTTGTAGGACCCGTTCGGAAGAGAGTTCTTTAGTGTCTGTAGCACTTTCACGGCCTGGCGGACATCCGGGATGATGATCCTCGGCGGCTTTTGATTTTCTGTATTTTGTATGCTGGGTGTTGCTGTTGCTGTTGTTGTTGTTGTTGCTGAGGAGGTACCTGGCATTGTTGGGTGTGGGTGGGGAGTGGGGCGGGTTTTTGTAGGTGTCTTTTGGTGTTGTGGGATTCTTGGTTTTTGGAATTGTGGGATGGGATTCTGTGTGGGTGTAGGTAAAGCCGGGTATTCTGTCTCCTCGCGTTCTGCTGCTTGTAGTGGCGCGAAGGAGTTGCGTAGAGCGAGGGGATAGGGTGGTGTCGACTGCTGTGGTTTTCTTTTGCTGTTTGTGGACTGGCCGGGATGTTCACTTTCGGAATCACTTCCGTTGTCCCGCGTCCGTTTCTTCTTCGGGGCGGCTATCTTCCACCCCTCACTCTGTTTTACAAGCTCCCTCTTTTTCATCGCGTAGTCCCTGTAGCAGAACGCGAGGTCCTGTGTGATCTTGGTGAATTTTGTGGAATCTGCGTCTAGGTTTGTTAAAATGTTTGTGTAGTAGTTAATCTCGTTTTGGATGTCTTCTACTTCTTTCCTTAGTTTCTCGAGGGAACGTGCCTTTCGCTCTTCCTCCTTTGTCTGTTGATCTTGGTCGTCCGCCAATGTGCGTGGAGATGGCTGGATTTGCGCTGCTGCTGTGGTGGCTGCATCTTGTGTTCCGCCTGATGCCATAGTCGCACTTTCACTTCCACTTTATGCTGTGCGGGGGTACGCTAAGCGCGCCCCACGCGAAACACAGAACTAAAACTTACACTAAGTATCCAAACCTCTATATACTAATTCTAATGCATAGTGCTTCGGGATAAGGTATATTGATATAAGTACTAATAATTTACAAAATGATGACAGTTACAGTTATACAAGGTTATCAATCCCCTGAAATCTAAAAATTTCATTACAATATGATTGACTTCATTCATACTTCTTGCTATATGCTATATTTCTACTTACTTTTTCAAAACAAGACAACTAATCTTCTGTGCTACCATCTGCTGTTCATATAATTCAAATAATTTAGTGGTCTATGTGCAGATGGCAGAGTACAGTGCGGTGCACGGAAACATTTCCATATGCGGAACAGCTGTTTAGGTTGGTAGGGAATGGCACTACGCCCCCAGTTCAAACTTCTGTCAGCGATAGGAAGGCATGCGCTTGCCCTTTCTTTCGCGATGGCGGAAGTGAACCAGAACCCCAGACAGTTTAAAATACATTGAAACATATAATTCAGAATGTGTCTCATCGGACTTTGATTATTTTATCAGTGCTTATTGAGGATAGGAACAAACGCCAGATTGCCAATCCTTTTCGAATAATGAACCTTCTCAGGTTTGTGTAATTTTCTTGGGAAGGGAATGGGGGATGAGGCAGATTTATTTGTTGTATTATATGTATATTAACTTGAACTCCACATTGCGCATATTTATTTCGAATCATGTCATTTCATTACAAAATAATTTAAAGCTGTAACTTAAGCTCTATCTACACAAAATATACCGAGCATGCAAAAGCATGTTTTCGTCACGTAGACAAACATAGGGGAAAACACAAGATGATAATGTTCTAGTAATTAATCCACATGTCCAGTATATCCGTTCTCGGTATTTCTTCCACCAGTTCGGGTCAGTTCACTCCATATAGTTCCGCGACCCTTGCAGTGTTGTATCCTTGTTCAAGAAGCGCAATTACTTTCGGCTTGTTATCCATATCATTTGCTCACTTCAAATGGCATGCATAGTATATATTCAAAAAAGCTGTTTCGTGCGACCCAACCCTTATTCTTCTCCCTGGTTGCCGAAACCGAATCCCAGAGTTATGAGATAAATCCAATGAGCGATGGACACAGCCAGGAGATGATGGTGACAATCGTTCCACTCGGGTTAAATGCCTCCTTACCCCTCCCCTTGCATTACGCACCTCGGGCACGCCCCTTATTCATCAGTCATTGCTTGTGTTATTGGACTTTGATACAAACCAACAAGAGATTGGCATAGCCAGAACTGGTGTGGAACATGACTGGTGGAAAGGTAATGCCAACATTAAATAAAGAAACATCAAAAGACACTAACAGCACTGGAAAAGTTCCGTACACCGGATTGTACACCGTATGGTTCAAGGTGGATAGATGGCAGTATTGTTATGTTTGTATACGCCATTAAGCTTAACGTTCGTCCCGCATACTATATGATGCGTGTTAGAGTCTTTCTTGTAGCATTTCAGCAATAACGTGAACCTTTTCGATAAGATGGCCGATTTCACTGGAGCGTTGCAATTTCACCATTTGATGGCTAAATCTAGCATTTTTCACTATAGTTTTTAGACACATAAAATCGTAAACTGCTTATAGCCTGAAATATGGCCTCTTTTTGCTATATAAAATGAATAAATGATTAGATTGAATTCTTGTGTAATTATGTTCCTTGTCAGGTGGCAAAGGTGCGGGGGGGGGGGGGTGTTAGGGGTATTGGGTGGTATCGCCATGTTTTGAAGAACAGAAGTGTATATAATCATAAGTAAAGGCCGCTGGTAAGATCCTGGGAATTGGCAGCGTCGTTAAACAACAAAACAATTTTCCCCATCTAATTTAAACAAAGTATTGTCATCCAGTTCTGAACTATGTTCAGCTTTAAGCCTCGAGCTGATCGGGAAGTTGCTTCAAAATAAAACATTTTGGTAATTTTTCAATGTAAAGGGTGGAGATTCGTGAAATACAGTAAATATTTCACTTTTATATAGTTGTGAGCTATGTTTAAAGTTTCAAACCTCTAGGCCTTGGGAAGTTGTTATAAACTCGAAATTGTCTGACATTTTTTCTGTATAAAGAGTGGTTTGGGGTGGAGGGGTTTTCTTGAAACCGACTTAATAGTCTTGTTAAGGACTGTATGGACTTAACTAAAAACTGCTTCACGCAGCAAACAACTCCCACGCGGCAATTAAATGTCTACAACTGTACGACTCTCAAACTTTCTCAACACGGACTGTACACACACAGACACACAAACACATGCGCGTGCTAACTGCTAACAATTATCTCGTTCAGCACTTAATTACTCCTCTCAACACTGCATTAGCTTAATAACCAAGAATGAGGTAGCACGGATTTTTCTCGAAATCCGCCTTTTCGTAAACAAGCCCAGTGCGCAAACAGTTTCTCAAACAACTTGGCATTCCATTGTTCTGACCGCTCCATTGTCGTCGGGCCGCGTATTTACAAGCAGTGGCGTGACATAGCTTGACCTCAAGTATCCCTTTGACGGCGGCTGCCGACCGGTGTCCCGGGTCGATCATATATTAATTATATGAGTATACAAATATACAAAATACATATTTCATATTTGTTCTAAAAATTATTCCTAAAAGTAGCTAGCTTTTCTATTTCTTGTAAATAAAAATACATTATTTTTCAATAAAATTGGTTATGATATACATTGTAATGCATCATTAGTGCGTTAGTGCGACTCTCAAGAGACGAAAAAGATTGTAAATGTTTTATTTGTGGAAAGAAGGCACTTTAGGTATTGTTTAAAATCTCTAATGTAGGTTAAAACGGTTAAATTTTGAAAAATGACTGTGGAGAGAAATACTGCGTTCAAATATGTTGTGATGTAAATTTACTTTGCGATGAAAGTTCTGCATTGTGCCTTTATAGACTCGTAAACTTTTTCATGAAACAAGAAGTAATAAATATCAGCTACGTTTTTCACAATGACCTTTTGAAACAGGCCCGCTTGCTTCCTTTTCCTGTATTGGCACATCTGTGAAGCACACAGGGCAAAGGGAAAAAAGAGAGTAAGTGATGCGTTTAATTAAGTGGACGGTTAAAACGCAGTTCAAAGCTTGTGTAAGAGAGTATACCTGAAAACACGTCTGTCGCTGGATTAGCTATTGAGTCGTTTGTCAATTATTGACAATTGACTCCGTGGAGCATATTCTGAGAGGCACAAAAGAGAAAGTGTTTTATGGATCACACATCGCTAACTTAAGTTTGTATTCAGGCTCATATGATAAGATGTATTTCTTTTGCATAAAAGGACTATCAAAAATCTGAGTTGCACTCACATGACTTTCTCTACTCCTGTACTAACCATTCTTACAAACTCTTATAGGAAAAATCTTCTTCGTATTAATGGAGATAAACACACTTGGTCATGTTCTTTGTTTTGGGAGGCGAAGACCCTAAAATTTCGATAAGCAATGCAAGTGTTCCTCGACTTACTATAAGAAGGTGGTAGAGAGAGTAGAAAACAACGCAACATGTGGTTTTTCTTCATTTTCTTTACTTTCTCTAACATTAGTGTGTTAACATAGTGATTTTGCTATTAAATTGCATCTACAACCTCATACACTTAACCTCAAAATGTTCAGTTTGGTACTGCCTTTCTACTTAATTTTCTGAACATTACTTCTTTTGCACCATAATAACTACGTTTCCATGGGGAACTGCAATCAATTTGAGTTCAATCCCATTCTCAATACGGTCCGCGTTTCCATGTTGAATTCAATCCGGAATGAGACCGATCTAGATATGCAAAACCTGTAAAAATATGTTTTCTGTGTATTTTAAGTAGGTTTTGAAGTTAGTGAATGTTTGGGAACATACCTATTGTAAGATTATAGAAACACTAAAAGTGGTTTTGTTGTGGTTTATTACACCACTTTTGCTAATAAAACAAAATAACGAGCGTGCAGCATGTTACAACGAATACAGTATAACTTAGCATCTTTGCCGGGTTCAAATCGATTTGAATGCGGTTGGTGTTTCCATGCAACCAAATTTCGATCCGATCCCACTTTCAAGGAGGATCGGATCCAAGATTCAGTTCCATCTGTATCTGCATTTCCATGCAGTATTCAATCCATAACAAGGACTCGAATCGATTTCAAATCCCCATCAGTGTGTTCTATAATATCTTCGATTTCTGAAATTAGTAGTGACTTGACCTTGTCTATTACTTTTACTCTATTGCGAGACAATCTATTCTAAAGGCGAAAGCTATGATGATACAACAGATTCTCCCAATTATGGTGTAGAGTTTTCAACTCCACTCATGTATATTTTGGATGGTGCAAGTCTGTGACACAAGCGATACGTAAGGGCGATGCTTGCGAGGTTTTGCAAGAGAATATCGACCCTAAGCTTGGCTCTGTTGTGAGACGTGTGGCCTAATTACACGTGGCTGGTGATGGACATTGGACACCCAGCTGCACAGCTAATGCAGAGGCGTTGAGGGGTTTAAACTGAAACTGTAAGCCCCTGCTGCTGTATTTCTCTACTGACTGTTGCAACACTCAATACATTACGCAAGAAATATTTCAAAAGTTAGTACGTGCAGTAATACCACCAACATAGAGGCGTGGTGTATGTCACGCTATTTTTGCATTATTTAAATCCCCTCCCACGGTCTGCCCCGTTGTTCCAGTTACACGTTACCTTAGGTAGTTTTATGCCTCTGATACGCTCGTTGCTTAGGCTGTAATCAGTATAATTTAAAGCGAAACACAACTAGTAATAGCATACATTTAAACTAATACTACAGGGTAAACAAGTTAATGGCAGTTGCCAAGATTTCAAACATAACCTGAAAGTCTATTAATACTAAAACAATATTCTACATTTATAGCACTGCAAAGTGCATGTGTATAATTACAGATATATTTATTCCAATTTGTCAATTTATCATATACCTGGTGGAAGGGAAGTCATTACATTAATTTAAACCAGTGATAAATCTCGATATTTGGAACGCGTTTTGTATGTTACGTTTTTGTCTCTGGCCGTTTCCTATCTCCATCACGTACTAGCGAAAGTGAACATAAACATCTGTAAAATACCATAAAATACTCACCAAACTACCCTTTACATGCACTACCTCTCTGAAGAAGCTCCGAGAAACAGTTCTCCTAATATATTTTTCCTAAGCCCATCAATCAGCAACGAACAGCAGTAAATACAACAAACAAAATCAATGACTTCGGCATATTGCATGGACTTCTTCCGGCCATATTTCTTCTAGCAGTGCCGAGCTGAAACATTAATGCTGATGCTCACGAAACCACTTGTTTCAACGCCGTTTTGGGTACGCAGTTTCCACAAGGACCCCCACTTATGTGCTCTTGACATTTTCCTGAGCAGAAATATTTCTTGTTAAAATTTGTAGACTTAAGAATCGATAAGCGTTGCTCTCCAGAGACAAAAGAGGTTCCCACGCTAGCATTTAACCGTCAATTGTTTCTTTCCTCTCTTCCTTGTTTGTTCGTGGAATAGAACACTAGTTGCGTAATCTCTTTGCTGCAGCGCTTAACGAGCTCTTTCATCAAATAAAAACCTGGTGTGTTGCACTCACATGGCTTTCTTTAGTCTTATACAAACTCTTCTTACAAACGTTTATTTCTTTATCCACTTCATGTTAATCAAGATAAACATTTGTAGATATTTTCTTACTGTATACGGCTTTGAAATCCATTTTGCATATAAAAATATCGAATAACGACTTATTTTTTGACAAAAGGATATGTATTTGAGGATTCAAACTAATACCAAGGATTGTCTCGGAAATACTTAGCCTCACAAAAAGAGATCTGATATAAATTGTACACTTTAACAAGATTTCCATTTTTTCTGTAGCAAGGATTTGTTTGCCTTGTTTGTTTCTTTTGTTTGTTTACAATTAAACAGTTATGCAAAAGTTATCCAGAATGAAGAGGACTTAAGAGGCTATTCCTAGAGAACTCAGCATATAAATTTCATGCACCACCAAAATATTGTGACAAAATTACAAAAGTCCAATCCAATTGCTTTATTTTTTCTTCCTTTATTTTCTGCATAACACTGACGTTAACATAGTCTACAGTTTTACAATTCACACTGTTTTCTTCTCGTAACCTTGACTCATTCCTATCGTCTTTTTTCACTTTCTCTGCCTCTCAAACAACTGACTTTGACCATACCATTACTCAACATTCATTAACTGCTTCACTACCTTCCTGTGAGGGAAGATGACGTAACACGGATATTTCTTGAACTTCACCTTTCTGGAACCTCTACAAATACGCCGGCCGCCAGACACTTCTCGAATGATCTCGAAAACTCCTTTGATGTGCTGCGCTCATTGTTCTCGCGTGTTTGCTCGCATGAGTGATGCGAGATTATTTTAAATATACAGTATTGAGTCAAAATCGTTAGACTTTTTTGAGAAAATTAAAATAGGTCAAACATTTCTTTATGTAAAGAATATTTGTGTTGCATCTTTGGAAGCTTGAGAAACTTAAATACCAACTTTGGCATTTAGCCCACTTTTCGTTTTGAAGTTATTCTATTCACAGAAACGTGTTTCGGAACCAGGGACCTCAAAGCATCACTTTTGCATACCTGGCAAACCATTAGAAATACACCAAATGTTATTATCCAAAAAGTAGAAGTTATTAAAACACAATTTCAAGGTCATTATATAGCGACCAGCTTTAAAAGATTTGACTATCGCTCAAAGCCAGCTGTATTCCCATATTCCCTTTGCACCTACAAGGAAATAAGCAATAATTTCTGCAAATGTTTATCTCAACTAACATGAATACCCATTGACTTCACTTCACCCAAAGAAATTCCTTTTATCATCCAGCAACTTCCCGCAAGAAAATCGCCTGGGCATGATCTCATACCAAACTTTGTATTAAAACATTTGAGTCGCAAAGCACTTGCTATCCTAGCTTCGTTGTTCAACAGTTTTATGCGAATGGGTTATTTGCCAAGAATCTGGAAACACGCCATAGTTATTGTTATTCATAAACCTGGAAAATGCCCTTCCAATCCAACAAATTATCGTCCAATAAGTCTGCTGCCAACTCTGTCCAAGGTGTATGAAAAGATTATACTGAAACGTTTAGGAAAATTTCTAGAACAAGTGTCACTATTACCTCCCTTTCAATTTGGTTTCCGTCGCAAACATTCAACTACTCATCAAATTCTCCGAATTACAGAGCAAATAGCACAAGGCTTCGAGAAGAAAGAACATACTGCTGTCGCATTCCTTGACTTCACTCAGGCATTTGACAGAGTTTGGCATCAGGGTCTACTATACAAACTGTTTCTCTATGGCACTCCAGACTACCTCTACAAAATAATATCTTCCTTTGTATCATACCGTACCTTTTCAGTTCGAATAGGTAACAGTCATTCTTCTACCAGACCTGTAACAGCAGGTGTTCCACAAGGTTCAATATTGGGTCCAATTCTGTTCAACTTGTTCACTTCTGACATACCTACAACGCCCACAGCTCAAATAGCAATGTATGCCGATGATACTGCCATCTATGCAACCCATCGTAATTTACACACCGCTAGAAATCGCCTTCAAGAGGCCTTAAACTTAATCATACCCTGGCTTGACAACTGGCGCATTTCTCTCAACCATGACAAATGTGAAGCAATGGTGTTTACATTATGCAGACCGGAGTATCCACCATCAGTAACGATAGCAACAAATTCTATACCCTGGAAAAGTGACAGAGAAACGGTGAAATACCTTGGTGTACTGTTTGATAGAAAACTCACGTGGAAGCCACATATAAGTAACAAACTCAAACTTGCCCAAATAAGACTGACAAAACTTTATCCACTTCTCAACAAAAAATCTTCGCTTAAGTTAAAAAACTGCATACTACTCTACACAACTCTTTTAAGGTCGCTTTTACTATATGCCTGTCCAATTTGGGGAGGAGCCAGTGCTACAGAAATTAAACGCATCCAAACGTTTCAAAACAAAATCTTACGTATCTCAACTAATGCGCCATGGTTTGTCAGAAACAATCAACTACACAGAGAAACTGGAATCAGTACCATTCAGCAGTCAATTTCTTCACAAGCCGAACAGTTTTACAGCAATCTAAAGAACGTTCCTGGATCTATTCACTACTCTCTTGGCAGAAAATCCAAGTTTCCAACACGCATCAAGAGTCGTCTAACACTGGAGCAGTTATCACAGCAAGATCTGATTTAATTTCAACTAATACTGTCAGTGAGGGGCCCAATGAGGTTTACCTCATTTCAATGTTACTTATTATATCTTTTATTTATGTGTATTTCAACAATGGTCTGTAGAGCGCACATGCGCTGATCGATCAATAAATAATTTAAAAAAAAAACTAACATGAAGATAAAGGAATAATAATGTAAAAATGTTAGTAGGAGAGTAGAGAAAGTCATGTGAGTGCTACAACACAGATTATTAAACTAAGGTTTGTGTTTTGCATTCCGAAAATTTCAGTCTCCAAAGTGTTATTTCAGATACCCAACTTGAAGGAAAAGGAATTGGTGCATATGATCAGGTGGCTTTTCCCTTCGTGTTTCGTGTGGTAATTGAAGGTTGAAGTTGCCTGACACACCAGAGTGTGGAATCACATTTATGATTCAGTGATATTGATCTAAAGACAGTTCTCTTTCCCTCAGTCTTACGAGTAATATACACTGAGTATTTTGATAGTTGTATTTTACGCTATATCCATAGGTTCCTTGGAGGGTGACTGCTAAAATAATGTAAAGCGGGAAGGGAAGAAAGATTACATTATTCCGGGGACTGCAAAACACCATAAATAAGTCTGATGTGTTGCACTCACATAACTTTCTCTACTCTTCTACTAACCATTCTTACAAACTCTTATTCCTATATCTTCTTCGTGTTAGTTGAGATAAACATTTGTACAAATTATCTTATTGCTTTTTTCCCTGTAGATGCAAGGGGAATATGGGGATTCAGTAGGCTTTGTGCGATAGTCAAATTTTAATAGAAATTCCGTTCTATTTGCACTGCCAAGAGGTAAAACAAAGAACACCTTTCACTTGAGAAAAATGAAAAACAAGTAATGGTTCATTCTACAAAAAATGCCTTAGGACATAACTTTGTAAGGTAAGATTTGGTCTATCTCTTACGGTTTACCAGTTGTGCAAGTCATAATGAGTAAACATGGGCTATAGCCAGAAAATTCAAAATTTACATTTCATTCAAATGTTCAAAACTTTGCAATCAAAATCGTTTATGCCATTTTTTAGAAAATCAAATTTTTCATATAAAGAATAGTTGGGGTAGCGCAATTTTCTTCAAAATCTTTGTGTCGCATCCTTGAAAGATATTAAACTTAAATATCAACTTTAGTTTTTGACCAAATTTTCGTTTCTGTGTTATGCCGTTCACAGACACACGCGCAAGTGTTTTTATTGGATTCAAGGGGCCTCAAAACATATATTTGCGGCAAAATCTCGACATCGTATTTTGGGTTGAATACAATGCTTCCCATACTTTCTATGCATAGTAGAGAAAGTAAAAATAATTTAGAAAATTAAAACGATGTGCTCTCGAAGAACCTGCGAACTTCTCAAATTCAGAGATACATTATGCAGTGTAATAACTGTGGCATTATCTTAAATCTTTTCTGAGCTGCTTCATACAAGTTGTACCAGATAAGAATGCTCCTTTGAAGTAAAGAATAAAGTAAAGCACGCAAAAGCGTATTGAAGACGGAATTAAAGAGCAAGTGACGTCTAATCCAGATTTAATTACTGCAACACAGCAGCATAGAGCTTAATGCGTTGATATTAAAAATTTTAAATCTCACTTTTAGAGAAATGGAATCTGCTATTCTCCGTGACATTCAAATAACGCAGATGTTTATTCCTAAAAAAAAATCCATTGACCGAACATTATTTGTGAGCGAGAATTCAAACATACTCTTTGTTACAAAGAATGTATATAAGCTTATTTTCCTGTTTATTTCATGTCGATTGAGACAAATATTTGCAGAAAGAATTATTACACTTTCGTTAGGTATCGATACAAATTTCGGAAAACCATCGTATGAAAAATGGTTTGGCTTCGAAATTATGTATATTTTGAAAACGTGTAAAACAAAGGAATAGTACCTTAGCACTTCAAAAATTGTATAATGAAGTTTTGAAAAAGACTAATATTGGAAATGCTTAGTGATATACTTTTACTGGCAAACTGTGTATTTTAATATAATATATATTTTTGTGGTAATTGTGTATTATCTTAAGGTTTACCATTAATAAAAAATCTGATGTGTTACACTCACATGACTTTCTCTACTCTTGTACTAACCATTCTTACAAACTCTTATTCCTATATCTTCTTCGTGTTAGTTGAGATAAACATTTGTACAAATTATCTTATTGCTTATTTCCTTGTAGGTGCAAGGGGAATGTTAGAATACAGTAGGCTTTGTGCGATAGTCAAATCTTTTAAAGCTTTGAGATTCTGTTGTCTTTGCACACTTAACGTAAAAAATGAACAACGATGATCCATTTCACGAAAGTTCTAAGTATTCCGAAACTCACACACATAGCAAGGAATATCTCCGAAATGGTTCACCCTACAAGAAAATTTATTGAGACATAAATTGTGTATTTTAGCAAGATCTACATTTTTTGTATAGTATGATTTGGTCTATCTCTAACGATTTACCAGTTATGCAAAAGTCGTCCAAAGTAAATACGACTACAGGGGCTATAGCCAGAAAATTCAAGATATACATTTCATTTGTCATCGAAATATCTCAAATATATGAAATTTTAATCAAAATCGTTAGAGCCATTTTCAAGAAAATCAAAATTTTCGAAAAATTTTCCATGTAAAGGGTAGTTTAGGGTGGGGCTATTTTCTTCAAAATCTTCGTGTCGCATCCTTGAAAGACATTAAACTTAAATACCAACTTTGATCTTTAACCAACTTTTCGTTCCTTAGTTATGCTGTCCACAGACACACAGACTGACACACACACACACACACACACACACACACACACACACACACACACACACACACACACACACACACACACACACACACACACACACACACACACACGGACCTTTTCCAAAAAGGCTTTTTTATTCAGAGGGCCTCCAAACATATATTTCCGGTGAAATCTCGACATCGAATTTTTGGGTGGAGTGCAATACTTCCCCTACTTACCAGTAGAGAAACTAAAAAATGGTACAGAATTTAGAATGACGACAACTTCTTAAGCTACTCGCAGGAGATTCAGAATATAAATTTCGAAATGAAAGTGTGTTAAAAATGTATATTAACTAAAATCGCTTGATGTATGCTTTGAAAAAATAAAAAAATGCTGCACAATTTATTTTGTGTGCACGCGCACAAACGCACACACACGCGCGCGCATATTTTTAAAATGTGTTTTTCTTATTATAACAGTGAAATTCTGATATCGAATATTTGGATGGTAAACAATACTTCTACTTTAGGTAAGTGGTGGAGAAAGTAATATATTTGACAGGAGCAGGCGTTGCGCGAAGAATTTATGTTCAATTTTCATGTAGCGCCTCCACAAGGACCGAGTAGGCTACCCGCATAACACTCGTGCAGAATGAGTTGCCGCAACTGACAGGAGCTCTTTCACTCTACTCTCCACAGCACAAAGAACTTCACATTTATAAGAGAGAACTGCTGCCTTTGTTAGCATGCTAGCTTCCAAATCCAGAGTTCCCAGGTTCAATTTCCTCCAAGAGGAAATTGATATTATTCCTCCTTGGAATGATTAGATCAGATTGAATTGCGTTCAGTGAGTTCACAAGTAGCTATAGAGAACATTGAACGTGTCATGGAAATGTATAGCATAGCTTAAAAACATATACAGGTACAGAAAACAAAAAGTAGGGATAATCGACAGATAAAATGAAATCTTCACTATAGTTATAAAACTAACATAATGTATATTTAGAAATACACATTGAACTTTGTTATAAACTTTCATTAGGCTGTAGATTTAAGTAGGCATCGAGCAGGTATTAAATGTAATTAACACTAAAATAGCTAGAAGCCACTTACAAAGCTACATAAGCATTACTAGGATAATAATTTGACATTCAGATAATCTTGTACAGAATGAGCATACGTACTCTTTAACAGCAATTTTAAAAGAACTGAAATTGTCAACTTTTTTCTTTAGTGTCATTAGGAAGAGCATTAAGTAGCTTTATTGTTCCATAGTACACACTTTTCTGGAGGCAAAAAGTGTTGCGCTGGGATAATGGATATTGCTCTTTTGTCTAGTGTTTATCTTATGAATTTCATTGTTTGTTATAAACATGGATCGAATGCATATAAAAATTTAGACTCGAGAATATATCGGCTGCAAGGGAAGTCATTACATTAATTTAAACCACTGACACATCGGTATTTGGAACACATTTTGTATTTTACATTTTTGTCTCTGACCATTTCCTACGGATATATTTTAGCTCTTTCGAAAACAAGCTGGCAACACTGCAGTTTGAAAAAATATTTTGTTATTTTAACGACGCTGTCAATTGCCAGGATCACATCAGCGTCGCCGGTGTGCCGGAATTTTGTCCCGCAGGAGTTCTTTTACATGCCAGTAAATCTACTGACATGGAGCTGTCGTTTTTAAGCACACTTAAAAACCATCGGCCTGGGCCGGATTTGAACCCGCGACCTTGGGAACAGTAGGCCAGCGTCTAACCAACTGAGCCACCCAGACCGACACTGCAGTTTATGTGGTGTCACTTTCACCAGGTCAGTACACAAATAAGCACCGTAACGGTGCGTCTTGAAAACAAGCTCATACCCTGCCTTGTTTTTCGGTGCTTACTGTGCGAGTGTATGCCAACCACAAGTGTTAGCTCCCAAAACATTACACGAAAGCGAAAGCGTCCAACCTGTTTACACCCAGAAACCAGTTAAATTCCCTGACCAACCTCAACACAACTTCGACTTACTGCACGCCTGAAAAAGTTATTATTTCGAAATCCTGTGTGATGTCCCATAATTACTTCATTTATTTTTTTCAAAATCGGCTGATCAAAGAACAAAATGCCATTAAACTTTTTTGTTTGTAACGCTTCTGTGAAGCACGTATTAGAAGGAATGTAATTACTTCCCTTCCACCCTGTATACATGCAGCGCAAAGTCAATATCTTCAGTGTTCTAAAAATATCTTTGCATGAGCATCTGCTACGAGTGTTGGAAATAATTCTTATAACTTTCTTTTGTATGACGAATATTCATTTACGCTCTACTGAATTGCTGCAAAATAATATTCCATTATAGAGTTAAAATATGCACAGTAAACTAATTTAAGTGTGTCTACAGAATTCGCATTTGCCAAATAACAGGCAGAGCCGAGTTTGAGTAAGATATACTTAATGTGAGCTTTCCAATCTAAATATTTGTCTACTTGAAGGACCAGGTATTTGATGTCTGTTTGTTTTCATAACATGTTAATTCCAATTTCAATCGAGTGTGTGATGTTCGATGAGTTATAAATTTAGCAATATTTGTTTTATTTAGATTCACAGATAATTTGTTAGTAATGTCGAAGTATGAACGAAAGTATGAATGTGTGTATGATTTTAAAGACAAGCTAATGCAGATCAATAAACGCATAAATAACATTGCCAATGAGAAATTTATTATTTCAAAGGAAAAAGTCGCTGATATGTTCTAAGATATGTATAAGATATGTATAAGACCAATTATACATAGAACCCAAAAAATCTGATGTGTTGCACTCACATGACTTTTTCTATTCTTGTACTAACTATTATTACAAACTCTTATTCTTCTATCTTCTTTGTGTTAGTTGAGATAAACATTTGTACAAATTATCTTATTGCTTATTTCCTTGTAAGTACAAGGGGAATATTAGAATACAGTAGGCTTTGTGCGATAGTCAAATGTTTTAAACCTTTGAGATCCAGTTCTCTTTGCACACTTAACATATAAAAAATCAATAGCGATGTTCAATTTGACAAAAGCATAAGTTCTAATATATAATGATAGATTATTTCATTTTAATCATATTGTGATTTATACCTACCAGATGTCTAGAATTCAAACAAATCTATTTTTGTCTGATGATGTCATAAGCCACAAGCATGCTTCCTCATACACGTTGTCTTTGCTCACCTAACCTAAGTTCTCTTTTATTGGTTCTTTTGAAGAACAACTTACATCTCACTATCTTAAAATAATTCATTCTAAATTTAATTGTATCAGAGCTTATCGTCCAACATGCGTTTTCGAATTATTAAGGTAGAAGCCTAGATTAAATGCACGTACTTCTTAAATTTGTTACTTCGTTGAGCTCAAAATAATTTGGAAAGTATCCTAAATGTACACATAGCGTTAAATTGCAGATTCTTTCGTTTTGGGGAAGAAATATTTCTGTATAATTCTGTAATTCATAACAAATTATTATTATTATTATTATTATTATTATTATTATTATTATTATTATTATTATTATTATTATTATTATTATTATTATTATTATTATTATTATTATTATTATTATTATTATTATTATTATTATTATTATTATTATTATTATTATTATTATTATTACTATTATTACTATTATTATTATTATTATTATTACTATTATTACTATTATTACTATTATTATTATTATTACTATTATTACTATTATTATTATTACTATTATTATTATTACTATTATTATTACTATTATTATTATTACTATTATTATTATTACTATTATTATTATTACTATTATTATTATTACTATTATTATTATTACTATTATTATTATTACTATTATTATTATTACTATTATTATTATTACTATTATTATTATTACTATTATTATTATTACTATTATTATTATTACTATTATTATTATTACTATTATTATTACTATTATTATTACTATTATTATTACTATTATTATTACTATTATTATTACTATTATTATTACTATTATTATTACTATTATTATTATTATGCAAATTTTAAGAACTAAGATTAAAAGTAGTGCATCTTAAGAGAGGCTACAGATTAACTTTCCTCAGTTTTCTACACAATTCACACAACTTTGAAACGAACCGAAAATGACTGAATTATATATAAAAGTTTAGAGTCCATACTTAAAGCGGGACGCCTAAGCCACAAGCTCCCTATACACAACTTTAGTTTGTTGTAGATTTCAATAAAATTTGAAATTTCGACAACACTTTTCAAGCTTCAGTGTATAAAACTTCCCTTGTGGTGATTCCATAAATCTCAAACATTTATGTTACTATTCACCTGAAACGTGTAAACAATTTTTCTTCAAACACTATATATAAAACTGTTTCTATTCAGTGGTTTGCGAGTTGATATATGGACAAAAATAGCTACTAGATGGAGTAGCAAGCGAGGCTAAAGCTGTCTCGTTAGTTACGACACTTATTTAATTATTCAAATGCTTGTTTTGTTTCCAGAATTAAAAGGAGTTTGCAATTATATTTAAAAGTTGCAATAGAGAAGAGTATTTAAGTTCTTGGCTATGTTTTACCTTCTTAATACTGATGCCAGGAAGCGCTCGTGCATTTTTCACACATCATCGTAGGCGTAAACATTGAAATAAATCACTGATTCCGGCACACCGGCGACGCTGATGTGATCCTGACAATTGATAGCGCCGTTAAACATCAGAATCATTTCGTTTAAGTGGGAGTAAACCAAGAGCATGACTTAGATAATAGAGCAAATCAACTGATACTGGGAATTAAATGAATGCAGTCTTAAAATATTTATAAAAAACGGACGATAAATTGGGAAGAGTAAATGAAAGTACTTGCATATAACAACCTTCGCTGAAATAGATTAAGTGGGAGCTGGTCAACAACGTTCACTGGGTAGTGAAGTGGGAACAGCTCAGCTGAGATAACGGATTCAATGAAAACACCTCAGCTTCCTCTGAAATAACAGATTACATGAGAGGGCAAATGAAACAGTGAATTAAATAGCACCAGCTCCACAGCATCCACTGAAATGACAGATTAAGTGAAAGCAATTTAACAACTCTCCATTACTAAAATTATAAACGGCGTGCAGAGGTCTGCATTTACAAGTTTACACGATGCTACCACCAGACCGCGCTACTGTAACCTAGCAATTCAGTATTTAAGGAGCAATGCCATTGGACATTAACAAAAGAAGCTAACGAACCGTAACCCTATGCAAATGAGACAGACGAGGAAGGAATTAATGATTTCATAAATCTTCCTAGAACCGACTCATATATTACGAGGAACCACCACACAATGGCACAAATCAAGGCAACAGCCTTTTAAGAGAATGTCGGATAAGCAATCTCTCATTCGGAATGACCTCTCTTCCATAAAATGAATAATATGCATTTATATTGCCTGAACTTCAAGGTGCAGTATTCTAAAAGTGGGAAATGAAATGCTCGCTTGCTTGATTGGCAAAACTACATAAAATTCTCTGTCTAATTTAATTTTAAAATGCTGATGTGTTGCACTCACATGACTTTCTCTACTCTTATACTAACCATTCTATACCTTCTTCGTGTTAGTTGAGATAAACATTTGTAGAAATTACATAATTGCTTATTTCCTTGTAGGTTCAAGGGGAATATTAGAATACAGTAGGCTTTGAGCGATAGTCAAATAGTTTAAAGCTTTCTCGACTAACAAAAAATGAATAACGATGTTCCATTTGACAGAAGTATAAGTTCTCCAAAACTCGGACAAATAACAAGGAATATCTCCGAAATGGTTCACTCTACAAAAAAATGGAGATAAGTTGTGTGTTTTAGCTAGATCTACATTTTTGTATAGTAAGATTTTTTCTATTTCTTACGGTTTGCCAGAGTAAACAAAACTACATGGACTATAGCCAGGAAATTCAAAATATACACTTCATTTGTTATAAAAATATCTCAAACATGTGGCACTTTAATCAAAATCATTAGCCATTTTCGAGAAAATATTTACATGTAAAGGGTAGTTTAGGGTGAAGGAATTTTCTTCAAGATCTTCGTGTTGCATCCTTGAAAGATGTTAAACATAAATATCAACTTTGGTTTCTAACCGAATTTTCGTTTTTGAGTTATGCTGTCCGCAGATATACGGACATACACATACACACGGACCTTTTTCTAAATTTTTTTTTATTTTTATTCAGGGGGCCTCAAAGCATATATTTCCGGTGAAATCGCGACATCTAATTTTTGGGTGAAACAATACTTCCTGCACTTACCAGTAGAGAGTGGAGTGGAGTGTGGAGGTTAAGGGCCCGTCGACAGCTGGGTCATTTGGGCCCACTTACCAGTAGAGAAAGTAAAAATGTATTGCCCTCCACAGTTGAGATTTTGAGTCCTGCATTACTTAAAGATGAAAACTCTTTACTTTATCCAATAATAACTAGATTTCATTTCTTTAAACTGAGACAAACATCGTTTTTACCTTGTTTCATTGTGCTGACCATGGTAAAAAGCCTGGGAATCTATTTCCTTAGTTGGATTAATTCATCCACCGTGAAAATCAAAGTCCTATGTGGATTTGCTTTATGCTGATTTTAAAATGTGTATATTAAAAATGTTCCTATAGGCTGCCAAAGACATAGAGTACTAAACTATATATAGTATATTATTTTCTCAAAGATATGCTAGTACGACATCTTTATTAACTCCGTAAAGTTCATAAAATGACTGTATTCTTTTATCGTATAGAAAACTGTAAAGTAATTACGCTGACTTGCACTTTGTTATCAGGTAAAAGGTATGCCACACAAGATTAAAACATACATGTTTATAATGCCGTAAAAATTATCACTCTTGGCTAGCTTGGGGCGTTAAATTTTTCACTCAGTATTAAAATACCGTTTTAATCATTTACACTATAAATTAATATTAAGAAGCACAACATCCTTTAAAACTAGAATATATATTTTATATCGATGAATAGGAATCTCATGCTCTAATAATGTTTAAGGGGACACCGAAGTGATATTTTAGCCTGTTCGTTCAAAAAAATCGATTTTTGGATTTTTATTGCAAAAAATGCACCATACCTTAAAGAATGTGTCTTCCAAGTTTTAATCCTCTATGGAGGGATAAACATATTTTGAACGTCATTATTAAACTGATGCACCTCTGCCTTTTAAATGGGAATCCCCGCGCCTTCCATTTCAACTTTAAACTCATTTTTCTCAGAAACGATTTTTTGTTATTTTCTCATACTCAAAACCGATCTTCTCCCCTAAAAATCTAGCTAGAGGTATAAAATGTTTTCCAATATACTTCAGAACATGGGTAATAAAATCTCCGTTTGGAATTTTTTGATATTGCTTATACTTTAAAAAAATATTTAATATAATGCGCTGTTTTTATGACATTTTGGCACTTTGTGGTGATAAATTTTTTTAAGAAAAACTATTCACTATATAAAAACTTCCTTCTTTTAACTTGTTAAAAATGTAATAAGAGATAAAATTTTAAAAACTCAAATCTGTTGTTCAACATCTTTTGGAGGATATAGATTTTGATTATGCTCAATAAAATGTATGTAAGTTAATTAATATGTCAGGAATCTGATTAGATATTGCAATTAAGTTTTTCACATATTTCTTTAGTTGCTAGTAATGCCTGTGCAAAAAATTAAGTCCCTAACTTCAATACTTTAGAAAATCACTTTTTTTCACTTCTGTATACCCTTAAATATATATGCATTTATGCATTGAAAACTTCCATAATATGCAATAAATATTCCCATATAAAAATTATTAACATATATTGACATAAGATAAAAAATGTAAAGCAATTTATATAATCTTTCTATTCATGAAATTATACAAAATATACACTTCATTTACTTATGAAACTAGCTTAAATATATGGTATTTTAATCAAAATCTCTTGGAAGATTTTTGAGAAAGGAAAAATTTTCAAAGTGAAGGGTAGTTTGTGTTGGGGAATTTTTTCATACCATTGTCACTCTTTGGAATATGGTGAACTTCAATATCAAGTATAGTATTTAACTAACTTTTCGTTTTTGAGTCATGGTGTGACACACACAAATATTTTTCCAACTGGGAGGATTTCGGAAATCCCAAAACATACAGGATGAAAGGAAAGTCATTACATTCCTTTTAATATGTGATTAATAGAAGCGTTACAAACAAAAAAAGTCCAATGGCGTTTTGTTCTTTGATCAGCCGATTTAGAAAAAAAAACGGTCTTTGATCTAAATTGAATGCGCAATTTCACAAGAATTTACGAAGATAACAGTTTATTTGCAAGGTGCGTAGAGTAACTTATTTCTGACATAGCTTCGGTAGTAATTGTGGTACATCACACAGGGTTTCGAAATAATTAATCATTTAAAAGACTTAGAGGAATACTCCAAGCAGCTTTTCCAGACGTGCAGTAAATCGACAACGTTGTGTTGAGGTTGGTCAGGGAATTGAACTGGTTTTTGGATGTAAACAGGTCGGGCACTTTCGCTTTCATGTAATTTTTTGGGAGCTAACGCTTGTGATTGGCCTACACTCGCACAGTAAACACGGAAGAACAAGTCAAGGTATTTGTTTGTGCTCTCAGGAAGCACCGTTACTGTGTTTGTTTCTGTACTGAGCTAGGTAAAGTGACACCCACACAATCTGCAGTGTTGCCAGCTTGTTTTCGCCAAACTAAAATATCTCCATAGAAAATGGTCAGAGATAAAAACGTAAGATACTAACATATGCAAAACAGAATATATATTACAATATGGAAATTACTTATTTATACTATTTACAAACCAGGCTAAATATGCACTTTGCAATACTATATATTGTTTAAATTGTTGGAAATTAAGTGCGTAACTTGCATATTAACTGAGCGTAACTTCAGACAAGAGAAGAAATACGCATTTGATTAAAACTCTATCCCTACATATATCTTCTGTTTAACGCAGTACAAACATTTGATGAACATGATAAGCAACTGAGAATCCCTAGGGAATTTACTCCAGCTGTTCTCCAGCAAGTCTCGTTGCAGAGGCCAGTGGCAAATCGATATTCTCCTCGTGCCGAGGCTTAATGGCTGAGGTCGCGCGGGCGCGCGCGCACACACACACACACACACACACACACACACATACACACACACACACACGCAAGATAAGAACGTATAGTGTGGCATGCCGGACTTTGATGTTTCTGAACATCACAGGAAACAACATACCTGAAACACAAAACCCAGAGGTCACTACGAAAGCTTATCTAACCTTTGCTCAAACGAAACCTAACCATAAAAAAAATCCGATGTGTTGCACTCACATTACTTTCTCTACTCTTGTACTAACCATTCTTACAAACTCTTATTCCTATATCTTCTTCGTGTTAGTTAAAATAAATATTTGTACAAATTATTTTATTGCTTATTTCCTTGTAGGTACAAGGGGAATATTCGAAAACAGTAGGCTTTGAGCGATAGTCAAATGTTTTAAAGCTTTGAGATCCCGTTCTCTTTGCACGGTTAACATATAAAAAATGAATAGCGATGTTCCATTTGACAGAAGCATAAGTTCTCCAAAACTCACACAAATAACAAGGAATATCTCCGAAATGGTTCACTCTACATTTTTGTATAGTAAGATTTTGTCTATCTCTTACAGTTTACGAGTTAATCAGTAGTCATCCAGAGCTTAAGTCAGTAAATTCAAAATATACATTTCATTTGTCATAAGAATAACTTAAAATTATGGTATTTTAATCAAAATCATTAGAGCCATTTTCGAGAAAATCAAAATTTCCAAAAAAGTTTCCATGTAAAGAGTAGTTTAGGGTGGAGGAACTTTCTTCAAAATCTTCGTGTTGCATCCTCAAAAGATATTAAACTTAAATACTAACTTTGGTTTTAACAGACATTTCGTTTTTGAGTTTTGCTGTCCACACACACACACACACACACACACACACACACACACACACACACACACACACACACACACACACACACACACACACTCGGACCTTTTTCTAAAAAGGGTTTTTTGGATTCAGGGGGTCTCAAAACATATATTTTCAGTGAACTCTCTAATCGAATTCTTGGTTGGAACACAATACTTCCTCTATTTTACTATACATAGGAGAGAAATTAAAAGGTGAATAACGACCTTCCATTTGAGAAGAGTGTAAATATTGCAAAACTCGCATAGATAACAAGCAATATCTCCAAAAATAGATGTATTTGGACACAAATTGCACATTTTTATATAGTTAGTTTTGATCTATCTCTTACAGTTTACCACTTATTGAAAAATCAAAATTCTCTAAACATTTTCCATGAAAAGGGTAGTTTAGGGTGGGGGAATTTTCTTCAAAACTTTCGTATTGCATCCTTAAAATATATTAAGCTTAAATATCAACTTTGGTTTTTAACCGAGTTTTTGTTTTTGAGTTATGCTGTTCATAGACTGACAGACACACAGACGCGCGCACGGACCTTTTCCTAAAACTGCTTTTCTTTATTCAGGGGGCCTTAAAACAGATACTTCCAGTGAAATCTCGACATCGAATTTTTGTGTGGAATATAGTACTTCCTCTATTTACTATACGTAGTATAGAAAGTAAAAAATCGTATATGTTGCATTCACATTACTTTCTCTATGCAATCTTTTACAAATTATTTTCATAAAATTTTTTCTTCCATCTGCTTCATGATAGTCGAAATAAAGATTTGCAGAAATTGTATAAAGATCAAAGAAAATATTCGGTGGATTTTAATCGTTTACTGGAGTCTTTTGAAACCTGAGTTTGACCGCTAACCTGGGCGCTCATCAACTTTTTCCCCATAGATTTTAACCCCTTCAAAGGCGAGTCGTGTACTACCCGATAAGGCTACTACCAGTCATGATAAGTGGTCTCTATGACAAATGGATTTCACTCACTCTACCTCTCTCTCTTTTAGGCAATACGAACCAGAGCATAAATAATGTTTCGTTTCTGAAAACGAGACTGTTTTTGAGACACAAAATGTATATGGCCATACATTACAACAGTAACAAAATAATAATGTTTGTGTATAAATTTATTAATGATATAAATTATTCAATCTGTTACATATTATTCAAGTTATTTGCTGTATTGTCCCTTTTATACATCTCAATGTACAATTTAATAGCTACTCTGCATCTTACTGTAATCCTGTAAACTTGAAGGGGCAGGTACCGAAATGCTGGTGAATTTTAAAAATAACTAACCTAATTATAAAATCAGATGCGCTACTAATGCTTTCCAGTAATCTTTTTTGTTTTCTCTACTTACTGCGTATTGTAAAACAGAGGAAGTATTGTATTCCATCCACAAATTTGATATCGAAATTTCACCGGAAATATATGCTCTAGGGCCCCCTGAATAAAAAAAGCATTTTTAGAAAAAGGTCCGTGTGTGTGTCAGTCTGTGTGTCAGTCTATGTAGAGCATAACTCAAAAACGAAAAGTGGTTTAAAAACCAAAGTTGGTATTTAAGTTTACATCTTTTAAAGGTCTGACCCGAAGTATTTGAAGATAATTCCTGCACCCTAAACTACCCTTTGATTTTCTTGAAAGCAGCTCTAACGATCTTAATTAAAACGCCATATGTTTAAGATATTTTTATGACAAATGAAATGTATATTTTGATTTTCTGGCTATAGTCCATGCAGTGCTGTTTACTCTGGATGTCTTTTGCATAACTGGTAAACCGTAATCTTGCTATACAAAAAATGTAGATCTTGCTAAATCACAATTTATGTCCCAATAAATTGTTTTTGTAGAGTGAACCATTTCGGAGATATTACTTGTTATGTGTGTGAGTTTTGGAAAACAAACTTTCGTTAAATGCAATTCATTCTTTTATATGTTAACCGTGCAAAGGAATGGAATTGGAAAGTTTTAAAACATTTGACTATCGCACAAAGCCTACCGTATTCTAACATTCCCCTTGCACCTACAAGGAAATAAGCAATAAGATAATTTGTACAAATGTTTATCTCAACTAACACGAAGAAGATATAGGAATAAGAGTTTGTAAGAATGGTTAGTACAAGAGTAGAGAAAGTCATGTGAGTGCAACGCATCAGATTTTTACTCTTCATAATCACACTGCGATTGTTCATTTGTGAGTAGTACACCTGTTGATTGTAAAACAGTACAGAATAAATTGAGTTTTATTTACGAACGTTCTCGGCGTCCCCTGTATTGGGCGTGAAAGAGCATTTAATTTTGTTTTATCAGGCTTGAGGTTTCTTTATATGCTGAAAGCCTTGCTTTCCTTCCAAAGAAAGTATGTTTACGCCCAAAAACGCCCATGCCTCCGCCGAGTTTGAACTTTCGACCTCAGGAACCAGAAACTAGACCATAGAAGACAACACAAAACAATTCAGACGACCTTAGTTATGTAATCGCCTTTCTGCGCCATCTCTTAAAACCTGCAACATAATAACCCTTCTGTGAATCTACTTTGTTTCTGTGTTTTGATCTGTGCGCTGAATCTGCAGTTGTTGCAATCAAATGTCACAACAGTTTTTACCACGATTCAGGGAAACCACGCAAGGGCAAAAAAAGTGTTATGCGGATTTGAATTCAAATGAGAATTACGGACGCTTCTGGGAAAGCTACATCGTTCAGTAGTGATCTATTTATTTCCATTTTAATACCACATGACATAAAATTTCCATATGTATACAAAATAGAGTTATGGACGGAGTGAAAAAACAACAACATGAAATTCGGTAAAATATGTTGTCACAAACATCTGAATTATTTGTCGTGTTGATGAATATGATTACATGCAGTGAAGTCTACATGGAGAATAATCTAGTGCGCAACAGTCACACCGATATACAAAAAAAATCTCATGTGTTGCACTCACACGACTTTTTCTACTCTTGTACCAATTATACATACAAACTCTTATTCCTCTATTTCATGTTGGTCGAGATAAACATTTCTAGAAATTATCTTGTTGGTAGTTTTCTTGTAGGTACAAGGGAAATATGGGAATACAGAAGGCTTTAAGCGATAGTCATATATTTTAAAACGAGTCGCTAAGTGAAGGCTTTGAAATTTCGTTCTTTTTATGTGGCCAAGAGATAAAAAATTAAAAACGACCTTCCATTTTAGAAAAGTGTAAGTATTGCAAAAATGACACAAAAAACAAAGAATATTCCCGAACTGGTTCACTCCACAAAAAAAATCATTTGGACATGAATTATGTGTTTTAACGAGATCTACATTTTTTATAGTAAGATTTGGTCTATATATTGCAGTTTACCAGTTGTTTAAAGGTCATAAAGAGTAGACAGGACTAAATGGGCTATAGCGAAAAAATTCAAAATATGCATTTATTTTACTATAAAAATATCTCAAACCTATGGCATTTTAATCAAAATCGTTAGTCATTTTTGAGAAAATCAAAATTTTTTAAAAATGTAATGCTGTTCACAAACACCCACACATACGCACGCACACACACAGACACACACATACGAACCTTTTTCTAAACATTCAATTTATTCATTCGAGGGACCTCACAATACCTCCCCTACTTCTCCACGTGGTAAAGAAAGTAGACTGATTATTCCACACATGACGTCATCCATGATGAATTACGGCTAACGAGATATACAGGCTACGGCGTGAAGGGGAATCAGCTGATTCTCCTAGTCCAGTCATGATCCAATGAAGTAAATTACAATCACCGGTGTGTTGCGTATTAGCGAAAATCCAATTTTTGTCTCAAATACTTTAATGAATGTTGGGTACCTGCATAATTAACGTGGTTGTATGATGCATTAACGTATTGTTTAAAGATCATGATATTGCCTCGTTAAATTCTTAGAAACACGCAAGTAACCTTTTTACCAGGTTCGAGAAAATATTATTTGCGTGTTTCTAGGAGTAGAATGAGGCAATATTACGATCTTAAAACAATATTAACGTACTCACGTTATTTATACTGGTATCCTACATTCGCTAATGCAAGTATTTGTGACAAAAATTGTATTTTAGCAAATACGCAGTATTTGAAATGTTTGCACCTTGCCTCAATTAAGTGCATTTTACAGACGTATAAATACGTAGTATTATATGGGTGTCAAAAATTGTTCTTAAAGGTGTATTCCTAATACTTATCTGTGCAATATAGCGCTAAAAGTGCGTGAAAATCGGTGTGGTATTTTAGCAAATACGCAACGTTAACCCAATCACTTAACACATCTATATTCTAAGGAAGCAAAAAATTACTGGTTAAATTCGTACAAAATATACAGTTTTATCATGATGGTATACAGTGTTAGCCATAGACTGCCTTTCTATCTCGTAAGCCACGATAAGGACATATACTGGATCCACTCTGAGAATCACACTTTTGTATTATTCCGCGCAGTACATGTGGAGCATATGCAATAACCGCTCAGTTGCTTTAAGCTGATTATTTTCTTATTCCAAATAACTGTGAAAATGTACTAAATTGCAATAAAATCACTAAACGTATCCATTAGTGCATTAAAAGCGTTAGCATAAAGAACATACGGGATCTATTTTCTGAGTGATGTGGTCAGGGGCACTGTCTTCCCCGTTTGTTTACCCCAAGTGTGTTTCTTATTTTGGGAAGTGTATGCTTGCATCGTGACGTGAAAATAACACACTACTAATTATAAAAGATATAAAGAAAGAAGAAAAACATTGTATATTTTCAGAGATGCCTTATAAAATACAGCATTGCAGTTCAACTTAGGAAAACTTAAAATATGTAACAACGAATATTTCAAAAGTGGCTAATTCCGCGAAAAAAATGGCATAACATGAATTATAATGCACTCTTTGTGTATATTTTATGGTTTTTTTAAATCATATATATATTTTTAATGGCAATCAAGAAGATTATCGGGATCTGTATATAAAATCCAATGTATACATTGTATTCCTCATGGATGTATCAAAACCATTAGAGCTATTTTTGAGGGAATTGTGAAAAATTTTCACGAAGTTTTGGGCATGAGAAAACTTTTTCCCCAGATGAGTGCTTCGTTTTAACAATGGACCAAGAAGTGTTACAATGAACATTTCTCGAGTGTTTACACCTGTTTAACTGCAATTCCAGTGAGTTTCTCCAACGTATCATAGCAGTAGATGAAACATGGGTTTATTAGTGCTTGCCAGAGACGAAGGAACATTCCAAACATTGGGTAGCACGAGATGAAAATGCACCAAAGAAAGCAAATAAGGTTCCATTTTTAGGAAAAGTCATACTGTGATTTTCTGAAGATTTCATGATGTGACCGTGTAACCTTCACTTTTAAGTGCTTCTGCATCCGCCGAATGAGCAGATTTGATGAATTTGGCTCACATATATTACTTTTTGTTTCTGGCCCGAAGAAATTGCTAAGTCGATGAAGTTAAACCTAAGACAGATGTTTATTTTGCACAGCTGGACAAATTTTATTTGATTGAGTTAAAATGCCAGAAATTCGTTGAACTAAATGTATTGATTTGAAAGGTGGCTATGATAGAAATAAATAAATATTCCATGCTCATTCCAGGTATGAATGAAGTACGTTGAAGATAAACACGTGGCATAAAATCAGTGAACAGTGGTTTGTCGTTCATGTCTGCATGAAAATAATAAAAATAAACAAATTTGGTGGGGAAGTTCTTTAATGGACTCACAGGGAAAGTTAAATTTTAGACGTCATGCATTTCGTGTCGTGGTGAGAAACATGGAAAATGTGATAGCGTGAATCACGAGTGCAACAAAGTGCCTATTTTTAGTTCGCGTAGGCGCTAAAACTTCATGCACTGGAGATATATCACCAGTGTCTGGGTGACCGAGGTCTATAAAAGGATTGGGATTTTGTGTTACTTGAATTTAATAGCGTATAATCACGCGATGTCTAATTTCTCTAATGCTAATCAAAGAAGTTATGCGTTTCTGATCGAATTCCTTCTAAAAGGACTAAGTTTCTCATCTACAGTTGAGTACATGGAATCGTGCCGATAAACTGCGCAATGGTTTATGTTGGTAAGGACATAACAGTCTCTGCAACGCCCAGCTGGTTCTATACGTACTCCTTCCGAGCCGAGAATGGATCCTTACATATACATACAATGCACAGTATCCTCCAAGACTGAACGCATTCAGCTGCTCAAATGTTTATTTTCTGTAGTTCAAGAAACTGCCATATTTACGTTAACAACGTGCTATTTTTCACTGTATCAATACTTGGGTATTAAAGAAATACATAACCCTGTATTTGTTAAACAAATGTACTAATTCAAGAATGGGTGAAAAAATCTTGCGTACACCCTCACATGACCTTCCCTACTCTCTTGTACGAACTATTCTTAAAAATACCTATTTTCTATCTACTTCAAATTAACCAAGATAAACATTTTATAAATTATTTTATTACATATTTCCTTGTATGTGTAAGGGGATAGGAAAATACAGTGAGCTTAAGCGACAGTCAGATCTTTTCAGAGGTAGTCGTTATGTTACAGCTTTGCAATTTCAATCCCTTTGCACGGCCGAGATATAAACAATCTGATGCTGCACTCACATGACTTTCTCTACTCTTGTACTAACCATTCTCACAAATCGTTATTCCTCTATCTTAGTGTAAATTGAGATAAACATTTGCAGAAATTATCTTAACACTTATTTCCTTGTAGGTACAAGGGGAATATGGCAATACAGTAGACTTTCAGCGATAGTCAAGTCTTAAAGCTTTTAAATTCCGTTCTCTTTGCACGGCTAACGTATCAAAAATGAATAACAATGTTCCATTTGGCGATAGTTCATTTTCCAAAACCCACACAAGTAACAAGGAATATCTCCGAAATGGTTCACTCTACAAAAACATTTATTTGAACACAAATTGTGTTTTAGCAAGATCTACATTTTTGTACAGTAAGATTTGGTCTATCTCTTACGGTTTAAGTTTTGAAGAATCATCAAGAGTAAACTGAACTACATAGGCTATAGTCAAAAAATTCATAATATACATTTCGTTTGCCATAAACATATCTCAAATATGTCATTCTATTCAAAATCGTTAGTCATTTTCGAAAAATTTTCCATGTAAAGGATTGTTTAGGATGGAGGAACTTTCTTCAAAATCTTCGTGTCGCATCCTTGAAAGACATTAAACTTAAATATCAACTTGAGTTTTTAACTGACTTTTCGTTTTTAAGTTATGCTGTCCACAGACTGACATACAGACAGACACACAGACACACACACACACACACACACACACACACACACACACACACACACACACACACACACACACACACACACACACACACACACACACACACACACACACACACACACGGACTTTTTTCTAAAAACTCTCAAAACATATTTGCGGTAAAATCTCGATATCGAATTTTTGGGTGGAACACAATACTTACTGTGGGTAGTAAAGAAAGTAAAAATGAACAGAAACTTTGAGTTTGAGCAAAGTAGAAATATTTGAAAATACAAAACAATAGCAAGCAATATCTCGGAAATGGTTAGCTAGGAAAAAAAGTATTTAACATAAATCGTGTGCCGAAACCGATCTACATTTTCTGAGTAGCAAGATTTTAACAAATTACTAACTCCAGAGGTTCGGGTTTGATTCCCGACTGGAGAATGTGTATTTTTCTTCAGCCAGGATTCTCCTGTAGCTTGGAAGTTTTAATCAAAATCGTCAGAGCCATTTTTGAGAAAATCAAAATTTTCGAAAAATTTTCCATGTAAAGGTAGTTAAGGGTGGAGGAATTTTCTTCAAAATCTTCGTGTTGTATCCTTGAAACTTAAATACCAACTTTGGTTTTTAACCGACTTTTCATTTTTCTATTATGTTTTTCACAGACCACACACCTTTTTCTAAAACAGCTTTTCTTTGGATTCAGGGGGCCTCAAAACACATTTCCGGTGAAATCTCGACATCGAAATGTTGGGTCGAATACAATACTTCCTCTGTTTACTATATGTAGAAGAGAAAGTAAATGTTTCAAGGATCGCACAAAATAATCCATCTGGCTCCTCAACCCAGAGGTTCCGGGCTCGACTCCCGGCTGTGGTTGGGAATTTTGCTTTATCAGAATAATTAGTTATCCCCCAGTTTGGAAGTATGAATGTGGGAATGAATGTGTGTGTATTTAGCATTAAAAATGATCAAAATCAACGTTAACGAACCCGAGTAATAAGTAGAATAATATCTTAAGCTTTCCTGGCGACGAACATGTTCTAGACGTTCTCGGGCTTCAAGCCAGGTCGGTGGCTCTTCATCACTACACCTGGCTTAAAGCCTGGGAACGTCTAGAAGAAGTAGAATAATGCTATAAGGGGACTATACAAATGAAACAATTGAAAGAACAAAAACAAAAGATAGCCCAACTAGCACTTTAAGAACAAATCACAGTAGCCTTTTCGCCAAATATTAATATGGATGTCTATGTTTGTTTACAGAATGCATTCTATGGGCTTGCAAGGCGCCCTGGCCATCAAGCGCCAGAGGAAACGGCGGGAGGAGCAGAAGAAAGCAAGGGAGCGGCGATTCAGCACCCAGTCCACCGAAAGTGGCTTCACCAGCCCCCGCAACAGCATTGGTAGTCTCGACATGGGCACCAGAAGAGGCCGTCGCCTTGGCGGAGGAAGAAGGAAGTCAACAGGCGATAATGTAGGCTCCAAAGTAGTTACCAGCGTGGGTATGCTCCATATTGGAGTGGTGTTCTTAGTACTGGGAGCCTTCCTTCTTGCCTCCGGTCTGCTACCTGGAGATCTTGCTAACTGGGGAACAGACGCGTCCGGCGGATGGTTGAACGAATTGGTACTCGTAGGTTCATTTGCTCTAGGTATCGGTATATTCCTCATAATCCTTAATAAAATCATCTCGAAGCGCGAAGAGGAAGATCTAAATGAATATGTACAGAGTCAATTGACAAGGTCCAAATCTGGGCATCGACTTGTTAGAGATGTCGAAACTGGCTGCCTTACTACAAAGCATGACCAGAGGGTTAAGCAGGAGAACAGAGAGGAAGAGTTCAGAAGACATGACCGCGTTTTGGTCGATGAAGATACTGTTCCTGTGCATTCCCCTATAAAATCTCCGTCGCACATCATGATGAATGGAGATGCTCAGCCAATTCTTTCCCCGCACCTAGAAAAGATTCTAGAGGAAGAAATATCGGAGAAAGGAGAGGAAGAATCGAGGGCAATGGATAATTTTAACAAAGAAGTGATTTCTAACGGATCAACAACTGCTTCTCCCGGCACCCCGTCCGAAACTCAGGAACTACTCTCAGGGAGGTATCTAAAGATGTCAAAAATATGAGACCCGGACATACAGTACGACCCGTACCCAAGAAGAGTCGTGCTGGATGATTCTGCGGTCATCATGACGTCCAGGATATAATCACAAAGTCAATGAATTTAAAAACACGGACCTTCTAGGGTCACTGAAAGAGCACTGGGGCTTCTTGGAGATCATGGAAAGTATTCATTGAAGAAAAAATGTGTTGTAAGCGCACATGAAGAAAAGCTAAGCTACAGACACAAGAGACTGAACGATAAATAGCGTTGAATGATGTTGGTGATAAATACCCAGACAGATAGAATCCAGGTTCTTCCTCCATAATGGAAGTGGTATAAGAGAGGATAAGAAAACGATAAATATTTGCATTGCATTAATAATGTGTGATATTTTAATCTTATTTTGCTATTACTGCTGTTTCCATACACTATTGAATAAGCACAAATGGTAGGGCAATGCTATTGGCCTATTAGCAGATATGGACTTCGCATGGCTGAGAGTAATCAAGCTTTGGCAATAGCTTAGCAGTATAATGAGCCTGGCAAAAGTATTCATGTGAAATATAAGCCAAACATAAATGACTGGAATACATACCTATACATTTTATTGTGACATTTTTAAAAACATTCCAATCGATCCCTATCGTAAAGACTTTATTTGTCCAAAATGGTATGTACTTCAATTTCATGAATCATCCTTCTCCAGTTCATTAACGAAAGGTGAACTCTTTTGACATATCTACTTAAACTAATCTCATAAAATTTATGCATTTTCAGCACAAACACAATTTTATGATAACTAATATGGGCTTGTCATCTTTTCTGAGTACCTATATAAAGATATTACCTATCATAACATAGAGATGCATAATGTTCAGCATCAAAGTTGATATATTCAGCCTCGAGGCATATACGGTAGTGTTTCACTAAAACAAACTAGATCCATTAAATTTATTATAATTTAGTTGTTTAAAATTTCATACTATTGTTAAACATTTTTACATCTTTACGCTTTTTTCAACTTACAGACATACTCATATACAAAGATATCTGTTTCAGATCAAGTCTGTAAATGAACAGTGATTCATACCTTCACATTTTAGTAGATTATGGAAGAAAAATGTGATATACAACTCTGCAAGCTTAGCAGTCATAGAGGCATTTTGAAAATATTCTACTGTTGTCGCAAGTGAGACAGCATTATACATTGTGAAATAAGGCGATTAGAGAGCAAACTCATAGCAGTGCACTTCTTTCAGCACAGCAGCAAATCTGCTTTTATATTTACTCACAAAATACATTTAGTTAACACTTGTATTAACATTATAAGCCAGTTTTGATGATCATCACATTCCTGATTTTCAAGAAACATTGCATTATACTATTCAAGACTGTAAATATTTAATATTTTGCTATATATTTTTTACAATTTAATTAGTAATGTTAATGTAAAATAGTTCATTACACAATCAAATTGTTCAACTTTCTGCCATTTCATATTTCTACTGTTATATGATTTGTGTGTACAGAGCAATCAGAAAATATGTGTGTGTTTATCATATGTTAAAATAAATATTGTAACCCATAAATATTAATGTTATTGCATATTTTTTGAAGTTTGCTCATATATACCTATTCATGACTGAGTGAAGCTTGGTTTAGCAAATTACTCTTGAAATAAACAACAAATGGAATCAGTGGCGGCTCGTGACTCGTAAATTTGGGGGGGTGGCATAATATGCTATTTTCAGAATCAGCGTGCTTTACGTGACAGTTAATTCTGAATTTCACCAGAAAATATGTGAAAAGAAAACGAATCAGGTAAAGCAAATATTGTTATACATGACCTTCCATATGTTCATTAAATGCGTCCTATTTTAATTCATAAATATTATCTGTAGTATTCCAAAATATGTCAGCAAATTGTCAAAGATATTTAAAATATAGTAACAGTAATATTATATACTTGTTATTAGCACAGATTCCTTGAATAATTACTCTCGTTGCTCTTGGTGGCGCAGTTGATTAACCGCTAACTTACTAAGCTCAAGCTTTCTCACTTTTGTTTTAGATGCTTAATGTCTGACACACACATTGAAGTCCATGAGGATCACTAGCATTCATTACCAAAGAGGAATAACAGAAAAACACCTTTTTAATTTTGCAACTACAAAGCCCGTTGGCATACCTGTACAATGAAATTGCTATAATGTAGTACTAATGTACTTTCTTGATATTGTTTTATCGGGAATATGCAACACTATACCTTAAATGGTACAGCTACAATTAATTTCAGAACTAAATTTCATTTACAATCAATTTAAATTACAAAACTCAATTTAAGAGGAAGGACTATATATGGTATATGAGTGGTAATGCTGTTGGCAATGATCATGCAATGTTTATCTGCTTCATTCCGATCAGAGAGCTCAGAAACTTTCCCCCTACAACTGGATGCTGCCCAATCGTCTTTCGTCTTCACACCTCTCGCTTGTAGTTAAAGCCATCCACGCACCTCTCCACTCCACTGCAGTATCACCAAGATGCAAAGATTCCTGGTCAGGTGAGGTGGAGTCTGAAATTGCATCTGCAATGAAAACATCGGCGCTCTTCCCTGTATTAGCGGTTTAAAAACATTTTAAATGAAACAAAATGTGTAAATATAAACAGGAAGTGTAGGAAAGTATTTTGACATGATGTCTGATGTCAGGATATTTCAACTAGTCCTTTTGATGTAATGTTATGTTTTCTTTCTTATTTTTATTTGTTGAGAGGGTGTCATACAAGAGTTCTTCAATGCCAGCCGCCACTGAATGCAATCAAACCAATATTGATGAAAAAATGCTATACATTATCTATTAATTAATACTTTCTAAAATAAAGCATGTCCTTTGAATCTTATAGTTAAAAATACGAAATGAAGAACAGTTGAAGCAGAGGAGTCTCTTTTGAGTAAAAGGGCTTTGGATAGTTAAAAGCTATGTATTTGAATATTATTAAACATTCTAAGAAAGTAAGAGTATGAAAATAACAGTTTTGTTATGCATGTATAGGAATTGAATGTTAAAAAAAGTAATTTTTTCTCCAAATTAGTTTTCTTTCCCAAAGTACAAGTATAGGCACAATTTTCATAAAACCCAATTTTTAATGATATAAGTAAACCTTTTAGATTTTTATCAGGACTCTGTGTTACAATGGGCCATTTGAAAATACAAAGATTAAAATTCTTACATTATTTCCCCTGTTTTAAAAGGAATGCATCTAGTATTGGTCAATTTCTTATATTGTTGTTTGTTTTTATCCAGTTTCACTCAGCTATTTGTTAAATTCTCCAAACTACTGTTAGGCACATAAGCATTTGATTAAATTTAGTTTAATCTTTGTTAATACTTTCGTTAAGTTTTGCTAGTAATGTAGAAAATTTATATAAATAGAAGCCAAAGCATATGTAAATACAAAAATGCAACTTTTTCTTCACTCACTTCTTTAGATTTAGTGATCTTGTTACAGATTAGAATAATATGGACTATGTTTCAAAATTTGTAGTCCATCAAACATAGCCTATGCATTTTAATGTAATAATATCCTAATATTAAAATTTTGCACACACTTCAATTGATACAAACCAGTTTTGTATTCTGTGACCATTCCATTAATATTGCAAGGTTACAGCTGAATAAAGTATTATGAGAACTGTTGATATCTCTTAAATGTAACAGAATGAAATGTTTACAAAGTCATGCAATATTAACAGTTTTGCACCAAACAATGAACACACTCACTTCGGTAATAACCAATCATGTGGTCTTGGTTCAGTTTAATGTATTAACCTCTTAACATAACTATTATTTTACAATGTGATGACTCTTTTGTCACCCACTTTTTTGTTGCCAAAACAAGTATTCCATTAAGTAGAATAATGATAGTAACAATTAAATTAATTTTTATGAGCTTAACAATAGAGATTTTAATCTCTGAATATCTTCTAGATTAAAGTCATGAGTATATTTGTGATATATTTAACTTAGTTATTCTCGAGAGAGCGTAGGCTTTCACGGCCAGAATCAATATAACTAGGAGTTATTTTTGGGCTGTTATGCAGTGGTCTGCTGGGGTTAGTACCCAGACGTTTCGTCCACAGCTGCGACAGACTTCTGAAGTGGCGTGGTCGTAGTCTCCTCAGAGAAGTTAATGTAACGTCTGAGCTGCTGTATTTATCCCTCAAATGGTCTCTGCTGATTGGTCTAGAGGAAGGGGTGGGCTTCACACAAGGCGTTGTTTTCCCCTGATTGGTTCACTCCAGTTTCTCCTGTTTTGTGCCGCTTCTTGCCTTCAATGACAGAATACCAGTTGCTGTTAAGTTTCAAAGCTTCTTCTTCCTTATTTAAATTGTGAGGATATTTATATATTTCAATAGCTTCGCGTTATACCGGGCATGGTAGTATGTTGTGGATGATAGAACGCTTATGTCCTGGAACTTAATTATGTGTTTGCGCTCCACTTCAGTGGCGTGTTGAACAACTGCGGACTTATCCGTTTGGCCCAGGCAGCAGTTTCTTTTGTGTTCGGTGAGTCTGATGTTGATGCTGCACTGTGTAGTTCTGTTGTAAACTGAACCGCAGGAACAGGAAATGCGGTATACACCGGCCGATGACAAGGGCTCCCAAGGATCTTTAGCTGAGTGTAGTAGATTGTTGAATTGTTTTGTGGGCTTGAAGACAGTCTTGACACTGTGTCAAAACATCAGACCAAAGTGAAATCTAGAGGGGAAATCAAGGGACTGCTAAAACACAAGACAGAATGAGCAAATTCAGCCTTTTAAAGTATATGTCAGTCAGAAATGTTAAGCCCGAGTATAACCTGCACTTCATTATTGCATCAAAATTAAAAACATGAATATATACGCTTTTATGTTAAGGGGTTAATATGACTTCACAATCATAGAAAAACAAAAAATCAAAAACAGAAGAAAGAGGCAAGGGAAGAAACAGTGTAAAGAAGACTAAAGTCTCACAATTTACAATCCTTTGTTAATGTAATTATGAACTGTAAGTGTAATACAGTATATGTATCAAAAAACATGACATTTACAGAAAGCAGTACTTTTTCTGCTATAAAATTTCATTCAAGGTATCACTACTGTCATTTCTTTAGCTCAAGAAAAAGGAATCAAGGTTGGTTCACAACCACTGGTAAGAATAATGATAACCAGAAAGAGAAAATTGAAATGCATGAATTCAAATGGAAGTGTACAAAACAAATGGAAAGCTTTCTCAGGCCCCAGGAAATGGAAACAATATTTGACCAAATTTTAACTGTAGAGATTATTCAACGCAGCCATGCCATGAAATAGCTGCCACAAGTCACTATAATTGCAAGCTAAAAAAAATTTCATGGATCAGTTACAAACAAATGAATTCCCAAAGTGCAAATTTGAGCTATTTTGCTATTGTTATGAAGAGCAAAAATACGCATTCATTTCCGTTACCAGGCAGTTGTAGCTGTCATTTGGATAGCCACTTTTGTATTAGATTATCCTGTAAGGTGATCTATACAAAACAGCTGTTACTCACTGTGGCACGTAATACAATGAAATAGTCATGCTTTTCAGAGTCAAATTTATTCCTCTAGCTACAGTGAACAACTTTAATAGACTTTGTAAGCATTTTTTATTCTTATCCAAGTAAACTATAATGCATAATTTAATAAATCTGGATATTTACAATATTTAAGCAGTTTTAATTTTCATTAAAGACCAAGCCACTGATCACAATTTGAATAATGTAAAATAAAAATATGAAAGGACTTTTCAGATAATGCTGCCCGAATACCTATAACAGTTATACAGGCTGTCCCAAAATTAGACTGACAAACTTTGGGAGCTAATAGATAACATTATTTTAAACACTTTGTGTTAAGGAAAGTTTTTGCTGTGGTGCTTCATTTAAGTGCTAGACGAGTTAATGTCATAGGTTACTGCCTCCCACCCAGTTTAAGTATTTATAGCAAAATCAACAATGCAAAGTAGTATTGCATTTATCTTAGTAAGGCACACAATCTTCATCCAAGAAACAAACACAGAACACATAAACAAAACACAAACATCTTATTGTATACAGTTAATCATAGCTTTACTATTCAAAGTAAAGGTTGCAAAGCACGCCCATTGCAATTAACATGGAGTGCATCGATGTGTCCTATTCTGCCGTACTCTAGCAAAGACACTAGCTATTTCTCTGGTTTAAAAGTTTATCTGTCTAATTTTTAATAGTAAAGCTGTGATTAACTATAAACAATGAGATGTTTGTGTTTTATTTATGTGTTCTGTGTTTGTTTCTTGGATTAAGATTGTGTGCCTTACTATAAGTGCAATACTAATTTGCATTGTTGATTTTTCCATAAATATTTAAACTGGGTGTGAAGTAGTAATGATATTAACCCGTCTAGCACTTAAATGAAGCACAACAGCAAAAACCCTTCCTTAATAAAAAGTGTTTAATGTTATCAGTTCCCAGAGTTTGTCGGTCTAATTTTGGGACATCCTATATTTTGAATTTGGTAGTTACCTTACAGACTACAGTTATCATAATACTCCTATAAGAAATTAATGTTAAAAAGAAATGAAAAAGCAGAGAAAAATAAAAAGTAAACTTAATGCCATTATGAATAAATGAACATCAATTAAAACATAAGTGTGTTGGGTATGATGCTTGTTATTTTCATAAAGAATAAGACATTAATACTGTTGGGAAATGTCATGTGTCAGTTTTGACAACCTCTCTAGAAGACTGATTGTATACTTTATACTAATTTATACCAAAAATATGAAATTAATGCTATGATTAAAATAGCTCATTTTCACCTAACACTTTCTTTGTTTCTGGTTTTGATGTTTAAAGACTTGCAAATATTATCTGAAATGTTTTATTTACAAACTAGATAATTTTGGTGGTGTTTGTACTGTACAAGTGCTAGCAGTATTTAAGGTGTTATATTTAATTGTTAATTTTGAAAATGTTGATAGCCAGTGAGTCATATATATGTAACAATATGTAAATGTATCTACTCCTTGAGCTGCCAGATAAGCATATGTGTAAGAACCTCACAACACATCAAATTTTTAAATAAATGAATGAACATCTTTTCATTGTGTGTTCTGAATTGTATATATTCATTCTAAACAGAATATATCAACTGTAGAACAATTATTTTAAGTTCAGACATAAAGTAATTTGAGATATTATTAATATATATGTATATGCATATTTGGAGTGCCAAAGAATAAACAGTTTTCTACATTATCCTTTTAGTTATGGTTATACGGACCAATCTATTTTAATCACATCATTCTTATTAGTCAATCAACTAATTATTAGGTACATAACATGAAATTATTTTTACATATTACTTAAGTGGATTGCGTTCAGGCATTCCTGTTTAATGTTAATGAAAATCTAAGAGACCTATCTTTGTATACATATAGCTGATAGAATCATTATTAGTTATTTCTTAGGTATACGGCCAGCGGTGGTTTTAGATAACCTAAAACTGGGGAGTCAAGTTTGAAACAAAAGTCTGGATAACATAATTATAAAGAGAATAGATTGAGGTTATGAAAATAGAAGGGGCAATATTAACATAACTTTAAATGTAACTGTATCTGATTTAATCCATATCATTATGATACAGATTTCAAACAACATTTAACGCATTCAGAACTAAAAACTGGGAAATGAAAGTTAGTGCAGACAACAACAGTGATAATACTTACCTGTATAGTGCAACTATGGTATATTTTCTTTATGAGATAACATGAGTAATATTGTTTAAACTGTAACATCGCTGATCAATGGATTTTAAGCAAGTCTGTCCGTTGTCATGAAATTAATCCACTGTTTTTAACAGAGCACAGTCTGAGTTATACATTTTCATATGAAGATTGTTAATATAACATGTCAATGCGAAAAAGTAAAAGTGAATTTTTCCAGAGAACTAAAACTGTTTTACTATATTAATTTTCAAATGAATTATGTATGATTTAATATAAAGAAGCCATAACTGAAACAAATATATAAATAATATACATAATATTCTATTTGGACTGCTTATACAGGGTGCTGGGGGTATAGATACAGATAAATTGATAAATGGTACCTTAATTTGTATCCACTTTAGTGTGTTAGTTGCTTTTTCTCTTCATCTAACAGCTTTCTCACAAACCAATCACATAGTTAAGTATGATCTGAAGCTTTCCTGGCGACAAACATATTCAAGATGTTCTTGGGCTTCGAGCCAGGTGTAGTGATGAAGAGCCATTGACGTTTTGGGAGTGTGCATCTCTCATTCATCATCCTGATGATAATGATGGGAGAGGTGCATGCTCCCGAAACATTGATGGCTCTTTATAGATGCAAACTATCATATATCACATAAATTCAATGATATTTGAAAATGAAATTGAGTTATACACAAATAAATTACATGATAAGAAATATGAGCAGCTTCCAAACATTTTTCTTTACTTCTCAGCACAAGAGATTTATAAAATTATCTTACATAGTACATATATACCTAATATTATGTTACCATTTTTCATCAGTTTTGTTATATTTTTTTTTTAAATGTCTTTAAATGCATTATTTAATGTGTTGTATATTTTAATGTTTTCTCCCTAGTCCACTTTGAATTCCAAAATTCCAGAAATTCTAAATATGAATACTAGTTCAACCTTTTTGTTTATTTCTTCATCTGTTACTCTCAACCAATTACTCTTTTCCTTTCATAGCTACATTTTTTATGAACATTATCTAGAAAAGAAAGATCAATAACAATACAAATAATAGAAGGGAATACAACAAAAGAAATGGAGTAGTCCTAGTCCAAAGTCATAAATGACAATTTTTTTATAAATAGTGTGAATTTATGGAAAGGTAGAATCAGACTGAAAAATTCAGTGGCATAAGCACGATTTGAATCATTAATCTTCTGCTTTATGTGCAGAATTCTAATTCACTGATCTACCATGGCAACATGCCAGTACATCATTAAATTCCACAACTGACTTGCATATCATATATGATTTACTGTTCTACTGGCATTTTGCCATGGTGGCTCATTTGGTCAGAGCAACTGCACAGAAAGCAAAGATCCTGGTTAAAATTCCAGCTATCAAATGAGTTTTTGAGTCTGATTGATTCCTTTCCAAACTTCACCTACACAAAGCATGTGTGAATGAACAATTACTGATCAAGATAAATGTATTTTTGAAAAATGAAATACTCTACCTTATATATTAAACGAGTGCTGTCAAATGGTATGCTTGAGCTGCAAGCGCACACTTTGGAACTTAGCAGGTCCATGTTGCACTTAACAGCAGCATCTGCTTGCTCTGTTTGGGACAGTGCTAAACCGGGTTGTACAATGTGCACACCATGGAAAAGGTGAAGTCACTTCCACATTTGCAATCACTTAACATAGGCACAGAAATTAATAAGTATTGTGACATATTGGATGTACCCTTGGAGGAGTTCGTCGGAAGATTTTCAGAATTGGAAGCTCTCAGATCTAAACTGAATCTCTTTTCCTTGCCCTATTCTATTCATCCCTAGAATGTTCCAGTTTGTCAACTAGAACTTGCTGATTTATGCTGTGATTCAGATGTAAAAAAGACATCAGAGTACAAATGCTCCTATGTAACAACAAAGCATCAGAAATAGTCCTAGCAACAGTAACCAAAAAGAGAGAAGAAATACATCTAGAATTCTATGCTACAGGGGCCATGATTGATCGATCTTGGGTAGCAGCGAACTTTGAGATGAGATACATATGTACAAGAATGGCGATCCACGGGTTTTGCCATATCATCTGCAAGAATTTAGCCTACCACATGTGAGTGCAAATTGTGCAGTCAAAAATGTGGTCGATATCTTCTGGAACTGTGTACAAAAGAAAACAATGTCAATAACTGAGTACACAAATGTATAACTTTGATCTGTATAACCAGCCCTATAGTTTGATGGTTAGCATGTCTGCCTCACATTTAAGAGGTTACGAGTTTGAATCTCGCTTAGAGTAAGTTATCTGGATAAGATTTTTTCCGAGGTTTTCCCTTATCCTGAGAAGATGAATATCAGTTAACTTAAAGCTCTATAAACCTCCAGCTTATTTGAGCTTCATTTCACCCATTTCAGTCATTCACCATCCGATATGACATTACATTGGAGGACATTAACAAAAATAAAATTGATCTGTATATGGCCAATTGACTGCAGTACTTGTATTATTAAATAGTCATTCATTACCATCCATAACCAAGTTAAGTATAAATATTTGACAGTTTTCTCAACATTGCCCTTTACATTGTATATTTATTTGTAACCCTTTTGTAATCATCTTTTTGTCATGGTTAATGAAAACACTCCCTCACCTTGTACTCATAAACCACAAGAGCAGTAAGGTTTACAAATGCATGCCTAATCTGCGGAAATACATGTGTAGCTTTTGATGATTTCCCAAAGATTTGAACTACTGGAATAGCATATTAACCCTTTCAGTCCTGAATTATTTTGCTACTTATGCCGTTCTTCCTCTAATTTGAAACCGGTTTAGATTAGGCAGTCTGGGACACCTTCAGCCTGCTGGCTTGAATAGTCATGATCGTTAAGGCAACACGTAGTGCACTGGCCATGCACTCAAAACCTGAGGTTGTGAGTTCGAGTCTCGGCAACCGCAGTCAAATGTGCCTGTGGTAAAGGATGGGGAGGGCCCACGTAAAATAATCGGTGTGATGGCACGCGTGGATGATGACAGGGTATCATTTGACTGCGGTTGCATGGATTTTGCTTCTTTTCTTATAAAAAAAACAACTGTAATGAAAATTGTAAAAAAAATAATTTTCTACAATTCAGAATATCTCAAATACATATGTTTAATTGGTGACAAACAATATAACAAGAATATAGCAGAAAAAAACGTTAAAAGTATTACAAATAGGCAAAAAAGCCTATGTATCTTATAATACACACCAGGACTTAAAGGGTTAATGATGTCAGAAAAGGAACACTCAGCAGAGATATGCATTTTAATTCAAATCATTACATTTTATGAAACAGGGGTATCAGACATAACCTTAAATGAAACTTAAAGTAAAAGGTAACTGTGTTTTGTGTATACCAAAGGCATTTCTATCTTTGTTTTATTACACTTCACATTAAACTCCTTCAGTTTAATGAATTTGAATATCATTGGTTCAACAAGAAGCAGTACTTAAGTACTTAGGATGTTCAAATACAAGATTCCTTGTGATCTACCAGGAAAATTCAAATTGGTTGAAGAATTTAAGCCTATGCCAGCACATTACCATGGTAGCTCAGTGGTTAAGAGCAGCAACATGTAGAGTAGAAGGTCCATAATTCAAATCCTGAGTGTGGCATTGAATTTTTCACTACTGATTCTACCTTTGACCCTTCTTATCTCATTGTAATGAGTACTTCCATCTCCTACACTCCTACAGTAAGTTATTATGCAGAGCATTCAGGACAAATACCTAATGGAGAAGAATCAAAACAATGTAAAACTAAATTTTAAGAGCCTTTTTAATTTATTTTTATTCAGTTGTTTTGTTGAACATTATTTTTTCTAAAAATAACTACATAGTTAATTTTACCTGCTTGTGTATTTACAATTTATTTAAAATGTGCTATTTAACTGTTCATAATCATCAGTTCATTATTTCAAGGAAGCATTAAAGAAATTTAAACACATTAATTCCTCTTAGTTATCATCATGTTAATATGCATAAGATATGAAGTTTTAAATAATTTCATTCTTAGTCATGGATTAATCAAACTTTCAAATAAAACAGTCAATAAACAAAGTAAAAATATTGCTTTTAATTGGATTCAGCTGAAAAATTCAACTTCATTGGCAGAATTTGAATGCAGATATCCCACTTTTCATGCAGTTGCTCTTAACCATTGAGCTACTATAACAATATGTGAGGAATGTGCCCAGGAATTAAAGTACTTAGTAATTGTAACTATGAGGGGGGGATTGAAAGGCAAAGTACAATTTTTTTTTTACAAAATAAGTTTAACAATTAAAATAAAAAGAAGATCATAAATGAACTTATACCTTTCACCTACTTTTGGACATAGTCACCAATTTTCTCGACACATTTCTCCCGTCGTGGCACCTTGTTTGTAGAAGTCCATTTGTTTGGAGTATAGATATCTGCAGACTGCTAATTTCACTTCTGCATCTGTCACAAAACATTGGCTGGACAGGAAGTTTTTCATGGGACCATACAGATGAAAGTCCAGTTGTGCCTGATCTGGACTGTATGGTGGATATTAGAGCTCCTCCCAATCGAATTTTGTGATTTTCTGACAAACAACAGCAGCAGTCCAGAGCATGATGAACCATTAAGGTTCACACGGCCATTTTGGAAGAATGTGCATCCTCTGGGGACATTGCTATGGTCCATACAATCATCCCCATACACGCCATGCATGTCCCTGTGAATTTTACTCAGTTTAAGCCCTTTGATCCATAAAAATCTAAGTACACCTCACTGCTCTTCCCACATGGATGACATGCACATCATCTTTGTTGCATCATTCACACTTCTCTCGCTAATGCTGCATATGAAAGAAAAATACCCTTAATAGTAAAAACTTCAAACTATGTCTGCATGAAATGTTAACATTCCAGCTGTAATAGCAAGGCAGAAAACAATTATTGTATGTTAGTTTTTGATCTGCACTCATAGTTGCCATTTGAGATTATCTCCAAAATGAAATGCTTGGTAATCTATCTGGGGCAAAAACTACTCAGTTGGAGAATATAATGTCCTACCAGCACATTGTCATGGTACCTGAATGGCAAGAGTAACTGCATGGTTGGAAAACAGGAGATCCTTGTTCAAATTCAGGTTATGTCATTGAATTTTAGCTGACTCCAGTTAAAATGATAAAAATATTAAAAGGAATAATCATCATCATCATCATCAACTCTTCATGGTTTAGGAAAGTTCTCCTGTTCTGAGGCTGTTGAGTAAGTAAAACTTTCACTCTGGCCGTAGTACGAATGCTGTGCAGAGCTAGTTCAGTGGTGGGGCTGCCACCTTGCTGCTCCTGAACTCACAGATGCTTTTTTGATATTTACCCTGGATGAATTGTCTTCACCAAAACTTTTTTGATATTTACCCTGGACGAATTGTTTTCACCAAAACTTTCGAGTCACATCTACCCATTATGTCAGTTTTGGTCCACCCTGAGTATTTCATTTCCTCGGCCCCACCTATGTCTAGGAGGCATTCTCCTATCCAGCACCTAGGGAGCTGCCCAATGGGGGACTGGCATGGAACCCCTCACGGGTAAAAGGAATAATTAATACATATATAAAAATATTAACTGCCCTCATAGCACAGTGGTAGCTTACCTGCCTCTGGTACAAGTGACACAGGTTTGATCCCTGGTACCTCATCATGTCAACTAAGTAAATAAGCCCCGGCACTACAGCCCATGAACAGCCAAGCCTTACCACCCAGACGCTGCATTCTCCACCTTGGCCCACTACAGGCATCATTGATGGGGTGCAGTACTGAAGAGTGGTACGTGGTCAGCGTCCCAATCCCTCTCGGCCAGTTATGCAGTCTCATCAAGTAGCTCCTCAATTGGTCCCCCAGGACTAACAAGGCTGAGTGCACCCTGTGCCAGACCTCCCAGAGGGGATAAAATCCCCATGCTGGTACCAGGGATCGAACCCAGGTCTTCCGTGCCAGAGGCAAGTGCCATGCCAACTGAGTAGCTATCCTAATGGAAACGTGGTGTCCATAAAACCTCAAGCAGTCTCCTTATGGTTAGGGGAGTTGGCACACTGACCCCATCCCCCATGGCCTTCGCTTTGGGTGGAGGAGGATGCAGCAGCTGGACAATAAGAGTATCCTCTATAAAGGGCAGTTCCCTGAAGGAATCATGATCATTTTAGAAATGTTGCATTTATCTGTTTTGGATATAGTCATAGTGTACTATTGATAAAGAATTGTAATGTTTGATTTTGGAGCAAGTGCATATTAATAATCCCAACAGGAAAGCAGACTGAGTATTTAATGAGCTATTGCTGGCAGCTACACAGTAACTAAAAATGTTAGGTTAAAGCTGACGTTGAAGATATGAGCCTCTTTATGTAATAATTAGAATAATATTGTAATAAGACATGCTTTATTTAAACTTAATATTGAGGAAAGTTTTAAGTTTAATGGCTGTTGAAGCTGCCTTTATTTAATAAGAACACCATTCACCATTTTTGTGAAGAAATCTCAAGACATAAGCCGTAAATGTGTTTGACAATATATCTATTTATCAACTGTAGCAGTGGTTTGCTGCTCTTGAACAACACATTCACAATAAACTGTATCGTACAGAACTAATTTTCATGTGCTCATAATTTTTCTACAAAGAACCAGCACTGCTTTATGCCAGCAAATGCAAGTAACAAGCCTGTTTTTAATCTACTCAGTGATGCGTGCAGTGTGTTCTGACTTTTCACAGATTAATTGAAATAAAGATCTATATAACCCTGCATAATATATGAGAATCTCTAAAGGTACATAACCAAACATTTTACCAGTCTTTCCCATTACTGAATGTATGGTACATCAGGGTTATAGAACAGAAAGGTGAGAAAGGATGTATAGGTATAGCACCAAAGAAGTATGCTAGAAATATTAATGATTCGAGCATAAATGCTTTAAAATGGATGCATGCACTCTCAACATAATACTGTCATTCACAGAAATAGCACATAGAATATATAGGGAATGGCAATTTATACAATTGACTTAAGCTAAAAATCTGTCATACTGAGAGGATATACAATTAATAAATGTAAATTATTAAAGTAATTACTGATTTTAAAAAAAATAGCTTATGTTATAACACCTCAAGCAGGGTAGCTATAACAATATGTTTCGTAGATGAAACTGTTTTATTCATATTAATATTTTTTTTATTTTTCATTGTATTACTATTGCTCAGTTTTGTTAAACTGGTTTTATAATGAATAAAAAATTTTCTGGCACCCAAATTCACAGCCTTTAACAAATTTAATTTAACACATTCTTTCATTCCTGTCTCTTCGTCCATATTTCTTCTTCTATTTTCCACTCCCTCTTGACTTTGTTGATTCCTTGGATCCACATAATAGGTGACCTTCCTCCTTCCCTGCAGTCCCCAATCCATGATTGGGCTTATAAATGGAAACAGCAATCACTTTTTATTTAAATACATTATATTTTTGGGATAATGTATAGTATTGACCAAAAAATTTCAAATACATTTTGCCACACTTTTAACACTATATTGCACTGTTTTACTGCACAAGTATTAAAAATACCCTTTGAAGAATAATAATTGACACACATAATGCCATTTATTTATGCAAATGTGTATCAACTGCACTTTGAGGCAAGATGCAGAAAGTGACAAAATTATCTGCATGAGCTTCACCCAAGGCATCATAGGAGCTTTCCCCTCCACTGCATCCCATTCCTTCTCCTGTCCAGATGTTGCCAACATTAGCACTCAACACAGAAGCATGTGTGCCATTTCCTGTATGTGTTGGGGACATAGAGCCTGCATTTTATATGTTGGCAATACCACTTTCCCTGCCTTCCCCTACCTCACTTACGTCCCTTCTACGTGTCATTGCTATAGGTCATCTGCTTTCTAACAAGGTTTGAAAAAAAGTTATTTGCCTGTAGGGTTTCAAGAGCTAATATAATGATCTTAAAATAATAATGATGTACTGATGTTATTTGTCAAGGCATCTAGCATTCCCTAACATAAGTATTTGTGATGAAAATTGGGTTTTGCTCAATGCTATACATTAACCTACTTCTCTGAATAAATGATGGATATGCGCACTGGGTGGAAGGGAATTCATTACATTAATTTAAACCAGTGATAGATCTCGATATTTGAAACATATTTTGTATCTTACGTTTTTGTCTCTGACCATTTCCTACGGAGATATTTTAGTTTTCTTGAAAACAAGCTGGCAACACTGCAGACTGTGTGGGTGTCACTTTCCCTAGCTCAGTACATAAACAAACACAGTAGTGGTGCTTCTTGAGAACACAAGTAAATATTCTGCCTTGTCCTTCTGTGTTTACTGTGCGAGTGTAGGCCAATCACAAGCGTTAGCTTCTAAAACATTAAAGCGAAAGCGAAAGTGCCAGACCTGCTTATATCCACAAACCAGCTCAGTTCCCTGACCAACCTCAATGCAACGTTGTTGACTTACTACATGTGTGAAAAAGCTGCTTGGAGTATTCCTTCACATCTTTTAAGTGATTGTTTATTTTGAAACCCTGTGTGATGTTCCATAATTACTACTGAAGCTATGTCAAAAATAAGTTACTCTATGCATCTTACAAGTAACAAGCTGTTATCTTCATACATTCCTGTGGAATTACGCATCCAAGTTGGATCAAAAGCCATTTATTTTTTCAAAATCAGCTGATCAAAGAACAAAATGCCATTAGACATTTTTATTTGTAATGCTTCTATGAAGCACATACTAGAAGGAATGTAATAACTTCCCTTCCACCTAATATATTTGTCCACACTGTCACTTCGCGAAGAGCTGCAGAAGAAAGCATGTAACAGTATTTCTTCAGCATATAGTGCTCTTTATGATCTGCTTAGGATTTTCCTGACTAGATAGGTTTCATGAAAAGCACGCAATTGAAACAAAAGTGAGCACTCTATATAAACTTATCTGCATGCATGCTGTGTAGTTGTACATTACAGGCATGTGCCTAGTGCCCCTTACTCACATGTAGGTTTACCATTATTCTCCCTCATTGCCTTTAAATATCCTTGGAAACAATTCCTGGTTGTTTTCCTTTGTTTATTAATGCAATAGTTGAATTCAACATTTAAATATCATTAGACTAAAAGTGAAGAAAGAGTAATATGCTATTTAAGCTGACTCTGCCAGGTGTTTAATAAAAGGAAACTGACTGCTGCAGTATCAGCTGAACTTAGAAGCATTAAATTAAATTTAGGCACTTGCAAAATCATATGCATGTATATGCACGTATACTTTGCACACCACTTTCTTACTGTAAATGGTCACATTTATTCCCTCATGATGTGTTATGAGGTTTGACAACCGTCATTTTTACTTTGCCCTTCAGGGCCACCGTTAATTCAAGCCAAAATATGGGTGTTGTAATAGTATTGGAGTAATAACATTGGCTGGAATATATGTTGGATTGCTAGAGCTAAACAAAGAAAATAAGCTGATATAAAAATATGACAATGAGTGGTAAAATATGGTAACAATGAATTACTTGAAAAATATGAATGTAGATTTTTTCTAATCATTTTTGTATATACTGCTTTCAATAAAGACTATTGTAACCAAACTTGGTAATTAAGTGTTATTTGTATTGCCTTCAAAGTACCCTGCAGAAAGTGCAATACATCAAGTAAATAAATAAATCTTAACAATTATGGACTATATATAATGGATAGTAGTTTTCGGGTTTGTAGGCCGTGGTCCAGTCGATAAATTGTCTGATATTTTGCCCAAGACTGCATTGGGCATCTTCAGAGTGTCTCCTGGCTGGTTAACAACTAGAGTTGTTAGTTGTTACTAGTTATTAACCAGCTAGAAGACACTCTGAAGATGCCTAACGCGGTCTTGAGCAAAACATCAATCAATTTATCGACTGGACCATGGCCTACAAACCCGAAAACTACTACTCATTGGATTAACGCTGGCTGTGAAAGCCTTAGCATGTGTATATGGACTATATGACAGTCAGAAGCAAGTCCAACAAAGCTAGATATTTGCATGCCTAAATATCTCTAGATGAAACAAAAGTTTAAAACATATTATAAATGAAATATCATTGAATCAACTTGTAAAATTATTATGCATTCAGATCAAAATTATTATTTCAGCATCAACATGCTGACTAACTAGGGTGTCTAAAATGCTTTAGCCTCTCTGTTATTCCTGAAGACATTTTAGCAAAGGCTTGGTTAATTGAGATGCAGTTTTACCAACAAATTTTCAGCGCTAGGGATAAAGGACATGTTAATTAATAAAGCATATAATACTCATACCTTTGGGTGTTACTAAAAGTATGTCAGGTTGAAAATTCAAGTCCTTCCTGCAAGGGAATTGTTTAGATTGGGTTGGGCTCAGCTGGGCAGTGGTTACCGATACTCATAGGAGATTGGGTACATCTAGCAATGCTCAGGTAGGACAGTGAGATACCTCAGTGTCCTCTGGCCCTACTCTGGAGAGCTAGTAGATAGTTGCTAGGTACTGTCAACTCCATCAAGTTCTTGGTAGTCTTCCCTACTGGGTGTATCCACTTCTGTTCTGGCATAATCTTGGGGGGAGTATATAAAATAGGTAGGTACCATCCCTAACAGAAAAACCTCACAAATTTTGGCTCCCTGGCTACATAGGTAGACAAAGCAGGTTGCCATCTCTTGCATCCATATTTATGGCACTCTTACATCATACAACTAGTTACAAATTGGTGAATGAGCACACAACCCATAATTTCAAAATGAAGTGAGATATGTACATTATGACTTGTAGAAAAAACCTTACACATGATATAACTCACTTTGTCTAGTTGCCTTCTTTACAAATGAGAAATATAAATTCACATTTTAAAACATCTAAACATACACACTTTCTCTTAGGGAGTTATCACTATTGCAAGTTATTCATAACACACCATAGGCTACTGGTAACTTTCTGAGGGAGAACAACAACTGAGCTATACATGTATACCATGCACTGCAAAAACACAATTTCAAACTGGAACCAGAGAACTTTTAAATTACTGTTACCTAAGTTATAATGCTCATGGCCATGAAATAACATCTTCAGACAGCATCAATGGGAGAAAGATGACTTCAGGTTAATTGTGCTCTAGAGAATGCTCAATGGCCCTCATACCTAATGATCTTTTGAGCCAGCCCTATTTTCCACGAGGAGCCCAGTGAATTGAACATGGAAGAACACCTAGACTTAAAAGCCCCATACCTATGGGTGGGATTAAATCCGGGTATATTCCACAGCTGTGAACCAGAGTTACCACACTTCAGGTTACTGAACCACAGCAAAGGTTTAGAGTACCATACTGTTATTTACAACACAGGGTGAGTTCTGCCCCATTCAGTGGCAGCTTATAACTCGTAAATTTGGGAGGGTGGCACAATATAACATTTTCAAAATCAGTATGCTTTAAATGACAGTTAATTCTGAATTTCACCAGAAAATATGTGAAAAAAAAAATGAACCATATAAAGCAAAAGATAGTTATACATGACCTTCCATCTGTTCATTAAATGCACCCTATCTTAATTCCTAAACATTATATGTAGCATTCATGCAAAAGAAGCTTAACATATCGGAAGTCATTTATATATCTGCTATTAGATTACTTGAATTCCACTGAGTATACTAGTTACACTGCTCATGGTTCCCTAATTTTTTTCACAGTCCCGTGAAGATTCACACCATGACACTACTCAAAAGCACTCCTAAAACTGTGTTTGTTCAACCGTTAAAACTACTTCCAAAACAGCAAATTACATTATTCCGTGTGACATACTAGCAAAATTACCAACATGAATGTACTCTTAGTGTACTTTTTTTGTATTGCTTTATCGGGAGTATGCAACACTATACCAGCTAATTTAATTTGAACTAAATTTCATTTACAATCAATTTAAATTACGAAATTCAATTTAAGAGGAAGGAGTATGTACAATATGCAAGTGGCAGCACTGTTAGCAGTGGTGACAGATGTTAATTTATTTTATTCCAATCGGACAGCACAGAGAAAAATTATTGCAGGTACTTTGCCCCTCCCTCCGGGTGCCGCCTAGATTATCTTTTGTCTCCACACCCCTCATCTATTGTTGAAGCCGTCCCTGCACCTCTTCGCACAGCTTGCTGTATCCACAAGTAGTAAAGATTTCTAGATGGATAAGGTGCAGTCTGAAATTGCATCCATAATGAAAACATTGGTGCTCTTCATGTATTAGCAGTGTAAAAACAAAAACAAAATTAGTAAATAGAAACAGGAAGTGTAGGAATGTGTTTTGGCAAGACATCTGATGCCAAGAATATTTTAATTAGTCCTTTTGATATAATGTTATCTTTTTCTTATTTTTATTTATTGGGAGGGTGTCATTCTAGAGTCCTTCATTGCCAACTGCCACTGGCCCTTTTACAGTTCTGCATAAAAATATGCTTTCCCAATATCACATCATGTGACCTAAAGCACATCTTCTTGCAATAGGACATTTTTAAGTGAAAACTACAGGATATTTACTTTTGAGACTTTTAGAAAATATATTGTAGCACACTGTGCTGCTGATCCTGCAACCATAAAAGCATATGATGAAGAAGTGCACCAATAAAAGGCTAAGGTTAATGAAGACTGAAATTTCACAATGAATATGTGGTATTTATGTTATAAATACTATAGATATACATGTGTTGTAAACCTGTAATATAAAATGGAAGTATTTTGATTTGAAAATATACATACATACTTTTAAGCATAAAAAGTGTGTGTTCATTATTCATCAATTAATTATGCACATAAATAATTATAGTTACACCTAACCTGTTTCATTGGTGTCCAAGTTTCAATCTGAACATTATATACAGAATGAGTCAGAATAATACTGAATAATTTTAAGGCATCATTCAGAGGTTATAATTGAGTATTTTCTTATTGGGAATGTATACCCTAAATGTCTTGTTATCAAGCTGGAGGGCTTTAAAGTTTCCGAAACATCACATTGGATTAGATGAAATTCTGCTTAATTAGTCGCTATGCATTTTTACTACAAGGCCTTAGGAGAGTTTTGAAATAAGAGTAGCCACAAGTATATCTTTAATTTTAAACAGTCCAAAACTCTCTTGTAAATCTTAATTTAATTATATGGCACTAAATTCATGTGTGCTGAGGTGACTTTTCTTCTTCCACAAATATTCTTTCCTTTATTTCCTATCATTTTGCTTCCCCTTTCATTTTCCAGATAGGCTTAGGGGCTGTACACTGTGAGTTGGACAGATGTTGCAAATGCCTGATCATTGGCAAGTTCTTCTTGGCCCTATAAGCTGTTTCTGATGGGTCGAGTTCTCCTCAGTTCCGTCAGAGGGAAGCCTCTTTGAGCAACCCACCAGTGTGACTGTCTTATCATTGTTAGGAATCTCTGTGCATCTCTGTCAGCCGATCTGCCTGTGTCCTATAACCCCCTTCACCTCCTCCATTCCTCCTAGGGCCTGCTCAGTCAAGGTGTGAGGTCTCTCCGTTCCCTGGTCATAGCTTATAGGTAGGGACCTATAAAATTCTTGAGTGGACATCCTTAAAGTTCTTGCTCAATAAAGGTAAAAGTTCTTGAATAAATAAGCGAAAATTCTTAAGTTAACAAGAGGGGGAAAAAATGAGCTTCTATATGAATTATTAGAGTAATTATTTATGATAGCTGTATGTTTATCATATTAATTGTAAGATGAACATTTATATTCTGGTTTATTTATTAAATATGTTTATTTTCCTAATGGGTTTTTCAAACAAAGAACTAATTATTATTTATCTATGCCAACAAACTTACTGCTGGTGTTTTTGAAGACCTAAGCCTGTGTAGGCAATGTTTGAGAGGTAGAATTGGAACTGAAAAATTCAATGAGACAGCCAGGATTTGAACCACAGACCTTCTGGTTGCCATGCAGTCACTCTAACCATTAAGCTACTGTGACAACCTACCTGAAGACGTCTTCAGGTAGGTTGTCACAGTAGCTTAATGGTTAGAGACGTCTTCAGGTAGGTTGTCACAGTAGCTTAATGGTTAGAGAGACTGTATGGCAAGCAGAAGGTCTGTGGTTCAAATCCCTGCTGTGGTATTGAATTTTTTCAGTTCCAATTCTACCTCTCAAGGATCTAATTACTTTTTTCTCCACATATGAAATAATGCTAGTTATGTATTTTCAAGTTTGTGACTGGAGTGTGGACTTTTTCCTATTCTGAAATCAACTGTGCCTAGGCCAATGGCTGGAATTATTCGTAATCTGCGTTCTAGCTGTCCCACATCTTCAAACAGCCAACTGCTCAGTTTATCGCAATTTCCTGCCTAGCTCTACAAGTGTTATTGAAAAAAATATTTACCCAATGAGATTTAGGCAATTATCTTATTTATCTTTAACCCTCAAATGTGCCGTATTTATGCCTGCATTGTTGAAAGAACAATGCATCTAAATTTTGTTAATTTTCGTGAGTGAACGTGAAAATTTGCATGTAGTTGAATACCTTAAGAAATTTGTGAGTAGTTCATGGATTGGAAAACCTGAAAACCAACTTTAACATTAATAACAGTATATTTTATATATAAACTCATGTGTATTTAGTTTTTTGATAATTTTGCAAATTGCAAAATTTATGGGTCTTTAGTCATAGATCATATGACTTTATTTCTGTATTCAGCCTCCATATCCTTGTCATTTACCACCTGTAGGTCAATGGAATTCCTACTTACTATAACACATCACCTTTCTATAATTACCTACATTGTGAAAAAGCATTCTAATAATGCACTTTGAGAAGCACACTTAGTAGCTGCATATAAGGACTTAACCTTCCTTAACTCATCTGAGCTTTAATAGTCTTCAATAATTCCTCCTTTTATTAGTATATAAAGTATAATGATACATTATCATAATAAATTCCATGTATTGGCTAGTTGTAGCTTTGTCTGGGATTCAGAAAAGTTTTTACTTTGCTATTAAGCTTAGATTGCAGTTCGTAAACAAAATTCCTTAGAGGTTTGTAGTAAATTTATAGTAAAATGATTAAGATATACTATATTTGAGATATGAGTCAAAATTCTCTTATAATTCTCTTTATAATTATGCTCTATGTTAAGCAAACTCCATCAAGCACTCAAACATCTATAAAAAATTTCAAATATCTTGTATACACTGATTCCATTGTAGTTTCATTCTTCCTTCCTTTTTGTGTTTGTGTTTCACAAAATACTTAACTTACTCTTTACTTCTACTATTACTTATACAAAATTAAAACATGGAAAGAAGGGAAATATCTGAAAATAAGTTTTTCTTTGCCCCATTGTTATTTGTAATTATCACCTTCAGTAAATGTGTTTTAAATAAAATCCGTTCACAATACTTTAAGCCTAGAAAATATTTATGGCATCTCCATGTATCTATGTAGGAAGGAGAACCACAGCCTATGATCAATAGTGAGTCAACATGATGGCAATAATTCCACACGAAGCTGTCCTCAGGTTCTTATGTGCAGAGGATGGCATCTCCATCATGAAAATGGGTAACATGAAAGTATTAAAAGAGCATGGATGAATCTGGATTCGCACGTTAGCAAAAATAACGCAAATAGATGTAGGAATTGGTAGTATTTCAATTGCTCTTGGTTTTTTTGTAGGTTCCTTTGAACAGGTATTTTTCAATGTATTTCATTTGTCATATGTGTGTTTTTTTATCTGAAATCATTAAGAAGATATTTCAAGGACAATATTTCAGTAGTTTCCAAAATGTATTTTATTCCTCTTTTTGAGCATATAATGGTTTATATGTTTTTAATGTGGCATTTTTGTCCTTTCATGCATGGCAAATGTTATTTACTAAAATGTCTTAGGATTTGCAATTACAGATGTATCATTTTGATATGACAATATAAACAAACCTTTTAGCAACAAATGGGGAAAGAAAGGTGTTTCAAAAGATTGATGGAAATAATATGCCTTAACACAATTTTTATTTATCACATTTATATAAAATATAAAAATATTTTTTGCAATGAAAAACTTCAGCAGCCAAGAGAATTAACTAAAAAGGACTAGAACTATGTTTTGTGCTTTAGGTTTCAAGTAATGATTGAAGTTCTTACCACCTAACAGTTAATAAAAATTTACTTAGTCAATGTATGCACTGTGGTGTTGATTTTAGGATTTTATAAGCCCCTCTAAATCTAAATGTCTCTCTCATATGAAACTAAAATACAGCTTATAAATGCGGCATATTAATTCTTATATTTTTATCTAGGCATATTATTAAAATATTGTGCTATTAAAGGAAACTACAGGCTAATACAGGGTTCTTCATTTAAAACCTCACAAACACAGGCATTTCGCCTGTGTGAAATTGGATGTGCCACGGCTGGCTTTGCTACTACATAAACTCTGCATGTAAAGCATATACAACACTCTTACCTAATAGAAGATGCTGGAAATGTTGTCCATACTTGGCTAGATAAACATTATAATGGGAGAACACATTTTGATTCACACGATTAAGTTGGGCCACTGTAATATTTCCGATTTCATTTCTAATATTTTGTTTTAGTTCTTCCAATGTATGAGGATTTGTCTTGTAAACTTTGTCTTTCAGGTTACCCCACAAGTAAAAAGCACACACTGTTAGATCGGGGGAGTGAGAGGGACATACACCAGCACTAATCACTCTATCTTCAAATACTTCCCTAATTTTATTCATGGACTCATCTGCTGTTTGGGCAGTAACAGAATCTTGTTGAAACCACCCATATGATTTCTCTTCTTCTGTCAAAATGGGGTCAAAATGTCATTTTGGTACCTCTCTGCATTTATAGTCTGGTCTTAGAATATTGGACTGATTATGCATCTAGCGCTAACAGCAAACCTAATTCCAACTTTCCAATCATAATGTGGGATTTCTTGAACAAGATGTGGATTTTCAGAGGCCCAATATTGACTGTTATGAAGGTTGGCACAGCCATTTAGGTGGAACCATGCCTCATCAGAAAAGAACAGAAGCTGTGGATCAATTAAACCATCATTCACTGATGAAAGAAGCCATTCACAATAATGCATTCACCCAACTTAAACATGTAACTCAGAATGTGTTCTCCCAGTATAATGCTTGTTTAGCCGAGGGTGGATGACATTTCCAGCATCTTCTATAACAGGGCCTGCAAGATGAGCACTGGAAGGGTGAAATGCTTTACCCCTGCAATCACCTCTCCCTGTTTCCTTCTTTCTTGCAGGTAAACAAATAAGTAACGTGTGCCACAGTAGCAGCCGTTCAGGTTTTGGGTGAAACATCTTTTGCAACGTAATCAAATGAATACTTCTGAACTCATGAGTTGGCTAAGAAAGCACAAAGAGGGTTAATGACACTAGAAAATATGAGTGAAGGACATAGACACAATGCTAGGCGGTTCATATTGGCGTTGTGTGACAAACAGCTCTCTCGGCACATTACTGACATGGTAGCTCTAGTCAACCTTAAGTTGACAAATGCAGTTCTATAGAATTAACATGTTTGTTTTGTTATACAATAGTGGTAATGCAGTTCCCTTGTACTACTAAGACATTAAAAAGTTTCTATACAGCATTCTCAAAAATAAATGTTGCAATTTACATCAAAAGTTTACTGAAATTGTTTGCAGTGTACATTTTATTAGATAGTGGCATAGTCATAATGATACCTAATTTACACAGTTGGTATACCTACTGGTTTCTTTTTAAATGTTAGCGTTTCGGTGTCCAGCTGCAAACTAGATGAAGTTAAACGTAGAACACATTGAAGATTAAGAGGTAGAACTGGAACTTAAAAATTCAATGCCACAACTGGGATTTGAACCACAGACCTTCCGCTTGCCGGGCGGACGCTCTAACCACTGAGCTATTGTGGTTAGCGGAAGGTCTGTGGTTCAAATCCCAGTTGTGGCATTGAATTTTTAAGTTCCAGTTCTACCTCTTAAACTTTGCCCACACACGGCTTGTGTATTTAAAAACACCAACAGTAAGTTTGTTGGCATAAATAAATAATAATTACATTGAAGATGTTTATCCATAGCAAGATCTTGTTCATTGTCAATAAGCTAAACAGTTGTTGTTGTTAGCTAATGCTGGATTTCTGACAATGAAGTCATTAATCCTCTTGCTCTCCAATATTTTTATCAATGATATTGAAGAGAGCAATAGCAGTAATAGTAACCGTTTTTTAGAGAGCACCATATTTTTATGTTTTGGCGGTCACATCGCACTCTCACAACCCCCAGAATGTCTGGAGGACCACACCTGTTGTTGGTTTATGGGTCTCACCGACCTGACCGGGAGAGTTATCAAAATAAATTCACCAACCATATCCTCTGATTACCAATCAGAGGACGTATTACATGCCATGACAGGTCAGCATGTTAGGGGTTAAGATTTTATGGAGAAATGGAGAGGTTGGAAAAATAAAGACTCCCTAGCCCTCGGGAACCCTAATGGCATCGGGGTCGGAAGAGAACAAGAGATGACCAAGGTAAGGTCAGATAGAAAAGTTATAGTGAGGAGCAAAACACCAGTAAGTGGAAGTAATGTTCTGCTCAGCTTGGGTAGCTTGTGGTCGCTATTCACATATCCCCTAGACGGAGACCCCTGAGATAAGCTAAACAGTTGTTCACATTGATAAGTAGTACCAAACATGGCCAGTAATTTATTTGCAAAAAAGTGCAGCTCGGGAAACATTTTCAGCAGTGATGTGTACAAATCCAAACCAAGTTTTCCTGAACAGCAAAACGACGTGTTGCTTTGAAGGTTAATGAATTCCAGTTGCAGTTCAACTTGGGCCATCAAAAGATCATATGTAAATGGATCTTTAATATCAGTAATTTTGACTATGGCAAGGGCAAATGAACAATGTTCTCCCAGTCCCTATTAAACCTTTGTCGTTCACTCATGCCGCATATGCAGCCACCACTGTTTAGTTTACACTGCCACGCGATTATAGCCAGAGACAACTAGTTTAGCTGGCTCTACCTTGTTGTTGAAAGACAGTAGTAAGAAGGATGATAAATTCACACTTCCAGCGTCTTGCTTCCAAGCTTTGTTCTATAAGGTAAGAGTGTTATACATGTTTGGAGCTTATGTAGGAGAAAAGTCTGCTGTGGCACACCCAATCGCACACAGGTGAAATGCTGTGCACCCATTAGGTTTTAAATGAAGAACCCTGTATTTTGCTGACAGTTATAACAATGGTTAAAACATAAGAGCTTTTATTTTTCTGTCAAATAATCCATTACTACTTATCCAATATATTCCTTTCTTTTACCTTTTTTCCTAAACCTTATACTTACACTAACGCTTTCCTGTGAAACACACCTTAATAAAGTCAATTAAATTGGGCTTCAGCTAGACAGAAGCAATGGGCGGCAGATGGTAGAACAGCACTTGCCAGAGTGATGCTGCTCATTTTTAACTTTCTATTGTTTAGAATATGGATGAATATGATGGTCATTATTAAGACAAACCTAATTTACCATTATGCATAAGATAAATAATGGGTTTTATAAAATTTATGTGGGTACTTTCATATGTAGTGTTTAAGACAGATATGAGCTCTAGAGGATTGCCACAAAACAATCAATGCCACAAACTTTGATGCTTGGAAATATTTTTCCTTGCTAACCAAGCAGTTGCATTCATGTGCTAACTATAAATTCAGGTAGTCTGGTGCCTATTTTAAAAACCAGATTGTGTTCCCGTCTTTATTGTACTTTCTTATTCAGTTGATTCATCTTTACATTGTTTAATTTACCTTTTTCTAAATTTAATTTACATTTCTGTACATACAGTTCAGTGTCTTCCCTGTATGTAGAGGACTGGCTCTGGTAGTACAAGCATTTGCTATCTTGGCCCATGTCCACAGTTTCCTGTACCTTATAACTTGGTAGATGCTCCAATTCTGTAGGTAGGAGAGGGCTATGTTTCTGGTTGTCTGTGTGAGTGGGAAGGTAAACAATCACTATCCAGAGCTCGCTGGTCTAATGCTGGGCCACTCCTCGCTTCTATCTAGCTGAAGTCTCATCGTTCAAAAATCTCACATTAATTTAATTTCAAGAATGCTTTTGTTTTTAGTTAAAGTAACTAATGCTTAATAACATTTAAAATCAAACTAAAGAAATATTTTGTTTACCTTAAACAGTGTTCTGATGCTTACCTAAATTCAGTGTGAGATGTATAAATAATGAACTCTTAAATAACTACAACTGCCTCCAAATAGAAAATTGCACTTGTTTGTTCCTTGTAGAAATGCATTAGTGATATGGAGTTTATTTAACAAAGTATTGTTTCATTTGATCACATATTTTTGCATAAGAGAGCATTATTTAGGTTTGCCAAAATGAGAATAAGCAAAAATAAATGCAAATACAAGCTAGAATTAGAAAAAATTGTCTAGAAACATTGGTGTATGTGACAGTAGTAATGAATACTTTTTTTCTTTCTTTATTTCCCCTCCCTAGCTGTTACAGCATAACATTGTTTCACTTGCGTAATTAATGTAGCTGTCATTATGAATGGATGTCAATGCATGTTTAGAATATTAAATTCTCCAAAAATTATTAAACTCCATTTATTTATTTCCTATAGTGCTCAGATCCACTATGAATGTGCAGTAAAAATGCTTTATAATAGAGTTAAGGTTGTGAAGAGATTTTTCTGCTAAGGTTCATATGATTCTTCAGTTGTTAACATTTAGGATTTACAGCAGGGGCGTAGCGTAAATGGATGTGGGTGGTATGTTGCATACCCTGCCGGGTTTCCCTGGTTAACTTTTCCTATTATCTATATGCTAATCCAGTTGGTGTAATGCCTGCTGGAAGGCATGTTTTGAACAACAATCTGCTATTTAATAGTATTATTAGCATATCACACCAAGCATTGAAATAGAGTGGCTAGTGCTTGTGCTTACCTCACACCAGTCACATCAAATGCTGTGTGCGTGCAATGGATGCAACACAGAGAGGTGCATCTCACTTGCTAATGATTAATGAGGTTTAAAGCTAAGTTTTCCAATATTTTGTTTGGCAGTGAAAGTTAATTTCCTTTTTTTAACTTCTTTTGTATGTATCAGAGTACAACAAACAGCATTTTGAACAATAGTGTGTGTGAACGTGTAAGAGAAAAATATGCCAGAAACGAAGGCAAGGTATGCATATTGCTCATGTGCTTCCGTGTGGTACACTAAGAGGAAAACACATGTTCTAGAGAGAACGCTGCATTTTCTGGAAACCTATTGCTCCGAATATGGAATCCGAGTGCTAGTAATCAACTAACTGAAAATGCAGAAAAAATAGTGGGAGTGATTGTTCTGTAACTTCAATATTTACCAGTTGATGAATTGTAAAGTTATAAAAAAACTATAAACATTGTGAAAAAATTTTCTTTCAAAGTTAATTTTTATTTAACAAACCAAAGCTTTATAAAATGTTCTGTTTCCAACATTCTTTTGTGAGTACTTAAATATAACGGAGTAGTATTTAAAATTATCAAAATTTTGAAATCTTCATTGTGTGGAATATTTTAGGTATACTGCCAAAACAACAGCTAGAAAAGATAATAAATTTAAAGGTGCTGAAGATATTACAACAAAAATTTAAATGTACATTATTCCTTATCAGTATTATGTATGATATGGGTTTGAACAAAATTTGCTAATAATTGTAGCATTTAGAAATTTCACCTATGCGGTACGCGTTTAAAGTGCATACCCAAGTCCACACACCACGCTACGCCACTGATTAACAGAGTATCACAATAAACTAGTGATGAAATAAGGAATCTTGATTATTTCTCATTGGGAAAAATAAATGGAATTATAACCACATTTTCACTGTTTTGAATCAAAAGAATAAATAGAGTAGCATGATTAATTACCATGGAAGCAATGAAGAAATGATTATACAGAAGTCGGTATGACATCAGGCAGACCCAATTGTTTTAGAAGAAAAATATTTTCTACCAGAAATTATATGTAATAAGTAGAGCTGTAACATCTAGGAATTAGACATGAGGTTGAGTGCACTGCAACTATATTACCTGAATAAGGCAGGGAGCAAAGGTCACTTTCCACTGTCAGCAAAACAAATAAAGCTAGGCAGTTATGGGACCATAGAGTAATTAAAGTAGACCTCTGTGGCAACATTGTCTTCTTCTGTATTTATTAAAATTACCAAAGGGAAACTTCCTGTTTTATTCAAACAAAGTTTACAGTATGAGAATCTTTTTCCAACCCATATGATGTCATGGATGTAAATATAAATTATTGTAGAAACTGTTTTGCAGTTAATTAGATTGAGCTTGGATTAGGAAATGTTAAAATCAGTTCACATGGTTTATAAACTTCACCTTGGACAACATCAAGTCAATTTGATTTCATAAATTTGCAATGGTTTGGATATACATACTAAAAAATTTTTAAGGCAAATATAACACTTTCAGTTTGTTTTTCAAAGATGGTATATCAAAATAGGAAACAACTCTCAGTTTGCATAATAAATTTGTTGGAAAACTTTTATCATAACTCACAAAATGTTTAGAGTCCAGTAAGGCCATAAATTTAAACCGTTTCTGTAATTCAAATCTTAATTTAGTTTTAGTTATTAATGTGCCCAGGACCTCACAGGAAATTCTAAGTACAAAGAATGGGTTTCATCTTCATGACAATTTCTCTTTCTAGACCCTTCTTTGTCCTCTTTATTAGCAACATTCATAGTTTCCGACCGTATTTCTTCAAATTCTATGTTTCTAATTGTTGATCTCTAGTGTTTATCCAAAGCTGTGATTAAATATGCTAAAATTGCAAAACCCATCGTACTTCAGGGTGTTTTCTTAGTTGCGAACAAGCACGTGGCCACATGACCGAATGGTTAGATCATTTGTCTACCACCTAGGTGATCCAGGTTCGATCCCAGGGACCCGCATGTGGTGTTTGTGGTGGACAAAGTGGCACCTGGGCTGGTTTTCTCTGGGTTCTCCAGGTTTCCCCTGTCATTCATTCCACCAATTGCTCCATAATCACCTTTCCATTTATTGATTTTGCTTGCATTTCCTATCATCCTCTTCCTTACTATCATGCCTGGTGCTTGGCTGACCCCCTGTTTCCAGGTCTTCACTGTCCAACCCATAGGTTCCTGTGCTCTGCGACAGGCGTCTGACCCTAGGCAGGAGCTTGTAAGACCTACATAAGGGGAGGATAATAAGGTAAAGAAGAAGCAAACAAGCATGTCCAACAATAAAGTTGATTAATTTGCATGAACCCGTCAGCCACACATACTTAACATAACCATTTGTATTACAATATCTTTTCTAAGGATTCTTATTTTTTTCCTTCTGCTCATAGAGAAAGTGTGGAAGAGCTGCAGTAGGCCTTCCCTGTTTTACTATCACTAACTTATCCTTGTATTTGAACTGCCAGTTGTGTCATTTTACTAATTGTTTTATTACACATTGTTCATCCATTTCGAAGAATTAGAAGTAGCAATGGTCTTGGTACACTGTACACTATGAAATAAATAATACTAATAACAATAATACAGCTGTTGAGGACTTTAGCATAACACAATATTAAAAACAGAGTATTCTTGCTAACTCCAAGCCTGCTGTGTTCATACGGCACCTTTTGGAGATACTTGTGTGGGTATTGGAATTCTGAAGCCTTGGTGCACTTATTCCTGTACTCCCCCGCCTCGCCTCTCTCTCCCTGCATCATAGTGAAGGCTGCAGCAGCAAGCAACTGAAGCCCTATTCTCCTCTCTGTTCAACGGTAGAGAATGAGACATATTCCATCTGATATGCTAGTTCCTCATGAGGGAAACTGGCTAGTATTACAATTATTATTAATATTACTTATTAATTTCTAGTTTACCTTAATATGGGCTTCGGTGATAGCTTTGTAGTCCACAATATATGCCACTGATTTTTACGCTAGCTGAAAACATTTTGGAGAAGTCATACCTATTTTATGATATGAGGTTAAGAAATAATGAATTAAATTTTTGCACATCTAAGAATGCAGTATTAATGTAGGAAGCTTAATATTAGGATTAAATACTCTTAGAAATTGTTTCTTCTGTAAAGGAAACATTTTTTTGTCATCAAGTTATTATTTACTACAATGACTGAATGTAGTAACACAGTCTTACAAGCTATTTTCAAATAATCTGATAGTTTCAAAATGTTTTAGTTATATTACACCTCAAGATTTAACGAGTAAGTCAACATTTATTTCCTACTTGATTCAGAAAATATAATTAGTAATGGACTTACAGAGAGATTTTCTTTACAAATAATCCTTTACTTTTTTCTTTTAAGGTGTCACTATGATTGGGGCAATGCCTGCCGTGGCTGTACGCCACGAAAGGCGGAAGAATGAAAAGCGCACCAAACGCCCCAGTCAGCTGTACCTCGGTGGTTATGGTCTAAGAAGACACAATTCCCCACCAAGCAGGGCATCGTCACCTACACCAAGTCCCCTGCAGAGTCCCCCAACACAGTCTGATAGCGAGCCACCCCCTGAGTTTTACGTGTGTGGAAAGGTAAGCATAACCTCAAACAAAACTCAAAGTTTGGAAATATTCTGCTTAGCAAGAAATACAGAAAATGCTAAGTAAAATATTATCAGAACAACCACTATCAATAATTGCATAACTGATGTTTCATAAATGTAACAATAAGAACAACTTTTCAACCATCACAAAAGTAACTATGGAACTACATATGCTTAAGTATAATAGACATAGCTAAAGCATTTGTGCTGTTACATACATATAATTATTCTAAGATTAAAAATAGAGTATTTAACAGAAATATTATAATGCAGGGCTTTCAAACCGGTTCTTCACCGTTGCACGGCCTTTTGCCTGTGTGGGTTTGAAGCTGCCGCAAGCTGGGTTTGCCGCTACTAACAACCATGCGTAAAACATGTATGAAAATGTTACCTTATAGAAAATGCTGGAAATGTTGTCCCTCCTCCACTATACAGGCATTATATCAGGAAAACACATTCTGATTCACACGATTAAGTTGGGCTACTGTAATGTCTCTGATTTCATTTCTAATATTTTGTTTTAGTTCTTCCAATGTGTGAGTATTTTTCTCGTAAACTTTGTCTTTCAGGTTACTCACAAGTAAAAATCACACATTGTTAGATCAGGGGAGCGAGAGGCCCATACACCAGCACTAATCACTCTATATTCAAACACTTCCCTAATTTTATTCATGGACTATATGGGCAGTAGCAGAATCTTGTTGAAACCATCCATGTGTTTTCTCTTCTTCTGTCAGTTCACAAAAAAATGCAATCAAAATGTCATTTTGGTACCTCTATTTACAGTCTGGTCATAAAATATTGGACCAATTATGCATCTAGCACTAACAGCACACCAAAATCCAACTCTCCGATCATAATGAGTGTTTTCTTGAACGTGATGTGGATTTTGAGATGCCCAATACTGATTGTTATGAGTGTTCGCATGACCATTTAGATGAAACCTTGCCTCATCTGAAAAGAACGGATGGATGATTAAACCATCGTTCACGACATTTCCAGCATTTTCTATAAGGTAAGATTTTTAAGATGTTTTATGTGCAGCTTGTTAGTAGTGGCAAACCTGGCTGTGGCAGCTTCAAACTTGCACAGGCAAAAGGCCATGCAGTGGTGAAGAATTGATTTGAAAGCCCTGTATCTGTTTAAGCATCAGCTGCCTGTTTAATTATGGTTTTTAATTTATTTACACATTATGAGTACATTTCTATTCATCCTTCATGGTCTGTCAAATATACCTACATATTACATACCTAATTAGACCTTTAAAAAGCCCTGTCTTTACACAGTTGAACCTGATTTATGCATATATCAAGGGGAAGAGGGAAAATTACTTGTAACTCAGAATTACTTACAAATGAGATTTTGATAATGCATCATATATTTTTACAGCAATACAGAGGGCCTGTTTATGTAAAATGTTACAAACAACAAAGATATGTATGAAGAGAACATTATTTTGAACTTGCTCCTGCTTTAAAGAAATCAGTTGATTTGGTTTGTTTCACTTTTTACATCCCCTCAGGGGTCCCTGTCTAGGGGATATGTGGATGGCTACCACAGGGTACCCAAGCTGAGCATAACATTTCTTCCACTTAGTGGCGTTTTGCTCCTCACTGTAGCTTTTCTATCTGACCTTATGGCCTTACCTTGGTCATCTCTTGTTCTCTTCCAACCCCAATGCTGTTAGGGTTCCCGAGGGCTAGGGAGTCTTTATTTTTCCATCCTTTCCATTTCTCTAATTTCTCTATAACCTCTTAATCCCTAACATGCTGACCTGTCATGCCATGTAATACGTCCTCTGATTGGTAATCAGAGGATATGGTCGGTGAGTTTATTTTGATAACTCTCCCGGTCAGGTCAGTGAGATCTGTAAACCAACGATGGTGTGGTCCTCCAGACATTCTGGGGGTTGTGAGAGAGCGATGTAATTGCTAAAACACTATGGTGCTCTCTAAAAGGTGGTTACTATTACTGCTAAGTCTCTTCAATATTTATGAAATATTGGAGAGCAAGAGGATTAATGACTTCATTGTCAGAAATCCAGCATCAGCCAACAACAACAACAACAAGTTTTCTTACATTAAGTCCATACACATAATTTTGTTTTGATGACTGTTGGTACAAGCAATTCTTAAGTCTCAAGCAGTTTCAGTTTTGTTTTTGTGTGGATTAAGTTCCACATTCTTGCAAATTTTACTTTCTGATCTACCGTATAACCTTTATTTTTTCTGTCCTCCATGGCTGATTAAAGGCAATTGAGAACTGAAAGACAAAACCTTTGTTAATCAGTAAACACCAGATAATGAACAGTTTTATCTTTGCTTCTCGTTTGTTGCTGCAACATTGTTATGCTGAAACTCACCGGCTCTACCAGCAAATGTCTTTATCTTTGCTTCTGTAGCCAAAAGCCACTCACTTAGCTTGCGTCTTTGTCAACAGAGATACATCTTGAGTTTCTTTTAAGATAGTGTATGCCATATGCCATTATAATTACATAAAACTCAGCTTTACGTCACTGAAATTTAGTACATATGTATAAATAAGGTTATATTAATATGTTTCTAAATTACATTTTGCCTGGAACTACAAAATGTACACACAAATATGAGTTACTTGGAACTGGGTTAGATATAAAGCAGGTTCAACTGTATACGTATACACATTTAAATGTTTTCAGTTAGCTTCATTAAAATATTTTTCTTCTCCTTTGTCTCTACAGGCCTTGATGAGCTTTAGTTTCTTGCATAATTCTCCATAAATCTATATATTCCACTTTAGTTTTCCACCCTTTAATTCCAACCTTCCTTATATCTTCTATTTATTTATATATTTATTTTATTTATTTCTATACATTTATCTAACAGTTGTAATCATTACAATGTTCAGTTTGGATCACATTGCATTTTGCAGGTTTACTTGTTGACTATACAAACCTATGAACATAGCATATGTTAAGGAAAGTACAACTTGGTTACATGTATATACATACAAATAAACATTAAATATGGATATATAACATAATATTAAAATAATAAATTAAGGCTCACTCAGTCACTCACTCAGTCACTCACTCAGTCACTCACTCAGTCACTCACTCAGTCACTCACTCAGTCACTCACTCAGTCACTCACTCAGTCACTCACTCAGTCACTCACTCAGTCACTCACTCAGTCACTCACTCAGTCACTCACTCAGTCACTCACTCAGTCACTCACTCAGTCACTCAGTCAGTCACTCAGTCACTCACTCAGTCACTCACTCAGTCAGTCACTCACTCACTCACTCAGTCACTCACTCACTCAGTCACTCACTCACTCAGTCACTCACTCAGTCACTCAGTCAGTCACTCAGTCACTCACTCAGTCAGTCAGTCACTCAGTCAGTCAGTCACTCACTCACTCAGTCACTCACTCAGTCACTCACTCAGTCACTCACTCTCACTCCCTCCCTCACTCTCTCACTCTCTCTCTCACTCACTCTCTCACTCACTCTCTCACTCAGTCACTCACATACCAAGTAGATAGAGAAGGTACCTTCTGTATTCCACTCAAAAATTCAATGTCCAGATTTTATCAGCAATACAAATTTGGTAAATACTAAACTTGGAGTTTCAATGAAGATTTTCAAGAAACCCTCCCCACACCAAACAATGCTTTACTCTTTGCTTTGAAAACTTTTAAAGTTTTTATTTTCTCAAAAGTGGCTCTCAATAATTTTCATTAAAATGCCATATATTAAAGACTTTACATAACAAAATCTAAATTTTTAATTTTAGTAACAGGCTCTAAAATCCTCTTCATTTGGAAGGACTTTTGTATAATTTTGTAAAACTGATAATGGCAACTACACAGAAAATGTACATCTTCTTAAAGCACACCATTAATGTCAAGTAACCTTTTTGGTATTTCTGCATTAGCCATCTTATAAGATACTCATTATTATTGGTTTAAATTGTTCAAATTGTATTATAGTGCTTGCACTAATCAGTTATTTCTCATAGTCATTGAAAAAAATATGAAAATTTAAGGCCAACATATCATAGTGGCTAGCTTTTAACATCTGACTACTGATTTAATTTCATCTTGACCGCCCCCTTCCCCCCCCCCCCTGCTCTATCTACAATGAAATTTGTAACAAAGGGTTTCTGAAAAGTTTTATCTTGATAAATATGAATTAGATAGAAGAATAAGCTTTCATAAGAATAGTTTGTAGAAGCAATATGTTGTTAGCTAATGCTGGATTTCTGACAATGAAGTCATTAATCCTCTTGCTCTCCAATATTTTTCACTGATGATATTGAAGAGAGCAATAGCAGTAATAGTAACCGCTTTTTAGAGAGCACCATATTTTTATGTTTTGGCAGTCACATCGCTTTCTCACAACCCCCAGAATGTCTGGAGGACCACACCTGTCGTTGGTTTATGGGTCTCATCGACCTGACCGAGAGACTTATCAAAATAAATTCACCGACCATATCCTCTGATCACCAATCAGAGGACGTATTACATGCCATGACAGGTCAGCATGTTAGGGGTTAAGATTTTATAGAGAAATGGAGAGGTTGGAAAAATAAAGACTCCCTAGCCCTCGGGAACCCTAATAGCATCGGGGTCGGAAGAGAACAAGAGATGACCAAGGTAAGGTCAGATAGAAAAGTTACAGTGAGGAGTAAAATACCAGTAAGTGGAAGTAATGTTCTGCTCAGCTTGGGTACCTTGTGGTCGCTATTCACATATCCCCTAGACGGAGACCCCTGAGCCAATAGAATCAATATAAGCATAAGTCAAAATGAGTAGAGGAAGTCTGTGAATATAACAATGAGATATTCATAAGTAAGAGTGCAGAAGCAGTTGACAGTGAAGTATTTCAAATAAAAATAAACAAGGAGTAGGAAAAGTCATTTACATATTTCACTAAAATACAGAGTAACTGGATATGTTTCAAGAGCCCATTGCTCTAATCATCAGCTGCTAATCTACTGGTTTGTTTGTTTGTTTGTTTGTTTGTTTGTTTATTTGTTTGTTTGTTTGTTTGTTTGTTTGTTTGTTCTATGTCTGCCTGTTCTGTTCAGAGTTGAATCCACACATGCAGACAGTTAAGTTAAAAACAATGGTTATAACCCAAAACTCATAAATATGCAGTGTTTAACAGTCTAGCATACAGACTGTTCCATATTCCTAAGAATGACACATAATTGGACCACAATTGAATGCAGCAATTACTAATGGATTTAAACCTCCATGATAATAAATAAAATAAGTTCAAAAGACAGGTGCAAATTACAGAACTCTCCATATTCATACCAATACAAATACAACACAGATTCTGTAAATTCACATTAAGAATCTCCTAGATTTAACTTTGAAGGATAAAATCCCTCCAGGACAAAAGTCAGGACTATATGCCATAGAATGCCTAGATTGTTAAATGAAATACATTGGGAAAACAGAAAGAAACATTGGAACACACAAAAAAGAGCACTTTAGGGACATTGTTCAAAAAAAACTGAAAAGTCAGCCACTGAAAATCATTTTTGGGAGAAAAACCATTAAACAAACCCAGAAGCCAAGCTGTTAAAAGAAGTCTAAACTTATGGAACTAACCTCATGGGAGAGAATATACATTTTTAAGAATAAGCATATTGGAAAGGGTAGAGTGAAACTGAAAAATTCAATGCCATGACTGGGATCTGAACCACATATCTACTGGTCCCAATTTACATGAGATAAATACCTTAATGGTATAATTTAATTTAAAAGGTGAGTTAATTAATAACACTGAACAACACTCACAACATATTCTTCCGGGACGCATTTCGAAGGTTAACTTTCCTCCATTATCAACCGGACAATAACTGGGTTTCCATGGTGTTTGATGGTGCAGATGGTGATGCTTCTTCTGGTGTTTCTTCTGGTAACGGTTCAATGAACTTACTGAAAATGTCTCTCTGAGGAATGTCGAAATTAAATATTCGGTTTCTATTTTTTAAAATAAAGATTTGCTCCCATGTGGACAGTTCTTGTTTTCCGGTTATGTGTTTGAGAAGTTTCGGTTCTAGCTTTATGTCATGATTTTTTGTCCAAAAGTGAAATACAACTGCTGATTTTTCTAATTGTTTACTTTTAATGTTTCTAACGTGTTCCTTGGATCTAATTTCTAAATTTCTTTTGGTTTTTCCTATGTATATTTCATTACAATCACTGCATTCAATTTGGTATATGCCAGATTTTTTGTTAGGTGGAATAGCATCTTTGATGTTTGAAAGTAGTAGGTTTTTTATGGAGTAATGGTTTACTGCTGCTAGCTCAATGGTAGCTTAATGGTAACTTAATGGTAACTTAGCTCAATGGTTACCTTAATGGTAACTTACAATATTGAAGTATTTAAGTCCTAGGCCTCTAGTTTAACCAACTATAAGATCAATCAATACAATTAATCATTCTTTCACATAAATAATAGCTGTGTGTAGGACAGGATTGGAAAGGCTAGAGCAAGACTGAAAAATTCAATGCCATGGCCGGGATCTGAACCACAGATTTACCGGTTACTGTCCAGCTGTTCTAACCAAAATGTGAATTTAATCTTATGCCAGCATGTTGGCCATGGTAGCTTAGTGGATAGGGTAGCCAGACAGTAAGTGATAGACCTGTGGTTCAAATCCCAGCAATGGCATTGAATTTTTCAGTCTCACTCTATCCTTTCCAATCCTATCGTACACATGGCTATTGTGTGGAGGAACAGTTAATTGAATAAGGATATTCTCATGAATTTTTGTCAGTCTGGGTGGTTCAGTTAGTTAGACACTGACCTACTGATCCCAAGGTCGCAGGTTCAAATCCAGCCCAGACCAATGGTTTTTAAATGTGCTTAAAAACAACTGCACCATGTCAGTAGATTTACTGGCACGTAAAAGAACTCCTGTGGGACAAAATTTTGGTGCACCAGCGATGGTGATGTAATCCTGGCATCGTTAAACAACAAAATATCATCATCACCATTACCATCACCATCGCCAGCACCATCACCAGCACCATCACCATCATCATCTCATGAATTTTGACATCCAGCAGAAGACAACCTTAGCAAGGGCAGTAAATGTGCACCAGATGCCACCACAGACACACAGAACAGGCAGGCATAAAACAACAAAACAAATACCAAACCATAGATCAGCAGCTGATGATGAGAGCAAGAGATTCTTAAAACATGTCCAGTTACTATGTATTTTAGTGAAATGTATAAATGAGTTTTCCTGCTCCTCATTATTCTCATTAATCAGATATTTGTTTGTTCCTTTGTTTGTGTTCTAGGTTTCAATCCTACATTTGGTAGTTGTGTCTTTGCTCCTCGGGGCTATTTTGCTCATTGTGGGATTGGTACAGCTGAAGCCTGGAGCAGATGCCTCACACCACCGGTACTACCTCATGGCTATTGGTTCATTCCTTATGGTCCTAGGCCTGATACTTACTGCTGTTCGATGCTGCCTTTTGCCTGCACACTCCAAACGCCAGCAACGCCTATTATTTCTGCAGCGTATCAGAAGAGAAGAATCACAAGCTTCTGCTTTTGGCTTAGCAGGCCCAGCACAATCCAGTATGGACAATGAAAAGAATGCACAGGTTGAAATGCAAAACGGAATGAATCCAGTTGCTCTGGATGATGTTAAAGTGGAACTTGGAGTTGACGAAGTGGCTCTGGTAAATGGTAGTAGTAGCAGTGTTACAGATACAATTATAACAGATCCGCTACCACTTCGTGTTAGTGTCAGTAGTAGTGGCGATGGACTTCACACAACAATGACTTCACCTTCAGAACATGATGTTTTAATTAATAAAAGCAGTTCTAATCTTGGGCAAGGAAGTTGTACCTAAAATCAATGGCTTGAATTAATGTTATTCTCTCCTTTTGATTTGCCTACCAGTTCTATAAGAACTGTATGTATAATATGCCATTAAGTGGTACTTGATAATTCAGAAAATGTATTTTAAAATGTAGCACGAAACACTATAATAAGCTTTTTCATATTTCTTACTAAGAGGAAGAGACAAAAAAGTACAAGAAAACTATGTGCTTTATACCAATTATTTTTCTTTTAGTACAGCTTTAAATATTCATTCAAGTGAGTTTTAGTAAGATGAAAGTCTAAACTAAAAGTAAAAATGAATAGTGACTTTCCTGACTTTGCAGTTGCAGTTTTGCTACACGGGCACATGGTTGGATCAAGATTTTATAAGGTTCAATGCTTGCAAAATGGAAACGCAGCCCTTTACAGACATAAAACTTGACATGAAAATAAAGTTACCTGTACTAAACAAGAGAAGAAAAAATAAGAAAGAAAGAAACAAAGCTTAATCCAGTTCCCAAATATAGTGCAGCTTAATACAACTTGAATTATTTAAAACTACCAATATTTTATCCTATTACCAATATTTTTGACTATGCACCTTATGATCTGATATTCTAATGAGCCTTACATGAAAATATTTGCTGATGCAGAAAAGAAAAATACATGAGAGGTAGAATCAGACCTAAAAAATTCAATGCCACAGGCGAGATTTGAACCACAGACCTTCCGCTTTATGAACAAATGCTCTAACCATTAAGCTACTGTGACAACCTGCCAGAATGACATTGAACTCACCAACCAATTCATATTTCTCCCAGTAGACCACAAAGGGAGTCTCACATCAGAGACCAATACCCCAAGGGCGACTTACTCGTAAGTACTTTATGTCCCAGGATTAAGTAACCTTTAGATGGTAATTATTATTTATTTATGCTAGAAAACTTATTGGTGGTATTTTAAACACATAAGACATGTGTGGGCAATGTTTGAGAAGTAGAATCAGAACTGAAAAATTCAATGCCACAGGCGGAAGTTCTGATTCTACCTCTTAAACATTGCCCACACATGTCTTGTATGTTTAAAAACACTAGCAATAAGTTTGTTGCCATAAATAAATAATAATTACCATCTGAAGGTTATTTAACCCCGGGACATAAAGTGCCTATGATAGTAAGTCACCCTTGGGTTATTGGTCTTTGATGTGAGGCTCCCTTTGTGGTCTACCGAGAGAAATATGAATCGGTTAGAGAATTCAACGTCATTTTGCCAGGTTATCACAGTAGCTTAATGGTTAGAGCATCTGTGCGTAAAGCGGAAGATGTGTGGTTCCTGGCTGTGGTATTGAATTTTTCAGCTCCAATTTTACCTCCTAAACATTGCCCACACATGGCTTGTATGTTTAAAAACACCAGCAATAAATTTGTTGGCTTAAATAAATAATAAGAAAAATACAATTTAAGCTTTTCTCTAGAATGACTCATTCAGATTAGTACTTACTTCATAGTTGTTTGTGATTTATAAATATAAAATTTCAAGAACTGTACCTAACTTGGATCTCACCTAAGTTCCTTTAACTTCTGAATAAGAAAATGTTAAGACATTCCAAATATTCTTTTGTACTTTCTAAACTCTGATATAACTACATCTACCAAGTCATAATGAATACACTTGCTACAGAGCCGTGTTCTGGGAAAACAATGAAATTCTGCTTCCTCATGCCAGAGGTTCCAAACATCTTTTGGAGTCTTCAGAAAACAGTTATATTAATTTCCCCATATCTTTCTTTCTGTGACAGACTTTACTTGCAGGCTTTAATTCAACTAGTAACATGAAAGATATTGTTGACTTATTTCCACTAATACTTCAATGCTAGATTCAAATGTTATCAGACATTAAAGATGACATTAAGTGAAAATGTGTTTTGGTTAGTGGTGAGAAAAGTGTTTGTTCTGTGACAAAGCTTAAAGGACACTAAGAAGTGATTTTCTTTTTAAAATTTTAACTTTTTTTAGTATTATAAAAAATTTACTTATAATTTCCCTTCAAAATTGTTGATTATCATTGAAAGAACAGTTCTGACTGATGAAATGTGAATTACACTGGAGAACAAAACAACAAAACACAATGTGTAAGTTGTATTCTGATTCTGATTATCACAATCTAAAAGTTAGCTATAAAGTATCACAAAAGTCTAATGAATTTCATGTCAAAAAGGCATGAAATACATAATTTCATGACATACAGTTTAAAAACAAAAATAAGGAACAGATGTGATTGAAATTGTGCTTGCAATACAAGGTTTGTATTTCAGAGAAAATAATAGTGATACTCAGGTCATTTTTGTGCAACAATCTTAAAATCAACAATTTTTTGGTCCTTAATCATTGAATGCAGTACCTACAATTAAGGCTACAGCTGGTCAAACATTATTTTTAATCTCTGAAATTATTTTGAAGGACAAAGATAAAATCATACTAAGAATAAACTCTTAGAGCTTGCATCACTTCTCACCCTCCTTTAAACTATTACTACAACTCCCAACATATTTTAAGATTGAAAAAAATAATGAAGTTATACTTTATCCAGAAGAAGAGTCTGTTTGTTTAGCATTCTAAGGAAAAAAAGCACAAAATTCAAAAATAAAAAATAATTTTAACATAAAATAATATGCTATACTATTTTTAAGTGATTTATGTTATGGTGGTGAAAATAATCAATTAGATATTAATTCTTACTTTTATTGGTTTTAACATTTTTAAATGTAGGTAACGTATCTCAATATAAGTAGGTACAGTCATGGCAAAAATGATTGAGAGAAGAATATTTCCAAGTGCCAGACACCAAATAGGCTCTGTCTTTAATCACCACTCAGATTTGTATTTGCTCCTGATAAAGAAAGGGGCGGTGTAGCAAACTGCTTATTTGTGTGTCCAACAGATGATAAGATATGGAACATATTATCAGTAAACTCAGGGTGCATGTTGGAAATATCAACTTGTGTAAATTGCACTGCAACGTGATGTGAAACTTAGAAATATTCTGCTCTCCTAATGCGCTCAATAATTTTTTCCATGGCTGTGCCAATCAGTAACTTGTAGAATGTAATAAATCTCCACAGGTGTTTTAGCTCGCAGCTTCACTTGACATTTTCAACTATATTTTTATATTATTCTTAAACTGTACTTGTTAACCTTTATAAGACTTTCACTCATTATGGACAAGTTGTTTCCATTATTAGGGATGGTCATAAAGTTTTAATGATCATTTATGAAAAGACATATGTAAGTACAAAGTCACACCCTTTTTCAGAGATTTACTGGTTTTGGAATATCAGTTTTATTGTTCAGTAAGTTCTCTGCTGTGAGACTTATATCATACTCATCCTCTTAAATCATTTAGCATGGAGTGGCTTTTTGAGCCATGGAGAAAGGAAGAAGTCCTTATGACCAGTTTGGATCAGTTCAGTTTAAGTAACCGAACACTCTAACAGCTCCCTGAAGTGGAAAAGTGGGAGACCTGTGTTGTCATGTTGTATTAGAGCATATGTTGGCTGTTTAGCAGGGAGCTGCATAACAAGCCTCTTGCAAGGATTTGTCATTTAATAAGTCTAATACAGTTAGCGATGGAATCACACAACCACTTAGCAACAAATGTAAATGCAAAAATAAAAGGAATACATGGGAATGCTATTAAGGAGCACTAAACCATATGCTACTGCGCTGTGTAACATGAGTAGGTTAGAGTTGTAACTCACATGATCCAAAAAATACAAAATGGAGGTAAGACTATGTTACAATTCAGTGTTCTGCTTAGAATATGATTCTGGAAAAATTTGGTTTCATTTCTCACTTGATCCATGTTTAAATAGACAACAGATTTCCTGGTTTATGTCAAAAGTCTCATGATCATTTGGATCTTGTGAGTTTTGTTCCATCGCTTTTTCAACCAATCAGTGATCGTGAGTTCACCTCTCTTCACCCTTTGTCATAGTATCACTCTGTACTTACATTGAGGAAGGATTGTGTTCTCAGTTTTTTATAAATATCATCAACTTCAGCAATTAAATTGTAAAGATATTCATGCATATAGTGATGGAAGAAAAGATATCACTTATTGCATCAGGGAAACATGCAGTTGCTCCAGAAGTGTGAAAAAGAAACCAAGCCAAATTGGCAAGGTTGCCAGCAGAAGTTAAAAATATCAAGTTGCAAAGATAAATAGGCTTTAATGTTCCTAAACAGTGTTTAATTAATTTTAGTTGATTATTTAACTTATTTCAGTGGTCAGCTAGCTCCTCTTGTTGGTGACATTTAAGTTTGTTCTTACATGTTTACCATCAAAACTCACCTGTTCCAAATTAGCCATTCTCTAAACTCACATGATCCAAAACTCTTGTAACCCAGAGGTTAGAGTCAAAACTCACACGATCCATTATTATTTAAAGCCCAATGATTTTCATTATTTCACAAATAAACAGAATTTGAAAGGTAATTCATGATATTAACGCATATTTTTTCATAATAATAACTTCCACCCAAATGAAAATTGAGTTTAACCAATACAAATTGGTTTTCAGTTGTTTACTAACATTTAGGTTTTGGGATCATGTTTTATGACTTTAACCTACTCACATGGTAATGTATTATACCTCAAAGTTCAGCTTGAAGGAAAGGGAAGGGAGGGTGGTGGCACCAAAGTCGTTAGAGAGAACCTACCATGGAAACATGCTCCTCCAAGAAACATCAGAAGTCTCTGGTTGTTTACAAATGTCATTTCATTTTAACAACTTGTAGTCGTGTTTCATGGTGCATAAGTCACAGAAATTTTTGAGCAATCTTATGCAAATCCTTTAGTTGATTATCTCATGTAACTTTCTTCGAATTTTCCAGTAGTAATCTCCAATGATTGATGATGTCTAGCTTTACATCATTAACCATAGTCTTGCAGCTCTAGAATTCCTGGTTCATTTGAAAAAGGAAGTCTACCTTTTCAAGATTCATCTTCAAGAACTGTCTGCTTGCAGTAAGAGTGTCTTTATGATCTGACAATTGTATGATATAATGGTGCAACTTTCTGATAAACAACAACGAATTATCATGAAGTTTCCTGTCTGGCTAATGTATTGTACTGTCTCCTTATTCAGTGTCAGTGCAGCACAGAAAACTTGAAGCCCAATAAATAGCTTTTCACTTGCAGTGGCCAATGTTAAAGTATTAGTTCTTTTCAGATCATCAAAACTTTATGATGCCCTTCATATAGCATTTATTTAGAATGCTTTAGAGAGAAGCTCAAATTGAACACAATGTTGTACCTTCAGCCCCATCTCTGAGACGTGGTGAAAATGTATAACCTAACAGAATGGTCTATCACTTTATATACTGTGAAAGCATATTTTGTCTGATAATGTATAAAAAAAGTGCAACATATGGCACACCGTTAATAACATTTAGGAATGCATGAAATTTTTAATGCTTATCTCTTCAGAATTTCTAAAATTTCATGACTGATCAATTGTATTGTTACTTACTATGTATATCATAACTATAAAGACCCTTTTTCCCATTTATTTCATACTATGTAATTTAAGGTGCACACTGAGAATGAATATGTCACAAAGTGCAAATCTGCGGTAACCCCAAATGAAGAATGAAGGGAGCTTTAATGTACAAAACTAATGTATTTTTGAAAGAAGAATACAGGGAAAAAAGAAAGTGTAATCTTGAGCTTAAAAATAATAGTTTTCCCTCTATTATCCATTTACATTGGTTGTCCACATTACAACAAAATTTTTACAAAATGTCACTGAATTTTTATAACCACCTGTTCTTGTAACACCTCTTTAAACATTACTTCTGTTTCTCTTGAAAGTATGTCATCTTTCATTAGGTACATAAAGTAGTCTAACTATTCCTAATAGATTTTTTTTCCATTACAATGGCAATGTTCAGTGACAGCTGATCAGCATTTATCATTATTATATGCCTGACAAGTTAGTTCATGTTACTATGTGTTTGGACTGTCTATTAACTTATTTACTGTATTGTTCAATATTGTGCTTTGTTTATAATATGAATTCTTAAGTCTCCTGTATGGAGAGGAATGAATTATTTGATGAATAATGTATTGAAGGCTTCAGTATTTCTAAGAATCCTCTCTTTGTTATACTGCAGAGATTATATTAGATTTAAAAAGAAAATGTTTTTTTAAGGACTAGAAAGAAGTTCCACAGCTCACAATAAGAAGATAAACTGAGGCAAATGTAAGATAAACAATTTCCAAAATTTACATATTTTCCTGACTACTCCAAGCCTTTACTAAGTCTTGCTTTCTGTGCCCTTGATAACCTTTATATACTCAACTTAAAACAGCTGCATGGGATGTTGTGAGAAATATATTATACCTACCTAACCTTTAAAACTTTATACAATATCTTTATTAACAGTAAGAATATTATGCATTTTGTGCATACCTCTTTGGTATTAAAATACAAGTCATTTGAAAACAAAATAGTCAGTGAAAAGGGCAGTACTTTCACGGACAAATCAAAGGTCTTTTTAATTTTAATTAGGGTCCAAACTAGTTTCCAGTTTATAGAAAACCATTAACCTCAGGAACTTCCTTGGGATTTTGTTCTCCAAGTTTCATGTGTTCTCTGAAGGCTCAAATTATTTCTCTTTAAGTTCAGTCAAATTTTCTTGCTCTTTTGATCCTTTTTAACTTACAGAATGTTTGTGCATCCAAGTTGAACTCCACAATCTGGAAACATTTATATTTTTAAAAGTAGTCTTTTCTGTTTCTGGCAATTGGGTATGGTGCTTAATTATTTTCTTATGCAATGAAAACTTTAATATTATAAAAGGTACCTACATTTTCCGCTGCCTCATCTTTTTGGAATAGTGTGTTTTCCAGGAGCCCCTCCATGAGCATTAATGCAAGCATAAATGAAAATATGTGTATATAACTTAATAGAAAAATGAAATTATGATCACATTAGTAACCTTTAATATTTCCTGCTGAGAATAAAGGGTAAGAGTTTGGCTATTGGGTGAAGCTCGCTTCTCTGTACTATTGTATGCTGAGGATGTGCAGCGGTGGAGGGGAAGTGCCATGGAGTGGCTGAAGTGTTAGTGGTGGTTGTTGATTATGCAAGGAAGTATTCCAATCCAATAGCCGAACACTTACTAAATAGTGTTCCAACCTTTTCTTGAAAGTATGTGGTGAGTATACTAGCATGCAACAGTGAAACATTTTCTCTAATTGTCATCTTCATCACAGAGAAATTTATTTTAATGCTGAGGTTTCAAATTGTCACAAGGAGGGGAGAAAAACAAGGAGATAATATCAAAGATACACATACTTGGACTTTTTTAAAAAATGTGTTGTTTTATAAGAAAAAGTACAAGGGTAATGAATGTAATTAAATTACTATTGCAAAATAAACTCAACAGCAGTTTCTGGTTTACTTGTGAAGATTCTGGTATTTTTTGTACACTCATTGGATTTAATTATGGCTTCACTGGTGATCAGCCATGTTAAATTTAAAAATATTGAGCTTTTAACCATACAAAGCTCCATGGCCCTCATCAGGAACTGAATAAATAAATAAATGGCCATTTCAAACTCATGTCCTTCATCATAAACTGAATAAGAAATAAATGGCCATGTCAAAATCACGGAGAGTGGTGCTGTTATGCTGGCATGAAGAGTGATCAGCTCTCTGCGATAATAAGCTTAGAGAAGTAAGAAAACTTCCGATAAACTGGGTAACTTGCTCTTGCATATCTCATCACAAGGAGGTTAATTTGGTTCGGTTGTGCATTGGCCACAGCAATTTTTCTCATGGTTACCTTTTTAAACAGGACCTCTCCTCTTTGTTTGCTGTGTGACAACTTTTTGTCAGTCCATCACATGCTGCTAGAGTTCTTTTCCCTAGTGCACCTTCGAAACTTTCTGCAACTGCCTGCCAGATTTGCAGAGGTCCTGGTGGACAATAAGCAAGGTTGAAATGGTTTTTAAGTTTTTTGTGCAGCTTAATATGAGCTTGAGAATTTAAAACTTTAGATATTTCATTTTTATACTCTTTTGATATGTTTGTCACTTTGTTTTAGTTCTTGCCTCTGTCTGTTTTGTATATTTATGTATATTTACTTTCCTTTTTTACCAGTAATTTTATGTTATATTAAAGTTTATATCTGGCTTTTGCCATGAATTGAATTTTAAGGGCACTGATGACCATCCTGTGGATTGTCCTTAAAACTACAACTCTCTCTCTCTTATCTCAAAATCATGACCTTCTTCTGGAAATATTATGTTTAACATCAAGCTTGGAACTGAATTATAAAAATAAGGGTCATTTCAAAATCTATGGCTTCTTCAGGAACTAAATGAACATCTCCATCATCCTCCTCTGACATGTTTGTTAAATGGCTGGTACTTCAAGTTCCCAATCGCTATTGTAGTTCCTTGGGTGTAAATTAATTTGAATGGTCTCTTTGATCATAATCATACTTATTCACCATAAGAAAACATACAGATTTATTGGTTTCATCACTAGTAAAACTATAATATACAGTGATAAATACTACATCTAGGTAAACATACAAACAGTGTACCCAGCATTTGCCTTAGTGTACCTCACCCAGGCACCTTAGAATAGGATTTGTATTAACATTTTATGGTAAGTTTAAACAGAATGATCATGGTCTTGAAGACTATTTTCAGGCATCCTCTTGGGCCAAAGAGCATCTCTCAGTTGAACAGGATCCATGCAACAGACAAGTTCATAAGATTTATTAACATTTAAATTTTTCTGTACAATTCTCAATGCATTCCTCTAGGGAATAAAACTGATCTTTTTCATGAAACTTATGTAGCTCTACTTTCTATCTGTTTAAAGAGGTTATGCTTTTCAAGTACCCTGAATAATTTTAAGCTGTTATACTTGAAGGATGTTTCAAATAGTTTGGTTTTGTGGCTGGTAGTGTTAAGTTTGTCCTTGTTCTATGTATTATGCGAATGTATTTCCCCATTTATGACATAATGTGATGCATTCAGCATAATTAATAACACTCGCTGTGAAAGCTTCAAGTCATAACATTCATTGGATTTATATATGAAAGGTTCACAACCTCATAAGTGATCAACATCATTGGCTTGGACTCATGAAACAAGTTCAAATCCCACCAGGACTGTGCTCCCTAATTGAGTTTTTTCTGTGCTCATAACTGACAGATGCCAAAGAGGTAACCAAACTTAGGCCTAGAACATTTCCTTCCCCAATTATCATCATTTCATGTAACATGAATGTGTCACATGTAGTAAGAGTAGGTGTTAAATAATACTGCTAAATGACAGGTTCACAGCACTTTTGCGTAAAACAGAATTGCTAATGCAAGCCATTCTCATAGTGCTGCAATGTGTGAGGACCATGGTTTGATTTCGAGTATTAACATGGGGTTGTTTCCTCCACTGGGAGGTCTGATACAGGATACACTCAATCTTGCGAGGTCTGAGAGCTACTTGATGGAAAAGTGGTACAACCAGTCCCATAAACTGCAGTTAAGCAGCTGGGAAAGGTGTCATGATACCCATTATTGCACTCTGCCCATCTTCTGAGGGACATTGGCAGAAGATGCACCTTAGGGTTAGCTCTGTTAGTTGATTTATTTTGTTAAAGTCATTTTTAGAAGCAATATGTCTTTATTCCAGCCAGCCTGTACTCCCAGGTAATAAACTAACACGACAATTACAGTAACAGTGAATAAATCCTTAACAAACAAGTTCTGAGCTGAAGAAAGTTCCCTTTCAACATATAAACAAGTAACTCCTACGCTGTAAACAATGATGGTAAATGGCAGCACACTGTATAATTATGTTTCTTAAGAGCATTAAGTCCATTCATGCATCAAACAGAATGGAATCTGAATGTTCATCTAGCATAACTGCATTATTACTCAGAATATGAACCATAAAGTGAAAATAAGCTACAAGATACTACAGTTAAAAGTAGGCCATAATAATAATAATAAAAATAGAAATAATCAACTCCCCATTCCATGGTTAATCTTAACCAATTAACCATTTTCTCTGAAATTGTTTCTATTATGAAAAATGTTTCTGTAACTATATAGCTTAGAATGTCCCTACAAGCTATATATTTATTCCAAAACTATTATTTTGTTTTGATGATCAGATGTTTTGTGAGTTATAAAGTAAAAGAACACAATAGTTCTTCCCTATATTCCCACTTTCCACTATTTCAATTTCTAATACTTAATAAAATGTTTCTCTATCCTTCTCTTAATGGATTCACACATCATATATTTACTGAGAAAACTGAAGAACTTATGTCTGTTGTTGCACTAAATGCATATTCAAATTATTATGTACCTAAATCTTTTTTAGTATTATTTCTCATTAAGTCATCACCATATGCCATCACATACATAAGGGATTTTATTTTGCATGAATGCTTAATTATTGGAAAACCTCATTATTGCCATTTTCATCCAACTTCAACTACCTAATTAATATTTTTGTGATGCCATACTGCATACTTGAACAGGACTTATAATGAGGTTAGAACCCTAAAGGTTGAGTGGCAAGACCAAAAAAAGACCCATCTCACTTCATGGTAAAATTTCATTTTTCTTTTGTATAATGAAATTACAACTTAAATCGTTTGATGCATGGTGTCAGCTACCTCACAAGGGAAAGGGGATTGAGACATATAAAGAGAATCCCAGAGCCAATTTGTGGATGAGCAACAGAAAAATCCTGTCATGTTCTGAATGGACTAATGCCATCAAAATGTCATGTAACACGTCAGCAGTAAGATCTGTGCCTGGAAGAAATCAGCGAACAACACTATGTCGGCACTCAAATTGTAAAGAAGTGGAAACCCTTGGGCATGTACTAGGATATTGCCCAAAGGGAGAATTGCTTCGCAACACTCGTCACCACCGTGTGCGTTCATCAATTTCTACAGCCCTTCGTAGAGCCAATTGGGAGGTCTATAAAGAGGTCCATTGCCTGTCTGAGGATGGTAGCCATCGAAGAGCAGATATCATCGCCATCAAGAGGGATGCAGGAAAGGGTCTCATTCTTGATCCAAAAGTAAGAATGGAGCAACATTTACAGCAGGCGACACAGGTGAACGAGGAAAAGGAAGCCATCTACCAACCATGCATTCCTCACCTTAGTGAGAGATATAGTGTACCTGAAAATGCATGGGAGGTAAAAGGACTACTCTTTGGTGCCCGCGGAACATGTTTTAAATTCACAAGTACCTGCCTCAAAGCACTGGGTGTGCAATGGTCCGAAATTGTAAATATATGTTTACATGTCCTAAAAGACTATTTATATATTTTAAATAATCACTTGTATTCAATGTGTTAACTGTTATCTTCTTGTTATAATCATTTAATGTTTCTTTAGATATTTTGAATCTTAATTTTAATCATTTTTTTTCTTCTTAAAATTGACTTTGTCATATATCTTTGTATTCTAGATCTTTATGGTCACCTGCGATGTCAGGCAGATGTCACAATTTTTGTTTGTGAAGTATATATATAAATATCTGGAAGAATGATTATGTAGACTTCCACAGCCTTTGTCCATTACTTTTTGGTTTCCAGTATGGGCTGCATCTTGTTAACTTTTTTAAGAAATTAAAAATCATGCTGAAAATTATTATTTATTTATGCCAACAAACTTACTGTTGGTCTGTGGTTCAAATCCCAGTTGTGGCATTGAATTTTTAAGTTCCAGTTCTACCTCTCAAATCATGCTGACATTTCGCTGCAAAACTATATTCAGCTTCTTCAATGGGTGACTGCAGAAAATCTATAGCCACTGCCTACTCTGACTGGCCAACAAGGACAGCACAATGTTTATACTGAAGAAGGATACAATATTCTGTGAAATTTGAAAACTATGATCAACAGAACACATAGTATTAGTTTGAAACGTCTGTAAGAGAGCCATGAAAAACTTGATCCTGACTTTTCTCACTATATGTATATATAATCATTAAAAGATCCAGATTAGCAATCACACACACCTTTGTTCATCCAAATGCAATGTCTATAAATTACATATAATGACATCAGAACCTTAACCTATCTCAGAATATGTTGTTGCTTTTGTTTTTTTGTTTTGTTTTTCTTTTTATAGAGTATCACACCCACTAAAAGCAAGAACTACTTTTTACTTATATTTACTAGTTTTATTGTGTTTATTAAATTTTAATTTTAAAAAAGGCCTCTAATATACTTCTCAGGGGAATTGGCATCCTCTATTAAGTCCTTAGCAGCACCATAAAGGTATATTATGCATATACATCTGTACAGTGTGTCTAAACAGACGATCTAATATTTTAAGAGGTTGAAGAAGTCATCAAAACTAGTATAAAAGGTCCAATTACTTGTCCTGAATTGTCCTGAATTACTTAAAATTTTAAGCCATATCAGTCAACCTCTACTAACACTACTGCTTTGCAAACCTGATTGTCAGCAATCAGCTGAGAATGAGAACAAGAATTCTGGAAACAAGTCTTGATTAAAAAACAGATTTGTAGAGCATATTGATAGTAAATATCAACACATGCTGTTTAAGATTTGAAGTAATGAAATCCTCTCCACATTTATCAAACTTCTAATAAAATAATTGTGTGTTCTGAAATTAATACCTTCCAAGATATTAGAACTTACTTGTTCACAGCAAATGTTCAGTGAGACTCCTATTCATTGTAACACTTTGCTGAACAGAAATGACTGACAGTCACTGCAAGCAAAAAGATTACAAAGATACAATACTCTGTTCCATTACATGAATTTTACAGCAAATTAAAAAAAGAAGTACAGTACTGTATTACTCTATGCTACAACCCATGAAGTTACAGTATGTTTTCAAAATTTATGTGATTTTTGTGGCTATTACATGCCTTTTAAGTACCTTTTAGAAAAACGTATTACATTTATGTTTATTAGACTATATTTTCTTGTTTTGATGAACATTTCTATCCCTGAAAATACTAAATCTTTTAAGCACCTTGTGTAAAATCTGCAGTTACCTATAATGATTATAAAAAGACCACTTTTGGGACCATTTTTAATGAAGTGTAAACTGATTTATTGAAAACTTATTACAAAAATTAGATTGTGCAAAATTAAATTTGAGCCTTCAGAATGATATGTTTAACACAGGAACCTCATTTATCTGGTCCTCATTACTGCAATTTCTGGTTTACCTGAGTTAACTTCTAGCTTACTTTTTCTTTCCCTTACCTTGCTGTTTTACTTCTCAGAGCATAAATTTGAAAAAAAAAAAAAAAAAAAAAAAAAAAATACACATTTTTTCCAAAAATAAAAGCAAATAAGGTTTGATTTTAATTGCAAAAAAGTGTTTTTCCTTGGTCTTGTTATTGCCAAAATAAATATTTGAATAGAACAGTGGCATATATTAATTTAATAGTTTACTTCCAGAGTATTCAGATTACCTCTGGTCCCACTAGTCCAGATAAATGAGATTCCTGTGTACTTATATGTAGAATACATTACCTTGTAAAGAAAAAAGAGAATTTAAAACAGATTTGATGATGTGTAAATGTATTAACTTAAAAAACTGATTGGAGTTGTTTAAAGCTAGATTGTAAGAAATGTCCTTTAGAGACAAATGCTTATATGTTTATGCCTAATTCTATATATTAACAGTATGCACTTGTGCCTATGAATTATTATAACAATACTGCTAGTTGTTCATTAATACATTTCCACTTGATAGAGTCTGCTTACTGTTGTCTTCATCAAAGCTTCATGATGGAATTATGCTTTGTTGTAATGCTTGGTTATTGTTCTCAAAGTAAATGATGTTACAATGCATTAAGATGAATGGGAAGAGTGATACCATAAAAGACAATTTGTTAAGTATAATGTCAGTCAGTTCTTGATTTATGCTGCTGTGTAACATATTTTTTTTTCCTGTTTGAATAGAAGAACCATAAAATGAGAGGTTATGTTTCTCCTTTATCAGATTATACAAAGAGTTACATAATTTTTAGACACCGTTAGCCAAAAGAAACATGCATACATTGAGTTAGAAAAATCTCTCTCAGTATTGTAGCTAGTGTTTTGTTAATATTTTGATACAATCTTTACGGACAAGCATTTATATTTAAATCCAAGAAAATTTAACAAACTGAAGAAATGTGGTATAATCTCACTAGGTATAACTGGCTACAGAATAATATAGTGTTATCGAGAAGTTGCTCTGCAACTCTCGTGTAACCCAAATTCCCCTAGAGATGGGAATTCCGGCTGCTGCAAGTGTATGGTTATAACATTCCACAAAATAAAAAATCTGATAGATTCACAAATGTAATTCATAGAAGGTAATGTAAATGAACAAGACACCGTTATTTTGAATGGTAGGGACTGGCATGGTGCAGAGGAACTTGTTGATAACCCTATATTTATGACCATTTGCAGTAATTAAATAAAGCAGTAATTTATTCATCATAATTATCATCAGTATCATAACATTTATTCTTACTGGTATTAGCAAAGAAGAATTTTAAACATACCATAAATATTCTGTTTTAAACTAGATATGCTTCTTTATATTTAAATTTATAATGAAAACTACATTCACATTTAATAATACTGCTGTGAAACTTAGGGGCTCAGTTCAATAGTGCGATAATTCCAAAGTTACCATTTTTTAGTTACTGTCCTAGAAATACTATGAAGCTTGTATTTTTAAGGGCTTCTAATAAGTATAAATTTATAGAATTTAGATATTTGAGACGTAATTTGTTGAAGTCTTGACATACCACTTCCTGTTAACATAAATTCATTCATTCATTTATTATCTGCTTACAAGAATACAAACAAATAATAGCATTGTCAAGTTGAACAAATATACACTCATTCAGCAGTATATACATAAACAATACCATACTAATATATACATAGGTATATTTAAAGTAACATATTTACAAATGTTGAATCACTTGCTATTTTATTACAACTTATGCTATAAAGTGCTATTTACGTGAATTGATGGTGAACAAAGATATTCATCTAGTGAATAGCAGCATCCTTCTAAGCAACATTTCTTTAATTCTTTCTTGAATATATTGAAGTTGCTAACATTTTTCTAGCAGATAGGGAGTTTATTATACTAACTCTGTATTCACTATTGATGTATCATCAGCAGACATGAATATTTTCCCTTCATGAATATCTGGTAAGTCATTGACATAGATTACAAAAAGGAAAGGTTCGAGAATAGAACCTTGAGGCACTCCATATGTAACTGATGAGCTATTTGAGTAGTGTTGCTCAATATATTGATTTCTAGCTTGAGTGATTTTTACTTGTTGGGATTGTTTGCTAAGATATGAGTTAATTAAATTGTTAGGTATTCCACATATCCCATAGTGCTTTAGTTTATCTAGTTTATACACAAGTAATATCTGGAAGCTCATGTTACAGGAGAAGATTTTGCAATTCCTTGGGAATCACACTCTCCCATTTTACACCTGGAATCAGCTTAGCTGATGTGTGTTGACAAAGGCTTCACTCAGTTAACACTTCATATTTAAACCCTCCAAATTGTGGCAAAGTGAAAGTCAAAGTTATGTACAAAGAGGAACCTGTGACACTCTGATCTCTAAAGGCCTCTTCCAAGATGGAACTTGGGATACTAGGAATCTCTGAAAAGGTAAAGCCAACAGCTGTCTATGACTAACCACCTTTCATTGTAGTGCAAATTAGTAACTTTATTGATGTAGATCAAATCTTTTCTACGCCAGAATTGCATGTCATTTCTGTACGGTTTATCTTCACCACACTCCCAGCTGCCCTTAGTAGGTAGTACCCTGAGCAACCCCTTGCACTTCCCTTCCATCGTGGTAGGTTACCCCTTTGGTGAAGGTGCCAAGAGTCCATTTAACATGACAATTGGTTGAGGTATAGTTTTCTGTGACATTTGTTGTATTCAGATATCCTTTTACACCAGCACTTGTTTACATACTACTGATGATACCAAATTTGAAAGGAAAGTATTAACAAAGATCTATGGGCGTGTGAATGAAAATGGGACTTGGTGTATTAGATGTAATAGTGAATTACATAATTTATATAACGAGTCAAATGTAATTAAAGTAATTAAGGCCAAGAGAGTGAGATGGCTATGGCACCTGTATATAATGGAGGATGATAATCCACTCTCACCAATCCATTATATGCAACTAGAAAAGTTGGAAGACCACCCATCAGATGGCTCGATGATGTGGAAAGAGATCTGAAGGCCACTGGAAAAGAGTAGTGCTGGAGGGAGTTGGATGGAGGTGGATATTGGAGCGGTCTTGACCTAATAAGGGTGTTGAACCAAAGAAGATGATGATACCAAATCTCAGAGCACATAATGTAGTATCGAATTTGAAGATTTTTGCACATTTCTCAGTTCATTACTACAACATACTAAGATCTGGTATAATTTCTTGTAATGAATTGGAGTGAGACTATTATCTCAAAATCAACTTTTGGGACAGTACAGTCAAAACTTGAATACAAGGAATTAAAACCTATTAAGGTGATTCTTAAAAAAGTTTTCATTTTCATTTTTTGACTTGTAGCACTACTGAACTGGGCACTCAGTACACAATTTTTAATTTATTTAATCAAAATTAATGATACACTAATTGAATCTTGTTTAAGATTTTTCTGTGGTGCATAAAATTCTTTAACGATGCTTATTCCAGCACTAAAATTATGAACATTTCCAAGTTTGTGTTAAATACCTTTGCCAGTAGGTTAAAGCCTGCTATTTTTTGTGACTTCTGATTGCAGTAAACATTAAATTCTTGAAAGAAAACTAGCACATTTGACCAGTGTTGCTATTTAGACTACTAGCATTTTTCTCAAAAATGTCTGTCATTAATCTTAAGGAGATTAAACAATTGGGCTATGATGCCTGAAACCATTTATTATTGTTAGTGGTAATATTGATACTTAATACACAGATAAAGTTCAGGAAAATATGCACTTACGTTACATCACATTATACAGTATGAGAGGTATATTAATATTAACAAGACCTAGTATGATATGAAAGAATTTAAGATGCATGTACTAATGTATCTTTGAAGTATATAAGGATTAGAAGGTTAATGTTCAGCATTGGCGTTTTATTGGTTCATAAACAGAATACCTACTAATGCTTTGCAAATGGTTGACTTAAGAAACGGGTCTCAAATTATAACTTATCATCAGTAAGATTAAATATGCCTAAAATACTGTAATTTAGGCTATATTTTGATATTATATTGAGCGAACATGACCCAACTCTATATACATAATATTGTATAAATACTTTTTTCTCATGGTACTTAAAACTGGCAGCGAAAATGCAAGTTTATCAGTGAGAAATAGAATAAAGAATAAAGAGAATGGGTTCTCATTTTTGCAGTGATTTCATACACCATTTTTCCTCAAATATTTCAATTAAGTACCACGAGATCTGAAAGTTAATATAACTAAATAATAGCTGTATTCATTGATTGATAGCAGAGTTGTATTTTCAAAATTCTACTTTAAGTACCTAACAATATACAGAAATCATTAATGCTCATTTATCTGTAAAGTTAATTACCAGTTAATTTCATCACTTCAAAGTCAGGAACTTGATAAGGATCAAAATGCCTTAATTATTAGAAAATAGCACAAAGAAAATACAATAATGATTAGTATGATTAGCTAAATTTATCATTACTGATCATTATTTTTGCAACTAACTATACTTGTGATGGTTTTAAAAAGTAACAGAAGTTATTTTGGAAATACATCTCAAAGTATATTTAATGAACTTAGATCATAAACTGGGATTGTATGTTGCTTTTGTTAAATGAAATAATTATATTTTAAATATATTTTACTGATGAATATGTCTGTAAAATAAAGCATTTCATGTCATTGTTGTTGCTGTTTTATGACCCATTAAAACTCCCATTCCTCTTCCATGACACTAACAGTGATAACATTGTCAGTCTGCTGCGTAAGGTTGGTACAAAGAGCACCAAAGAAAATCTTTGGCAGATTTTGAAATGTTTTCTGGAGTCTTCTGAGGCGTAAGCTTCACTGCTGTATGGAAGTTCAGGCTATGAGTAATACAAACTGATTGTACCTCGCATCATGTGTTTCGGCATATAGTGTTGCAACCTTGTGGCAGGCTTTACCAACTCTTTTCGCACTTTAACACTCTGGAGATGTCGCTTCATTTTCGCTAGTAATGCAGCACACTGTGAACTGATAATCATCAGTTAACACCTCCAGCTATTTGGTTCTGAACAAAACAAACATAAGACAGAACACAATAGCAAGGTGGCAACCATGTGCCCTGTGTGCAGTTGCCATGTTGTGCTTTAGCAGACGAGTATCAATTGAAAGTTTAGTGAAAATGGTAAAAATAAGTAAAGCATTTCTTTCCAGTGTTATGTATAGAACCACGTGTTCACTTAGCCACTTTGTTTGACAATAGATATGTTGAAAAATTGAAAAAAGAACTGAAATATTAACTTTCATTGCTAAACCTGACAATGATGCGACATGTTCCCCTCTCAACCACACTATCCCCTTACCCTATCAGTTACTTTTGCTTTGTATCACTTTTGGCCTTGACTTCTGTATAACCTGGGCACTTGTCAAGTTTTTCACTTAGATTTTAACCCCTTCAAAGGTGTGTCCTGTACTAGCCGATAAAGTATGGTTACCAATCATGATAAGAAGTATGTATGACAAACTGAATGTATTCACTCTACCTGTTTCTCTTTTAGCCAATATGGTCAAGAGCGTAAACATATATTTTGTTTCTACACCATTTTGAAACCTTTGATGTGGTTGGCATAACTATTTACCAGGAGTGGCACACCCTTGCATCATAGCATAAAGCAACCAATTAAATGGCCATGGCTTTGTACAACTATAAATAATGTGACAGAGATGCGAGGTGCAATGAGATTTTCTTTGGCACTCTTTGTACCTATGTGAAATTTGTATGACAAGCAAGATGTTCGCTTACTAGGAACTACAGAGGGAAACTCTCAGTAACATGTCAATATATACAGTATCCATCTTGAACTCTAAAATAGGGCAGTACAGCGAGTCTTTCCTCATAAAATCTCAACATTTAATAACTGCATAAACATTTTAAATTTCTTTTGGAAAACACAACAGTTGTTTATATGTAACATTTTGGAGTTTGCTTCTTTTTTTTTCACACCCCCCCTATAACCTTACTCTTCTACATCTGAGCTTAGTGGAACATGTTCGGAGACCATCTACAAGTCGCAGGACAAAGCGCTGCAGTGAATTGAGGCTGAGGATGGAGACAATCTCTCTGGAGCATGTCCCAGTAAGTTCTGGTGTAGTAAGTAAAGCTAAAATATACATATAAAACAAAAAGACTCCAAAATTTTATGTATAAACACATTGACTATGAGGGCTGTCCCAGAAGTATCTGACCTGACATGTAGATAGTGGTTGTTTCAAACAAATGACTATCGTAGAAAGTACCAACCTTATAAAACTTAAGTTTGAAGTTTGATGATGCTATCTTGTTTAGTATTAGTTTGGCAGCCATCAATAGTGAATGCTCTCAGTGAATTTGCTGTTATTATTGTTGTTGTTGGCTAATGCTGGATTTCTAATAATGAAATCATTAATCCTCTTGCTCTCCAATATTTTTCACTAAAAGATGCTAAATTGATGACAGCTAGACAATGTTGAAGATGATCTTGATCCATTTCCTCTTGAAGATCACGTAAGGGGCAAAGTGGTGAAGAATAAATCCCAATGAAGATGATTTGCTAGACACTCATGGTCTATGAATGGTCTTAAGATTGCAACTGCACTTTCATTTTTTGAAATTTTAGAGTGATATTGTGTAATCATTTCTTGGAATTGTAGGTTTACAATTCTTTTTATTGTGTGGAATTATAGTTGTGTAACAGGCTTTTGTATACTACTGCATCTCTTTTTGGCTAGATAATCTGCATTGTCATTGCTGGACAGTCCACAATGTGCTGGAATGCGCTGAAAAACTATTCATTCCTTTAACTTGGTGAGATGAAATACACTTGTCCAACACTCAAGAATTTGTTGTTATAGTTAAAATAGTTGCTCTTGAGTCAGAAAGAATCACTGCTTTCTGGAATTGTGTTATTCTGTACAGAAGATTTTGAAAGACTGTGCATATGGCTTTGACTTCTCCATCAAAATTTGTGGTACCAAATCCAAGAGATTTGTAGAAGGAGAAGAGATTTTTGTAAACATAGATAAAACTGGTCATCGTTATGTGACACAATACTTTCATTTGAAAGGTTATAGTCCAACTAATATTAAAGCTGAACTAGATTCTGCTCTTGGAGAGTCTGGTCCTTTGTTTGCAACAGTATAATATTGGGTGACAGAGTTTAAGCAAGGCTGTATGAGCTGCCAAGACAAACATACAAACATTGCAGTGGTCAACCAAATGAGGTTGACTTCTTGCCAGAAGTTGTAAAGAAAACCCACAAAATGGTATTGGATGACCATTGACTGAAAGTGCGTGAGCTAGCAGACATTGCAGATATTTCAAAAAGCACTGTACATCACATACCGAGTGAAAATTTGAACATGACAAAGTTGTGCACAAGATGGGTACCAAATTTGCTGAGTGAAACAAAATCACCATCATGAGAAGGTTTGAGTTGAGTGTTTGATGATATTTTGCTGCAATAAAACTGAGGTTTTGCATTGATTCATAACCATGGATGAGACATGGGTCCATTACTTCACATCTGAGGTGAAGGGACAGTGAAAAGAGTGAATCGAATCTGCAGGTAACATGATACCAGTTTTTTGGGATGCACGTGGATAATTTTCATTATCTCCAAAAACGGAAAAGCAATCAATGGCAAGTATTATGCGAATTTGTTGTAGTTTTTGAATGAAGAAATCAAGCAAAAACAGTCACAAAACTGAAAGTTTTGTTGCACTAAGATAATACACCAGTTCAGATGTCCATTATCGACGTGGCCAAAATCAATGAGTTGAAGTTTAAATTGCTTCCTCATGCACTCTATTTGCCAGATTTAGTTCCCTCTGATTGTTTTGTGTTTCCAAACTTGAAACGGCTTGGTGATAAAAGTTTTGCCAATGGTGAAGAGGTGGATTCAGCAGTTGACAGCTATTTTACAGAGCTTGATAGTTCTCACTATAAACACGGTATCAAAGCTATTGTGCATCACTGGGAAAAGTGTATCAAGCTGAAAGGAGACTATGTAGAGAAATAAAGATGTTTTCTCCCAAAATGTTTGTGCTTTCTTTGTTAGGCCAGGTACTTCTGGGACAGCCCTCTTAACTTCCTGAAAATTAAACCTATACAACTTTCCTGGCAGACCTGGTACAACTACTTCTTTCTATTGAAATTCTTGGTTTCTGAATACATGTATTAAACATCGAACAACATCTAGACTATACGCAGATTTCTAACTCATATTTCACACTTCATAACAAAACATAAAAGGACCCATCACAAAAAATAGGAAATATATCCTGAAGCCATAGAATGAGAGTGCAATAAACAATTTATAAGAAGTTGACTTTGCAGTTCATATTAGTAATTACTGAATGTTTGCACCCCTGGTTACTAGTGATGCAATCAAATTTTAAATCTGCATGCTATACATTTTGTTGCAGTCTAGTGAAGGGGCACCATGATTGTGATGAAGGATACACATGCAGATAAGCTCTGGCTTATCATAGCACTGTATGCGAATCAACATGGTACATTCAGTTCTGTATTCTGATTTCCTGTTGATAGCAATGTCTATTTAATGGGTGCTTCTAAAATCAGCCATAGAATGTCAGGAATGTCTCCTCGCAGATGGACACCATTTGTAACAAGGTTAGTTCTCATTATACATTTGGTGCGTGGGTACCTAACATAGAAGTTTTAAAATAGAATCCTCTAGTATAATAGACCTCAAGGAGCATATACACATGCAATCCGAGCTGGTTCATAAAATGACCATTCTGTAGAATGTAAAAAGAATTCTTTCTTTTTTTGCTTTATCCATTACCTCAGATAGAGGCAGAAACAATTGGGTTTGACTCCAAAATTCAATACAAAATGCATTGAGAGAGAGTGAGAGAGGTATGGGGAAGGTAGTAGAGGAAGAGAGAGTGAGAGTTGTATTTCTAAAACAAAAGGTTGGTTAAGACCAAATATTCTTTTAACGTGATTTTCAGGGCATTACCTTTATCCCAAACAAGTTTACATGAAAATGGATTTCTTCTTCTTTTACTTTCTCTAATCGATGTCAAGATTTCACTGGAAATATATGTTTAGAGACCCCCTGAATCTAAAAAAAAAAACCCATTTTTACAAAACCCATTTGTGTGTGTATATGTGTGTGTGTGTGTGGAAAATTTGTATTTTCTTGAAAATGGCTCTAACGATTTTGATTCAAATAACATATGTTTAAGATATTTGTATGACAAATGAAATTTATATTTTGAATTTTCTGGCTATAGCCTATGTAGTCCTGTTTACTCTGGATGATTTTTGAATACTCGTAAACCAAAAGAGATAGACAAAATCTTGCTGCACAAAAAATGTTGTTGTTTGTTAGCTAATGCTGGATTTCTGACAACAAAGTCATTAATCCTCTTGCTCTCCAACATTTTTCACTGATAGAGCAATAGCAGTGTAGTAACCGCTTTTTAGAGAGCACCATATTTTTATGTTTTGGCGGTCACATCGCTCTCTCACAACCCCCAGAATGTTTGGAGGACCACACCTGTCGTTAGTTTACGGGTCTCACCGACCTGACCGGAAGATTTAACAAAATAAATTTGCCGACCATATCCTCTGATTACCAATCAGAGGACGCATTACATGCCATGACAGGTCAGCATGTTAAGGGTTAATATTTTATAGAGAAATTAGAGAAATGGAGAGATTGGTAAAATAAAGACTCCCTAGCCCTCGGGAACCCTAAGAGCATCGGGGTCGGACGAGAACAAAGAGATGATCAAGGTAAAGTTACAGTGAGGAGCAAAACACCAGTAAGTGGAAGTAATGAAAAAAATGTAGATCTTGCTAAAACACATAGTTTGTTTCTTAATAAAGTTTTTTGTAGAGTGAACCAATTCAGAGATATTCCTTGTTATTTGTGTCAGTTTCGGAAAACTTAAAACTTTCGTGAAATGGAACATCATTGTTCATTTTTTTATATGTTTAGCATGCAAAGAGAACGTGATCTCAAAGCTTTAAAAGATTTGACCATCGCTGAAAGCCTACTGTATTCTAATATTTCTCTTACACCTACAAGGAAATAAGCAATAAGATAATTTGTTGTTGTTGTTAGCTAATGCTGGATTTCTGACCATGAAGTCATTAATCCTCTTGCTCTCCAATATTTTTCACTGATGATATTGAAGAGAGCAATAGCAGTAATAGTAAGATAATTTGTACAAATGTTTATCTCAACTAACACAAAGAAGATAGTAATAAGAGTTTGCAAAAATGGTTAGTGCAAGAGTAGAGAGTCAGTGAGTGCAACACATCAGATTTTTTTCTTTTCAAAAATATATCTAATGACTAGAGCTCAGATTTTTAGGTTTTAACCTCTTTTTTCTCTTGCTATTTAATCAAATTTCGAGATACATACTCATTTTAAGCTTTCTGAAACAGAATATGTGAATTTCATTACACCTAACAAAAACTAAATGAGAGAGGTAGAACTGGAACTTAAAAATTCAATGCCACAACTGGGATTTGAACCACAGACCTTCTGCTTACCGGGCGGCTGCTCTAACCACTGAGCTATTGTGACAAACTGCCAGAATGGCATTAAATTCTCAAACCAGTTTGTAAAAACACCAACAGTAAGTTTGTTGGCAATACTAAATGAGAGGTTGACACCCAAAGTAAACCTAAGCTGCTGCTTTGCCTTTTTCAATGTTATTTTCCCTTGAAAATCATTGTAAAATAATTTCCACCACTATATAAGCAGCAGGACGGGCTTAGTTCAGGTTACTACCGTTAAATGCAGTCCTTGCATTTATTAAGACTCAATTATGTTTTATACCAGAAGATATTTTCTGGTTGGAAAGTGTTAGCCTGCACTCGATGTTTTAAATTTCATTAGTGATATACCCAGAAAAGAAACACCTTAATCACTGGGAGTTGCATACTCGTTTAAGCTGCAGAAGATTATTGAAGCAATTGTGGTTTTGAAGATATGAAAGTCTAAATTCAGTATTACACGTAGAACAGTATACAACAAAGTTACACCTAGAACCTGCTGCATTAGCATCTATGCCATGTCCTCCAATGACATCGTGGGATTACATGACCACAAAAGCTGTTGGCTACTTCAAGGTGACTTGTTGATAACCCTGTATATATAAGAGCGGAAAGGAAGTCATTACATTCCTTCTAATATGTGCTACATAGAATGGCATTTTGTTCTTTGATCAGCTGATTTTGAAAAATAAAGTTTTTGATCCAAATTGGATGAATAATTCCACAAGAATGTATGAAGATAAGTTTGTTACTTGTAAGATGCATAGAGTAATTTATTTCTGACATAGCTTCGGTAGCAATTATGGGGCCACACTTTAGCCGAGTGGTTAGACCATTTGCTTCTCACCAAAGTGATCTGGGTTCGATCCCAGGCAACTGCACGTGGGATTTGTGGTGGACGAAGTGGCACTGGAGTGGGTTTCCTCCGGGTTCTCTAGTTTCCCCCACCATCTCATTCCAGCAGTGCTTCATCTTCATTCCATGTATTGTCAGTGTCACCGTCTGCGGTGCCGTATGTAGTAAAAGCAGGCATTAAACACCACAAAACAAATAGTAATTATGGGACATCATACAGGGTTACAAAATAATTCATCACTTAAAAGACCTGAAGGAATACTCAGAGCTGCTCTTTCAGATGTGCAGTAAGTTGACAATGTTGCATTGAGGTTGGTCAGGGAATTGACCTGGCTTGTGGATGTAAACAGGTTGGGCACTTTTGCTTTCATGTTATGTTTTGGGAACTAATGCTTGTGATGGGCCTACATTCAAACAGTGAACACGGAAGGACAAGTCAGCGTATGAGTTCGTTTTGAAGATGCACCATTACAGTGTTTATGTACTGAGTTAGGGAAAGTGACCACCCACACAATTTGCAGTGTTGCCAGATTGTTTTCGACAAAACTAAAATATCTCCGTAGGAAATGGTCAGAGACAAAAACATAAGATACAAAATGTATTTGAAATACCGAGATCTACCATTGGTTTAAATTATATATACCGGGTGGAAGAGAAGTCATTAAATTAATTTAAACCAGCGGTAGATCTCAGTATATATAGGTGCACACAGAAGGCCAAAAAAATATATACACACAAACAGAAAATGATGAGCAGTAATCATTTTAGACTTTCATAGTTACAACAGTTGCTCAAAATGCCTACCTCAGCGTAGATACACTTCTGAGTACATTGAACTACTGATCAAGCAACATTTGCAAGTGTTCTCAGCAATTGCAGAACATGCTATTTAAACTTCTTCCCGAAGTGCTACCAATGTAGCTGGTTTTCTATGGTATATAGCATTCTTAAAAGTTCCCTATAGGGTCCAACCAAGGCCATCTTTATCTAAACAGGCCTGTAGACAGAAAGATATTACGTTAATGACGTCATCACGGGGGGCTCATATTTACCATGGGAATGCAACATATCAGTGTGTCGTTAGAACAATGAGTTGCTTGTGCCTTACAACATGTCAGTAAACAATTAAGTGAGCAAAAAATCGAATTACAATGCCTAGGAAGTGTTGTGTACCGGGTTGTACCTCAAACTATAAAACAAGTGTAGAAAAGTAGGTTACAGTGTTTTCGTTTCCAAAGGATCCACACAGGGATAGTTATGAACCAGATGTAGTATGTATTAAACATTTTTCTGAACAGCACATAGTGAAGCAATTTACTGCTACGCGAAATGATGGAAGCGTTTTGTAGCACCCAGAACAACTCCTAAACTTACTGAAAATCCATAGCATTTCGTAAATGACTCGAAGATGACAAAATTGTTGATTTTCAAAGCTTTAAACATAGAATTAGTGACATGAAATTAGAGGGATTCACCGTCATCATAAAAGAAAACGATGCAATTTTTGTGAAAATTGATACTGAAGAATTCCTAAAATTGTAGTAGTGTTAAAAATTAATTCCAATTTTATTATTTAGGTTCCATAGAGTAAAATTGTAATGCCCAATAGTAAGTTTAAATGGATTCTCGGTAAACAAATGATATTGCATAAATGGTCTAAATTTGATGCTCTTTTGGTGAACAAACAGAACATAAACTACTTCAGGCCGCCAACATTTTAAAGGAATGTTGGGAGGACATGAATGAAGATTCCACAGAATATCTAAAACCCAAATTCCTAGAAGAGCAGGTAAAATTGGTCAGTCAAAAGTAAATTAAATATACGCCCGATACCCTGTTATGGATGTGCTCAATTTATTTTTCTCATCCAGCTGCTTACAGACAGTTACGTGATTCCAATGTTCTTTCTTTACCCCATCCTGATTACCTCAGACAACCTTCTCAACCCTTCAGTCTTGATAGAAACTCTTGTATTTAAAATATTTATCAGAGAAGGTGAAAATGCTTGGTGATCACGAAAAAGTAGTAAATTTGTTGAGACATATGAACAAGAATTTCTTAAAGTAGAAAACCAGAGAAACTTAATTCTGTAATGCTAGTGATTGTGAGTTAACAGGTGCTATTTTGACGAGGAAAATAAGAAAAGTAATAACCAACATCCTCTTGAAAAACTACTCCATTATTAAACAAGACAGTTTGGTATTATCTACATGCAAAAAAAAAAAAAAAAAAAAAAAAAAAAAATAAAGAAACTGGAGATATGCATTGAGAAGGTAAGAAGCATGCTCTGCCATTAACAACTATGCAATGTTTTCCACTAACATACTAACACACATTAACTTTTAATACGAAATGTGAAAATATAAATGAATGCATGCTTCTTCCAGCGCAGAAATGCTGTAAAACATGTGTTTATTCCGCATGAATTGCTTGGAACATCGGCCTTGCGTTGTGACATCACGAATTGCATATCCAGGTCTGTTACTTAGAGATGGCCTTTGTCCAACAGAGTTAGATCCAGAGCACGCAGCAGAAACTCAATCAGACCTGTTCATCCTATCCGTTTCAGGAGTGTGCATCTCTCCCATCATCAGGAGATGAATGATAGTAAGAGACTAGTCACCACTCCCGAAATGTCGATGGCTCTTCATCACTACACCTGGCTCGAAGCCCGAGAACATCTTGAATGTGAAACTATGTAGTCTGCATTTAATTTCAAGAACTTTCAGCAGATACTAAGATAAGTGAAGCTTATAGTCTCTAAGATTGGATTTGTTTGTTCATTGTTGATTTACCTATTGCATAGCAAAACTAGCATAATGTATACTATACATTACTATTGTTTTTCAGTCCAACTTTGAAATATATTACATAATCTCCTGTTGTCTGCGTGCATACATGCGCACATGTCATAAGGTTGTTCTGTAGAAATTATCATATAACACTTACATGAAATATGCTTTATTTACTTATCAAAAACTTTTCTGAATAATACATATGTCCTTAAATTACATTATGTACAATATGCTACATTTTCTTGATTTTAGATTTTCTTTTAGTAAATTTCATCACAGGCGTATTCTTGTTAACTTCTATAATATCTTTCCCTTTCATAAAAGGTTGTAATACTCTTGGTAATGCCACATTGCCATTCTCATTCTGGTGGGTTTCAAGTAGTGCTATAAGAAGTCGAGGTATTGCACAAGCTGTTCCATTCAGTGTATGGGCATAACTTGCTGCACCATTTGTTGAACTGTATTTTATGTTAAGCTGACGAGATTGAAAGTCTGTGCAGTTGCTGCAACTTGATACCTGCAAAAGAAGATCATAATTACTGAAAATAGTGCATACTGATTTATGAAGGAAGTAGATCTTGCTTTGATATGATGTAATTTTTATGGGCGGTTAGCTACTTGGTTATCAGCACCCTTATAAAGTGGATCATGGCAAAAGCCAGAGATATATTTCAATATAAAATAAAACTAGTAGTAAGAGCATAAATATACACAAATATGTATGGTAGTGGTGGTGGTATGGTGATGCTATGGTGGTGTTATGTGTTGTGGTGGTATAGTGGAGGTATGAAGTGGTAGTGGTGGTATGGTGGTGGCATGATGGTAGTGCTAGTGGATGGTGGTGGTGAGGTGGCAGGCTCATAGGCTCAAACCAGCTACTCCAGATCTGTATATAAGTATAGGCTGGGGAGATAGGGTAGTATAGGCTCACATAGGCTACACCAGATCTGTATATAAGTATAGACTGGGGAGATAGGCTAGTATAGGCTCACATAGGCTGCACCAGATCCGTATATAAGTATAGGCTGGGGAGATAGGCTAGTATAGGCTCACATAGGCTGCACCAGATCTGTAAATAACTATAGGCTGGGGAGATAGGCTAGTATAGGCTACACCGAATCGGTATATAAGTATAGGCTGGGGAGATGGGAGATAGGCTAGTATAGGTTCACATAGGCTACACCAGATCTGTATATAAGTATAGGCTTTGGAGATAGGCTAGTATAGGTTCACCAGATCTATATATAATTATAGGCTGGGGAGATAGGCTAGTATAGGCTTTGGAGATAGGCTAGTATAGGTTCACATAGGCTGCACCAGATCTGTATATAAGTATAGACTGAGGAGATAGGCTAGTATAGGTTCACATAGGCTACACCAGATCTGTATATAATTATAGACTGAGGAGATAGGCTAGTATAGGTTCACACAGGCTGCACCAGATCTGTATATAAGTATAGACTGAGGAGATAGGCTAGTATAGGTTCACATAGGCTGCACCAGATCTGTATATAAGTATAGGCTGGGGAGATAGGCTAGTATAGGTTCACATAGGCTACACCCGATCGGTATATAAGTATAGACTGAGGAGATAGGCTAGTGTAGGTTCACATAGGCTACACCAGATCTGTATATAAGTATAGACTGAGGAGATAGGCTAGTATAGATACACATAGGCTACACCAGATCTGTATATAAGTATAGGCTGGGGAGATAGGCTAGTATAGGTTCACATAGGCTACACCCGATCGGTATATAAGTATAGACTGAGGAGATAGGCTAGTGTAGGTTCACATAGGCTGCACCAGATCTGTATATAAGTATAGACTGAGGAGATAGGCTAGTATAGGTTCACATAGGCTATGTGAAAGTAGAGAATATTTCACTATGTGAAAGAGGTATGGCTGTGTTTCAGAAAAGAAAAGTGTGTATGAGAAAATTGCATGAATGTAATGTGCAGTGATGCAATGTCAGTAATTTCGATTCACTTTACTAATTATATGAATGTAATGTGTTGCATTTCTATTTCAATCATAGAAAATTGTATGAATTGTATTTTGAAGAGTGAATAGAGAAAGAAATGTGATCGTGTTTCATAAAAGGAAAGTGAGTAGAGAAAACCATGTGAATGTAATATGTGGCATTTCTATTTCAGTCATAGAAAATTGTGTGAATTGTATGCTGAAGGGTGAGTAGGGAAGGATATGTGAATTTATTATGTAAAAGAAAAGCAATATTATGCTGTATAGTAAAATGGATAGCATACAGATCTCCATGAAATAATACATATATCTGCCAAATTTTGAGGTGATTGGTCGAGTGGTTTACGAGCGCTTGGAGGACAAACATTAATTTTTATATAGTACATATGGATAAAGATACAAATTGCACTAGATTACTCACCTCTCCAAACATTTCTCGCCCTGGCATCCATGCTTCAATGTCATACTTTCTGAAAGCAGGTGCTCCTAACTCATATGGAGGCATGTCCAGGACTTGACAATGGAGTCCTAGAGAATCATACAGTTGTTCCTGCAAACTGCGCAGGTAATCCAAAAAGTCATCTGATTCTTCAGGAGTAGTCACTGCAAACATTTCCACCTTTGTGAATTGGTGCACTCTGTGAAGACATATGATAAAGTTAGAGTTTCCATAGCTAGCACTGAAATACAAGCTTTTCTTTTTTTCAATAACACAAAACTAAACCAAAACCAATTACATTATATATAATCACAAAGAGTGATTCTGTGCCATTGCAGAATGAGGAAACAGAAGTTTTGAAGTGTGGAGAAACAAAATTAAAAATATTTCTCAGTTGAAAGTAAGATTTTTCTATTAATTTTAATTACTAGGTCTCCATAGGGAATTGAAATCAATTTAAGTCCACTACCATTTTCAATGAGATCCGTGTTTACATGTTGAATTCAATCCGGAATGAGACTGATATGGATATGCAAGGCTCAAGTACTAATAATTCCAACTTTTATGTTGGTCTCTTGGTTTATGGTGGTGAACCTGTAAAAAACATGTTTTCTGTGTATTTTAACAAGGTTTTCAGATACGTGAATGCTTATAGAAGAATATATTACTCGATTATAGAAACTATAAAAGTGGCTTTGTTGTTTTGTTTTACACCAATTACACTAAGAAAACAAATTGATGAGCGTGCAATGTGTTACAATGAATGCAGCAGAAGTTAGCATCTTTGGTGAATTCAAATTAATTTGAATCTGGTACGGGTTTCCATGCAACATAATTTCAATCTGATCCCACTTCTAAGTGGATCAAACCAGTGATTCAGTTTGATTGGAATGCACATTTCCATGTGGTACCATATTCAATCTGGAATAAGAACTCAAATCGATTCGAATTTGCCATTGAAACATAGCAAACGTGAAGCAGTGATTGCAACATTTCACACACACAACTTAATTAGTGAGTACATTTCTCTGGTGTTCCTTTGATGTAAACCAGTCTTTAGTCTAAACTTTACATTAAATGAACACCAACTAAAATGAACAGAAAAGTCTGCTGTGTCATATCATTTTTGAATAGATAACCACAACATTGGCCAAAATATGTTGTGAGCTAATGCTGGATTTCTGACAATGAAGTCATTAATCCTCTTGCTCTCCAATATTTTTCACTGATGGATGGGGCACTAGAAGTGGCCTGGCATATTTGAAGGTGGTCTCGGTCCATTTCCTCTTGCAGATCACATAGAGTGACAGAATATATCCCAATTCTGTTTAAATGTTTTGCCAGACAATCATGTCCTGTAATCAACCTGAAGGTTGCAACTGCTGTTTTTCAAGGATACTCAGGAATTACTGTTTGAATGTTTGGTAGTTCCCATCTTTTATTCTTTGATTTTTCATAGTAATATTTTGCAATAATTTTTTTTGAATTCAGAGTTGACTAATCTTAATTGTTAAAATCACTTACTTCATCAAAGTGAGGGGAAACAGACATACATAAGGGGTTTAAAACTTTGGGCAAATGGACAAATTGCAGACAAAAAAAAATTAACAGACATATAGTAGTGGAAATTCAAGAAGTGATGAGTCAGGAAACACATTTTGAAGAATTGCTGAGAGAGGAAAGTCTCATCACCTCAAGGACAGATGCGAGAGAAGAAAAAAGAGGGGAAATCAGCAAGCGACAAGGTGACGAGAAGGAGAAGAAAGAAACTATGATTGGTGACAAAAATTTGACGAAGAAAAAAGATGGCAGCAGGGAACTGAAAATGTTACAAGCAATCCTAGATAGAGCGAGCGGAGGTGAACAAGCTAGTACAAGTTATTTAAACAACAAAGGGGCAAATCCAAAGTCGAGTAGAAATAAACTGGGTAAACAAGAAGAAGTGGGGTATGACCAAGTAGAATGGGAGGACAGGGAGACACGCATTATGTATGTGGATAGATTGAAACAACAGAAGGGAGAGCAGAGAAGTCCAGCTCAAATTTGGAAAGATATTAAATAAAAATGTAGATATCAGATAATAAACATGTGTTAATATATAGGAAGCCGAGGGAAAAAAAAAAGGGAGGAAAATGGTGCTCCACGCCTTGTGACAAGGAAGAATAAGTGATCAAGTGAACTGTGTTCAGGGGTAGTAGAGGGGATGGAAATAAGAGTTTAGAGTTAATGTCATGTAAGCACTATAAAAGAGGTGAATGTTAAATGAGGAAAAAAAAAAAGTGGAAGTAATACAGAGCTATGAAGAAAGTGAATAAGTGAAGTGCAGGAAATTATTAACCAGGAAGCATAAGAAAAAGGAGGGGAAAATAAATTCTAGAGTGGAATGGGTAATCTAAAATAGTAATGATCACAATAGCTCAGTGCTAGAGCAGCCGCCCAGTAAGCAGAAGGTCTGTGGTTCAAATCCCAGTTGTGGCATTGAATTTTTAAGTTCCAGTTCTACCTCTCAAAGTATAAGAGAACTTGGTGAAAGTAAGAGAATCAAAAAGATAGAAGTTAAAAAGACGGGTTTGAACAAGGTTAATTAACTATTGTCAAAGAATAAACAGCACACGTAAAAAATTATATGTAGAGAATCGCACAGGGCTGTCACAGAGGAGCTAGGGTCCAAGTTTCTGGGCAGCCCAACGTGTACATGCTTTGGTACTCAATAAATTTATATTTCATCAATATAATTGAACATTTGGGAAAACATACACATCATCAAAAACAGTGCCAAAGTAATACATTTTGAAATCTCGACATTGAACGAAGTGTTTTTGCACCCGTAACACCAGCTGTCACACCAGAGAAAGTTTCAGTCACCTACAGCTCAGGATAACATTGAATGACCTCGAAGATGCTATAGTATTTTCAAAATTTTGAAGTAAAGGTGAGTGTAAAAAAGTGATTCATAAAACTGAACTCAAATGTTGCTAGCTAATATTAAAATAAAATATATGTATCCCTTGATAAGACAATCTACTATACTTACATAAAGTTCTAAACTGTGTTTATGGCAACTTAAATTGTAGAGCCTTCTGTTACTCATATATTCAGCTATGCAACATTGAAGCAGGTTTTACAAATAATGTATGACTGTGGTGCAGTCATTGAGTTGTGAATTCTTTGTCTTTTATCTTGGTTCAGCTTAGATGTCATATAACTTTTTATCCTAGGGTGTACCGAGCAGGATGGCTCAGGCAGTTCCATCTACAGCCCACATTTGGGAGGTTGTGAGTTCAATTCCAGTGGTCAACCTACCTGACCCATGGGTTTTTGGGGGTTTCTCCAGGTTGCCAGTCAAATGCTGACTAGGTTCATAAATTCTTGCTTTGAAATGAAATGTTGGAGTGCTCATTTCATGAAACTTGCTTCAAAACCATTCTGGGATACAAAAAGCTTTAAAAAACATTCAGACAATATGTTATAACTAAAAAGAGACTGGACAAGAACTGACTTGCAGAAATGTTTAATTTGCATAAAAAGAATAAATATGCTGTTTACCTGTAAATACCCTTTTCTTCTGAAACATTTGAGGTTTCAGCTCTATAGCATCTGCTTACTGCAGCAAGTTTTAAAGGCAGCTGAGAGAGGGAGAACTCACGATTCATTACATAACCAGCAAGTGCCATCTCCGCTGTTCCAGATAAACACAAATCTTTGTTATACAGTTCCTCACATAACCTGTAAACCTGCATAAAAGAACAGATTCTTTATGAAAGCAATACATAAAAATCTGATGTGTTGCACTCACATGACTTTCTCTACTCTTGTACCAACCATTCTTACAAATCTTATTCCTATATATCTTCTTTGCGTTAGTTGAGATAAATGTTTGTACAAATTATCTTATTGCTTATTTCCTTGTAGGTGCAAGGGGAATATGGGAATACAGTAGGCTTTGAGCAATAGTCAAATCTTTTAAAGCTTTGAGACTCACATATAAAACAATGAATAACGATGTTGCATTTGACGAAAGTTTAAGTTCCAAAACTTATACAAAGAAAAACTTATATCTCCGAAATTGTTAACTCTACAAAAACATTTATTCAGACATAAATTGTGTGTTTTAGCAAGATCTATATTTTTTGTATAGTAAGATTTGATCTATCTCTTATTGTTACCAGCTACACAAAAGTCATCAAGAGTAAACAGGACTACATGGGCTACAGCCAGAAAATTCAAAATATGCATTTCATTTACCATAACAAAATATCTAAACATATAGCATTTCAATCAAAATTGTTAGCCATTTTTGAGAAAATTAAAAAATTTTCCATGTAAAGGATAGTTTAGGGTAGACAAATTTTCTTCAAAATCTTCATGTGGCATCCTTGAAAGATATTAAACTTAAATACCAATTTTGGTTTTTAACCAAGTTTTTGAGTTATGCTGTCCACAGTCACACTGACCTTTTTCTAAAAATTATTTTTTTTAATTCAGGGGATCTCACAACATACATTTCTGGTGAAATCTCTGCATTGAACTTTTGGGTGGAATACAATACTACCCCTTACTATACATAGTAAAGAAAGTAAAAATATAGTTTTTTCATTTTTTTTTCATTTTTTTTTTTTTTGGCTATTCAATATATACATATATTTTATGAATAGATGTAATATGGCACAGCTTTCCTCTAGATTTTCAACTTTATTGAAATGTCAAGTTACATATTTGCGGTATATAAGTGGTTCTGTAGTATTGAAAAGGGGTCTCGCACAATTTGGAAGCCACTATCTTGAATATGGGGCCCTTATAGGGTACCCTTTTATATCATCTTATGTATTGACTCATGATATGGTTCAATTGTGTATTCCACTGTATTGAACTGAATGAATAAATAAATAAATAAACAGTTGTGATGTTTAACCCAAATCTCTTGAACATATTTACTGCAAATCTTGTTATTGTACCTTGTGCATTTTTAATGTTGTATTTTGTTCCCAGATAACCACAGCAAGACTCACAGTTGGTTAAAAACCAAAGTTGGTATTTATGTTTATTGTCTTTCAAGGATACAAGGAGATTTTGAAGAAAATGCTCCACCCTGAACTACCCTTTACATGGAAAATTTTGATTTCCTCAAAAATGGCTCTAACGATTTTGATTAAAATGCCATATGTCTGAGATATTTTTATGGCAAATGAAATGTTTATTCTGATTTTCTGGCTATAGCCCGTGTAGCCCTGTTTACTCTGGATGACTTTTGCATAACTGGTAAACCATAAGAGAGAGACCAAATCTTACTGTACAAAAAATGTAGATCTCGATAAAAAACACACAATTTATGTCTAAATAAATTTTTTTGTAGAGTGAGCCATTTCTGACATATTCCTTGTTATTTGTGTGAGTTTTGGAAAAAGTTAAACTTTTGCCCAATGAAACATCGTTATTCATTTTTTTACATGTTAGCTGTAGAATCTCAAAACATTAAAAGATTTGACTATTGCTCAAAGCCTGCTGTATTTACATATTCCCCTTACACCTACAAGGAAATAAGCAATAAGATAATTTCTGCAAATGTTTATCTTGACTAACATGAAGAAGATACAGGAATAAGAGTTCATAAGAACGGTTAGTACAAGAGTAGAGAAGGTCATGTGAGTGTAACACATCAGGTTTTTTACTAAAACACTTTAAAAAATTGCTATATATCTTTACAGAACCTAATAGATAAACTGAAAGTTCTTTCCTTAGTTAAATTGATAAGTAGGCGTGCCTTTGGGTAACCCTAATTTATGGTCAGCTATCCTCATGGATTTTCTCTCTTTACTCACTCCCCATATACAGGGTTACTATAAAAGAAATAGATAACTTCAACCTCCTGTAAAACAAACACAATTTACAGTAACTTGACACTGTTTTCAGTGGTTTATAAAGGAAGTCTTAAAGTTTACTTTGGGAGAGTCCCACACATGTTCCACTGCAGACCTTGGAGGTTCAGTTCCCCATATTTGGACATTTTGTTTATTCACTATTTCAGTGGAAAGTTACCTCATCACTGAAAATGATGCGCTCACAAAAACCATCCCCTTTTTACTAACGTTGCAACATGTTGATGCAAAAGTCTTGTCGTATGACCTTATCTTCTTCACGTACAAACTGAAACATCTACAATTTGTACAGAAAGCTATTTGTAAGGCGTCTTATTTAAATTTTAAAGCTTCTACTCATCATATTAGCAGTTTTATTGGTGTACCTATGAAAGGCAGCATTTTGTATTGACATCTTTTATGAAACCTGTACTTTTTTGTAAGACACATTCTAGTGCAAAATAATATAGGTGTACGAACACTCTTTACACTCACTCACAACTATGAAAAATATACATAATGAACACTAATTAACACCACAGCACGCATTGCTTAGCGATGCTATGCTATATGTGATATTTATATACACTTAGGTTTCTGATTTATGGGAGATTAGGTTACGTTAGGCTTAGTTTTTTATACAAATGTACATTAATTAGTCTACATCAAAGCACACTCACTTCACCTGCATGCATTTTTTAACAATGCTTGGTATTGATGTACATGACAAAGTTCAGTGTAACTGGCATTTGCACTTCTTTATTACTAATAAACACTGGCAAAAGACAACATCTACTCCTGCCATCAATAACTAGGTACCTATTTATAACACCACATTTCAAATCTTTCTCCATTTTTAAAAACTGATGCAAGTATATCTTAGCCCACATATTCTAAACATAATTCAATTCTGTAGTTTATTCATCAATGTTTAGTGTTCAAGATTTTACAAGTTATTATTGTAAAACATAATTCTTAAGCATCAGATGACATGTTTCTTGACCATACAATTTTGATTTGGAGTTAAGGGTGAACTTTTTGGTATTTCATATGCAAAATACAATGTGTCCAATGTCCCAAAGTACTGTTCACCGAGGGATTCTATGAATTAAAACAAACAAACCTGATTTCTTTCTCCTTTGGTGCTCATTCCACATCTTTCAATCCACTCGCTTGGTAAAATATCAGGAACAGAAATAAGCTGAAATCCATTTTCAAGTAACTTCTGAACAGCAAACCACACCAGCCCATGCTCTAATTGTGCTAAATCACCCATAAAATAGTAACTCCTTTGTCCCGCCAAGTTTGAGAGATTCTCGCTTCTCAGTATGTTAAGATGGGTGGCAAGTTCATTAAATTGCTTTGGCTTGAAAGAAAAGTTTGGTTTCTGTCCAATTACTTTAAAAACTTTAGGGTCAACATAGTTGTGTATGGCAGGACTAGATCGGTTAGGAATTTTTCTGGCTTCTTCAATCAGAGCTGTTCTTATCTGTGCCTCTTCCTGAGAAGTCAGTGAAGTGTTTTTTAAACTACTGCATAACTGATGTAATTTTATGATATCCCCAACACCTTTTCTTCGTTTGATGTTTTCTTGAATTTCAGATTTATTTTTATCATTGCACAAATATTCAAGATCTAAGTCTACGTCAGGAAGGCTATCTATTATTTTAGAAGGTATTACTTGAGAACTGAAAAGTGCTTTGTGGAGTGTGTCACAGTGTATCCGCATACATATTTTAATCATTGTTGTTGAGGGATTCACGACTTATTTACAAAATAAAAACTTCAGCTGAGGAACAACACTCTAGTAACAGGTCGGAACTTTACTTGAACCATTATTAATCTCTTCTTCTTTTAATTCTGAATAACCACAGAAAACCTAGTAGAACATGCTATATGATAAGCGCATGATGTTCTGTGGCTATAGGTGTTACAGTTTCTACGAGGTTTATTCTGTGTTCATAGCACAGGTTCATAGGTTCATACTGTAGTTCCAACACAATCCAGCAGAACACACCAATTGATTCTAGATCAAGGTAGGAACTGCAAATTCTGGACATGTGAAAATCGTATAGCCTACGAGTGCTCCGGTTATTCAGAATCACAGATTAATAATGGTTGAAGTAATACTCAAAGGTACAAAATTCCGAAAAATATTTCTGAGAACGTGGTCGATACTGCATGTGCGTAATAAAATGTTGGTATTAGTCACAGGTCACAGATTAGTATTAGTTGAGAACCGCTTGGGGTCCTGGTGCTTTTTTTTTAATTAACGTCCTCCAACATTGTATCATATCGAACTAATGAATGAAATGATGCTCAAATGAGCCCGAGGTCTATGGAGCTTTAAGTTACCCGACATTCGTCTTCTAAGGATAGGGAAAACCTCGGAAAAAAACCTTACCCGGATAACTTAGCCTAAGCGAGATTCGAACTCGCGACCTGTTGAACGTGAGACTTTCGAATGCAGTTGATGTTCTTTGTTTAACTTCTTAGTTTTATTTTCTATGTTGTTATTCTTTATTTTTCTTAGTTCAAGTCAATAAATGTTTTGGTAACAAGCTCAACAATAGATTATTGAAAAACCGCATTAAATGCCATAGGACCATCGGTTTCGTTGGTGTGTACCACAGAACATAAACCGTACTGTTTGAATTGGTTAGGTTGGTGTTCTGTGTTGCGCACATCAAAATGAAAAACCGCCTAAGATAAGGGTAGTTGTCTGCTGTTGTTTGATTAACAAGAAGTTTGAGAATTAAAGAAACATCTGTCATACAAGAGCACCGATGGCAGAAAAGCCAGTGTATGTAAGTATAACCAGTATCAAAAAGGTCAAGCTCATGATTTAGAGAGAAACTTCAAACGAATCCAACACATTAAAATGCATTGGTTTTGTTCGTGCTATTAGAAATGAAAATAATGTTTAAGAAGATGCAGATATCAATTTTCCATAAAATATCACATGACGGCATCGTTAGATGCAGTACGCAGATAGAAACCACCAGCCAGAGGGTACTGTAAATATTACAAAACGCATAAAATCCTTACCCCGCGCCCCCTAACCTCTAATTCCCAAGGCAGAGGGCGATGGATCTTTCGAGTGTAAAAATACTTACAAGGGACACCTTTGAACTCAAACGCTCGGAACCTCATGAAAACGGGCTTAGAATAACAATCATAAACAAAACAGTGGTCTGTGTCGTTTCCATGCAAAACGTTGCATTCTATTTCAAGTGACATTTTAATAGAGAGAAACAAAGTACCAAGATATCAGTACCATAGAAGGGAAATTATTTGTAATTCAATGACGTCAATGTATCATTACATTTTCAATCAACAGTGCCAAAAACCCTCTGCTTAAATTATTTATAATAGTGCAAAATGCACATACTACACATCTGATAATGCTTACAGTAGTCCTCAAAGTGCAGATGCAGAATTTTGATGAAGGGGTTGAAACAAAGTGGAAAAGAACAATGTGCATATCTCATTAAAGCTGCATTATCACATTCCATATCACTTTCTCATTCACGCAGTCCAATATCAAAGCCCACACTAATTATATTTGCAAATGATGATATGGTGTATGGGAATATATGATAAATGATGATATGACATTGACATTGATATTGTATAGTTGGTGTTGCTGTATCAAAGAAATCACTATTGTATAGAGTATCAATTGACGATGCTACATGTGTAGTATTTTGTTGGTAGCCATCAATAGTGAATGTGTCAGTGAATTTGTAAACATGGATATAATTGGTCATTGTTGTGTGATACAATATTTTTATTTGAAAGGTCTTAGTCCAACTAATATTAAAGCTGAGTTGGATTCTAATCTGCTCCTTTGTTTACAGCAGTAAAATATTGGGTGGCAAAGTACGAGGGCAGTTCAATAAGTACCCTACCTGTGTTAGGAATGAAGACGCCAGTTTTTGCAAACACAAATTATTTATTTCTCACCATGGTCTCCTTTTAGGGATATACACTTCAGCATTGGCTCCTGCCATTTTTAACCCCTCCAAAAAATAAGAATTGTCAAGTTCTGCAAAATACACCTCTATCTTCTTGGAGACCTCTTCAATTGATTTAAATTTTGTTCCTGTGAGCCATTTCTTCATGTTTGGGAACAGGAAGAAATTGCAGGGAGAATATGGGGGGTGTGGCTGCATAACGTAATTCATGCAGTTTGTCGGCAGCAAACACATGGATGAATGTGCTGGTGCTTTGTCGTAGTGAAACGGCACTTTCTTCTTCACCAAATGGGGCCATGTCTCCTTCAGCTTCTTGTTGAATTGGGCCAATAACTCACTGTTGTATGCTCCAGTAATTGTTTTTCCTTTTTCCAAGAAGTCAATGAGCATGACACCCTTTGCGTCCCAAAAAATTGCCGCCATCACTTTTGGGGCTAATGGGATTGTATTTGCTTCTTTGGAGCAGATTCTCCAGAAGCAACCCATTGTTTTGATTGTTGTTTGGCTTCTGGAGTATGATGAATACAGGTCTCATCGACATCGACAACTTGATGTAAAAGTCCTTCAGATTTCACTTAAATATCTCCGGAGATGAAAGCCGATCTGAGTCCTTTCTTTCTTTCCCTGATTACCCTCCCCTTATGTAGAACTTACACCCCCTAGGACTTACTAGGGTCAGACGTCTGTCAGGGAGCAGACAGAGTGAAGACCTGAAAGCAGGTGGTCAGCCAAGCACCAGGTATGATAGTGAGGAAGAGGATGATATGAAATGCAGGCGAAATGGGTGATTGGAAGGGTGATAATGGAGCAATTGGTGGAATGAATGTCGGGGGAAACCAGAGAACCTGGAGAAAACCTGCCCAGATGCCGCTTTGTCCACCACGAATACCACATGCTGGTCTCTCCTAGGTGGTAGGCAAGAGGTCTAACCACTCAGCCACAGTGCCGCCATTATACTTTCAGACTCGAGAAAGGATGAGGAATAATCCCGGCTGGAGAAAAATTCCTACCCCCCTGCTGGGAATCAAAGCAGGTGCTCTACAAACTGTGTTAGGGGGCCAGCCCCGATCTGAGTCCAATGTGAGCAAATGCGGCACCCATCAGGCCGACAACTTTGTCATCTCCAATTCATCATGCAAAATATGAATTGTCGTTCCTGTTGACACACCTATGGCCTGTGCCACTTCACAAACTTTCGTTCAATGATCAGGAGAATCAATTCGTGTACCTTTTCAATGGCTTCCTTAGTAACCACATCTACAGGGCATCCTGGGTGCTCCTCATCAAAATGGAGTTTGGAGTTTAGGGGCCCGTTGACAACTAGGTCATTCAAAATGGATGTTCAACCATGTTTAAATTCATTATACCAATATTCAAGAGGTAGAACTGGAACTGCGGAAGGTCTGTGGTTCAAATCCCAGTTGTGGCATTGAATTTTTAAGTTCCAGTTCTACCTCTTAGACTTTGCCCACACACGGCTTGTGTGTTTAAAAACACCAACAGTGTTTTTGTTGGCATAAATAAATAATAATTACCATGTGAAGGTTATTTAATCCTGGGATATAAAGTACTTACAATAGTAAGTCACCATTGGGGTAATTGTTTCTGATGTGAGACTGCCTGTGTGGTTTACCAGGAGAAATACAAACTGGCTTGAGAATTTAATGCCATTCTGGCAGTTTGTCACAATAGCTCAGTGGTTAGAGTGTCCGCCCGGTAAGCGGAAGGTCTGTGGTTCAAATCCCAGTTGTGGCATTGAATGTTTAAGTTCCAGTTCTACCTCTTAAACTTTGCCCACACACGGCTTGTGTGTTTAAAAACACCAACAGTAAGTTTGTTGGCATAAATAAATAATAACCAACAGTAAGTTTGTTGGCATAAATAAAATAATAAATACCAATATTCATTGTCATAAATGGCGGATGGTCTCCATAAACAGCATTCAATTTCGCTTTTATCTCCTCACAAGCTTTCCCATCTAAAAGTAAAAAGCAAATCACTGAATGATACTGCGCTTTTTTCCATTGTAGCAAAAATACGTTGAACAACTTATTGAAATGTCTGTAAAATCCAAACTAACCTATGAATCAACACCAAATTGTTTTGACAATGTGTAACAAATGACAATACATGATGATAACACAAACTGCCCTTAGCAACACCACATATTTTGAAACGGGTACTTATTGAATCGCCATGAGCTGCCAAAATGAACATTGCAGTGGTCAACTGAATGAGGTGACCATACCAGAAATTGTAAGGAAAATCCACAAAATAATATTGGATGACCGTTGACTGAAAGTGTGCAAACTAGCAGACATTGTGGGCATTTCGAAAAGTGCTGTGCATTGCATACTGACAAAATTTGAACATGAGAAAGCTGTGTACAAGATGGGAACAACATTTGCTCACAGTGAAACAAAAACACCATCATGAGGTGGTTTTAGTTGACCGTTTGATATTTTGCTGCAATAAAGCTGAGTTTTTGCATCGGTTTTCATAACCATGGTCATGGCGTCAATTTTTTGGGATGTATGTGGGATAATTTTCATTGACTATCTTCAGAAAGGGAAATCAATCAATGGCAAACATGGCTATATTTGGTGAAAGAGTAAGTTTTGTTTCATCAATGCAATGTACCAGTTCATACATCCATTATCACCATGGCCAAAATCAATAAGCTTTCTCATGCATCCTGTTTGCCAGATTTAACCCCTTGTGATTATTTTCTGTTTCCAAACTTGCAGAAATGGCTTGGTGGTAAAAGATTTACCAACAATGTAGAGGTGGCATCTGCAGTTGATGGCTATTTTGCAAAGCTCGATGGCTTTCATTATAAACAAACTATCAAAGCTATTGAGCATCACTGGGAAAAGTTTATCAAGTTGAAAGGAGACTATGTAGAGAAATACAGATTTTTTCCCAAAATTTTTGTGCTTTTTTAGGTAGGGTACTTCTGGGACATTTCTCGTAGTTGTGCATTATGCCTAAGTATGGCACTGGTATGTTGGACATCAACGTCTTGTATCATATTTCAGATCAAATGTTTTCAGTACACACATCTCGCATATAAGTACAAATAAATTCTGTTAATTTTTCTTCTCTCAACCAATGTGCAGCTTATTTTTGTGCAAAATATTTTTTTATTTCTTCCTAGATGTGGTGGTGACATATTATTGGCATCTTCCACTTGAAGGAATATGCTCTAACATTATTTGTAATTCATGAATATGGCACTAAGTTAAGCACAGGAGAGCTGCCAAAGGCGGTGCCATGGCCGAGCAGTTGAGCATTCGCCTACCACCTAGGCAGCCTGGGTTCAATCCCAGGGACCCATGCATATTTTTGGTGGACGAAGCTGCATCTGGGCAGGTTCTCCAGTTTCCCCTGCCACTCATTGCACCAATTGCTTCATTATCACTTTTCCAGTCATCGATTTCACCTATATTTCATATCACCTTCTTCCTCACTATCATACTTGGCGCTGGGCTGATCACCTGCTTCCAGGTCTTCACTCTGTCCGGTCTGCAGGTTCCTGTGCTCCCTGACACTGGATTTTAAGTCCTAGGGGGTGTAAGTCCTACATAAGGGGAGGATAAACAGGTAAAGAAGGAGAACTGCCAAATAAAGCTGAAACTGAACGTAATGTAATTGTTATGCATTTTCTTATTTTCAGATGATTCCTGATAAAGTTTGTGAGAGGGCTGGCATAAATGCAAAATGGTTGCCAGGCGAAAAACTTGCAGTATATGCTTACAGACATAAAACTGCTAACTCACAAGGTAAGTGTGGCTTTTTAAAACCTTAATTTAGCTTTATTACCAAACAACTGTTGGCTAATCATTAGTTTCAAGAACATTAAATATACTACTTGCATACCATAGATTTATAGACACTAAACAATGTAGATCAGGGGTAAATTGCAACTGGCATAAGCGTTGTCACTTCATTTTCAGTATCGGAAATAATTAGTTTCCTTTTGGCAATGTTTCTTATGGCTAGTTGCATAAAAATTGCTAATTGTGTTTTAATTTTATTTTCTCTAGCATCATTTATTGTACAGATGGAGCAAGTGTTGCATTTCACCCATAAATTCTCGTACACAAATTACAAAAACATATCTTTAAACAAAGAGCTAAAAAACAATAATGGAGTTTGCGGAAACAAATACAGGGTTCGTCATTTAAAACGTAACGGGCACACAGCATTTTGCCCGTGTGTGATTGGGAGTGCCTCATCCAGCCTTGCTCCCACATAAACTCCATAAACTACCACGAAACATTTTTCAAAAATGTTGTTGTTGTTTTCTAGTGCCTTGCATCTGGCAATGAAGCCATTAGCATTCGTGCTTTCCAATACTTTTGAACTGTAGTTTCTTCTGATCAAAAATGTTGATTTTGTCAAAAATGACACCAATTTTGATTAAAATACCATCTGTTTTAGATAAAGTGACAACCCGTAAACCAACGACAGGTGTGGTCCTCCAGACATTCTGGAGGTTGTGAGAGAGCGATGTGACTGCCAAAACATAAAAATATGGTGCTCTCTAAAAAGCGGTTACTATTACTGCTATTGCTCTCTTCAATATCATCAGTGAAAATATTGGAGAGCAAGAGGATTAATGACTGCACTGTCAGAAATCCAGCATTAGCCAACAACAACAATATACAGATGAGAGGGGGGGGGGGCAGTTGTGTGTGTATGTGACCATAATAATGGTGGTAAAACACAAAAGAAAGGAGTTGAGAGCCTTCTCCAATTTTACTGAGTCATTGCACATGTATGTATGGAGGACTCTTGAAAGGTCACATGATATCAACTCCAATATAAATAGGATCACACAAACAGTGCGAGCAGTGATTTTGAATCAGTTTAGAGTTAGTTCAGTAGCAGTTTAGTTTTGAGTGAGTTATTTAGTTGTGTAAGTTGTTATTTACAGTTAGTTTTTAGTTACAAGAGTGAGTCAGCCAGCCTGTCATTGAGTATGTATGTGTCATCGAGTGATTATCGTAATAGTCAAGATTAAGGGACGGAGAAACTCAGGAACATTTTACCCCTCGAGTCATATTTCATAAATATTGAAGAGACTTAGCATAAAAAATGTAGATCTCATTAAAATACACAATTTATGACGAATGCTTTTTTTTTGTGAAGTGATATTCTTTGTTAATGTTATAATTTTCCAATACTTATAGTTTCTCAAGTAGAAAGTCCTAATTATTTTATCTTTTGGCTATCTAAAGATAACATAATTTCATAACCATTATATAGCGACAAGATTTAAAAATTTTGATTCATTTAAAGTCTACTGTATTCCCATATTTCCCTTGTACCTACAAGAAAATCAGCAATAAGATAATTTCTGCAAATGTTTATCTCAGTTAACATTGATTAGATAGAGGGATAAGCATTTATAAGAATATTTTGTACAAACTAGAGAAAGTCATGTGAATTTAAGATATCCAACTTTCTTTTACCTATTTTAGGTAGATGGCAGAGAAAGTAGGAAAGTATGTTTTTATCCTTTCATGCATTACTGAACTCTGGGAGCATAAATGCAAAGAGAATTTTAAGATTTGCTGTATTTCATTATTTATTTTGCATGATATGTTCACATAATGTTTCTTTGTGCTTTCAGATAAACAGACTGAGTTTGCTCCTTGTAAGGCATTGATCCATGACATGAGGTTTAAGGTAATGATTTTTGATCCCATTGTCCGTAAACTAATCAATGAGTCAAATGGAACATTTTTGGTTGGACAGAAGATTGCAGAAAAGTCAACTGGTAGCAGCATTAGAATTGAAATGCTTAAGCTTAGTCGGCAATACAGGTAAATTTCAGTTTTCTTTGCATTTTATAAAATGCTGTGAATGTTTAGAACTATGTTAATGAATGTGAAATTGCAGATTCAGGAGAGAAGCTTATGGCATACCACTTTCAACTGTGAAAGAGGTTGTTTAAATAGAAATGGGACAGATAGCAAGAAAAGGTTTAATTATGAGCACTCTGAAATATTGGCATGTGATTCTAAGTTTAGATGAGAAAGGTTGACATTGAAGTTTAATGTCTTTTAAGGCTGCGACACAAAGATTTCGAAGAAAATTCCTCCACCCTAAACTACCGTTTACATGGAACATTTTTCAAAAATTTTGATTTTCTCATAAATGGCTCTAACGAATTTGATTTAAATGCCATATATTTAAGAAATGTTTCTGACAATGTATGTTTTGAATTTTCTTACTATAGCCTATGTAGTGCTGTTTACTCTGGATGACTTTTGAATAACTCATAAACTGTACAAAAAATGTTGTTGTTGTTGGCTAATGCTGGATTTCTGACAATGAAGTCATTAATCCTCTTGCTCTCCAATATTTTTCACTGATGATATTGAAGAGAGCAATAGCAGTAATAGTAACCGCTTTTTAGAGAGCACCATATCTACAAAAAATGTAGATCTTGCTAAAACATGCAATTTATCTGCAAATAAATGTTTTTATTGAGTGAAGCATTTTGGAGATATTCCTTGTTATTTGTGTGAGTTTTGGAAAGCTTAAACTTTCGTCAAATGGAACATCGTTCAGCTTTTTGTATGTTAGCTGTGCAAAGAGAATGCAATTTGAAAGCTTTAAAAGATTTGACTCGCTCAAAGCCTACTGTGTTCCCATATTCTCCTTGCACCTACAAGGAAACAAACAATAAGATAATTTGTACAAATGTTTATCTCAACTAACACGAAGAAAATAGAGGAATAAAAGTTTGAATAGTTAGCACAAGAGTAGAGAATGTCATGTGAGTGCAACACTCAGATTTTTTTTATATAAACTAATTTCCTTAAAAGAAATGTTACAAATTTTTTTCTATATGCATAATAACTGTTTCAGATCCATAGTTCGAGCATGTCTTGAGAACCTGCAGGCTGAGGAATCAAAGGCAGAAAATACCAGGAAAGAAACATGCAAGAATCTTATTGCCATTTTCTACAACATTGAATTTTTATGGCATCTTTGTGAAATTCTTTATATTGATGTAATTCCAGGTAATTGCTTTTCTAATATTTTGCATCCTACTTTTTTAGATTTTTGCATTACTATCTTTTCTCTTTTGCTTGTATTCTAAAGAAGCAATAGCATTAAAATTTACTTTATTCTAAAAGAACACTAATATTTTTATTGCACGTTCTGTTGAAGTTGTTTATATAATCTGATCGATGCTGTTCTGTATTTTGTGCTAGGTGACATGGTGGTACCACACCTTATGGAATGGATATGCTTCCATTTTTTCCATTGTGAACGCCAGGCTGCTACCATTATGGGAAACCTCATAGCTGGAGAAGGAGCTGAAAATGAACCTGAATACTGGGAAACAGTGATTGGTCTAGTTCTACAAGGAAGATTAGATGGTGCTAGAACTTTACTGAAAGCACATTCTTGCCACAACATGGAGGCCTTTGAGGCAGCAGATATTGTGATGAGAACTATGCCTAAATATAATGTGAGTGGAAATATAGGTAGATCTGCCATTATGGAACTATTTTTTGTTACACTTGCAACACATTAACAAATTATCGTTATTCTTTTACAAAAAGTCATACTTTTAGATCCTGATGCTATTGTACTCAGGAACTTCGTGATTCCGTATGAGTTAAATCCTTGCTTCTTTCTTTTGTAAATATTTTATATTTATGATATTTGCATATATTGAATATTTACGAGTAATAATCAGATGTCCTTTGTGGATATAATCTAATGAATTTGCCGACAAAATCTCTTATTTCACAGTACGAATATGCGGCTGTCTTTTACAACACATATATCACTAGTCAAAGTTCATTTATATCCTATTGGGGTAATTGTTTATTTCTCCTAGCTACAGACATAGCAACCACAGCTGATTGGTTACTATCGTTATCGATTATAATACATTGATCAAAAGGGTTATGATCGACCTTGCACATATTTCCCTTCGATCTTAATAACTTCAGGACATAAATTGAGAAATATAATTGTGGTATTATTATTTAATCCTGGCACATAAAGTACTTAAGATAGTAAGACACCAGTGGGGTAATTTAAGATTTGTAGCTTTTCTGGCGACGAACATATTCAAGATGCTCTCTGGCTTCGAGCCAGGTGTAGTGATGAAAAGACATCAATGTACACTCCCGAAATGTTGATGTCTTTTCATCACTACACCTGGCTCGAAGCCCGAGAGCATCTTGAATATAAGTGGGGTAATTGTCTCTGATGTGAGACTGCCTTTATGTCCCAGGATTAAATAACCTTTAGGTGGTAATTATTGTTTATTTATGCCAACAAACTTATTGTTGGTGTTTTTAAATACACAAGCTATCTGTGGGCAATGTTTGAGAGGTAGAATTGGAACTGAAAAATTCAGTGCCACAGCTGGGATTTGAACCACAGGCCCTCCGCTCACTAAATGGGCACTCTAACCACCGATAGTAAGTCACCATCCGAGTAATTGTCTCTGAAGTGAGACTGCCTTTGTGGTTTACTGGGAGAAATACAAATTGGTTGGAGGATTCAGTATCATTCTGGCAGGTTGTCACAGTAGCTTAATGGTTAGAGCACCCATCTGGCAAGTGGAGGATCTGTGGTTATATATGACATGACTCGGGATATTAAATATTGGTATTAATTTTTCTGTAATGCATTTTGACATACAATTCCTGCCACACCATTTATACCCTGCCTTTAACTGTGATGGTCAAATTGGCGCCTTTAGCTTTGGAATATGCTGTTTGTTGGTAGTGATCTTAACTCACATGCAGTTGTCATTGGATTTCTTTGAGTTTTTATACACTAGATCATACACACATTCATACTTCCGGACTCTGGGGAGGATAGAGAATAGTCTTCCCATTCTCCAGTTGGAATGTAACCCAGAACCATTTGCACAGTACGCAATAATGGAATTTGTTCCACCAGTATCATAAATAATGAGAGTTATAGTTATATAACTTACACTACATATTTAAGTTAAGTGAAGCCTATGGTCTACATTGTTTGTGATATTGGTGGATTATTATTACTTCACTGTTAATAGCTTCAGGTGTGTATTCTAAATGGAACTTGTTTATTTGGATACCTTTCTCCCATTGTAACTGACATTTATTGATTCCAGAGTTATACAAGGGAATTTGTAAAGTAAGGTTCAATTTTTTTTATACATATCAAACCATCATAGATATTTGCAAAACGGTTGTTTTATTTAACTCCTTATATCTTCCCCTATTTTTGCTTGCTGTACTACAAGCCAGACATAAAACTTGATGCAGGCCACAATTGGCTGTTGCAGCCAATGGGAAAGAGGGGGCAGCCTCGTCCCATCATGTATAAGACGGATGCTCCTGACGAGTGCACTTTCACAACAAGTCACCTTTCTCTGATAATGCTCATCGGAATGGCTGGCAAAATGTCAGGTGTTTACGCATTGACTGGGCCATGGCCAATAAATCCGGGAACATTATTTTATTGGATAGACGCTGGACGTGAAAGCCTTAATTCCCATATTTCCTTTCGTTTCACAATAGATTTGGGACATATATTAGAAATACAATTTTGATAATCACATTGCGTATTCAATATTTACATGTGTTGTGTCTGAATAACTTGGCATTAATCTTTTCGCAGATACATTTCAACATACAATATCTTCCACAACCTATATAGGTAATATCAAGAAGTATGAATACTATGGACACTAATAACAAACAAAGATGAATATGAAAGTTTGTAGTGAACTTTAATTTATGTGCAGCCGCTAATAACAGAGGTTGACCCTGAAGATGCTGGACACAGTTTCCAGCGAAACGTCGGAGGAAGGTAATCCAACTCGACCACGGCCCACAAACCCGGAAAATCTACTTAACATAGTATGAATAATCTGTTGCATTGTTTAACTGTGGTGATGACAATGGTTATCTGATTCAACGCTGCTCTAAATCAAGATATGAAACGCTGAAACCATGAATAAAACTGGAGTAAAGGAGGACGTTCACTTTTGATGTTGAACAATTTTCTGCTTCTTTTTTCTCTTTTCTTTCTTCAATTCTCTTTAAATTTTAAATATATAATTTTCTTGTTTTGTATTTAATGTCTTCTCTTAAAGGCATATGGTGGTTTATCAGTGGCAGAGTTCAATCTCAGATGGAGAGAATGGCAGGTGAATGCTGTTGCAACAATAGAAGCTGGAGCATTTGTTTCACAGCCAGAAATTGAACTAATTATGAAGGTGGGTATTGAAATACTTCATGTTTCTGCAAGCTTACTCTTGGTGCTATACAGTCTAATTTGTCTGCTACATATTTCTGCCAATGTACCACATTCCAACTTTTTAATAAAAGTGTTATATACAACAAAAGTGTATCTTGAGAGATCAAAAGTTTGATACAGTTTTATTGTATGCAATTCTAGCCTATGTTTTGTTTCCAATCTGTATGCAATGTGATTGAGTTGTATCTAATTTTTTCATCCAGCAACAGGAAAACAGCCAATCAGCATCAGTAACCTAACAGCAGACTGTGTATGCAACATGTAGATTCTGTTGTTCACTGTTTTCCTTAATTAAAGTAGTCAGCTGTTGTGTATGTATAAGTTCATTTCAGTTTTGAGAAAACCTGCCCTAATGCCGCTTCATTCACCACAAATTATTTATCTGTAGTTCATTTATACATAATTTGCAGTTATATGCATTTCAGTGAATGCAACTGAGTTTTATGTAATTATACTGAGCATACTGCATACGTGATCTTAAAAGAAACTCAAGACGTATTTTCCGTATCTCTGTTGACAAAGATGCAACCTGAGAGGGCGACTTTTGGTACTACAATGTACCAACACACCAGAAGTAAACATAAATATTATCAGTATCTGGTGTTTACTATTGAACAGCAGTTTTGTCTTTCAGTTCTCAGTTGCTTTTAATCAGCCATGAAAGTAAAATTCATACGAGAGGTAGAACTTAATCCACACAAAACCAAAATCAAAATTCCTTAGACTTAGGAATTACTTATACCACGCTATATATGGTCATCTCCCATCAGTAACAAAATAAGGTGTATGCACTTAATGCAAAAAAAGTGAAACAAGCCAAATTAACTGATTTCTGCAGGACCAAGTTCAAAATAATGTTTTCTTCATGTAAAATTTTACACATGTAGGCCCACTGTATTCCTTTTTTTTAAAAAAAATATGATGCATTATCAAAATCGCATTTGTAAGTAATACTGAATTACAAGTAATCTTCCCTCTTCCCCTTGATATACACATAAATCAGGTTCAACTGAACATATTTTCAGGCCCCTGAATACCCAAACGCACATGTGTGCACGCACATGTGTGCACGCACACACACACACACACACACACACACACACACACACACACACACACACACACACACACACACCGCACACCCCACACCCCATTCACCACTCACCACACACACACAGATCATTAGATTCAGATTCAGATCAGTGTAAACAAATCATGTGTTAAACTGCACCAAGTCTTTTTCAAATATGATTATTATTCTAGAAAAATTCTGTCACTATAAATTGTAAGATACAAGTTCAGAGGTACATTATCAAAAACATCCCCTCATTTTTCACTCTTAGGTTATGGTTGGTGATGGTACAGCATTTCAAGAGGCCAAGCAATATTGCTCAACATGGTATCAATATATGGCTGCGTGGCTGTTCTACACAGAGCCAACGGTGAAATCATTTGACCTGAGCTTTCATGCCACTCAGTCAGTATCTCAGTATGGAGGAATGTCTAAGTTGAAAGAAAGTGACCTTATATTGCTGGCCATTATGGAATCTGATTTGCATCAGGTGAGTTATAGTGTATGCACAAGTCTTGGGCATAATACAAATTTATTTAACATAATAAATAGGTAGTAAAGATAAAAATTAAGTAAGAAATACATTAAATAGATAGAAACATTAAATGATGGAAATATAAACGTGTTAGCAGGTTTCTTAATACTTAGTAGCCGTAATACAAAAAGTTTTGTAAAATAATATTGGCGATTAGGAATTCACCAAATGGAGTACCTCAGACGGAATTAGGGAAAGTAGGAGCTAAAGGTAAAATGGTAGAAAGAGCATTTAAATACTGGTTTAGACTAAATTCATTGGAGGAAAATGATATATCTAAACAATGCATGGCTGTGCTGGAGAAAATGGGAAAAAAAGAAACTTGTATGCACAAAATACGGATAATATTGTAGGAAATAGGTATGGAGGAAACATGGGCTGAAAGAAACAATAAAGGTAAGGGTTTCTGGAGAGAAATTAAAACAAGGGTTGGGGATATAGAAAAGCAAGAAATTCTGAGTAGTTTCAACGATGAAAGATCATTAATAGATTATAGATTCTTAAAAATGGAATGAGAGAAATACATTTAAGTATGCAATAAAGAGGCCAGAATGGGGTGTACATGGGCTAGGATGGGGGTAATGAATCCATGCAGTATGACAAGGATAAAAAGGGGGGAGAGATATACACAATGCGGTAGATTGTATGATAATTGGCACCATATTTTGGATTGTAATGGCATGGATAAATGAAGAGAAAATCTAGTACCCAAAAAATGGAATGATTTGAATCATCTGATTCAAAATCAGATGAATACATTGAGAAAGCTGGAAAGTGTTTAGGAAAAATGAGATTGAAATGGTTAAAAGAACTATGAGGAAACAGGGAAAATGCAAAAGGATAATGAGGTGTAAAAGTAAATAGTGGGTGCAATAAACTTCCCCATTATATATAAAACAAAATGTTAAATATAAGGGGAAGTTATAAATATAAGCAACTCCAAGAGGTAAAAATATATTAGATAAGGTAGTATAGTTGTTCAGTACTTTGTTTTGTTTTTTTTAGTCATTTAATTTTTGTTTTTTGTAGGTTAAAGTGCACTGTTTATGAGCATAAATTCATTCATTCATAATACTTGGTATCTGAGAAAGTATTTGCTAAATTGGCTGGTTCACAATAACCAAGAATGAAAATGGGAAGCAAAATAATATTTTGGTTAACAATGCCCCAGGAACAAGAATGGGAATGCATATCAGTAACAAAGTAGAAGGTTGATTTTATACATTGCAACATTGTAACTGACCAGTGATATTTTTTCACCTGCTTTCAATTCAGCCAGCATAACAATTGTATAGAATAGACATGTTCTAACCACAAATTCATCACTATTTTTGATTCCTCTAGTTGCCCACAGATTATAGTAGGCACAGCTTATTGAGATAACCCAAAAAACAACCTTGACATTTTTCCCCCATTATGCTGCAGTCTGGTTTTTGGTGATATTCCATACGTTAGGTCGCATTAGTGTTGCCAAATGTTCGTAACATATAACCATGGTAAAGCTAAGGCTATAGCTGGTGTTATTGTGTCTGTTATGTTGCTACAGAAGTGCTTGTTTATGAACATGTTGCAGAAAGGCCAACCGATAGATTTTAAAACAAGATTCTGTTTAGATGCCGTATTAATAAATTAATCAATCTGTGGACGTACTGTTCATGTTTGCGTGGTTTTGTCTTGAGTTCTTTTAGAACAGTATATGCAGTTATAGTTATTGTTGTTATTTTTGTGTTTGCTACACAGTAATGCATTAAATATATATTACGATATTTAGCGCTCGGAAGTGATTTTATCCGAAAGTGTTACTGCAGAACAAGATGAGCAGGTTCATCATGTGTTGTGTGGTAACAATGTTCAAGCATTATAATCGTTTGAAAATATGTTACTTTAACCCTGTGATATTTGAGGTTAGAAATGCCTTTATTATGTACATTGGCAGAACTGCTTTTGCGATTCTTTCGTCAACTGCTTAGTGTAATGTCGGCCATTTTGAACTCTTTGTGACTGCCTATAAATTGTGTCCACTATAATACAAGGCCTCTCAAAGCTAAAACTAACTTATCTTTGCCTCAGGTGATAAAGCTGATTCTAAGTTCGTCAGAGAATGGTTGGTTTGCAGCTCATCTTACTGATCTCCTTTATCACTGTGGTTGCCTCAGTGTAGTGGATAAACAGCAAGACAAGTAAGTTCCATTTTGATGCAACTTAATTATAACGGTAGTATTGAGCATATTTTTTCTTTAAAGCAAAATCATACAGTGCAAGTATTATGCTAAGAACGAGGGGTATAGATGCAAATAAAAAATAATATAAAATAAATACTACAAATCTTACATAGCACGAATTGAAAAAGTACAGAATAAATTTTTGAAACTATTATATTATAAACTTTTCGGGATTTATCCTAAGTACATGAAGTATACTGAGTTGTTAAAAGTATTTAGAACAATGTCACTAGAAGATCGTAGGAAAATACAACAATAATTATTCCTTTACTAAGTTGTATAGATAATAGCACATTCTTACAAGAAATAAAGTTAAACACCACACACTCAAACCTCAGATCACATTGCTTATTTTATTATAATTCTAAGACACTGATTCATCAAAGTTCTCCGCTTAGAAAGACGGTATCTCATTACAATGACCTTAGTAATAATTATGATTTGGATCTTAGCACGTTGTATCATATATGCAAAAAAAAAAACTTAAAAGCATATTTCTATAGTAGTTTCTTTCTTTCTCTTATATATGCAACTTATTGGTAAGTTATTAATGTATGATATCACTTGGTAACTGGTTAAGTTCAGAGTATGTAATGCAGTGTTGTATTGCTTACATTTTAAGGTTATTTTGAGTGTTATTTGTACTTTCTTAAGATGTTTATTTATTTACAATTGTGTTTCTGTCATTATGTATTTTAGTTACTCTGTATTTAACTATTCATGTCATTATGGTTTGTGTATGTTATTATATATTTTGCTTTTTTTGTTTGTTTTATAATGTAATCTTTGTGTTTTATTTTTATATCACTATTTGGAATGTATGCACATTTTAATATATAAATTGCATACACTGTTATAATTGGGCAACACCCTGTAACAACAAATTGAAATTGAAATAAGTAAATAAATAAATCCAGACTTCAAATGATTTTGCGTAAACCAGGAAAATCATTCTCGTGGCATTTGCATGTAAATGCATATTTCAAGGGTGAATTACACTGCCAAAATGTCACTTTTTGCACTGTATCAGTACTGATATTAATTAGAAGAATGTAAGACAGTATATGCAATACAATTATCTCAATTTTTATAAAAAATGGAAAAGTCTGAGTTTGCATCTATACCCCACAAATTATTTAAGAACTGGCATGTTAACTTTCAGCGACTAGTGTACCATTACGGGAGTAAGAACAAGTCTGGGTATTTAAGTACAACCACATTACACTGTTCATAGTTTAAAAGAAAAGAGAGGGAATGAGGGCAAACGTACTGATGACACTGGTGATTTTGTATTGAAGTAAAAATCATCTTTTATTTACAGAAGCATTTACAATACTGTTGAAATGCATGTACTTTTTAACTGTAGCTGATATTGGACTGTTGACTAAGAAACACAATATTCATTATAAGTGCTGAGGCTTTCACGGCCGGTATTATCAACTATGCTGGATGCAGTTTTCAGCGAAATGTCGGAGGAAGGTAATCCAACTCGACCACGGCCCACAAGCCTGGAAAATCTACTTAACATAGTTGACGATATTCATTGTTACGCAATTTACGATAGCATTTTGGTATCAATTTCTAGAAACTTTCAGGTTTTAGGAGTGTGAAAAGAGTACCTTGAATAACATATGAATTCAATTGCACTTTCACTTTGCATCAATCTGTCATAAATAAGCTGGCAGTCAGATGTGTCATGAAGACTCTGGAAACCCTACGTTCTGGTGGTATGAGGTAACTTGATCTTGGGTCTTTGAGACGTGTAGCTGTGGCCGGCGTCACAGTACTAATTCTATGTAAAATATGGAGCATGAATATTAATAATTCCATCTAGAAGTGTGCATTAAATTAAAATGTTCTGAATGCAAATACTCAGTATATAACCATAGAGAGTTAAAATTGAAATGTATATGAGATAACTTGCATTAAACATTTTTAGACAATTTCTTAATTGCAAGTACTCTCAGGGTAATAGGTGAGATGGTTAAACAAGGCACAGATCTTCCAGCTGAAAAGTTTTACTTTGTCCAGTGTTTAGAATCAATTGACTTCATTGCCTTAGGAATCAATAGCACCAACATATACTACTACTTCCTGAATTTGGAAACCCTGGTTTTGTTGTACCATCAATGTATTGCCCTGTCCTTCCTATTTTTTACTATCAAGATTCTATTAAATGTTCTCTCTGCCTAACTTTATATTTGAGAGACTTATGTTATTTATGTAATAGAAGTACTTGATTATTCATTTTAGCAATAAGCACAAAGAAACAGGTGCACTTCCAGAGAATAGCATTCTGAATTACAATAAATTATGAAAGTGAAACAGAACAAACAATTGTTGGTGATATACACCATTTTAAACCATAAGTATTTCAATGATGGATGGAAAATAAAAGTTCTTCCGTTAATTATAGTATGTTTCTGAAAATAAAGAATAATTAGTAAGACTTCTTAATTACTTCTTTATTGTTCCCAGTATAGGCCGCATCTTGTTGGCTTATTTATGAAATTAAAAAGTATGTCGACGTTTTGCTGCAAAACTATGTTCTCCTTCTTCAATGGGCGACTGCAGTACTAGAAACAATAAAGAAGTAGTGAACCAAGGCTGTGGATGTCTACGTAATCATTTAAGACTTCTTAATGTGTGCTGTACATGCATATATGTTTTTAAAGCCTTTTCCCTGTTTTTTTATTTTTCTTGAACAGTGTTACCCAAAAGTTACGTGACCAGTTGCTGTTGGACTATGGGTCATTACTAATGACTCATCGTTCCCTGTGGCAAGTTGGAGTCAGTTATTTGGACCACTGCCATGCTGAAGGCCGTGCACAGTTGGAGCTGCTGTTGTCAGCATTGCCTCTCAGTTCAGAAGCTCGAGCTCTAAAAATCATCCAAGTTGCACGTGAAAGAGAACTACATCACATAGGTAATTTAAAAGTGTAAAGAAATGACAACTCTATGTTATCCTATGATATGAAGTACCAACTCTACCCTAAAAATCAGTTAATTGAAACACTCCTAGCTTTATAATAGGCACTTAAAGATAACCTATCATTTATAGCAAACAAAAATTTAATTAAAATAGAAAATTAAAGAAAAGAATACTCACTTTTTAAACACTCCAACTAAACACTCCATGGCGGCAATTATAGCAATTACTTCCAAGTAATCACCAAAAAACCAAACAATTATAGAATGTTGGAAAATCCTTACCCATCTAACAGCACTTCAAAAACACCTAGTCTTCCAATGGATACCAGCTCACTGTGAACTGAGTGGTAATGAGAAAGATAATTTTCTTGCAAAAAAGGGTACCGGCAATGTGCAGAAATCTATAGTTAATCTATCATTTTATGCAGCTAAAAGATTAGTCAACTCTGAATTCAAAAAAATTATTGCAAAATATTACTATGAAAAATCAAAAAATAAAAGATGGGAACTACCAAACATTCAAACAGTAACTCCTGAGTATCCTTGAAAAATGGCAGTTGCAACCTTCAGGTTGATTACAGGACATGATTGTCTGGCAAAACATTTAAACAGAATTGGGATATATTCTTCACCACTCTGTCCTCTATGTGATCTGCAAGAGGAAATGGATCGAGACCACCTTCAAATATGCCCGGCCATTTCTAACACCCCATCCATCAGTGAAAAATACTGGAGAGCAAGAGGATTAATGACTTCATTGTCAGAAATCCAGCATTAGCCAACAACTTTTTAAATTTCCCGGAACATGTTTCTGAGGCTAGTTTCCTCCATTATCAACTGGATATTGAGGATAATTGAGGAAGCTAGCCTCTGAAACATGTTCCAGGAAATTTAAAAGGTGAGTGTTGTTTAGTGTTATTAACTAACCCATTTTTCTATTTTAATGTGATTTCAACAACAGTCATCAACTTCCAGATTAAAAATTTAGTATTGGATGGCAGGAGAAGTTGGTGAACACAATACCCAAAGACTTGCCACATCTTGCATGTTATATAGTTAAACACCCTGTGAAATCATGTTGTAAAGTCAGTGTTATAAATATAGTTTACATAACAGGAAAGAGAATAATCTGATCATGAAATGCTCAGCTATCAGCTGCCATAATTAATTGAATGGAATATCTGAGCATTTTCAGTTGCATGTTAGCTTGGAATACTTCCAAGATGATTTCTGTTGATTTTGGTTAAGCCTCTGGTGGTTTTGGGATGAACCTAAAAATGGAATTTTCTGTTTCTGGCATATAAAAATTCATTAACCATTCAATGAGAAACTGAAGTTGTTAACAGTGAAGCAACACAAATCCTAAATAATTGTTATATTTAAGATTTGTTATTTTTTAGAAAAATGAGAATATGTAACAAATCAGATTTTTATTTACATATGCTGTGCACTTAATTGCTTGAAACAACCAGCTGACAAGTAGCAGCTGCCTAGTCTAGTAATGTAAGAACCTGAAGATTCTGCCACAAGATTGTTTTATTTATCTAGTTTGTGTTTTGCTAGATAGATATTAGGATAAGCAATTCATGGTCTGGTGAGAGTGATTGTCTGGTGAGACAAATTAAAATATTATGGCATTCAGAGAACTCCATTAACATGGTTTCACTCATACTTAACAAACAGGGTACAAAAAGTGAAAATATCGATACCTAATTCAAATATACCTGATTATTCAAGGAGTAAAGTTATAAAACAAGAAGTTCCCCAAGGTTCTGTTTTAGGACCATTACATTTCTTATTTTTTTATAAATGATCTTGCACCAAGCTTAAATAAGTTGGCACAAGTATTTCTATTTGCTGATGATACAACACTATTAATTTCGCATAAAAGTTTAGATGGACTTAAAGAAACCTCGCATCACATAACAACATTAATGCAATCTTGGTTCAATGCAAATGGTTTGCAACTAAATGTTAATAAAACAAATATTGTAAAATTTACTACCATTAATGCCGCACAGCATAACTTTGCAATAGACATACATGGTAACTCTGTTCATGATTCAAATGCTTCTAAATTTTTAGGCATACAAATTGACAAGCACCTAAATTGGAAAACCCACATAGATGAAATTGCCCCTAAACTGAGCTCCGCATGCTATGCATTACGACTTCTGTCCTCCTTCAGTGATGCTCATACATTAAAATTAGCTTACTTTGCGTACTTCCACTCGGTAATGAAATATGGTATACTCTTTTGGGGAGGTTCAACAAATTCAAAGAGAATTTTCATCTTACAAAAAAAGGCCATCAGAATTATATCACACTCTCATCCAAGAACATCGCGTAGAAGCATTTTCAAAAACCTAGAAATATTAACCCTTACCGGAGAATACATATATTCACTGATGAACTTCTACATAAAAAATAAAAACTACTTCACTACTAATTCTGACATCCACAATGTCAATACAAGATCTAGATCTGAACTTCATATACCATCAACTAACCTCACATGTGTCCAAAAAGGAGTGCATTACCAATGTATAAAAATATTTAATATGCTACCTAATGAGTTAAGAACCTGTAATGATAAGGTATTCAAAATTAAGCTAAAGGAATATCTTCTTAAGCATTCATGCTATACCATAAATGAATTTAACAACATCTAATGTAACCATTAGATCATTTTATGTTTATAATATTAATCCTGTTTATTGTAAATATTGTATAACATATTGACGTGTTCCACATCCTGTTGCCAAGGCCAATTGTAGGATCTATGGAATGCAAATAAATGTATGTATGTATTGTTGTTAGCTAATGCTGGATTTCTGACAATGAAGTCATTAATCCTCTTGCTCTCCAATATTTTTCACTGATGGATGGGGCACTAGAAGTGGCCGGGCATATTTGAAGGTGGTCTCGATCCATTTCCTCTTGCAGATCACATAGAGGACAGAGTGGTGAAGAATATATCCCAATTCTGTTTAAATGTTTTGCCAGACAATCATGTCCTGTAATCAACCTGAAGATTGCAACTGCTGTTTTTCGAGGATACTCAGGAATCACTGTTTGAATGTTTGGTAGTTCCCATCTTTTATTCTTTGATTTTTCATAGTAATATTTTGCAATAATTTTTTTGAATTCAGAGTTGACTAATCTTTTAGCTGCATAAAATGGTAAATTAACTATAGATTTTTGTACACCGCTGGTACCCTTTTTTGCAAGAAAATCAGCTTTCTCATTACCACTCAGTCCACAGTGAGCCGGTATCCATTGGAAGACTAGGTGTTTTTGAAGTGCTGTTAGATGGCTAAGCATCTTCCAACATTCTATAATAGTTTGGTTTTTTGGTGACAACTTGGAAGTAATTGCTATAATTGCTGCCCTGGAATCTGAGAGAATAACTGCTTGCTGAAAATGTGAAATTCTATACAAAAGATTTTGTAGGGCCATTCGAATTGCTTCAATTTCTCCATCAAAGTTAGTAGTTCCATAACTTAAAGATTTGTAATAGGAAAAGAGGTGACATGTGACTCCAGCACCTGCTCCATCTTGGTTTGATATAAATGATCCATCAGTATAAATATGGAGCCACTCATGTTCTGGAAACCTAGTATGGATTGTTTCTAATGCCAATAATTTTAGAACACTAGTTGGAGTATCACTTTTTTTAACTTCTTCTGTCAGGTGTAAATAATATGTGATGTCTAATGTATGTGTTGGATTGACTTTAGATACGAAGTTTTCCTTCGAATTTGGAAGGTGTACATCCTTCTTGATATCTTGAATTTTGGAAAGAAAGCTCTCCTGAGTCTTTAGTGTATGTGTAAAATTTCTCTTGTGCCATGTATTGAATGGGAGTCTGATCAACTTTTCATGTTGAATAAGAGCCGCTTTTTCTATTTCATATTCAATGGGATATTGGTTGGTTAGTATTTCCATAGCTGCTATTGGTGTGGTTTTGATAGCACCTGTAATTAATCTCAGACTTTGGTTTTGAAAGATTTGAATTTTTTTTGTGTTTGCTGTTACAAGAACTTCGCTGCAGTAAGTAAACAACGGTTTTATATATATATTATATGTTGTGTTAAGCATTGCTCTGGAACATCCCCACTTCATTCCTGTTAAACGTTTTAACAGTGAAAGGCGCCTCTCTGCTCTTTGTATTACATTTTCTATTTGTTTGGTCCATGTAAGTTTGGTATCAAATGTAACTCCTAAATACTTTGCTTCCTTTGTTTCTGGTAATTGTTGACCCTCAAAATTTAGTTTTATTTTTAGTGGTTTTTTTCTTAGTGAAAAGATTTGGTAGTTTGATTTTGTTGTATTAACAGTCATTAAATTTTCTTTGGTCCACCTCTGTAAGTTGGTTAAGGATTGTTGCATGGCTTTTTCCAGTTCTGTACTTTTGCTTTTTGGTTTTGAAGTCCACATTACCAAGTCATCAGCAAATAGTGCACACTTCACGCCTGATTTTTGTATTTGTTGTGGTAGATCATTAATAAATATATTAAAAAGTGTAGTGCTGAGCACTGCACCTTGTGGCAAGCCACGGTGTATTTGTTTATATTTAGATATATTTCTTCCATATCTGGTTGCAATAAAGCGTTGTGTTAGGAAATGACATAGCCATGAAAACATTGGACCTTGTATCCCTATTTTTTTTACTTTCTTTAGTAGTTTTGTTCTGCATATAGAATCATATGCGCTTTGAAAATCAATAAAAACTGATAAATTATCTTCTTTTCTATTGAAGGAGTCTTTGATTTCTTGACTGAGAAGTAAGACTTGTTCATTTGTAGAGTGGAACTCTCTGAATCCAGCTTGACATGGGGATATTAAATTTTGTGATTCTAGAAACCAATTTAACCTGTTTGACACCATTCTTTCCATCACTTTTGCTATTATGCTGGTAAGAGCTATTGGTCTATAATTTTTTATTTCTGATGCTGTTTTGTCTTTCTTCAAGAGTGGGACAATTATTGCTTTTCGCCATTCAGCAGGTACAGTGGTTTTCCAGGATAGATTGTAGAGTTTCAGTAGTTGTTTTGCTGTTTTTCCAAGGTTTTTTATGAACTCTGGATGTATGTGATCTGGTCCAGGAGACTTTTTGTTTTTTAGATTATTTATTGCAATGTTCAATTCTTGCATATTAAAATTTTGAAAAATGTATGTATGTATGTATGTATTACCTGTATCCTGACTGCCATATTTATTTTCATCAGACATTTTTGATAGTATTTCAATCAGAATATTGTCAATGAGAATCTTTTTGAGCACTATTATAACATAGATGTGGCTAGTGAAAAATAAGACTCAAAAAGTAATACAATCTGCATATATGTTTGAATAATAATATCATTTCATAAATCACATACATTGGATGAGATCATTTTGGTTGTAATGTTTTCTATACAGTGTTGAAAAAAATGCTTGTTTAGACATTATTTCATGCGCTATATAGGGAATAAAATATGTTACAGTTTCAAGCATCTGCAAAGTAATGGGAATGCGTTCTTATCAGCAGCGTCGCTTGGGTAATGCACTTACGTGGGCTCTCCGTTCTCAAGATGGTGCCTTTGCAACATTCCTTGCTGATAAATTTCTTGAACTATACAGCCAAGAAGGAAAGTTTCATTCTACAGATCTCCTAGAGAATCTTGGCTCATGTATGCTGGTTAGCGACAGACTGACATTTTTGGGTAAGTAGAACCTTGAAAATTTGCATACAGTAAAGTCTTAAATTTTATAGACCACAATTTTTTTTTCCCATTTTGTCACATTTTTAAAGTAATGTATTTAATATCAGCTTAACACATACAGTAGGTGTAAAATGTGTTATGCACATAGATGAAATTACATTAAAATATCAGAGGAATAAGAATGGTATATTGGGGTAAGTATGTAAATACCTTTGAGAGGTAGAACTGGAACTTAAAAATTCAATGCCACAACTGGGATTTGAACCACAGACCTTACGTAATTTGTCTCTGATGTGAATAACTTATTTATTTATGCCAACAAACTTACTGTTGGTGTTTTTAAACACACAAGTCGTGTGTAGGCAATGTTTGAGAGGTAGAACTGGAACTTAAAAATTCAGTGCCACAGCTGGGATTTGAACCACAGACCCTCCGCTTACTAGACGGGTGCTCTAACCATTAAGCTACAGTGACAACCTGCCAGAATGACATTGAATTCTCAAACCAGTTCGTATTTTTCCCGGTAAACCACAAAGGTAGTCTCACATCAGAGACAATTACCCCAATGGTGACTTACTATTGCAACTACTATTCTGGCAGGTTGTCACAGTAGCTTAATGGTTAGAGTACCCACCTAGTAAGCGGAGGGTCTGTGGTTCAAATCCCAGCCGTGGTATTGAATTTTTAAGTTCCAGTTCTACCTCTCAAACATTGCCCACACACGGCTTGTGTGTTTAAAACCACCAACAGTAAGTTTGTTGGCATAAATAAATAATAACTACCATCTGAAGGTTATTTAATCCCGGGACATTAAGTACTTGCAATAGTAAGTCACCATTGGGGTAATTGTCTCTGATGTGAGACTGCCTTTGTGGTTTACTGGGAGAAATATGAATTGGTTGGAGAATTCAATGTCATTCTGGCAGTTGTCACAGTAGCTTAATGGTTAGGGCACTTGCCTGGTAAGTGGAGGTAGTTTGTTGGCATAAATAAATAATAGTCACCATCTATAAAACATGTTTGTCTAATTTTTTTTATGCCAACCAGCTTATGATTATGTTGTCCTAGGGGTATTTATCTCTGATGTGAGATTCTGTTGTAGTCTACCAGGAAAGTTTGAATGGGTTGGGGAATTTAATGTCATACTGGCAAGTTGGCCATGGTGGTTAGAGCTGCCACGTTTAAGTGGAAGATCTGTGGTTCAAATCCTGGCTATGACATTGAATTTTTCAGTCCTGATTCCACCTCCCATGTTTGTCAACATTTATAAACACTTTTTCTCCACTTACTTTGAAAATCCTTCCGAACCAGTTTTGGAGAGGTTTCTCTCCGTCTTCAGCCGATTAGCTGACTGATTTCCTGGTCTGCTTCCCAATGAGGGAAAAGGGAGACAGTCATGTGACATGGAGATACGTCTGCCAATCAGCTGAAGATGGAGAGGAGCCTCTCTGAAACTAAACCTGAAGGATTTTTGAAGTGGAGCAAAAGTGTTTTTAAATGTCAACAAACACATATTTTGTAGATTTTAATGACATGCACTTCATTTATATAAATGTTATATGGTACAAGTTACTTTACTATAACGTGATATAATTTGCATTTATAGGAAAATATTGTGAATTTCACCAAATGTATCGCAGTGGAGAATTCAGAGAAGCTGCAGGTTTGTTAGTAAATCTACTGGAATCCAGACTTGCACCAAAGAGGTAAGTTGTATTTTATGTCATTCAAAGCTAAATATAAAACTATTCATTCTTAAATCTTAATTTTACTAGTATAAAGCAGAAGTGATGCACTAAAGCTTGCCAACGAGAGCTGTGCAAAATTTCGGTACTTCTCGGGTAATATCTAGTTACCTTGCTGGATTGAAGGCTACGTGCCATTTCTACGTGTACTTGGCAGTCCCACTGTCTACCCTCTGTCCATTCATTCACTACAATATGCACTTCTTAAGATGTTAGATACTGGAACCCGTAATAGGGATACTGTCACCCTGCAACAGGCATAACGGTACATACAGTACAGTACGGTGTGCTACAGTACTTTTTAATCCAAAAGGTGACCCAATTAAGAACACTATACAACATTTATAATTTCCCAGAACATGTTTTGGAGGCTGACTTTCCTCCATTATCAACCGGACATCAATTGGTTCTCCCTGGTGTGGATGGTGATGTTTCCTCTGAGGTCTCCTCTAGTGGTAGCTCAAGGAACTTGCTGAAAATATCCTTCTGGGGGATGTCAAAATTGAACACTCTTTGTTTCTATTTTTAAAAATGAAGATTTGTTTCCACGTGGACAGGTCTTGTTTTCCCGTTATATGTTTAAGAAGTTTCAATTCTGGCTTTATGTTGTGATTTTTTGTCCAAAAGTGAGTGGCAACTGCTGATTTTTCCAACTGTTTGTTTTTTATGTTTCTAAAGTGTTCCTTGGAACTTATTTCTAAATTTCTTTTGGTTTTTCCTATATACACTTCATTATATCACTGCATTCAATTTGGAATATGCCAGATTTTTTTATTGGGTGAAATGGCTTCTGTAATGTTTGAATTCAGTAGACTTTTTTTATGGAGTAATGGTTGACTGGTGCTGGCTGAATGTTATGTTCTTTGTAAACTTTTTGAATTTATCAAATGGCATGTGAATTTTTTTAATGTCATTTTTGTTTCTGCTGCTGTGAGTGTTATTTCATTTAGTAACCTTTTTGTTTCTGCTTGTTTCACTTTTTTATCTACTAATGATTTGGGGAAGCCGTTTTTTGTGCTATTTCAATTATTTTGTAATATTCAGCTTTGTATTCTTCTGCTGGAAGAGGGATGTTCTCCAATGTATGCATTAAACTATTGAGAATTGCCTATTTGTGACTTCTTGGACTATAACTATTAGCTTTTATGTAATAAGAAATAGAAACAAGATCCAAGGAACACTTTAGAAACACAAAAAACAAACAAAAAAATCAGCAGTTGCCGCTCACTTTTGGACAAAAAATCATAACATAAGCCAAAGCTGAAGCTCCTCAAACACATAATGGGAAAACAAGAGCTATCCACATGGGAACAAATCTTCATTTTGAAAAACAGAAAGAGAGTATCTAATTACTACATCCCCTAGAAGGATATTTTCAAAAAGTTGTATTATTAATTGACTCACTTTTTAGATTAAATTGATTATAACACTGTTTTCAAACTTCCAAGAAAGAAAATGGTACAGTAAATTTACGAATATAATCTTTTATTCATCCTGCAGATTGGCAAGTTTTAGTTCTGCTAGTTCTAGTACGTAATAATTAGTACTAATCTTTTCATAAAGTAAGTATTACTCTAAAATAAGAACAAATTAGAAACTAAAAACTTCACTTATCTTAGTATGTTGATATCCTTTTTTAGTTTCTAATTTGTTCTTATTTTAGAATCTTGTTGCTTCACTGTTAATAGCTTCAATTTTTACTTAATTTAAGTATTACTCATTTATTCTATAATAATTTTGCTCACATATCTCATGGCCAGAAAATTCACACCTACATGGTCAGGTTCAAGTCCGGGTACATTCCACTATAGGGAACTCTAGCACTGTGTTCCAACACATTATACGAGGAGGGACCCAAAAATAACTGGAACCGAACTGTTGCGCATGTATACTTTGTAGTTATGAGTTGTGCTGCTAGGTGGTGTTAGTTTGGGGTCTCCTGCATCCATTAGTAAACTAGTGTCAGTCTGAGTTAAGTGGTTTGTTTGTGGTGCTTTGTTATTTGCATTCCTGTTTGAAACCTTTGGCGATTAACGAGATGGCCAACCACAAGGAACAAAGAATCTGTGTGAAATTGCTTTCTGTTAGGAAAATCTGCACCAACACTCATCCCCAGTCACAATTCTTTTAAGAAAATTTGTATTGTTCTGCACTTCGCTCTTCAGGTCACAGTAAACATTCATGCAGTTTTCTCTCTGGCCATCTGTGAGCAAGTGAGGAACAAATTTTACAGATACCCGTCTCATATGCAAATCTTCGGTTAAAATTTGCTGGATCATGTTCCCTGACATGTTTGTTTCTTCAGAAACTTGGTCAATGGTCTTTCGACGAACTTCATCAATTACACATTTGATTTTCACAATCTTTTTGTCATTTCTTCCTGTCAAAGAATAACCAAAGGATGACATGTCTTCAGTTGAAATGTTGCCAGGTTTGAAACTGGCAGACCACTCATAGACCTGTTTTCCCCAGAACATCATTATTAAAGGTGTACCAAAGAACCCCAACAGTCTTGGCTGCAGTTTTTCCTAACAGAAAACTAACAAAAATACCTTGTTCCTTGTGGGCAGCCATCGCATTAATCACTAAAGGGTTCAAACTAGAACGCAAACAACAAAGTACCACAAACAAACCACTTAACTCAGACTGGCGCCAGGTTACTAACAGATGCAGGAGGCCCCAAACTAACACCACCTAGCAGCATAACTCATAACTACAAAGTATGTACATGCAACAGTTTGGTTCCGGTTATTTTTGGGTCCCCTCTCATACTTCAGTGCAGGATTTAAGGCACATTAAACTCTCAAATATTATATTCATATATTGCTTCAAATGTCATCATTTCCCTGTAGTGGTGTGGTTTTTTTTTGAAGAAATATGCAATTGTGACTATGAAGACCTACACTTTTTCAGGGTGTGGTGCAGAACAACGCATTGAACTCCATTTTAAACTTGCACCTTCATAAAATAACACGATTAGTGAATCATTAGACAATCTCAATACTTTTCTTTTATACTGCTTCATAATATTTGACACATCCGAAATTATATTGTATGATTTAGCAGAATATCGCTAAGAATGGTGTCTAACTTCCTTGATCTTGTCAATCCAAGAGTATTGTATTATCTAATATATGTACTACTCCAATTTCTTGGGGTATTATCAAAAAATAGCCTCTTTCTTATATGAATGCTTCGATCCAAAAATATTAAACTATATTCTAAAGTAAGAACAAATTAGAAACTAAAAACTTCACTTATCTTAGTAATATTGCAAGAATCTTGTTGCTTCACTGTTAATAGCTTCAATTTCCTTAATTAAACTATATTATTTCCAATTTCTTGGAATGATGCCGTGAAGTGGCATCAATCTTCCTCAGACCCATCGATTGAAGCTTATTGAAAATTCATGCTTTACTATGACAGTAGCATTCAGATATTGTCTCTTAACAGTACCTTCTTATGACATATTTCATGTATTATACTTGATTTTATAATAATGTCGTACATGCCAAGAAAATCCTATTGATTTACATTTTTAACACTTAACATGGTATTACACAAAAATAGTCATTGATTATAAGGACATAATTGCGGTTTAGATTCTCTTCCAGATAACAAAAGAATAATGCTGAATAAGCAAAGTCAAGTTCATGTTTGGTTTGAATATTTCTGGGCACACACATAACTGTCTCATTAGTGTACATTATTTTACAATCTAGAGCTTCTTTCTTTTTTTCTCTTTGCTGTCAATGTAGATTTTCTATAAATCATAAAGCAAGAATTGATTAAATGCATAACAGTCATGTGATAAAATGTAAGATAACCCCACACAGCTGTGCACTCAAACAAACCCCTCCTCTCTTTTTTTAAAGGGATTTTTCTTCCTTTATTAATTGTTTGTAGTGGGATGCTATGCTTCCTCTATATAAATAGTGCAGAAAGTAATTGGGATTTTCAAAGCAGTCTTTATATATGCATTTATAATGGCTAGATGTTCATAAATATAGGTTTACAATTTTCTGTGGTTACTATTCTTTTATAAATATGATTTATGGATCCTATTTTGGTATGTTGATCATAGAGAGACCTATTATAACTTGAGCACATTTATCTCTCTAAATAAATAAACTGATTACACTCGTGAGTTTACCAGTAATATTAGAATCTCATGTGATATTTACTAATGATAGAAACCTATATTAATTCTCTTTTGGAAGAGATAATTTCAAATTTTATTAATGCATTTTTCTCTTCTTCAGCTTTTGGATGATACTTTTAATGGATGCCTTGCCTCTGCTGGAATCGAATGATATAGTTCTTACATCATATGATACTTATGTACTGATGAACTGTTTAGAAGAACTTGTAAGTGAAGGACAGGTGACTGAGATGGGAGGTGAAAAAATAAAAATGTCTCAAGCAGTGGATGCTACTATTCATGACGACAAGATAAAGCTAATCAGATTGGCTTTGGCCCGCAATTTAGCAAGATCTCTCACTCATGAAGTTTGTCTTCCAGATTAATCATCAGTAATAAACATATATTTATATTTAATTCCTGTGAACTGATGTTTCATCTCAGTATTTTTTATTGTGAATAAAGATTTCATATTATTTGTACAGCTTATTTCAGTTCTGTTCAGAGTAAAACCTGTCTTCAGTGGAATTGAATGAGATTCAAACATTTCCGTTAAAGACAGATTTCTGTTTAACTAAGGTAGTTCTAGGCTTTTAAAAAAATTGGATGGAATGATAGTAAAAAATGTACGTATCGTATTCAATTGTGCATATTTAGATATTTCTGCTGCAATACACACCAAAACATATGAATGGAAAATAGCTATATACACGATTCATTTAGTTTTTCCAGTAACCAAGGAGAGTATTCTGGACACATTGCTGCTTAGCTTCTCAACACACTTTGGCCTGAGAAATCACACCAAACATATCAGAGTCATTTATTTATACCTACAAACTTACTTTTAAAGACACAAACTGTGTGTGGGCAATGCTTGAGAGGTAGAATCAGAACTGAAGAATTTAATGCCACAGCTGGGTTTTGAATCACAGACCTTCCACTTCATGCATGGCTGATAATCCCGGTACATAAAGCACTTTAAGATTGTAAGTCGCCCTTGGAGTGTTTATCTCTGATGTGATTCCCTTTGTGGTCTACCGGGAAAAATACAAATCGGTTGGAGAATTCAATGTCATACTGGCAAGTTGTTACAGTAGCTCAGTGGTTAGAGCAGCTATGCATGAAGTGCAAGTTCTATGGTTCAAATCCCAACTGTGGCATTGAATCTTTAAGTTCCGATTCTACTTATACTTCTCAGATACCTGAGTCATTTTGCCACAGGGAAAATTGCTGCAGTTCCTTTAAACTTTTGACAGCATTCCAATAAATCTTTAATCTACGCTCTTCTTCCACCTCAGGGACATATTCCTGTTCTTTTTCTAGCTTTTCTTTTTTCCAACTTTTCATATTTTCAAATAAGGCATCTGTACCAAGTGTATCTGTTTCAGTTTATACATGGCTGCCTATGTTGACATATTCCATGGAATTGCAATTGAAAGCACTAATTAGTTTTATGCCTGAAAATGTTCTAAACTCTGCATTCCATAACTATACATTTTTGCTCAGTGATTTTTTATGATCTTAAAAGTGGTTTAAACCAGTGCCAAGGTCTGGAACGTTTGCCACAGGCTTTTGATGGGGACATTGCTCCTTCCCATGCCAAAGGTTTTCAGTTGTTTCAGGAATTTAAAAGGAGCCAAACATCTTTGAAAGATGAGGAGAGAAGTGCGCATCTGGTATCGGTAGTGATGGAGGATAACATTGCAGCATTGAGAAAAATACTTCACAAAAATAATCGCACAACATGTAAAGAAATTGAGGTAGCATTGCAGATCAGATCGCTGGCAGTTTTGAAAATCCTCTATGAATTCCTTCAAGTAAAGAGGGTCACATCCTGATGGGTATCTCATAAAACAAAAACAAGCCCATGTTGGATGGTGTGAGAAAATACTAACAAGTCCCAAAGGAGGGTACTCCAGTCAGGTTTCTGACATCGTCCCAGATGTTGAAACCCAGATTTATTAGTTTGATCTGGAGACCAACCGGCAATCGGTGATGTGGATCTTTTCTGATGGCAATCCATTGACATAAGTGAAGGGTGGCCAAAGTGTCCACAAGAAAATGTTGGCCTCATTTTCCATAAAGGGTGGTCCTGTGGCTATCATTTCTCTGGAGGATCAAAGCATGGTTACCATTAATTGGTACACCATAGTGTGCTTGTCAAAAGTTTTTGCTAAGTTTCAAGAATGGTGGCCACACACGCGACTGTGAGGGACTCTTCTCCATCATAATGCGTCTGCAGACATGACCAACATTACCGTTCAGTTCTTGGAGTCTACAGAGGTCAAACTTATGATTCATCCACCTTATGATCCCGACCTGGCTCCATGTTACTTTTTCTGTTCCCAATAAAAAAATATTTTGCATACCTGGAAGGAGCAAAAATGCTCTTTACCAAGCACTTGGCTGTCTGCGCACTGCAGAGTGTTCATTGTTGTGTTGCTGGAATTCCTGAAGTGCAAGAGTTATTACCTCATAGCAGTTTACTCACAAGGATGGGGCTATCCCGTTCTGCTCCAATTTGAGTGACTAGTTTTCATTTTCTCACATTTCAAAACTTTTGTAGTGACCCTCGTACATAGTTTTTCTGCTTTACGTACATTGAATGTTATCAGAACTGTGTGTGATACTGGAAAAAAGGATTGATATAGTCAGAGCAGGTGTAGATGCACTAAAAATGTTCACAATGAGATTGGGGTGTCAGTATCAGAACATTAAAATGAGTTATTGACAAAAACTTGGGCTATAATGATTTGTGCTCCATCTTTTGAGTCTTGATGGGGGGAAGATTTTAGCCTGTCTGGCACTGAAGAGGAACTTACGTCCAGTAATATTGTGCACTTTAAGTATACTCCCATTGCATCTACAGACAAAAGTAGTTTTTCAATGTACAAGAGCATAATGGTGAAAAATTGACGTTTGTTTTCCTTTGAGAATCTGTAGATGGTCTCTGTTATCTACTGTAATGCAGAAAGAACTAAGGCTTTAAATTATAATATGTAACTATATTTTGTAATTTTCTTCCAATTATGGTTTTCACAAATTTGACATTTATTTTCCTCTAAACTTTTCTTAGTGTACTTATACTTTCCTTTTAAGTCTTACATACATATCCTAAACCAGGTAGAAAATCCATTCTGTATAATGAAGAGATTGTTCTCCTAATCGTCTGAGTCTGCCACTGTCTGTTTCTGATGCTCTATTGGGATGTTCTTTTTTCCAGGGTCTATATGACTATTATTTGCTTGCACTTAAATTTATTTTTTTTAAATTCTTTTAACAGTACGAGAAGAGAAGATACGCCTGTAGCTGCAACAGTTATTTCGATTATGCTCTTCACTACATTGCTGGCTTCACATTCATTGCTTAAAATTTATGGACATTAACTATTACTTCTCAGCCATCTGATTTTATAGGTTTTCCTTTCTTTCCAACATTGATAATAATTATTACCAGCACAAACAAAATGGCAAATGCAGCTTTTACAAAATTGAAAAACATTTCCTAAATTTTTTTAATAACACTGCTAATTTATCTCTCGCACCCTTAGAATTCACTTCTATCGCCAACCACCATTGCTACTTTCACTGTCAATCAGATAATTAATTTTAGCAAGAAAGGAGTCTAAGTGGTGTCGGTCATTTACAGCTGGAACTTGGTACAATGAGTTTCCCTCGCCCTGTCTTGTAGACAAGGACAGAAGAAAAGTGACAAGTTAAAAAATTCAATTGTACTTCAGATTTGCTGCCCTTTACCCACCATTTCTCATCTTTTATAAGTTTGATTCCATTTTCTCAAACCACATTTTAAGTCCCTTTTTTTCTTTTCACTTTCTCTACTAGTACTCCATCCAAAAATTTGATGTCGAGATTTTACCGGAATTATGTTTTGAGGCTCCCTGAATCCAAAAACAGAATTTTTAGAAAAAGGTCAGTGCGTGTTTGTCTGTGAAAAATGAAAAACCGGTTAAAAACCATATTTGATGTTTCAAGTTTAATATCCTTCAAGGATGTGACACAAAGATTTTGAAGAAACTTTCTCCACCCTAAACTACCCTTTACATGGAAAATTTTTCGAAAATGGCTAACAATTTTTATTAAAATGTCACACGTTTAAGATATTTTTATGGCAAATGAAATGTAGATTTTGAATTTTCTGGCTATAGCTGATATAATCCTGTTTAATCTTGATGACTTTTTCATAACTGGCAAACCCTAAGAAATAGACCAAATCTTACTGTTCAAAAAATGTATATCTCATTAAAACAACACAATTTATGTCCAAATGAAATTTTTTTTTTTTTTTTTGTAGAGTGAACTATTTCGGAGATATTCCTTGTTATTTGTGTGAGTTTTGGAATACTTCAACTTTCCTCAAATGGAAGATCGTTATTCATTTTTTTTATATCTTAGCTATGCAAAGAGAATGGAATCTCAAAGCTTTAAAAGATTTGACTATCACTCAAAGCCTGTGTATTCCCACATTCCCATTGCACCTACAAGAAAATAAGGAATAAAGTAATTTCTGCAGATGTTTATCTCAATCAACCCGAAGGAAATAGAATTAGAGTTTGTAAGAATGGTTAGTACAAGAGTAGAGAAAGTCATGCGAGTGCAACACATCAGATTTTTCAAAATGCTAAGCATTTTCTTTAATTCCTTGTAAATTTTCTATGAAAGGAACTATAGTGTGATTATCCATATCTTCAAATATATTGTATTGCACTCCAGAATCAATTGCTTAATTTTATGTACACAGCCATACTCTTCCATGTGAAGAAATTATTTCTTTTCTTTCTTTTGTTCACGAGAATCCATAGCGAGCAGAGCTCTAGGATATTAACTCTAAAATAAATATTCTTTAACATTAGTAATGTCTGTCTTTTCTTTTTCTGTTGTTTTCTCTTGCTGAAACCCATCATTAATCATTCAAATCTGAAAAAAGAAGCTGTTAAGTTGTCAATTGTCAAGGTCACATCAGCGTCACCGTTGTGTCAGAATTTCATCCTGTAGGATTCTTTTACATGCCAGTAAATCTACTGACACGAGGTTGTCATTTTTAAGTATATACTTAAAAACAACCAGTCTGGGCCAGATTTGAACCTGCGACCTCAGGATCAGCCAGTACCAAATGAGCCACCCAGTCCAACTTCAGATCTGAAGTACCATGCAAGTAAAACTTCTGGTTAAAATTGAACATTTTCATCCACCACAATTGTCAGAGACTATGTAGGTTGAGGGGGGTGCAAAAAAAAAAAAAAAAGGGGGCATATGGCTTATAAAATTTAAATTGTGTAGGTAATTTTCTTGTTCAGAAGTATTTAATTCACCATAACATGAGCACATGACTTAATGTTCCAGCATGCCTGCTCTCAGCTTAATGAGTGCACAAAATCAGCAAGTTCAGATCAAATGTTCCAACCCACCTGCATTATCTATTATATTTATACATGGTACCAAATTATCACAGAATTTTCAGAGCTCACTTGGACATCCAGTTGTTTCGCTTGTTAATAGCATTGGTTGACATCAGTGGGTCAGCTGACCTGATATTTAAACAATTTTTGTTACTGAGAAAGAATTGGAAGAGTAATATCATTTATATATGTACTCAGTGAATACAGCCTACAGCCCCTTTTCTCCGAGGGGATTCAAAGTTTGACGGGGTATGGGGTGGAGAATGCTAATATATACATTTATAAATAGAAAATAGATATGAATTTCTCCGGGGGCGGGGGGGGGGGGGGGGGGTGGCGGCGACTGTGCGTAAAGGCACAGATTCGTGAACGGGAGGTTTGCGGCTCGAATCTCACCACAGCCACCTGCTTGACTGAGTATTTTCAAGATTTTTCTGAGTCCTTATCTGGTCCTTATACCTGGCAAATGACAAATACCACGAATACCATCTCTTCACTCTGGAACGTTTCCTTCCCAAATTTTTTATGTATCACTAGTGCCACCGCCTTTATAGTAAGCGTCGGCGTTGAAGCACTAATAAAAAAATAGTTGGCACTTGGGTGAACCCATGATCGGTAGCAATGTCATCACCCCACCGATGTAAGAGAATGTTTTACAATAGTAATTTAAATGCCATTCCAAATAAATGTTAGTCCGCGACATTATAGGTAGGTACCTACATATGAATAGCGTTACTTGGTAATGCAACGGGTATGTTTTTACCACGAAATGAGGAAAGAAACATTAGTCATTCTTTTATCATGGGAAAGATAATACTTCTGGGCACCTCTATACATTCTGTTTATACTTGTACCCTGACAACTTATATTCTCTGAAGTTATTGACGTTATACTCTTGTTTTTCGCATTGTGTCGTCATGGTTATGTAAAACAACGGGTTATTATACATGTAAATTATGAATGTCAACAGGTTGCATCCCTTGTGCAATGAATCTTTAATGGGTTTTTCCTATTCGGCATGGGTTATCGTATCTCCTTCTCCCCCTTCTGTCCCTCTTCCACCCATTCAGTGGTTAAACCAAACCGGAAATCAGCGCCATCTTGGTACCTGTATTGTGATTCGTCAGAGGTGGATAGGGTTGTCGTAACTTACAAGTGTCTCCAATGTTAAATTTGTATTTTACTTACTGAAGATTTAAGAGGTAAGTCAAGTGAACATTTGGATGTATTTTTACACTTAGTCATTTTGATATTTCGAGTAATTTCACTCCTAATGCGAACGAAGTCTTTGACTAAAAGTCAAGATTTCTTTGGTTATGGAATGCTTCAGAAGAAATTATATAATTATACGTAATTAAAATGAAAAGTAACGCTATATTATGTCGAAATATACATAATGAAAGGCCTAGCAATACACGGACTCCCAACTTTGGAAGCCTGTCCTAAATCATTGTCATGTTATTTGCCCTAGCTCCTTGGCCTAGTTAGGAGTACTTGTCAAGATCAGTGACGTTAAGTCACAATCATCTGTTCAAGAAATGTATCACGTGAATTAAGTTCACGATTACAGTGTTGCTGTTAATACTTTCGCTACTGTCACATTTGTCCTCTTTAGTTGGCATATTAAGTCAAGGTTAAAAATTAAGTGGTCCTTGAATTTACAAAGCACAATAAAACAGCTTTTCCAAATGTTAGTATATTAAACATGTTCATAAAGGTTCACGAATTGAATATAGGCATTTGTTTAGAAAGATACAAATTGTAACTGAATGTAACGGAAAATGGACTAAGGTTGTTGTGATTACTTGTGAATTAGAGTCCTCATATTTATTTAGAGATATTCCATATTCATATATAATTGAGATAAGTGTGATTCATTTTACAGAATTAGCCCAATCATGTTAATGGGTAATCTGTATCATTGCTGTGCATAGTTACATTTTGGAGGTGTTAGCTTCATATACAGTTAAAGTACTTAATTTTATGAAATCCAGCAGAATAGCAGGTATATCTGTGACAGTTTAATTCTACATTTGCATAGCTTTTGATCAGTTCTCATATTGAACATGTATACATGTGAATTAAGAGAAGACCGTAGGAGCTTGTGCATATCTTACATCTTGCATATTTTCAATTTTGACAAAGGTTTGCCCAAGATATGACACAAGAATGCTACTAGATGATCCTAAGCTCTTTCCCTGGTGTTCTTTTGTTTATGAAGGGTTCAATGTCCAGTTGGTGTACAAAGAAGCAGTAACTGAATGCACGATAGAACCTGGATACCAAGTTAACCAACGTTCATCTCTTACGTGTAACAACATTCTTGGAGAAATTCAGGTAACTTGCCACAACCAAGATAGTAACCAGCCTCCTCTTTCAATTGGATTTCTATGCAGGCATGCTACCCACTATATATCGCAATTGGCTCGCTGAAGTTAGTGTGTGATACTCTCTTATGGTAGCTAATTATAAAAAATTTCTATGTGTCTGTCATGCAGCATTCTGCATTGTCATACATTTTAGTCTACATTTGCGTTGATTGTAAAATGTTAATTGTGAGTAGATAAGATGTGCAAATTATTCTTACAAATGCCTTTTTCTATCTATTTCATGTTGAGATAACCATTTGCAATAGTGATTTGTCGACACAGTAGGATAAGGGGAGTACAGTGGGCTTTAAGTGATTAGTAAAATCTTTTAAGGCTACTATGTGAGGGCTTTGAAATTCTCCTCTCTTTGCATGGCCAAGAGAGAAAAATAGGAATAACACTGGACATTCGAGAAAAGTATAAGTATTGGAAAATTCAAACCAGTAATACCTGAGATATGGTTGACTCCACAATAAAAAGGAATTTGACATAAATTGTGCACTTTAATAAATATACATTTTTTAAGAGGTAGAACTGGAACTTAAAAATTCAATGCCACAACTGGGATTTGAACCACAGACCTTCCGCTTACCGGGCAGATGCTCTAACCACTGAGCTATTGTGACAAACTGCCAGAATGGCATTAAATTCTCAAACCAGTTCGTATTTCTCCTGGTAAACCACAAAGGCAGTCTCACATCAGAAACAATTACCCCAATGGTGACTTACTATTGTAAGTACTTTATATCCCAGGATTAAATAACCTTCACATGGTAATTATTATTTATTTATGCCAACAAACTTACTGTTGGTGTTTTTAAACACACAAGCCGTGTGTGGGCAAAGTTTAAGAGGTAGAACTGGAACTTAAAAACACCAACAGTAAGTTTGTTGGCATAAATACATTTTTTGTTTAGTAAGATTTTTGTGTATATCTTACGGTTTACCTCATGTGCAAAAGTCATTCAAAATGAGCACTTCAGAATTCTTGAATTCCCAGAAAATTCAAGATATACATACATTACATTTGTCATGAAAATATCTTCTTTGATATGACCACAAGGTTAAAGGACGTTAAATTTAAAAAAAAATTAAACAAATGGTAATTTCCTTTTTTGAGTTTGGCTTTATGCATTACTTTTTTATACTCACCTTCACTTCAAAATGTTGAAAATACTGTAACATTTTCCAGGTCATTTGGTGTCATCCTCAGCTGTTTGATTGTTATTAACGTCCTCCAGCTTAGTGTCATATCAGACGGTACCTTCTCAGCTGTTGGAAGTCATCCAACATCTGAGGATGAGGTCGAAAACATTACAGTATTTTCAACATTTTAAAGTGAGGGTGAGTGTAAAAAAAAGTAACCCATGAAATCAATTAAGAACACTTTTCACAGTCAATGATGCTTCTGCTTTTAGTATTTAAATGGCAATTTAATCAAAATCATTAACCCTTAGCGGTTTGTATGTGCTGTAAAAGCTTTTACCAGCTGATCGTAAAGGATTGGTAAGGGACTCCTAAGGGAAAGATTCATGCAATAAGGACCTACACTAGAAACCCAAGTTATCAATTGACATTTCCTTACCAGATGGTACAATCGGACAGACATACTGATTTATTCTAATACCTACTATTGCCCTCTGAACCAAATATTTGCAGTCAACTGAAAAAAAACAGTTGAAGCACAAGATAACGTCGGTCAAATGTCGATATGACCAGAGTGGCTGACTGGCCGTGACGACAGTGTCAACATCCGACCAGTAAGGGTTAAGAACCATTTGTGAGAAAAATACAATTTTTGACAAAATTTGAATGTAAAGGTAGTGGGGTTTTAATAAAACATCTCAATATATTAGCTATTGTTTAAATTAATTGGTTTATTTAGAATTTTCATTCTTTTTGATATGGTAAAAAAATTGAATCATGTGGCCTGCAAACAAATTCACCTTAACGGCAGTGGCCCTTTTCCAAGTACACCTGCTTTAGTGCTTAGCAGTACATAAATGTTATGCTGACATTCCAAGAAATGAAAGGCCAGAGCTTGTCTGTGTGTTTATCCTTCTTCATGATTATCCCCCTTCACTGAGCTGTATCAAAATGCATAATGTGTGGATTTAAAATGTGATTGCACCACTAGCAACCTCTAGTAATTATCAGTAGATAGGCGCAAATAATCAGTAGAGACAATCCTTGTACTAACCCTCATACACTACAGGAGCTTAAGTGATAAGAATTCCTGCTGCAGTGTTTAAGCAAGTGAGTGAGAACATTTTTACGAGATATGTTACATGTTTGATAGCTGAAGGTCAATACTTCCAGGATCTACGTTAACTTCAAGATTTTAATGTACCCCTGACAGCATAATTATACTGGCAGCTCATCAGTTCCTTCTTGTACAGTGGAGAGAGACCCCGGAACAATTTGCCATTACGTTTTAAAGACCCTAAGCAATAGGTAACAATCAGTATGTCATAGAAACCAATTCTCCTACTGGGGAAACAGTGCTGATCACGTCATTTCCCTGGATGAGTGTGTGCTGTCTGCGCTTGTATGTGTGAAGTTGGTCAGCGCTAGACCATTAGGGTTGTTTTGACACAGATTGTCATATATTTCATAGGTTGGAAGTAGTAGTGTATTAAGGACCTGTTCTATAACTGCAAGACCATTAGTTAAACTGTGTTTTATTTATTAGGAAAACTGTTTTCTCTTGTGCTATCAATGGATTCAACTAACAGATCAGTATCTGCCAGATTTGTTGCTGGACGTTGAAAATTTACACTACATATCCAAGTTTTCTTTTCCTTCCATTTTGTTCATGTTTAATATTTACGTAACAGTTTCTAAAATGGGTAATTAGGAATTGAAGTATTGCTTCTTTCTTTTTCCAGCCCCTGCTTCATCTCGGTTTGATATCAGTGATATTTTTAGCATGTAGCAACTTGTATTTTAAACAGTTGGATACTTGTTCCCTTTGTACCTATTGTGTATAATTAAATTAAAATCATTTCTGCCAAAGACATTCTGATTGATAGGAAGTTATTATGTTTTTACTTTCTTATCTGCTGTTAGAAGCATTATTTTAACAAGATAAATCCATTTTTTTCATTATGATCACATCCTCTTTAATCTGTTATCTCCTGTGGTGCAGAACTAGAGATCTGGTGTGCACCATATGTGATAACTCAGCTGCTATCTGATCCATTAAAACCTCATGCTGAATGTCATTTATTAGAACCATATGTGATGTTTACTGATTACTCACAGTGACACAACAGTCTGTCTGCTGTTTTAGAGAGACAGAAGGTGAAACTAGTTTGTGACATTTCCTAAGATTGCAAAAATTTGTGCAAGAATTTATAAGTGTTTCTCAGATCAAATTATTATCAGCTGCCTTTGATAAACCATTTGACTTTATGCTAACAAATTTACAGCTGGTGTTCTTAAACATACAAGCCGTGTATGGGCAATGTTTGAGGGGTAGAATTGGAACTGAAAAATTCAATGTCATACTAGTAGGTTGTCACAGTAGCCTAATGCGTAGAGCAGCCACATGAGAGAAATCATTAAGGAAAATTGAAGCTATCAACAGTGAAACAACAGAATCTAAATTAAGAACAAATTAGAAACTAAAAGCTTCACTTATCTTAGTAATATTGCAAGTTCTTGGAATCTGACTAGTTTCAAGTTTTCTCCAACTCATTCTCAAAGCTATCCAAACAAGTTACCATAGTTACCGACGGTCTCTATTGGATAGAATACATATTGCATTTGATCTACAAATTTGTAATTAAAATTTCACCAGAAATCTGGGGTCACAATAAAAAAGAAAAACCCTGTGTTGCATTTGCATAAGTTTCTCCATTAGCTTTTTTTACAAACTATTCTTACAAAAAGTTTATTATTCCATCTAAAAGAAAAACGACACAATAGTCCATGAAGGGCCAAGGCCTAATGCCCAGCCGCTGCGTCCCCCACCTCTGCTCTTGGCATCATTGGTGAGGTGCAGTACTGGAGGGTGGGACGTGGTTAGTGTCCCAAGCCCTCCTGGCCAGTTATGCGATCTTCTCCATCAAGTAGCTCTACAATTGGTCCCCCTGGGACCTAACAAGGCTGAGTGCACCCTGTGCCAGACCTCCCAGCGGGGGGAAAATCCCCATGCTGGTACCAGAGGTCGAACCGGGTCCTACGTGCCAAAGGCAAACGTGCTACTAACTGCGCTACGGAGGCAGCCCATAATTCCATCTGCTTCATGTTAATTGAGATAAATATTTGCAGAAATAGGTTACACTGTTGTTGTGGTAACGAGCAATATAGTAGGTTTAAATGAATCATCTTTTAAAAATATATTATCTTCTTTCTTGGAAGTTTTAAAAGAGTGTTGTAATCAATTTAAACAGTGAGTCAATTATTAAGACTTACTTATAATTTACTGGAACATGTTTCGAAGGTTGGCATTCCTCCATTATCAACTGAACATTGGTTCTCCTTGGTGTGGATGGTGATGTTTCCTCTGGTGGTGGTTCAAGGAACTTGCTGAAGATATCTTTCTCGGGGATGTCGAAATTGGATACTCTTGTTTCCATTTTTCAAAATGAAGATTTGTTCCCACTTGGACAGCTCTTGTTTTCCCGTTAACTGTTGGAGGAGCTTCGGTTGTAGCTTTATGTTGTGATTTTTTGTCCAAAAGTGAGTGGCAAATGCTGATTTTTCCAATTGTTTGTTTTTACATTTCTAAAGTGTTCCTTGGATCTTATTTCTGCATTTCTTTTGGCTTTTCCTAAACATGTTCCAGGAAATTATAGGTAAGTGTTGTGTAGTGTTATTGACTCACCTTTTTGGTTTAAATATATTGCTATAGTTCAAAATAATGTTCTTTTTGAGAATTCATTTAATATCAGAACATATCTCAGAAATGGTTAATGCTACAAAAATAGTTTGCATAAATAGTTTGCTGAGATTGTCATTTATAATATAGTAAGTTTTTATCTCTTACAGTTTACAAGTTTATCAAAACTCATTTAGAATTTCTTGAACTACATGAAGTTGTTTTTATGGGAACTAATGTGTTTGAATTTCAGCAAGTTGGCAAATATGCATAATAATTGAACCTATGTTCAGGCAAAGGCTGCAGTTCAATCAGCAAATTAATGTATAAAATTGTCTTCTGTTCATCATCAATATGTATGATGAACAGAAGACAATTTTATACATTAATTTGCTGATTTGCTGATATAGTTAGAATAATATTTGAAATCCTTTTATCTTTAGCAGCAATCTCAGCATATGTGCCATATTATCTTGAAATATAAAAAAAAGCTATTGAAAAAATTTGATGTGTTGCACTCACATGACTTTCTCTACTCCTGTACTAACCATTCTTACAAACTCTTATTCCTATATCTTCTTCGTTTTAGTTGAGATAAACATTTGTACAGATTATCTTATTGCTTACTTCCTTGTAGGTGCAAGGGGAATATGGGAATACAGTATACTTTGAGCGCTAGTCAAATCTTTTATTCATATAAAAAGTGAATAGCAATGTTCCGTTTGACAGAAGTACAAATTCTCCAAAACTCACACAAATAACAAGGAATATCTCTGAAATGGTTCACTCTACAAAAAATGTATTTGACCATAAATTGTGTTTTAGCAAGATCTACATTTTTTTTGTATAGTAAGATTTGGTCTATCTCTTATGGTTTACCAGTTATGCAAAAATTATCCAGAATAATTTCTAACATTAAATTCGCTTTAAGAGCAATTAAGAGTTACTTAATTGATAATGTATTTTATAGTATAGAAGAATATGAATTTAATTAATTAGAAATAGTTTGTAAACTGTGTACATATTTTTCAATGTGTTAATTTCTAATTGTGACATGTCCTTTATTGTAATTGCTGAAGGATGAATAAAAAATAAATAGGGTTTCATGGGCTATAGCTAGAAAATTCAAGAAATACATTTAATTTACCATAAAATATGTCAAACATATGACATTTTAATCAAAATCATCAACCTTTTTCAAGAAAAACAACATTTTTGAAAAATTTTCTATGTATAGGGTAGTTAGTGTGGAGGAACTTTCTTGAAAATCTTCATGTCGCATCCTTGAAAGACAAACTTAAATACCAACTTTGGTTTTTAACCAACTTTTCATTTTTGAGTTATATTGTACACAGACAGACACACACACACTGACCTTTTTTTTTATTCAGGGGGTCTCAAAACATATATTTCTGGTGAAATTTTGACATCAAATTTTTGGGTGGAATGCAGTTCTTCCTCTACTTTACTATACGTAGCAGAGAAAGTAAAAATTCTGTATATCACTGCTATAAAATTTAGTTTTCTGGGCCTAAGTAATTTTGAATGTAGAGTGGCCATTGAACTTTTGGGATCAAAGTAGTAGAAAAATAAAGATCTTGTTTACAATCCAATTAATTTGCCTTTAACATCATAAAATAAGAAAAATCTTTACTACATTTAAAATGAAATAAACGTATGTGTTGTATATTGGCTGCTACTTGCATCATTTAGAAGAGGGGGGGAGGTAAAGAGTGTTAAACTTATTTACTTTGAGCGTGTGGTTAAACGTGATATATAGTCACATAGCTTGCACTTTTGCTGTGACATGGTATGTTGGGGGAAACCATGAAAGTGCTTGGTCATTCCCTATTGGCTGTCTGACTGAATCCATTTCTTGTGTCACCATACTTCAAAGACTTATAAGTGCTGGCAAACTTCCAGCACCTCTGAAAGAAACTAGCCATTGAATAAAAATCTTTAAAAGCTCATCCTGTGGAAGGCTTTTGTGGAGAGCTTACACTGCCTGCTCAGCAGCAAGGTTTTTTGATAAAGTTTATATTTAAATGATAGTAACTTCCTTTTTCTGTTTTTATTTTCGCAGGAGTATCATTAGCACACTGGCAAGGATCTACATACTATAGTGGTTGCAGAAGACTCAATTGTAAGTGTGGCACATTTTAGTGGTGGGCTTCAACATGTTATAGTAGGTATGGTGGTACTGTTATCATTTCAGCTTCACTCACCTTGAAGTTTTGTGCCTTATCTTATTAACCTCACTGATAAATAACAAATACAGTAAGTTTGGAGCTGTGTGATAAGGCTAGTGCAATCATGCTGAGTGTGATTTTCTGGTAAGAAAATGTTCCCTTTGTGGGCACATGATGTCCCTTGTAGATGCATGGGCTAATTTGTACAAAATAAGGTTCATTCATTAATAAGGAAAACTTGACATGTAACATTGTGTTAATTTTTCCTAACTTCCCTTCTCAAACTATATGTTGCATGATCATGCTGAACAGTGGATATAGGGTCATATTTTAACAAGAGAAGTTCATGTTTAATTAGAGCCATACATACAGTGGAAATATTTGAATCATAAATTAAAATTTAATAAACATCAGCTGTATTAATGCAAGAACATTTTGTAACATATTTCTGACATAATACTATGCCTATAAAGTATTTTATATATAATAATTGTTAAAAAGTCTAACATACATTGATTAATAGTAATTTTGTGTGAATTTGGTATTTTATTTTCTTGCTTTACTAAATTATTTCCTATATCCAATAATATCATGCATAATGCTTTAAAGCCTTTAAATAAACCAACTTTCGTAACCCGCAAGAAATTACTGTATCCAGTAAACTCTCATATTATCTGCAATTATAACAAATATCTTAGGGACTATAAGCGTCACTTATCTTAGTGTTTGCTGCAGGTTCTTGAAGTTAAATGCAAACTGCACTTTCACGATATATCTGTTGCATCATCAGTGCCACTCTTGGTTATATTGGTTGCTATCGTAACAAACGCAAAATCACTTAATATTGCTATGTGTTGTTGTTGGCTAATGCTGGATTTCTGACCAAGAAGTCGCTAATCCTCTTGCTCCCTAATATTTTTCACTGATAGATGGGGTGCTAGATGTGCCTGGGCATATTTGAAGGTGGTCTTGGTCCATTTTCTCTTGCAGATCACATAGAGGACAGAGTGGTGAAGAATATATCCCAATTTTGTTCAAATGTTTTGCCAGACAATCATGCCCCATAATCAACCTGAAGGTTGCAACTGCCTTTTTTGAGGATATACAGGAATTACTGTTTGAATGTTTGGTCATTCCCATCTTTTATTTTTTGATTTTTCATAGTAATATTTTGCAATAACTTTCTTTGAATTCAGGGCTGACTAATCTTTTAGCTGCATAAAATATATATCTGTGTGTTCAACCACTGAAAATAAAACAAATTTATTAACCAAATCAATTGATGGTGTTTCAAAATTCATTACACGGTCCTTAGTTTCCAAAATGAATGTCTTTTCCCAAACTATTAAATCTGTAGGCATAGTTAATCGTTTTAATAATTTAACCTCCGGATTTATTTCATGAAGGCGGCAGTGTGGCCAAGTAGTTAGAGTGGTTTGATCCCAGGGACCCACATGTGGTACTCGTGGTGCACAAAGCAGTGTCAGGGCAGTTTTCTCTGGGTTCTCGAGTTTCTCCTGCCACTCATGCCACCAATTGTTCCTTATCATCTTTCCAATCATCAATTTCCCCTGCATTTCATATTCTCTTCCTCACTATCATACCTGGTGCTTGGCTGACCATCTGCTTCCAGGTCTTCACTCTGTCCAGTCCATAGGTTCCTGTGGTCCCCGTCAGGCCTCTGACTCTAGGCACAGGCTTGTAATTCCTACATATGGTGAGGGTAATCAGATAAAGAAAAAAGAAAAAATTTATTTCATTATTAAATGACCAAAAATGATCTGTAGCAACTGATTTATCAATCTTTTTGTTTAATATTTCTAAAACGTTCGTTTATTCTGGCTTCAAATGCTATTTGGTTTTACCTATATAAACTGTCACAATCCAAATGGCTAAATTGATAATTGCCAGATTTTTTATAATTTGGAAGTATATCCTTTAAATAAATTCAACAAATTTTTTATATTACATTTATTTTGAGAAACCTTATTAAGGAGTATATTTATTAACCTATAAACTATTAAAACAGTAAATTTGTGTGAAAAAGGATTAAAACTTATTTTTATGTAATGTTCAGTGTAAGTAAACTTTCTATAAATACTAAGATAACTAGCTTATAGTCTCTAAGATATTTGTTATAATTTTATTGTAGATTTGTATTGCTTCACTGTTAATGGCTTTAGTTTTTCATTATATCTCTCATATTATACTTGTATACACTCTAACATTGGACATAAAAATGCTTATATCAAAAAATCCTGGAAGTTGATGACTGTTGTTGGAATCACATTAATATAGAAAAATGCCTATTTGTCACAGGCAAACAGCATGTTTAATTTCTGTACACTAAACAGCTCTTTTCAATCATTTGATCATCACACATGTAAATAATACACATTGACATAACCTTCTGAATCATACAACCAATTAAAACTAAAAAAATACCTTATTGCTGAAATGGAAAAAAGGACAATAAACCAGTGAACACAAACATTTAAGTAAAAGAACAGAATAGAACTGGTAATTTGTAGAAGTTAAGTATGTTTTACCTTTACACATTTCTGTATTTACCACAAATAGTTTCAGAAGCACTTGCTCCCATCCTCAGCTGAAAGTGTTGCATGATAGTAGCTTGTTATTGGTCATATTTGGGGTCTTTCTGATTCATCTGGATGGGGGAATTAACATTCATTAGGTGACCAAAATGTAGATATTTTTTTTTCCATGCTGTGAGTTCCTATCATCTTTTTCCCTTTTAATTAATTGAGCTTCAAGTTCTATTTCATGGCTGTGGTTCAAAATTGAGTTGTTACTTGCTTTTTTTTTTTCCAACATAAATCTGGTCACAGTTTGTGTAGTTCATATTCTTGATTTCTTGTTAATTGGTATTGTATCTGAAAGAGGTTCCCGGAGTAGATCCTTAACACTGTATTTCTTGTAGATTGCTATATTGATATTGCGCCACTTAAAGAATCTCCCAAACTTTCTGTTTAATCTTGGGTGATATATAAATTTTTACAAAATGAATAATTTATTTGTGCTCAATAAAGCAATGCAATTTAACCTACTAAAAATAAAAATAAAATGTAACAAGCATAATTTTTTTTCCCCCATGGCACAATAGCCCATCTGGCCAAGGCTTATCACCCAGCCACTGCGTTCCCCAACTCTGCCGATCATAGGTGTCATGAGTGGGGCAGTACTGAAGGTAGGATTTGGTCATCGTGACAGTTCCTCCTGGCCGGTTATGTGGTCTTCTCAACCAGGGACCAGTACTTTTTCATTCAAGGACCTAATGAGCCTGAGTGCACCCTGTACCAGACCTCCCAGTGGGGGAAAATCCCCATGTTGATCCTGGGGATTGAACCCAGATAGTCTGTACCAGAGGCAGGCATGCTACCACTGCACTACAGAGGTGGTCAAAAAGTATAATTAAATCTAATATTTCCGATAATTATCTCAGCAATTACCATCTGAAAGTTATTTAATCCCGGGACATAAAGTACTTGCAATAGTAAGTCACCATTGGGGTAATTGTCTCTGATGTGAGACTCCTTTGTGGTTTACTGGGAGAAACATGAGCTGGTTTGAGAATTCAATGTCATTCTGGCAGGTTGTCACAGTAGCTTAATGGTTAGAGCACCCACCTGGTAAGTGGAGGGTCTGTGGTTCAAATCCCAGCTGTGGCATTGAATTTTTAAATTCCAGTTCTACCTCTCATACCTTATCTATATTAGATTATACATCCTTTCTTTAATACCAGAGCCACCTCAGCTATCATGGCACCTTGGCCTTTGATTTTTATAAAAAGAATTGCAGAAATTGCAAAATCAAAGCGAGTAAAAATGGACAACATGCGGAAAATTTAGATTTCATCCCAGATTAGGTGGAAAGTTAGAAGCATTTTTAAGAGGTACATTATCAACATGGCATCCCATAACAGTACTGTGTTAGGAATCTACTCAGAAAACCTCTTTCAAATACATATCAACAAGAAATTGGGAATATGCAAAATCCACTGTAGAAACCTTGAATTGGAAATTCAAATTGGAAATTGAAAGAAATTTGGAAAGCAGGACCTTAAAACATTTCAGATATATTAAAAAACCAATGAATAAAGCGACAGTTACAACTCACTTTTAAAACCATAAGCATCAAACTGAACTAGAAGCTTACTAAAACAGGCAATAAGAAGCATTGGAATTTACAGCTTGAGAAGAAAATGTGCAATTTCAAGAACCCTGGCTACCTAATGAAATTGTGAATACCAATATATGTAGCTTCAGATCTTTAATCAAAATAACAGTATCATCCTGCTTTCCTAGTGTTAATCTTACTTGAATTTGATCTAATTAAACGTAACATTAAGATAAGGCATATTGTAGTTCAGTGACTTCCATGGTAAGTAATAATTAACAACCTATTAGTAGTATAATGTTAACAAACATAACTAAATTTAGTGGTAAGTAGAACTGGAGGCATAACCTTGGTGGAAGTTCAAATCACAGAGAGACTGCTCGTAATGGTAAGAAGCAGGCGAATTCACAGAAACTTACACATGTAGTTGTCCTGGTAAAACTATATATCTGTACAGCACAAACAAGATTGAAACAATTTCTATCTCCTGGTTATGAACATTATTAGGTCACTCTTGAGAAATGTATATAAGTTTTTATAAATAAACGAAGGCTTTCACCACCGGAATCATAATTAGTAAAGTATGTTTCTGGGCTAAGAGTCCATGGTCCACTGCAGTCCTTCATCCCTCTCCCAGGTGTTTCACGTGCAGCTGCGGCAAGCATCATCAGTAGCGATGTATAACTCTCCTAGGTCTCTGTCGCTACTGAATTGCCGGCAGAAAGAGCGGGCTTATATATGGTGGTAAGTACCTCCCTTCCGTAACCTGATTGGTCCACTTGTTTTCTGTGATTGGATTATAAGCATAAAGACAACTTTAACAAGAAAGAAGAAGCTCTCAAACTTCATAAGATATGGTACCCTGCTCTACTAAAGAGACCCATGCCAGACCCCGTGGACCAATCAGGTTATGGGGGGAACGTACTTACCAGCCTATATAAGCTTGCTCTTTCTGGCGGTAGCAACTGAGAGACCTAAGAGAGTTATACATCACCGCTGATGATACTTGCCGCAGCTGCAAGCGAAACATCTGGAAGAGGGATGAAGGAGCCAAGTGGACCACAGCCTCTTAGCCCGGAAGCATATTTTACTAATCATATAAGTTTTTTTTTTCAAAATTAAATATGTGGTATGCTGAACAGAAACTGGAGCAAGTTTTGGTAAGTTAATTTAATCACTCAAATCCCTCTGTAATATACAGTTATTTTCATAAACAGGCTTTCAAAGTAAACTGTAATATTGGTGCTGTTGTAAACATTACTTTAACACCAACAATATCCCAGAAGTATTCAACCAAACAAAGAAAATGCATAAGTTTTGGGGGAATATGTCTTTGTTTCTCTTCTATTAGCTCAATATACTTTCTCCAGCGATGTTGAATAGCTTCGATACCCTGTTTTTAGTGAGTACTCTTGAGCTTCTCAAAATGGCCATAATTGCAGACTTCATCTCCTCTTTGTTGGCAAATCTTTACCATGAGCTATATTTGGCAAATAGGGTGCGTGAGGAAGCAATTTGAACTTCTAATTTTGAACTTCTTTGACCATCACAGTACTGCGGTGTTGCCTTGATAAAATAAAACTTTCTTTTTCACCAAATTCAGCCATTTGTTTCTGATTATGTTACTAAAATGTTGCAATAAGTTTGCATAATGCCCATCATTGATCATTTTTCCTTTCTGAAGATAATCAGTGAAAATTATCCCATGCACATGTCTAGAAACACAACATGACCTTGTCTGCAGATGGAACTCCACCTTCTTTGGAGCCAATTCTCCCTTTTCAGTCTATTGTTTTGACTGTTCCTTTGGTAACTCATGTTTCATCTGTGGTTATGAATCTATGCAAAAACTTGGTCTTATTGCTATGAAACACCACCACACTCAATTGAGGAGCCAGTTCCTTGGCCTGGGTCTTACGCTGTGCTCTGTTTTAGGCAATGATCCAGTAGCTGTAACTACAGTACTGCAGTTTGTTGCCAATATTGCTTTTGGTAAGCAAGTGTAAGGTTCTTTTTATCTTGGTGGATTTAGAATTTTAGGACGTTTTACTTCTGGTTTTACCTTTTTAAATATTTTATCAGCTTATGTTTTTGGTCTGTTAAGTATTTTACCTGTTTTAACTCTCGTTATTTTAACTTTTTAGGGGTGAGGTTTTAATAGTTCTTTGCTTGTTTTTATTTTTGGACTTCAGGCTCTAATGACCTAGTTGTCGATGGGCCCTTAAACACCGTCATTCACTCATTCGATTGAAGTATCTTGATGCTGTTTTTGTTCCATTGTGAGCCATGTCTGCTAGCTTGTGCACTTTGTTGGCAGTCATCCAATAGCATTTTGTGGATTTTCTTCAACTTTTCTGGCATAATCACTCATTTGGCCAACCTCTGAAATGTACTTGGCATTTGAGGCTCAATTAAACTCTGCCACCCAATATTTTGCTGTTGTAAAGGAAAGCAGCAAACTCCCCTAGAGTAGAATCTAACTCAGCTTTGATATTGCTATTTTCTACCACAGTAATTTTTTTCAATCAGAAACTGCCATCTATGCATCAGGTCAGGTGCTTCTGGAACTACTGTCATATAGGTAGATACATCTTTAGCATTTTATTTTGTTCAGCTTTGTCAAATGTTTAAATATGCAGCGACACATTTAGTATGCTGGCTGTATTTAACGATAGCATTTAGCACAGCATGGGATAGATGTAGAATTAATGATATTTACTGCCTTGTTATTCTCTTTATTGATGAAATTCTGTTGCAGATGAAGAGACAGAAAGAAGAAATGCAGGTGAACGTGGCAGGCCTAAGGAGAAACATCAAGAACCTTGCACACAATTATTCTGATGCACAGATCAAAGTCCGTGAAGCCACCAGCAATGACCCATGGGGACCAAGTAGCACCCTCATGTCAGACATTGCTGACCTCACATATAATGTGGTTGCCTTTACAGAAATCATGCAAATGATTTGGAAACGTCTGAATGACCATGGACGGAACTGGAGACATGTTTACAAAGCCCTTGTCCTTCTTGAGTACCTAATCAAAACAGGAACAGAAAAGGCAAGTAAAATTACCTGTACACAATCACCAGTCAAAACTAAGTACTTGATAGGTAGAATTAGGATTGAAAAATTCAGTGCCATAGCCAGGATATGAACCACAGATATTCTGCTTCATGCGTGGCTGCTATAATCACTGAGCTACCAGAGCAGCTTGCCAGCATGACTCCAAATTCCCCAACTGATTTGTATTTTTCCTGTTAGACCACTAGGGAATCTCATATCTGAGATAAGTACACTAAGGATGACTCACAGTCATAAGGATTTAATGTACCAGGTTTAATTAAATAATCTCGTAAGTTGATTGGCATAAAATAATTACCATCTAGCTGTTGAACTCTCCGAAACCAGTCCTGTGATTAATATTACAAGTTGGAGCAAAATGTGTTTATAAATATCAACATATTTTTCGGTCTATTAATATCCTCCACTGTTTTAAACACTTCATTCTCATCAGTTTTATATTTAATATTTAAAAACAGGGGAAAAAAGTCACTGAAAATAGGATATAAAGTTAATAACCACATGAAATTGATGTTTTAAGAAGTATACTATAATATGAGCTCTTTGCTTGCTGGAATAGTTATTTAATTTTCTGAATAGGCCTCTCAGATCTTGTGTTTCTGTGCAGGTTATTCCAATCTCTCAATAGTTCTGCTTGTGGAAGTTCTTTAATTGCTGCATAGCACTGGACTTCCGCCTGACAGTCTCACCAATTCTTTATAAGTTATAATATTCTCATTTAACAAATACCACAGGTCCTGTGATATAAAAAGATAGACACTAATAATTACACTAATGCTAACATAACAAAAAGCCTCTCTCCCACAGTAGTCAAGTCCATAGTTTTATTAAGGTATTAAACTTAAATACTGCACTTATTACGGAAATCTTTTATAGAATTTTTCAGTTTGGCTGACAAAATTTCACTGTAGTTAGGTAAGAATTAGTAGGCATTATGTACGAGTTTTCTGGGTTCCTGTGTTTATCTAACCACAGAAAAAGACTATAGGTGAACGTATTCTTTGACAGAACCAGACTGTTTTCTCACAGTACATTCAGTTATATTATTTTCATTTAGAATATGTGGCTCAAGGTCACGTCTGGTAGCTCTCCACACCACCTTCTGTGCGATTGCCTGCCCTTGCTCCTTTCCCTACAAGGCATAACAAACTGAGAACAACAATGTTTAATTCTTGGGCACCCTAACTTAACCATAGACAAATACTACAATAAAGGAATAAAATGCATTTATATTGTTGCTATTAATTTATCAGTACTAATTCTAATGAATGCACATTCAATTTAAATGAAGCTCTATTTAATAGCTTTGTTTGTAGCTCTGTTTATTCCTTGACAGATATTTTTCTTCAGAGAACTGAAAGATGCTTCTGGAATCTCAGTGTCAGTAATTGCACTTCTATTGGCTTCATTACATACACCCTAAGACAAAAAAAGTGAGCAGACTCTGGAAGCGTATATTTGTCTAAGTCCAACCACTTGGCCATCTGCTCACATTGAATAGATGAGACTCAATATGAGAAATGACAACAGAACAACGCTAAAGACATGCATTCCGTGACACAATTGTAAACCGGTTGCGGAAACAACATGGACTTTCACAAATATACACTTCCAGAGTCTGCTCATTTTTTTTTTGTCCTAGGGTATATGTGTTGCACAGATCTCTGAGATACCCAACAAGTGTCTGCTGCAATCTTTTGCACATCTCTAAAAGATACATTTACTGGTTCTTCACAGTTCTGAAGAGATTTGAAAAAATTATATACATTATAAATTATTCCCTTAGACTGTCATCTGATATCACGCTTATTTAAAGTAATGGAACTCAGCTCAGCCATTTTGACACTGTTGTTTACTGTCTTAGGCACAGTATAGTTATTGAACAACATGCAGTTCAAAGAAAGTGGGGGTAATGTAGTTTGCTGTTTAAGAGGTGAATGCGACCTTGAGCTGCTTATTCTAAATGAACATACTATAGTTATATACATTTTAATAATTTATTTTTTAATTTTTCTCTCTACAGGTAGCACAACAGTGTAAAGAGAATATTTTTGCAATACAGACATTAAAAGATTTTCAGTATTTTGAGGAGAGTAAAGATCAAGGTCTGAATGTTAGAGAGAAGGCAAAACAGTTAGTGCTTCTTTTGAAAGATGATGAACGTCTCCGCAATGAAAGAGCACGTGCTCTCAAAGCAAAGGAACGATTTGCTCAAGCTGCTTCTGGTTTTGGCAGCGAGGGAATGGTAAGTGTTTACATTTTGTCACTGTAGTAAGTGATATAAAGATAGCAGTTTCAGTAATAGAAATTCCTGGCCATAAACATTTTTATTTCTTTTACTAGTTAAAACATTTTTTTACTTAATGAATGCACGAATGAACTCGAGACCGGACTAAGTATCAGACCCACAGCTATCCTCTACAACAGTCATTTTATAACTTTCAACACTGATGCGATTAAGTGTCATTGTTGCCAAATGTGATACATTAACCAAAATTTTGAGTTCCTCTTTCGATCAGTGTCAGTTTCATGTTTCTAAGTTTTATTAATGTAATTTCCAGGCTATTAGGCCGTAGTCCGTTCAGTTAATTGTCATCTGATGTAAACTTCGTAAACCAGCCAGGAGTCGCTTCCCAGTGGAGTTACGGGCAAAAGTCAGATGATAATTCATTGACTAGATCACCGCCTACAAGCCCAGAAACTATATTCTATTGGAACAACTTCTGCTATTCTTGAAAGATTATTTGTGGTAAACCTGACTGTCAGCAATAACTAATCATTACTGATTATTATTGTAGAAACTGACTTTCTGACATCACATTTATTGCACAAATGATTTTCAAATTTTCAAAAAATACTGAGTCATGAAGCAATCAGAGGATTTATCTGAACATTTGAAATCACTAGTTGTAATTGCTAGGATTAGTTAATGAAGTAAACTAGACGTAACTCATAAAATATTTTAAATTCTCACAATAAATGTTACTTTCATGTTTTACTCATTAGGAACTAAATGTAGTTTTATATGATGAAACAATTTCTTCTTCAGATTGCAATCCTTTAGTACTATATGAGAAACAGCAGTAAATTAGTTAAGTGTTACATTAAAAAAACTAAAAAAAAACAAAAAAGCAGGTAAAATACCTGTTGTGTTTCAGAAGAATTTAAATATATATTGTATTTGGTCGAAGAAATATATTTATCAGAATGTTACTAATGTTTCATAAGGTAGGTACAAAATTCCATTTAAAGACTATAGTCCTTGAGCTATGAATGAATGAATCCTTTATCCCACCTTAAACATGAACCAGATTAAACCAAAAGCAGCTATTTTTGTCTTATGCACTGGATGGGAAGCTCTCTTGGCTTTTCCTAAATCTTTTAACTGTGTCTCTGAGCTTCAAAATAGCAAAATGTTTATAAGCTGCAGTAAGTGGGAATGAAACCAAAGGCAAATTACGACAGTTGCTGAAGGGATAAAGTTTCCTAGGTAATATTCCCTTCACACACAAACAACTTTGAAGGATAGCGTATGTTTTTAAACAGCTTTTTGAGGTGTGTTTGTATTCCCATTTTTGCCATGATTTCTGTGTTACGTTTTCTTTAATTAATTTTATTCGCCAGTGATCTCATACGTCAACGTCAATAGAACTCAGCTCAGCCATTTTGACACTGTTATTTACTGTCTTAGGCACAATATAGTTATTAATTTCTGCAACGACATGCAGTTCAAAGAAAGTAGAGGTAATGCAGTTTTTGCCATTATTTCTGTTACGTTTTCTTTAATTAGTTTTATTCGCCCGTGATCTCATAATGTTGCTGGTTAGTATAACAGTATATAAGAACTACCGTAAATCTGGCTGGCTTTTTAAATGTTGCATAATTTTCATTTGTTGTAATTCCCGACAAATGCTGAAAATCACACATTGTCCTAAAGTTACACTTACCTATGGTATGGCAATAAAATTTATTTTCAAATTGGTTACCAATATAGTACCTTGTGAAAGATAATATGCAGTGCAATATTTCATGACCTTCTCCACCCACTCTTCTACTAACTATTCTTATAGCTGCTTCATGTTAACTGAGATAAACATTTGCAGAAATTGTGTTCTTAGACTAGAAGGGGGATGCAATAGGCTTAAGCAATAGTAATGTTTTAAAAGGGGTTGCTATGTGATGGATTTAAAATCCTGTTGTCTATGCATGATCACAAGGAAAAAATCTGATTTGCTGCACTCACATGACTTTCTCTACTCTTGTACTAACCATTCTTACAAACTCTTATTCCTATACATTCTTAAACATTTTCAGAAATTATCTTATTGTATATTTTCTTGTAGGTGTAAGGGGAATATGGGAATACAGTAGACTTTGAGCGATAGTCAAATCTTTTAAAGCTTTCAAATTCCATTCTCTTTGCACGGTTAACGTATAACAAAATAAATAACAATCTTCCATTTGACGAAAGTTTTCCAAAACTCACACAAATAAGGAATATTTCCGAGCTCTACAAAAAAATTTATTTGGACATAAATTGAGTTTTAGCAAGATCTACATTTTTTGTACAGTAAAATTTACGGTTTACCGGTTGCGCAAAAGTCTTCCAGAGCAAACAGGACTACATGGGCTATGGCCATAAAATTGAAAATATACATTTTATTTTTCATAAAAATATCTTAAACAAATGGCACTTTAATCAAAATCGTTAGCCGTTTTCAAGAAAATCAAAATTTTCGAAAACTTTTCCATGTAAAGGGTAGTTTAGGGTAGAGATTTCCTTCATAATCTTTGTGTCGCATCATTAAAAGACATTAAACTTAAATACCAACATTGGTTTTTAATGAACTTTTCATTTTTGAGTTATGCTGCACACACACGCGTGTGCACACACACACACTCTTTTCTAAAATTGCTGTTTTGGATTCAGGGTGCCTTAAAACATATTTCCGGTGAAATCTCAACATCTAAATTTTGGATGGAATGCGATACTTCCTCTACTTACTATATGTGGTAGAGAAAGTAAAAACAGTATCTGCTAACAAGTTGGAAAAAAGTATAAAATATTTGGCAATTCAAGCCAGTTCTAAAGAATATCTCGGAAATGGTTGAAGCCACAAAACAATTTGACATAAATTGTGTTTTAATGAGATGCAATTTTTTGTGCACTGTTTTTGTGCTACTCATATGTTAACAAGTTATAAAAAGTTAATTTAGAATGAAGAAGACTTCACAGGCTATTATCAGAAAATGTAAGATTAACATCTTATTTGCAATGCATATATCTTAAACATGGGATATTGTAATCAAAATCATTAGTGCTTTTAGAAAATAAAAAATAATGAAACATTTTCCGGGCTAGTATGGAATGTGGGGATTTTCTTGAAAATCATACTGCATCCTTGAAAGATACTGAACTGACCTACCAAACCCAAATTTCGTATTTAACAGATGTTTAGTTTTGAATTTTCTGTTTACAAATATACACAGACTTCTTTATTTTTATGAAAAGTGTCTTTTTTATTTATGGGCATAAAAATATGTATTTCTGGTGAAATCTTAGTATCAGATTTTTGAGTCAAATACACTATACTTTCTTTACTTCACAGACGGTAGAGAAATTAAAAGTGTTAAGTCTGAAAAATAGTTTGCTGAAGCCAAAAAGAAAAATCCAAAGTAACTAACCTTTGCTAGAAGTGAAGGTTGCTTGCTTTAAATCCAGTGGAGCAAATATATAAAGGATTAGTTAAAAGTCTTGCAACATCTGAATATCTGCTCAACCATGTGGCTGATTAACATGAAAGTTGGTGTACAGAGATAGTGAACTCAAAAATTATATTAACAATTTTGTGCTACTTTTAGCCTAACTGGAAGTGACTGCAACCTTTTTGTTTTAAATAGAACACCATATATTTTTTTACAGTATCCTTTAATAGTTTTTTAAAAAGAACCCATATTACCAAGAGAGTCAAAGTTCCAAACCGACTGTGCAGTGTTTTGCCTGTCTGCATTCTTGGCGCTAGTTATCTGCTGCTATCATAGAAAGGGTGGCTGAAACGATATGCCATTTTTAAAACTATTTTTAACCCTGAAAACACACAAGCATTTATTTTGCGTGCGCTTTACACACGTAATATACACACAGTTTAGCTTCACTAGGCATCTAATGGAACAATACATATGTTCAGAGGACAAGCATTCCTTTATATTTGAAAGAAGTTTATTAAATGAAGAAGCTAACATTTGAAAATAAATTAAAATGTTCTCACTATCTTTGGAGTGGAGGATACAGTGTGTAAAAATTGTCATACCAATGCTTCTCGCTGTCAATTGAATGTACCCACCGCCGTCTTCCTTTTTTTTCTTCTTTTTAATACAAGATACCACTACAGCAATAACTTCATCAGCTTACATCTTGGAGAACTGAACAGACAATAGAACATGAGTGTTTCAGCCGTGTGTCTAGATCTCATATGCGTGCAAATATTGTGTGCGAAAGTGGATGCAAAGATTATGCTCGTGTAACCCTGGTGTTAAATTTCACTTATCAATTTTTTGAAAGGGGATGCTGAAACTAGTCATTGTTGGCCGTATATACATTTTTGGCACCTTTTCAGGAAACTTAGATTTACAAATCTGCAATTAGATTTTTGTTTTACTGTTTAGTATTTTAAACCGCCACTGTTTTATCATTCACCTTTTTAGTGTTTTAATCTTTTTGGTGTTTTAACGGTTTTAACATTAACTTTTTTAGTATTTTAACTGTTTTAGCATTTTTTAGTTTTATATTTTAGTTTAGTTCTTAACCAGAAGTTAGTGAGTGTTTTATCCGTTAAATTTGACTTGGGGCCCAAATGACCTAGCTGTCGACGGGCCCTTAAACACCACTCACTCACTCCAGGAAACTTTCCATCACTTGCCATTGTTCATATTGAGCAATGGAGATATTTTGTTCTAATTCTTCCAGGGTATGCGCATTTGTCTTGTAAATTAAGGAAAATTGAAGCTATTAACAGTGAAGCAACAGAATCGAAATTAAGAATAAATTAGAAACTAAAAGCTCCACTTATCTTAGTAATATTGCAAGTTGTTGTACTGCTGACTAGCTTCAACTTATTCTCAAAGCTATCAATAACTTGCAATATTAATAATGTAAGTGGAGTTTTTAGTTTCTAATTTGTTCTTAATTTAGATCCTGTTGCTTCACTGTTAATAGCTTAAATTTTCCTTAGTTTACAAGACAAATCTGCACACCTGGTTCTTAATTTAGATTGTCTTGTAAACTTTGTTTTAAGTTACCCCAGAGATAGAAATCGCAGGCGGTTAGGTCAGGGACCGAGGGGGCCACAAATCCCTACTAACAATTCTGTCCTGAAACACACTTTCAATTCTATACTAGATGCAATATTAACCGGGCTTGTGGGCCGTGGTCTATTGGGTTCCTTCTTCTTCCCAAACGTTTCGTCTGCGACTACGGCAGACATCTTCAGTGGGGGCGAGGTCGAAGTTTCCTAGTGGAGATCTCAGCACCGACTGCGCTGGTCACCACCAGAAGAATCAGCAATTGCGAAACATGCCATACTCGAAGAAGGGGAACACATCATCCAATATGGTAACACAGATATTCTGGCATCTACATCCTACTACTATTCTCGCTTATTCCGTGAAGCCATTGAAATACACAAGCACAAAAATAATATCAATTGCAAAGAGAAAGGACCTAAACTCAACAGAATATGGCAAACAGCGTTAACAAAAACAAAAATCCAGAACCCCTCTCCAGCCAATCAGATGCCAGCTCCTTGTAGTACTCTGCTGGTACAAGTCCAGCCCACTGGCCACCCGGACCAATCACAACGTACCCCCCCTCCGGCCGCCGACATAAATACCGCACCTCTGGTGGTGACCAGCACAGTCGGTGCTGAGATCTCCACTAGGAAACTTCGACCTCGCCGCCGCTGAAGATGTCTGCCGTAGTCGCAGACGAAACGTTTGGGAAGAAGAAGGAACCCAATAGACCACGGCCCACAAGCCCGGTTAATATTGCATCTAGTATTGACACCGGCCGTGAAAGCCTTAGAACTTTGACACTTTCAATTGTTCTTATTGAAAGATGGATCATATGAACTGTTGCAGAGCCTTGTTGAAAAAAGGCAAAATCACACTCCCTGTCTGTTAATTCTCTTAAACAGGAGGTAAAAATTGTATTCATGTATGTACAAGTGTCAAATGTTGACTTGGAAAAAAATTGGCCGTATAACTCTTTCTCTGCTAATGGCACATCATACATAAATTTTTTCAACATGGTTTCTCAGAGCTCCAGTAGTCTTTCATGAAGTTAGTAAGTAAAGCCTTTGAAAGTAGTTTTAAAAATGTTGTATGGTTTCATCTATGCCTTTCTATAATAGCAACAGACAGCAATGAGCGCCGAGGATGGGAACAGGCAAAACACTGTGCAACCGGTACAGAATTATTTTATCCTCTTGGTAGATAGTTCTGTGAACTACATTGTTTTCCTTTCATTTTATTCTTGTTTCTCTTAATCTTTCTGTTGTGGGCACTTGTTGGAAAGCTGTTGAAGAGTACTATCGGAATCTGTCAATAGGATGAAGGGTTTACCATTTAAAATATGAACATAGTAGTGACTTCCAGTTAAACCAGGAGTAGCAAAAATTATTAAACAAGTTTATATTCCATGAATGTAAACCATTACAGAAAAAAAATGTTTTACTCTGTTAAGACCACACCATTCCTTTTTTTTTTTTTTAACTTAACTAAAGAATTTGTGAGAAGTATCAATTGTGTGTACTTTTTGAAAAAAAAACTGAAGAATACTACCTGAATCTGTAAAAAAAGAATCTGATGTGTTGTACTCACATGACTTTCTCTACTCTTGTGCTAACCATTCTTACAAACTCTTATTCTACTAAAGTAAGAACAAATTAGAAACTAAAAGCTTCACTTATCTTAGTAATATTGCAAGTTTTTATGCAACTGACACGTTTCTAGTTTCTTTAGATTATTGTTGCTTCACTGTTAATAGCTTCATTTTTTCCTTATTTATCTTATTCTTCTATTTTCCTCATGTTAGTTGAGATAAATATTTGCAGATCTTATTACTCATTTTCTTGCATGTGCAACAGGAATACAGTAGGGTTTGAGCGATAGTAAAATATTAAAGCTTTCAAATTCTGTTCTCTTTGCACAGTTAACATATAAGAAATGAATAGCAATGTTCCATTTGATAGAAGTATAAGTTTTCCAGAACTTATACAGACAATGAGGAATATCTTCGAAATGGTTCACTGTACAAAAAAATTTATTTAGACATAAATTGTGTTTTAGCAAGATCTACATCAAGGAAATATTGAAGCTGTCTACATTTTTTGTATAGTAAAATGTGGTCTATCTCTTATGCCTTACCAGTTATGCAAAAGTCATCCAGAGTAAATAGAACTTCATGGGCTATAGCCAGAAAATTCAAGATATACATTTAATTTGTCATAAAAATATCTCAAATGTATGGCATTTTAATCAAAATCGTAGAGCCATTTTCAAGAAAGTCAAAATTTTCAAAACATTGTCCATGTAAAGGGTAGTTTAGGGTGGAGAGATTTACTTCAAAATTGTTGTGCTGCATCCTTGAAAGACATTAAACTTAAATACCAACTTTGGTTTTTAACCGACTTTTCGTTTTTGAGTTATGCTGTCCACAGATAGGCACACACATGGACGTTCTTCTAAAAATGCTCTTTTGGATTCAGGGGGTCTCAAAACATATATTTCCGGTGAAATCTCGACATTGAATTTTTGGGTGGGATACAATACTTCCTCTACTTACCAGCAGAGAAAGTAAAAGTATATGGTATTCCATTTAAAATAAGAAAGTTGCAGCCAATTTTGCTTAAACTGGAAGTAGCGATAAACTGTTAATATAATTCTTTAATTTTCTGTACTAACTTTCTCTGTACATCAAGTTTTGTGTTAATCAGCCACATACTTCAAAGTTATTTAGGTGGTGTGGGACTTTTAACTAACCTGTACAATTATCTCTAGGTAGTATTTTAGAATTGTGCAAGTAAACTGTTATTAATTTTATCAGAGCAGCTTCGGGCTTTTTGGCTTTTTCTCTTGCTCTTTCTTAAAGCTTTTTTGACAGCAGTAAATTAATTCTGCTCACTGTTCATTATCCTTTGAAAGTTGCATGTGCAAATATGACAATATAGACTGCAGCTTTTTAATTCACAGTAAAGCTTTTATAATTTCTGACTGTTTTCATTATTTTAAATAGTACTTTTCTCTTTGTTTTAAAACTGTTTTTTAACACGTCACAATATTCATTATCCTCATATAGAGCCAAATATATTTCTTAGCATATCTCAACTATCTTTGAATATTTTATGTAAAAAGAGAAAAAGTTCTGCTGAAGATATAGTGAAAATAATTAAGTACAATTGTGATGATAGTCAGATAAATAAATATTGATTTTATTATGAAAAACTGAATCTGTTAGCAACGAAGCAGTACAGTTCTAAAGGTTATAACAAATCTTAGAGACTGTAAGCTTCACTTATCTTAATATCTGCTGAAAGTTCTTGAAAATGTTTAATGTCTTTAATACAGATTTTATACAAAATGGTCAAGTTCTTTAGAATTAAATGAAGAATTAATAGGCAATTTTTTGAAACGTACCAATCTTTGTTTGGATCAAAATTTTTTAATGTTAATGGAAATTTCAACAAACTTCTGGCTTGGCAATGATTGGTCCACTTTCATCATTTCTTGCTAATCTTTTCGTGAGCTTTTTTGAAATACAGCATTTCCTGTACTTTTAAAACTGTACAGATATGTGGATGATATTTTTGCCATTGTTCCTGAGAACAATGAACTGTAGTTCAAATCCCAGCTGTGGCACTGAATCTTTAATTTCCAGTTCTACCTCTCAAACATTGCCCACACACGGCTTGTGTTTAAAAACACCAACAGTAAGTTTGTTGGCATAAATAAATAATAATTAACATGGTATAAGTTTGGTTCCACAAAATAAATATACTATAAAAATTTATTTAATTTTTCTAGAAAGGATATACTTTCAAATTATAAAAGATGTCAATTTTGTCCCTCCCTCCCTGTAGGGTTTATATTGGTAAAACCTCATGAAATAAATCCAGAGGTTAAATTATTAAAAGAATTAAATGGACCCATAGATTTAATGTTTTGGGAAAAAAAGTTATTTTGAAAAATAGGGATTGCGCTATAAATTTTTGAAATACCACCAATAGATTGTATTTATAGGTTTTTGTTTTCATAGGTTGGCGACATAGAAATTTTAGCGATTTAGGTGGTTATGGTGCCAACCTGTATAAATAAGATTCATTATGGTGATACATTAGATTTAACATGAAACTACGTAGTCTGCATTGGTTTTCAAGAACTTTTAGCAGATAGGATAAGTGAAGCTTATAGTCTTAAGATTTGCTATAAGCTTTAGAAAGTATTGATTTGTTTGCTTGGCTGTCTCAGACTTTGTCCAATAATTCTGTATCTAAACTGTTTTGAACCCACTAGAATTCCCACATCACTAGGCATACTATGGTAATGCACACATCACACTGTCTTTTCCAGAGCTGCAAATGCAAATTTAAACTGATTTATTCTTCACTGTTTAAATTGGCATGTAAATGATGTGTCTCTGGAACGGTGGTATCAACTTTCTTTTATGCAAATTATACATGTGCTACTTCTTTTCTTCTCGTTAATACTGTTCCCATCCATCAGTTTACGTTGGTTGAAGGTAAATTTATATTTTATGTATTTTGTGTCGCACATTTGTTTGTTGTGTATTAACATACATGCATGTACGCATGCTTATGATACTGATATCTACCCAGAAGTCAATTTTTTTAACCTCCTCTAATTGTGATCATTACTGTTGATTATATACACAATTTTATTTGAAGACCTTTTTAAAAATGTTAGACTTACTGCACATTATAATGCCACAAAGCATGTTATAAACCATGTTAATCTTTGACAAGCCTTTATCTTTTCACTGTTTAAATGACAGCAACAGAGCAATACAATGCCCAGTATCAGTTCAAATCACAGCCAGTGATTTAAACTTAGTTAACTATGTTAAGTAGATTTTCCGGGCTTGTGGGCCGTGGTCGAGTTGGATTGCCTTCCTCCGACGTTTTGCTGAAAACTGCGTCCAGCATCTTCAGGGTGATCCAATTAGTGAACTCCCGAGCCCAAATAGTCGGGAGTTCACTAATTGGATCACCCTGAAGATGCTGGACGCAGTTTTCAGCGAAACGTCGGAGGAAGGCAATCCAACTCGACCACAGCCCACAAGCCCGGAAAATCTACTTAACATAGTTGACAACGCCGGCCATGAAAGCCTCAGCACTTATATTAAACTTAGTTGTTTATGAAAGCACAGTTTATTCTATGCAAAATCACATTGCAATTAAAACTGTAATCCAACTGTGGGCAAAACCTGTGTTGTAATTACAAATATGATCGTGGCCTTCACTTGAAATAGCGGCAGCGTGACCATGCATTGATTCATATCTCTCTATCTCTCTCAGCTGCTGCTCGGACATTTTGCTCATTGGCGAATGTTAGACAATATAATAAGTAGCTGTGTTACTATGGCATCTGTTAAGAGTATTGACTCAAAAATAAACATTTCATGTTGAATCAGAGAATGAATTCTTTTGTTGAAAGATTGGAGAGAATGTCAAGGTTTGCTTTGTGACAAAATATTAGTTGCATATCTCGATTCAAGTGCTGAAATAAGGTTCCAGACAGAACTAATAGATTTGCAAACAGACATGTTATTGAAACAGAAATGTACAAATCCAGTAGGTGCAGATACTTTTTGAGTCTTAATTAACACTAAACATCTGCAATTGATATCAGTTACAGCTGGATTTAAGCCATGTATGCATCAACTAAGTGAGCAGATCTTTTCAAAATTAAACATAATTAAATAAAAATCCAGGTCACAAATAAACTAATCATAAAATCACTGGCTCTACTACGCATGGCACTTTCGTTTTCAGTCCTGATTTTCATTTGTTGATATGCCACGAAGACAGTCCAAGTGATGAAGTCCCTACATCACCACCACTAAAATAAATGCATACCGCCACTGCCTGGCAGGACTATCGACTTCACATCCTATGCCAAGCAGGTTGCAGAAACTAGTATGTTGGGGTTTGCCCACCGCTACTGTAATCTCTAAGAAACTGTATTGTGCAAGTACAGGTTTCAGCTGTGTATTTCTGCACAGATTTTAATTTTATTTTTCACCAAATACTGTCATAACATATGTGTAACAAAAATGAAGGCGTGATTATTTTAACACACTAATTGCTACACTAATTATTGCTGGTGTGTAATAAAAAAATAACAATTACCATCTAAAGGTTATTTAATCCTGGGACATGAAGTACTTGCGATTGTAAGTAGCCTTTGGGGTACTTATGCTGATGTGAGATTCCCTTATGGTCTACCGGGAAAATATGAATAGGTTGGGGAATTTAATGTCATACTGGCAAGATGGCCATGGTAGCTCAGTGGTTAGAGCAGCCGCACGTGAAGCAGAAGATCCATGGTTCAAATCCTGGCTATGGCATTGAATTTTTCAGTCCTGATTCTACCTTTCTTGCATTGGCTATACATGGCTTGAGTTTAAAAACACCAGCAGTAAGTTGATTGGCATAAAAAAATAACAATGTAACATCCATATTTATCTTCATTAGAAACACATTAGGCAAACAGGAACAGCTTGTATTTTTAGCAAATAGAGACAAATGGATCATATAAGCATAGATAGAAAGTTTTAACTTACACACAACTATAACAATAAATCCAATTTTAAGCCTGAAAAGTATGCAACTTTGTACATTTTTCCTTTAGATGTATATTTATACATATCGACTTCCAACCATACACAGAATGGTGACAGGTTCAAAGCATAGATTTAAAATATTTATGGCCATTTTTCTTATTTCTTTCTATTTTACTTCTTGCCCTTTAGTTCTCTCTATTTAGCTATAGTCGCAGAGTAAACTATCCATTTTATGACAAAAGGTAACAAGTAGGAAATTAACGTGTTTTCAGATTTTTGAAATTTCAGCTGTGATTCAGTTTGGCCTTAAAAATCATGATTTCATAATCTCAATTCATACATTTAACTTATCTAAGTATGGACACACAAATGTCAGTCCTTGGTTCGTACTAAAGATGCTACTTGCTCTAATATATTTTTTCACTTTTTTTTCCTTTGAAACTGCGCAAGTGCAAGCATTGTAGCAAATCTGTCAAACAGATTCAGAATCATAGAGGTTAAAAATTGACAATATTTGGGTAATCATAAGCTAGTTGCTGTTGACTTGTTGCTGTGTATATACATTTTAGTGAAATAGTTGAGCTAAGTGTACAGTTCAGAATACAAATGACTTGTTTTAGCTTTAGTTCATAACTAGGAAGCTTCTGTTTCAGAGTAAATATAGGGTATTAGATGGCACACACTAAAATTATACGCACAGTTTTCTTTAAGCACAAAACATTTAAGGTAATGCAGTGCACTTAAGTAGAACTTGTGCCTAGTTGTTATAACACCATAGCTTGCTTTTGAGTGGTACTTAATACGTGTGTTTGTTGTTTTTGTGCAGGATTCAGTCTCCCCTTCGAGTCCAAGTTTCCCTGCTGGTGTGAGTGTTCCTCTTTGGTTTCTCTCTCCTTTATCTGATCTGACATCTGGCTACTCAGGCAGGAAATCAGCTTTCATGTAAATAACAAGGAAATGTGTTACAGGGCAGTTTTCTTGCACTGGGTTGGGTTTGCAAAGCAACTGCTAATAACTGTAATCTGGCTTTTATTTATTTATTTTTTTTTAAAGGAATTAGGAACAAAAAACTAGAGAAAAAATAAAACAAAATTAGTTTTGCATGTTCTGCTTGCCTCTTCTTTCATCTCCTGAAGTATTTTATTTATTACATTTGTCTTAAACTTGTCTTTTAATTGCAGTTTCAAGGCAGCTGGTCAAGTTGTACATCCGAAGCAGAACCTACTTCAAGAGGTTAGTATTGTTTTTGCAGCATTTAGAAGCTTTATGCAGATAGTTCAGAATGGGTCACATGCATAAAATTTAAGATTAATCATGTTTAATTGATACATAAAACTGGGCTTTATCTGGCAAAATTTCAGTGGTAATTTTTCTGGCACAGACTTGAAAAAAATCATTTAATAGATTGTGGATAAATACATAAAACTCATCTTTTGTCTGCTTTTACATACAATGTTGATAAACATATTTGAAAATCCTGTAATTTTAGTTATTCGAATAACAATCATCAGAATACTTTTGTGATTCTTAAGTAATTTTCTGGGTTGTTAAACAAGCCTTGGGAGCTAGAGCTGGAAAAAACTAAAGTATGACAAATGCTGTGCAATAAGATGGAGGAAAATGTTGATTAAAATGCAATATATTTAAGAGATTTGCATGGGTTTGATCCCAGGGACTTGCATGTGGTATTCATGGTGGACGAAGCAGTGTCTGGGTGGGTTTTCTCTGGGTTATCCTGTTTCCCCCAGCACTCATTCCACCAATTGCTCTATCATTACCTTTCCATTCATTGATTTCACCTGCATTTCATGTCATCCTTTTCCTCAGTCATGCCTGGTGGTGAGCTGACCACCCCGCTTCCAGGTCTTCACTCTGTCCGGCCCATAGGTTCCTGTGTTTTCTAATAGGCATCCTACCCTAAGCACAGGCTTGTAAGTCCTGGGGGCATAAGTCCTACCTAAGGGGAGGGTAATCAAATGAAGAATCAACCATAAGATGACAGAATCTCTTTAAAACACAATTTATTTCAAATAACTTTTTATGTGGCATCAATCATATTCGAGATTCCCATTATTGTTGGTTTGAATTTTTAAGTACTTGTCATTTTTTAAAGTGCTGCCTCTATTCAGTTGTTTCTTGTGATGTTTTGGTAAGAAAAGAAGGACAATAATGATACTTTCCTTGATGTAGGTGTACATATAATATTGTAATCACAGGAGAGCATTCCATAGTTTAATTACTCTGTTGCGCAGAGTTGGAGACAGCACGTCCTCAAACAGTTGGAGAGGAGGAGCTACAACTGCAGCTAGCCCTTGCAATGTCTCGTGAAGAAGCTGAGCAAGAAGAACAGAGGAGACGTAGTGATGATGTCAGATTGCAGCTAGCGCTTTCACAAAGTGAAGAAGAGTTCAAGTAAGTTGCTTAAAAGTACTCTAAAAATGTAGGTGGAAGAATGAACTTACTAAACAGTTTGTTTTGAATTATATAGGGTAGTTAAATTATATTCGAATCCATTCGCAGTCTCTCTCTCCTATGCTAGCCATGAGCCGGCTGCCGGGGCTTAGGACTGGCAATTCCCACTCGAAAGTGTGCCAGCATCAATTCTCATTGTAATTGTTGTGTCAGATGCAGTTATTCAGTGTGAGTCAGGTGCCTCTGTCATGCAGTAAACTTGTCTGTGGAAGAACACATGTTTATTTGCAAAGTTTACTTCAAGCATGCATCTTCTTGCCGTGTGCGCATGGAGTTTATTGAAAAGTTTCCAAGCTCTGTACCACCTGCAAGGACAGCTGTACATGTGGTCATAAATAAATTTGAAATTTCACTAACCCCTTTAATGTGAAGATCCACACTGAAATACTACACAACTCCCTTTCCTTGTTCCCATCATACAAGATTTCCTTTATCCCATGGTCAAATTTCTATAATTATTATTTCTTTATACCAACAAACTTACACACAATGTAGTGGTGTAATGTAGCTTGGCTTAGGCTTGCATTGAAGTGCTGCCCCTGCCACAGCAGACTGGCATCACAATATATTTATGAATTGTGGCTTAGACTGTTTAGTCCTTCATGTTTTTATTTTAAACAGACATGTTTCAAGGACTTTTGTTGTCATCAGCTGAATGTTGAGTAATAACTATAATTAGCATTAATTCTTAACACTTCTATAAATGTACTGTAATTTTCTGATGCTGTATTGATAAGAGTTCAGTTATAAAACAATATTTTACTAAATTATAATGAAAATTGAGTCAGTGTTGAAACACGTATCACTTACATATAATTAATCTTGACTGGTTTCAAGAGCTTAACTTGCTCCCATCGTCAGAATTGCCTGAGTAGCTCTTGCAAATATTATTTTGATGTGTGGTTGGTTGGGCTACATATAGCGGTGGGCTGATGACTCAATTTTCATTATAATTTAGATTCACATCACTAGCTTATTCAAAGATATGTAAATATTTTACTACTTTGTATGTCAAGAGCCATTTAAATTTAATGAGAAAATCTTTGATTTAGATTACCAATGTAATGTTTGCTCTATGTATTTTATGAATATGTTGGGTTAGGAAAGAAGTTAAGACTGAGAAGCCAAGTCACATGCTGGATCTACTTGATGTAAATCTAGGAAATCCTTCACCACAACCAGTGGCAGCTGCAGCTACTCTGGATCCCTGGGGTTTCCCACAGCCTGCACCACAGTCTCCTCCAGTAAGGCCTCAGGTAAGCATCATCCTGCTGTGTGTATGCTCGGATATTTTGAGAAAAGTAAAAGGAGGGCATCCATGTAATGTGGATGTGCTATACACAAACACTTTGTTTCATCAGTAAAGTTACTAAATGTTAAGTATGTGCAGATACAGTAAAACTTCTTCTATACGTTTCACACTTATACATTTTTTTCATTTGTATGTTTTTTTTTTTCTGCAGCAAAATCCTGTAGCACATTACAGCAAATTATTTCATTTATATAACTTTCATTTATATGATTGTTATGCTTATATGATCATAGCTTACGTCCCCAAGAGCAAAATGCACCATTTATATGTTTAGGGTGTTTTCTTCTTTAAAATATTGTCGCACCAGCTGTCAGCCCGGACACGGCTGGTAAGGAATAGTGGTCGGGGCCTGATCACCTGGCAACAAGAATGGGCCAGGGGCGTTTACCTGCCCGAAAGACCCGGCCACCAGCGGGATAATAGATCCTCCGGAAACAATAGGTATTATGTGGTGGCACTGTGTCTGGACGGTTCTGTCACAGCCACTCCCGATCATTCCACTTCCAGAACCTTTCCATTGTCTAAAGAACTATATAAGGGACCTTCTCCTGCCGGAGAGAGCAGTAGTAGAAGTGAAAGAAGTTTTTGTTCCAGTCATGCATGTGGTGAAGTGTTGGAGTGAGAAAGAAATGTATACAAAGAGTTCAAAGGACAGTGCCTGTGTAGCAGTTCAGTTCTTTACTGTGATTCAATTCGACAGTTGTTCTGTAGCTCTGAGTTTGTACAAAAGTGATCTAAGTGTAATGTTAGCACTACGCTAACTGATTAGAAGGCAGTAAAGTGTGATTAGCAGTAACTGGTGTTTTCTCATTTGTTACAATATCAAGGAATATTAAAATCCAAAATTTATACTCATACTGTACTTCCCGGCAAAGCATAAAGGCATATTGACCTTGGTTGTCAGAGTGCTCCAATCGTTTATTTGTTTACTAGAATAGCAACATACTAGTGACTTAACCTTGACATAGTCAGTAACCTAACACAAAGGGATGATCCCTCGTGCCTGCTGATATGAAACGTTGTTTTTGAACAGTGTACTTACACTGTGTTGCTGTGTATGTACAATAAGTTCATGTAAACAACTGCAGTTTCACATTCTTTCCAATGCTCCTCATGGGTTTGTCAGGTTTCATTTCTTGGAAAACATCCCTCAGTGTGGAAGTGAGAGCAACCTTGAAACTATTTTCGAACAAAGTTGTGAAATACCAAACCAGACTTGCTTCAGTCATTTGTGTTCTGTGCTTCAGTTGTGTTAGTGTACATGGGTGGAAAGAAAAGGAAGTGCATTACGATTGCTGAAAAATTACGCATTTTGAATGTAGTGAAGGAAAATGGCAGCATGAAATGCACAGAAATTGCTAAGAAATTAGGGATTGTTCTGTCTACCTTAAATGCAATTATAGCTAAGGCAGCGGAAATTGAAGAACATACTTGTATTAGGTATTTCTAAAAATAAATAGACCCACATTCAGGGAGGAAAATATGTACATTTTGTGGTGTGTCCTAACATTTCTGAGGAAATAATGACCAAATGATACCATTCACGTCATGGGAGCTGTGGCCAATAAAAGAACAAGCCAAGATAATGGACTACTTGCTAAAGCGACTCAACTTTCTTCGTATTAATTTTGATTTGGTGCATTTCTCTTGTGTTTTTATTGTTTCATATGGCCGATTATAGTTAAACAATTATTAAATATTTCTTATTGTTCACTTCTTAACTGTAAGCCATATGCTCTATAAATTTTCCAATTTTTATTTGCTGACATTTATTTATTTGTTATTCACACTTACTTTTTTTTTTTTTTTTTTTTTTTTGGTCCCCTGGAAAACGTATAAACAAAGTTTTACTGTAGTTCTTAAAATAAATTTAGTACAATGCTCCAGTAAACCTAACAGGTACATTATTTTTATCACTGCATATGTGTTTTCACTACAAATGGACTGATGTTTCTCAAGAGTCCTATTGTCATCAGAAAATAACATTTTTTCAGTGTTTCCTTCACTTCCATGTCAGAGGTTAATCAGTGACCAGTTAAGATATCTTACAGGCTGATTCAAAATTACCAGAAACAGAAACAAGAATGATAGAATTAAAATGCATGCATTATAATGCAAGCATTCACAATTAACGGGAAGCTTTCATAGGTCACAGGAACAGGAAACAAAACTTGGTCAGGTTTTAATGTTCTTGTTCATGGCATTTCAATATTATATTCATATTAGCATGTTAGACTCAGCAGTGTAAAAATTATTCAAGTCCGCTGTGATATAAAATAGCTGCTAGACACTCGTCAAGATGTGAAAATGAAACTGGAAGAAATTCTAGCAAACATGTTTACTGATTCACTCAGATTCATTAAGCATTGGTTCTTCTAGCAAAAGATCCACCTGTAGTTCTTTTGTTTGTCTCAAAATAAATATAAAGAACAATAAAGAATGATAAGTGATTATAATAAAAATTTAGTCGGATTGAAACACTTAATATCAATCTTCTTTCTTGGAAGTTTGAAAACAGTGTTGTAATAATCAATTTAAACCAAGAAGGTCTATTAATAACACTATACAACTATATTTACAATTATAAGTATTGTGTAGTGTTATTGATTCACCTTTTTTGTTTAAATGTGTAATTAATCTTGACCGGTTTCAAGAGCTTAAATTGCTCCCATCATCAGAATTGCCCAATTGGTTCTTGTAGATGTTTGATGTGCGGTTGGTTGGGCTGACATCTAGTGGTGTGCTGATAAACTTCCATAAAGGGTTTGATGGTGGCAAATGAAAGTTCACTACATAAAATGACAAGTAACTTTAATGTATGCTATTAATAAAGGAATGGGATTTGGTAGAGCTAGAGGAATTGTGAATATGTAGTAATAGAAATCTACTTTAGAAAATGTTTATCCTGTTGAATTTTGATATTAACGGTGTTGGCTGAATTGGAAGCAGGTGAAAAAATATCAGTAGTCAGTTCCAAAATAAGTCCACTTTGCTATCAATATGGCAATTTTTATGCTTTCCTCAGTGTTGTGAACAAAAATGCCTGTTGTTTTGCTTCTCTTTCTGGTTTCTATTCTGAAGTTAGCTTAGAACAGGCCTAAAGGAGGGTGATTTGAGCAAACAAATTCAGGTTGTCATCACAATGTGGAAAATATGTGTAATTCTTGTAGCAAATTTTATCATTATCTTTTTGTTTTTCCTTTTTTGCAATGATAAAATCTTTACGTATATGTAATATTTATAACCAAGGACTTAAAATATTATCTACACATGTAATAATTTTCCAGCAGTTATATTTTTTAATAAATAAATTATCATTGACAATTAACCGCCCTGAAATTAAAAGTATGGTGTAATACAAAATAAGACAGACATTTATAATGGAGCATGAAGAACTTCATAGGACTAATGTTTACCTGCAGTTTTACAGACTACTTTAATTTCAGAATTGTAATTTGATGGATTGTTTTGGGAATAGTTATAGTAAGTTTTCATTATTATTCACAATGTAAATGGCAACTGTACTTTTGGAATTTGTATTGTCACAATAAAATGTGTGTGTTGTGTGCATGTGAGCGAGGGAGTGAGTGAGTGAAGTTTAAGGGCCTGTCGACAACTAGGTCATTTGCGCCCTAGTAAATTATAAATAAAAAAAAAGAGAATTGAATAATTTATGTTTTAATAAGGTTAATATTTATGCAATTTATTTTCTCTCTCTCTCTAGACTTTGGACATCTCTTACTATAGTTGGGATGCGGTAAGACATTAAGTCTTTGAAGCTTTGCAGGATTAGCAACCATCTTGTTAAATATCCTGTATAACCTTGATAAATTAGAGAGATATCCTTACTAAAAGCTTTTGTTTACCTTACCTCTAATTAATTTTTGTCTGCTTACTTCCCAAGAATCATTCTATTACCCATTGATATACATAGGAAATTTGCTAACCTTTTAACCCAGTATTTTGCTAAAGCTTGAAATAAAGGGCTGTGTTCTTAGACATTCTTAAAACAGATCCAGTGACTTTCAGTGGATCAACAACTGACACACTCTCAACTCATTTGTCACTCAAGTATGGGTGGCAATCAGTGTTCGAATCAGACTTTCTGACAAGGGGGGGAAACTTGCGCTTATTTATGGCAACAATGATAGTAATACCAGTGGTAGTACCATTGGTGTGTTATATATATAAAACATAGCAGCAGCAGTAATATGCATTTTATTAATAAATTGAAAAATATGTTGATATTTCTAAACACATTGTGCTCGTAATTATGTTAATCATAGGACTAGTTTTGGAGAAGGTCCTCTCTATCATTCAGCTGCTGATCGACTTGTTCAACATAAGGTAACTAACTGCCTGCCCCTTCTCTCATTGCCTGGTCTGCTGTTCTTATTATTGGCTAGTCATAAGATGTCATCTATGATTGGTGCACCGAAATTCATCAACCAATCTCAATCCTTAATTATGTAACTATTTTCCCACACTTTCTCCAAAACTAATCCTGTGATTAACATAATTACAAGTTAGAGCAGAATGTGTTTAGAAATATTGACATATTTTTCAATTTATCAATGTGCTCCACTGTTTTAAACACTTCATTTTCATCAATTTTATACGCATTTTACTGTCTTTAAAGGGAACATGATTTTGTATTTGTGAGGAGTGCAGGCATATAACTCTCCCAAAACTGTTTGAAGAAAGCCAGGGGCGATTTGTTTTCCATTTTCAAATCTAGTTTTGTCTACACATCCCCAATTAGTGTAATGCACTTGCACTATATCAGCTAACACATGTTACTTCCAATACTGTAGTTTTTACCTAAGAAGCTCTAATGTTAATATTACTGAGATTTGAGCCAGAATATGTCACTGTCATTACTTTCTGTAACTTTTCGCTTTCTGCTCGCAAATAAATTTGTGATGAACACTTGAACAATGAGTTGCAAGTCACTGAACTGATACTGCAAGCTGAATCGTCATTGCTAACACAGAATTGCTGGAATTGTGACTCTGAATGCCAACCCAACCAATTAACCTAAGAATTGTTTATTGTTTAGCTTATTTGCGATATGATACTTCTGCTTACTCACAGCTCGCACTCGTACCATGTCTGCATCTGTTTCATTAATAATCACATATTTTTAGGTTGGATAGTAGACTGATGTAATTTTCTGTTTTGTTCCATTCCATAATGGCATAAATGCCTACTGCCAGACTCATGTCCACCTTTGCATTTCAGACATGGACAACTTCTAACCTATACAGACTTTGTCTTTCATGGCCAGGATTGCTACTTATCACAGTTCTTTGATTTACTCATTATGTTGAGTGGTTGTATACCTGGGACATAAAATCTGCACCACCATTGGTGGGATCGTTCCTAGGTACATTCTGGCCAGGAACTAGAACTCAACGTTCTGACACATTGCGCCATTTGCAGGATGTTTGTCTTGTTACCTGAGCTAATTCATTACTTCAACAGGCATGTTTATTATTTATTTATGCCAACAAATTTACTATTGCGAGTTTAAAAACACCAACAGTAAGTTTGTTGGTATAAATAAATAATAACCATCTAAAAACTATTTAATCCCAGGACATAAAGTACTTATATAGTAAGTCACCATTGGAGTAATTGTCTCTGATGTGAGACTGCCTTTGTGGTTTACCGGGAGAAATACGAATCAACTGGAGAATTCAATGTCATTTTGGCAGGTTGTCACAGTAGCTTAATGGTTAGAGCACCTGTCTGGTAAGCAGAGGGTCTGTGGTTCAAATCCCAGATGTGGCATTGAATTTTTCAGTTTCAGTTCTACCTCTCAAAGGCATGTTTAGCTTGATGTTGGAGGCATTGTGACTATACAACCTGAAAGTGTGTGCATCCTTTGCTTACGTGATGGCCCACCACCTGTGAAATGACTTATTTAAGCTTGTTGTTCAACCTGAAAAGACGTGATTTTATTAATGTGTCATAGTTAAAAGCTAGACGAAAACATTAACAAAACTTAATCCAGTATCCAGTATTATCTGTTTTAAAGGCTAAACAGTATTTGTAGTAAGCATTTATTATAGGAGGTATATAGTTTATGAAGTGCAGAAAAGTTGAGTAGCTAAATCCTTTTACTACTTTATACAAGTATAGAGGTTGTAATTTTTATTGTTTGTAATTACATTCATTAGCAAACTTAATTTTAATTATTTTAACTTTAAGAATACCTACCATAGGAACACTAAAGGCCATTGTGCCACTGTCTTAGATGTAAAACCTTAGGCCATGTCACTGACTCAGTAGAAACAAGTTTCCCGGCTAATTATTGGCTGTGGTCCAGTAGATTATGAAGCACCTGATGTTTTGCCCATCTCTCTATTGGGCATCCTCTGAGGAAACTTGTTTTTACTGGATCACTGCTTTAGGTTTTTTACACAACTTTTACTCATGATTTGAGGAGCAAAATTCTTGTCTTGAACAATAATTTCATTTTAAAATAGGCCAGATACAAACTCTGGGAAAGCGGTGATGTTTCTTTTCCATTGCTGTATCACATAATACCCACAGACATAACGGAAAGTGTTCATATTGTTCACACAGCTCCTTTTAGATATACCATTTGAACTTGCCATGTTTTTCCACTAATAAAATTCACAGCATAATATAGCTTCAAAAGGAACCAGCTGAGAACTTCAAAACTGTATTGAGGATTCTAAGATAGGTTCCTATTGTAATGTTAGGCAATAAATGTTTGCAAGATAGGTTTAACATTACCTGTACATAGAAACAAACAGCGGTAGCATATGATTTAGCGCATTATATTCTAACTTTACAAGTAATTATCTGGCCATCAGCTCATTGGTGGGCCCAAGTTTACACAGATACTTCATTATATACTTTTCACCTTTCCAGTTTATTGGTACATCAAATATAGATAACCATAAATAAAATCATTTTTACATATACTATAATCGGCACCAACCAAGAAAGAGATTGACAGTTCACAGTGAGAAAGAGGTGATGCTGCTTATCACAACCCCTTGGCAAGTACGGTGTGATATGTGTATGAAGAAGATTGCACCTGGATTGTTGAGTATATATTATTTACATTCGTATGAGAAGACAACAGTAAAATACTGAATATATATTCAAAGGATAGAACATGCAAGTATATATCACCCTAAAGATATGTGTTAACAAAAGAGACGTACCTGTGAGATGTTGATGCTTCTTCTAATGGGGAAAATGCCACTGATATCCCTATTGCTCTTCTTCTTACCAATTCCTACAGCACACAGTCATATCAAGTGCATTAGAGATTGGAATGAAGAGGCCCTGCGCTCAATTTCTCCTCTTCAAAACATTCTCTTACAGAGCATATTATTTCCCATGCTTATCCTGCATTTGGGGTACATTCACCAAAAACAGTTTTATCTGGTTCACAATTAGACTCAATTTTTCGTTTGGCAGCACTATCTTTGTCACTCGACAAAGCATTAAAAGCATTAGCACAATTGCAAAAGCTTGCGACACACACACAAAACAGACCCAGACACATATAAACACAAGGCAAATAACCACATAAACAGAATGATAGAATGAACTTCTCTGCACACAGGCAATCTCTGATGCAAGCATTGCAAGCTCTGGCTACAGGAAGGTATTTGCTTATATGCAGCAATAGCAGAACATAAGACAAGCAGTTTATGTTAATACTGGGTTCTTCTACGAGCCACAGGCCAATCACGTGTTACATATTGGCAAGAGGGTCCTTGCGTGTATCAATTGATCCTTCTTTTCATTGCTATGACAACCGCTAAGATGCATCCGTCCCCTCCCGTTCATTTATGCCTTTCTGCCATGTGGTTAATATCTGTCAATTCCCTTCTTAATTGGCACTGAGTATATATTGTATTAGACAAAACAGAAGATACAATTAAAATTAAATGTGTATCCTACACTTGAAATCCCTTGGGTGCGAGAGGTTAAGACCACCTCACATGCAGGCAAAACTTACGGTCAGTGCATCACACCTACTAGCCTTTGCCTTCACATTGCCTTAGTATTTATTACTGTTAGAGACTTAATGATCCCCAAGATTAAAGTGCATAGCAGAAGGGTTTGGGCATTAGAAAAACCTCGACCACTACATCAGGAATTGAACCACATCTGTTGTGTATCAAATAAGTTAAAGGTACAAAAGAATAGCTGCTGTTCTAGTGAACATTGATAACTTTCCCATTGTAAGCAGATGCTGAAAAAGTCCTTGAACTATGCAGTCGCTGATAAAGACTGTACTTTGGCCATACTCCCCCTGGGATATAGATATCGTTCCATCCCAATAGAAGCATCCAATGAAATTCATGTAGTGACAGCAGACAAACTGCCAGGGACTTTCTAAAATAGGGTGTGCCAGATATAGACCTTTCTGAATGCAAAAAGACATTTACAGCTATGATTTAAACACATTTCTCTCAACATTTGTGGCAATATGTTCTTGATGTTTAAATTATTGAAGAAATGCCAGGTAACAATGTTGGTTCATAAATTGAGCTGCAGTATAATATTTTACACAACCATTCATCCAACATTAAGATGGTGTACCTTTTCTACTCATATATTTCACAAGTGAGAAATATGAACTGATAAAATATAATTTTTGTTCAGAATGATCCTTGGAGTAGTCCAGCCAGTTCAATGCCCAGTGCCTCTACAGCAGCCTCTCCGGTACCAGTTGTTGATCCTTGGGCTCCTGTTCCATCAACTTCAGAACCCGTCCAACAGAAGCCTGTTGCAGCTGTATCAGCTTCACCAGCAATGGATCCATGGCGTGCTGTTTCACCTCAGCCCGTAGTAACAAGACCGACTGTAGCCAGTAATGATCCATGGTCACCTAGTACCAATACAGAACATTCAAGTCCAGGAACAGGAAGTCCTCGAGTTCTGTCCAGTCCTTGTGGGGACTTGGACGAGTTCGACATTATCAGCAACAGAGAGAGGCCTACTGTCAACAATTCACAATTAACTAATGCAAATACCTTAAATAACAATGGTTAGTATAACAAATATTGCTCTCTATCTTTTCTTACTTTGTACACACTCTTTTCTGTTTTCCAGAAGTTATCAAACATTCCCATCTTTTGTATTTCACATTCTAAAGACATGCTTTCCTCCAACCTGAAAACAACTGAACTAAAACTTCAAATTTTTCGGTTAAGGCTCATGTGATCATGAATGGGTACCTTGTTATTATGGAAGCGCTTTCCTCTGGCCAAGAACTTAACTGAACTGACGTCTGAATCTCTTCTTATTTGATTGTCACTAGACTTTTAAATTTTCCACCAATAAATCTAGGCATCAAAAATTACGGTGGCAGTCATTTTTTTTCTCAGTTCAATTGAGTTTAGGCATATGTTGTGATATAAAGAAACACTAGATTATGTCAGTGCATTCTGTTACTGGTTAAAGTTCATTTATATCTAGCGTAGGTAATATTAAGACTGATTTAATTGTGGTGGTAATCTGAAGTACTCCACAAACTTTGGTGCTTCAGCTGCCTCATAACCAAAATCTCATAGGCACCTTCTGAACTACGATTAGCAAACATGGGGTGTACCTCAGAGGTTTTTTACAACTTTCCTCATCAGTATTATCTGTTAATTCATCAACCATAATCAGCGAAAACATCAAAGTATCCAACTCAGTTTCTTCACTGCCACGTATTTTACGGAACGCTGTGATAGACAGCAGGGAGCACAAGTTTAATGCCATAAATGGCGGGAGTTCAGTACTGAATTGTTTTGTGTATTGACACACTGGAGAGCCAAGAGGTGTGATTGTACAGTTAGATTAAAACAAGTCTCTTCTGACAGCTAGGTGCACACATGCTCTTAAAGAGTTTCCATGGCAACAAATGTCGTCCTCCATGGTCTAGGGGTAACATGCTAGCCTCTGGTTCCCTAGGTCACGGGTTCAAAGCCATCAGAGGGCTATTAATTTTCACAGGTGTAAAAATCCTTAGTATGGCTTCCTTCTGAAGGGTAGTAAAGCCGGTGGCCCAGTGTCATAGATTTATTGCATGTGAAAGAACCTCCTGAGAACCACACTATATACCTATATTTAAATTTCTAATGGTGATTGTGAAGGAACGCTTTCAGTGTACAATATTTTGTCAGATAAAAGAACCAATATTACAGCAGAGAACTTAGAAACCATGCTTATTTATTTTAATGAACATGCTACATATAACATTTTGTTTTGGTATTAGATGTTTAGTGACATCATTGTCTCCTGACATGTTTTTATTTGACTCCTCTCATAAATTAAACACAGTATATGTTTATGGTAGAACTAGGATCTCCTTAGCCCTTCTCCAGGAAAACGTCAGAATAGTGAGTGAGTGTGTCAGGTTTAAGGGTCTGTTGACAATTTGGTCATTAGGGCTCCAAAATGTCAGAATCAGCAAGATGAGTAAGGTATAGTAAGAATGAAACACCATGTATACAAAGGCTTACACTGATGTATGTTTATAAGTTAGTGTTTTAGTTGATAACCAACTTTTGTGGTCTTGAGCAATACATATTAAAGGCTTTTCAAGCATTAATTTTTAGTTTATGTTAAAAAGGATTCTATTTGAATTGAGAATTTTATCTAAGGTGTGAAACTGCCTGCATTCTAACTGGAGGATACTTTTTATTAATAGCTTAATTCCTCCCTGGAAGGCACGTCCCAAAGGAATTAGTGAACTGTGGAAAACATTTGATAATTCTCAGTTTTATAGTCTTTGTGCACATATTTCAAGTTAAAAAGAAGTATAAAAGAAAGTAAATTATTCCTTTATTGAGCTTTTATCATTTATTATCATGACTAAGCAGCAAGTGTTCTTTGATTTTAGCATTTAGTGAGCGCAGTTCTAAAATACAGGGTTCTTCCTTTAAAACTGAATGGAGCACACAGCGTTTCACCTCTCCTGTGACCTTGCTGGATTCCCCCACTACCAGCTGCCATTGTATGCATGGCTAATCGGTACTAGGCCCTTGAAAATCCACATCATGTTCAAGAAATCCCTCAATGATTGGAGAGTTGGAGTCTGGTGTGCTGTTAGCGCTAGATGCATAATAGGTCTAATATTCTACAAGCAGATTGTAATTGCAGAGAGGTACCAAAATGACATTTTGACCCCATTGTATCATGAACTGACAGAAGAAGAGTAATATGGATGGTTTCAACCAGATTCTGCTACTGCCCATACAACAGAGGAGTTCATGAATATAATTATTGAAGTGTCTGAAGATAGTGATGGTGTAAGGCCCTCTCACTCCCCCGATATAACAGTGTGTGGGTAACTTGAAAGACAAAGTTCACGAGACAAATCCTCATACATTGGAAAAACTAAAAATATTAAAAATGAAATTGGAAACATTACAGTGCCCCAACTTAATCAGAATGTGTTCCCCCGATATAATGCTTGTTTAGCTGAGGGTAGATGTGATTTCCAGCATCTTCTATAAGGTAAGAGTGTTATACATGCTTTACACGCAGAGTTTATGTAGGAGCAAAGCTGGCTGTGGCACACCCAATCGCACACAGGGGAAATGCCATGCGCCCGTTAGGTTTTAAATGAAGAACCGTATATTAACAATTTTGGCTATGCACCGTAACATCAACTAATTGGCAGTCCAAATACATTTTATATTCTCATCTGTATTAAGTTTATTTACTTTCTGTATTAATTTTGTTATGAATAGCATATCATTTATTAGTTTCTTTTGTTGGTCTACTTAAATATTATGCAATATGTTAAATTCTCTTTTCTTTTAGTATTTAACTGTCTTAACAGCTGTTTATTCTGCATATCTTCCCTCTTCCAAATAAGCAATCCCAGAAGGGAAGAAAGCAACATTTCACTGTAATGTTTCTGGAATTTATGTACTCTACATGTATTTTATTGCTCTGAAAATGAAAACTAAAAGAAAGAACAAAATATTACTCCTTTAGATTTGCCAAGCTTAATTGCATGAAGCATCTCACGATAATGCTATATCTCTCCTCTTGTTTTTCTGTTATTTTCCAGCATTTTGTATTTGATTCTGTTGTGTATGTTCTTATTGTTACAATTGTCATATGCTTGAATTTCACAAAAACCAGACATTTTATTTGCATGTGAACTGTTACAGTGCTGAGTCCCCTTTCAGAAGATAACAGTTTATTAAATGGAAATTGTAAGTTTTCACTTTTATCTTACTGCTACTACCCTTTGCTATATACTGTAGCAACTGCTTTACAGCTGTATGCTTAGCTTCAATCCCTATCTTTAACTGCCCATTTCCTTGTAAGCATTAATTTCTAAGACTGAATTCCTACCATATGAAGCCTATAAAAATATTTTGAAAATTACAGCTGTTAATTGCTATGGCTTGTGTGTTGAGTGCTTTTCAGCGGTTGTAAAGGCTTGGATGCAATTGGGGAAATTGTCAATTGAGAATTTCATTACAATTCCTTTAGCTGTTTTGAAGATTTTGTGTTTGAAGTTTTAGCAATATTTCGTCAAATGCGTTTTCTATCACTTTATATTTCATTGATCCTATATTCCTTCACTAAATTGTATACTTCATGCTAACTTTTTGAAGTTAATCGATGTATTACTTATTTTTCTGTAATTAACAGTTGTTAAACACTTAGTCACTTCACTATTACTAGTTTTGGACGTACGCATATAAAAGAAGTCTGTCCTCTACCGATGTTATCAGCAAAGAGAAGACTGATATTGCCGCATCTTTTGAGTTGTTTGCATTTCATTCTATTTGGGGACAAATTATATATACTGTTTCATCTGTGCCAATGAAAAGGTGGCATCCATGCATTATTGGTAGAAATATGTCAAATGCTATGCTCAGAATTGCTCTAATTTTCCCAATATTTTATTATTTCTTTATAGTTATTCTAATAACCCTCAAAAAGTAAAATTGGTAAACAACCCATATATATATCATGGGCATATATATAATGTGTAATAATGCAAGAAGAAATATTTCATATTTTTAAAAAACTTACTGTATTGAGATAGTGTAAGCTTTCGTGGCCGGAGTCAATATAACTGCAAGTATTTCCAGGCTGTTATTCAGTGGTCTGCTGGAGATAGATGTTTCACTCACTCCTGTGATGGACATCTTCATTGGCGCAGTCAAAATCTCCTTGGAGAAGAAGTGAAACCTTCTCAGTGCAGACTTCGGTTGTACCACCGAAAATGTCCATCGTAGTAATGAATGAAATATATGAAACATAGTATCTCCTTTAATAAAACATCAGCTGAGCAAATAAATAGCATTAAAAATAGAACTTAGTACTGTCATTGACTCAGGAGAATATCTTTGTCTGTGAATGTGCAATTGTGGTGTAGAGTGGGGAGCTTCTTGGCACAATGTAAACAGAGTAACACCAGAAGTTCAAAATTACTGTCTGTAAGGCAGTTGGACGGTACACAGTGCTAGTATTGCTACAATATTGTGTGATTTCTTGAATCTCCAATAAACATAATTCATTAGTGATAGTTAAAGTATGATCATAATTGCTTTGTTTTATGCTGTAATAAATGTATTAGTGGTACTCTTTCGCGTAATGTTTATTGTACCGGGAAAGGAAGGATAAATTGCTTTAGAAGCTGGCTGTAAACTGTCAGTGTGAGAGGAAAAAAGAATAGAGCACTATCTCAAGTTCACTTGTGACCACCACAAGGTTATAGTTCAACTCCTGAGTCAAATACAGTATTCCAATCAGTTGCTGTTTGTCATCCTCTTCCTGTTTCAATTGTAATGTGACCACACCTTCAGTATTCATTTGAGATTTTAAGTCTGCTTTAGATTTGTTTTCAAACGCGTTCACATGAAAAATGAAATTCACCTTCATAAGCAGCTTTTGTCATTGCTACAACCTTTTAAGTCCTTTAGAACTTAAAGGATGTAAAGTATACCAGTAAATTACACTTTAAAATTGGCCTAGATATTCAAATTTTGAATGTGATAGTTGAAGTGGTTTAGAATAGGCAAATTATCAATAACTCTATTTTACTTATACTGTTAACATCTAACTTTTAAAATTAGTAAGAACATGTTCAAGAGGACTGCCTCTGAAGTAGAGTGTTCAGTGTTCTAGCTTCTCAACCCAGAGTCCCGGGTTCAATTCCTGATGGGGTCTGGGAATTTTTCTTTAACCAGAACAACTATCTGCCCCACATAAAGTCTGGAAGTACAAATGTGGGAGCAAATGTGAGTGTGTTTAATGTTAAAAATAATAGAAATCAATGTTACAAAACCTTACAGTTCAGTGAGTAGTAGCACCATTGTTTCTCAAGCCAAAGCCCCCACTTTGACCAAAGAAGTTAAAGGGGGTTATCTCTCTCTCCTGTGGTACTTTGGCCCTTTGAGTGTAGCCTTGGTCTACCGCCCAGCTGCAGGATCCCCATCTCTGCCCACTACGGGTGTCATGAGCTGGGTACAGTGGTGGAGAGTGGGACGTGGTCAGTGCTACCAGCCAGTAAGTGGTCTTCGTAACCGAGTTGATCATACATAGGAACCAGGATGGGTGATTAGCCCAAAACCTGGTGTGAGAGCGAGGAAGTAGATGAAATGAAATGATGGCGAAAGATGATAGGAAAGGTGATGGTGGGGGAAACCAGATAACCCAGAGAAAACCTGCGCCTGCACCGGTGTGTACACCACACATCCACATGCAGATGCCCAGGATCGAACCTGGGTTGCTTTGGTGAGAGTCAAGCGGTCTAACTGCTTGGTCATGGCGCTGTCACTAAAGGGGGCTATACAAATGAAAAATTAAAAAAAAAAAAGAAATTTCAAGAGGGAAAGAAAGAATAGTACACAAAAACAGCTAAAACAAAGAGTATAGGATTTTCTTTACATATGTATGTGTGAGTTTTGTCAGAATTGGAGTTTGCTTAGCACCATAATTATTTCCTCACTTTACAAAATGAGCTGTGTAACACTTGTAGGCTAACAGTATGCTCTTCCCAAGCCTACTAACTATTTGTCTATGTTTGTGTGCTTTTAATATAATTGGAGTGTGTAGAATTGTGTATGAAGCATACTAAAACTGCCTTATGTGTGGTAATAAAAGGTGGTTGTTATTCAATGGTTTATCATAATGACGCATTTGTGAAAAACTAAGCTTTAACATACAAGCTTCATGGGGATAGCTTTGGTTTTATTTCTGTGTTAAATGTACTAAAGTGATCTGCAATTGTGTAAGTGCATTTATATGTATTTTGGGATACTTGGCTCTTGAAGTAAGCAGTTTATTGTGCATATCTTTTAAGAAAAACAATTCCATACACCAAAATTATAATTACATTAAGCAGTAGCAGTGACACTTCCTGCTCCTTGCCAAGATCGGGTACTATTTAAATTCAGGAAATGTGATCATCTTAAATTAACAAAATTTGATATGTGACACAATTTTCTTTATTCACTAGGAATTCATATACCTATATAACCTATTTGTAGTATGTTAATCTGGTGAACGTTTGCATAGAAATGATTTCAAATTAAATAAAAGAGACTTAGTTGCATACAACATGTAGAAATTACATTCAAATGTTACGTCATAGCAAAGAGCTCATGCAAAGGAATTAGAACAAAAGAAGAATTACTTACTTTAAAATATCCTGCAGATGATGAAAAGATTAAAAGTAAACCCAAAAAGTATATTTTAATGACCACTACCTGCAGCAAGTTCCCATGATCATTTAAAGGTTTCCTTTATAAAATTCAATCAGAATAAAGAGGACTTAAAAGGCTGGTTACGGAAGATTAAAGATAAGACTTTCATATCAATGTCTCATTCTGATGAAAATTGTCAGAGCCTTTTTTGAGAAAATAAATAATGAGCAATTTTTAGGGTTAGAATCAGGACTGAAACATTCAGTGCCATAGCCAAGATTTGAACCATGGATCTTCCACTTAATTCGTGGCAGCTCTAACCACTGAGCTACCATGGCAGCTTGCCAGTATGACATTAAATTCCCCAACCGATACATATTTTTCCTTGTAGACCATTAGGGAATCTCACATCTAAGATAAGTACCCCAAGGCGGATGTACAATTGTAAGTACTTAATGTCCCAGGTTTAGTTAAATAACCTTTAGATTATGCCAACCAACTTACTGATGGTTTCTTAAAGACACAAGCCATGTGCGGGCAATGTTTGAGGGGTAAAATCAAGACTGAAAAATTCAATGCCATAGCCAGGAGAATTCAGTATTATTCTGGCAGGTTTTCACAGTAGCTTAATAGTTGGAGCACCCGTCTGGTAGGCGGAAGGTTTTGCAGTTCGAGTCCAATCTGTGGCATTGAACTTTTGAGTTCTGATTCTACCTCTCAAACATGTTGCATGTTTAAAAACACCAACAGTGTGTTTGTTGTCATAATTAAATAACAGACCCCTTATTCAGTCAGGAGACTTAGTCATACAGGCAGAATTATTTATTTTTGCTTAGAGCTCTTTGAAATCAAAGAATTCCATACAGGTAGCCAAGGTCGTTAATGGACAAGCTCGTGAACTGGTGATCTGTAGTTCAAACCCGTGGGATCACTTTCCTTGACAGGCTTTCTTTACCCATAACTGGCAAATGACAAGGTGATAATCTAAACTTAGACCTGGAATTTTCTTTCCACACTAATAAATAAAAGTTAAGCAAACAGAAAAATGTTATTGCTTACTTCAGGAGCTAATTTTAATGATTTAAAAGCTTGTTATATGAGCATGAGGTTTTGAATCAGGGGGAACGTCGCCAGATCCATTTGACCTGAGCTTGCTGGGGGATACTCTGGAAAACAAGCAACAGCAGCAGCAAACACCACAACAGAAGAAGACTCCCCACAGTTTTCTGGGTGAGAACTCTGCCTTGGTGAATCTGGACAATTTGGTCACTGTGAGCAAACCACCCCCCTCAGTGTCTCCCTCACCTGGTGAGTGTTTGTCTAATGTCAACTCCACTGTTTCTTTGACTCCTTTTGTGTGTCCATGTCAGCATGCTTGTTAAGTGTTTGCTTTGCTACATGTGTTGAACTGTCTTAGTATTGCAGTGAATGCTGGAGGCTTTAAAACCAGAGTACAGTGTGTTGCACCTTTGAATGCCACAAAATAGCAGTGAAAGCAGTTTGAGCAACTAATGTGTTAAACCCTCTTGACTTTTGCTACCTGCTATACTTTATTTGTATTTTTGTAAATTTACTGTATTTCATCACATAATCATCACAACTTTTATGCTTTCTTCATAAAGTATGAGGGATGTCTCAAAAATAAGTTAGACTATTTTTAAAAAAATAACAAAATGTTTAAATATTTTTTAAAAAGTATATACTAGCTACATTCAGTAACTATTTTTCTACATAATCTTGAATCTCAATACATTTTTGGTACCATGAAAAGCTTTCCAGTGTCAAAGCACTCTCCTGCCAAACTAGCTAGCTATCTTTCCTCTTCTTGTTTTAACTTATTGTCCTTTATGAAGCACCTTACCCCTAGATGTTACTGTAGCTCTGGGAAAAGTTGGTATTCACTCTGTGGAAGGTCAAGTGAGTAAGGTGGATGGCCAAAATCATCCCATCGAAACTGCTCAAATGGGGCTTGAGTTTCACTAGCAGCGTGCGGGTGAGCGTTATCTTGGAACAGAAATACTGCTCTGCTCAGCTTTCCCCTCCTTTGCTTTGAATTGCCCTTCTGAGTTTTCTCAGCACTTCACAGTAGCGAGCAGCTGTGGTGTCACGGGATAGCTAATTGGTCAACAGTACTCCCTTTGAATCCCTGAATAACGTTGCCATGACCTTGCCATATGATGCAACAACTTTTGCCCTTTCTGGTGTTGGCTCATCCTTTCGCTTCCACACCTTCAATGAACGATTGACGTCAACAAGAAACCATTGGTCTTGACATAACTTCTTTATCTATATACCCCACAACTTGTGATCAATTTCAGTTGCATGTTTATTTTTTGCCATCAAAAAACAAATTAAACTATGAACTTTGTAATCTCCATTGTTAGAGCCATTTTAATGTCTAAGCGGCAAAGGTAGGTGCTTAGGAATTTTACAGTGCTGCCAATACATCCAGACCAAGGTTACTTGCAGCTTCCAGACTTTTCCCGCATACTGCACAGATTTTAAAAAATAGTGTTACTTTTGAGATACTCATAAAATGACCGTTATGTGGGTGCAATCATTATGTGAAGAATAAATGATTTAAGACTGGTTGTGTTAGCTTTCAGCGACTAGTGTACAGTAATGGAGTATGAGCATATTGAAGCACAGCTTATCACTTGGTCACATCTGCTAATTCCCACACTTTAGGAATTTGAAACAATCTGATTCATTGATGGTCTATAATCACCATCTTGTCACTCAGCAAACTGATAGCATTGACAATCGGGAATATATTGAAATATGCTGCATACTCTGAACTCTTCCCTGTTAACTCAAGTTGCAGTGGTGGCACATTTTTTAATATCTCTTGATAGTGAACACTTGGAATATTAATGTGACAATTATCTGGTGGAACACTAAACTCCTGATTGCTTGTCTATAAATCAAGGTGCGACCATTATGTGATGAAATGCAATATTTTTAAGTTTAAAGTTATATTTAATTAACAAATTGCAAAATGCTTCATATATGTATACTTGGGAGAAAAAGAAACCTATACCCTATCTGGTTTTAAAGTGGGTAGGGATGTCAACATTACGCCGCAGCATAACTTTCAGCATGCGTGAAATTAAGTGAGATGAAGCTAGTTCTGACTAGGCAACCTTGCACAGCTGTGATTCACTACAGCCGTGGAGCCCCTGTGGGTCATATGATGCAAACCTTAGCTGAGGTGCCAACATTTCAATAATATGCACTTCATATTGTTTATCAAAGGACACATATTTTCATGGTGAAAGGTAATTAAAAATTGATGTGGATAAACCAGAAAGCTGGAATTAATGAGTGATCCAAAAGACACTGGACCGGCTGTGCTGTGTTTTGCCTATACACGTCTTTGGTGCTTGTCACCGACTGCCGCTGTCACAGAACAGCACGGATGAAACTATACAACATTTTTAAAACTACTTTTAAAGGCTTTACTTACCAATGTTACTAAAGGAGATGCTGAAACTGGGCACTGTCATTGTCCATACATTTTTGGCACTTCTATAGGAAACTATCCATCACCCACCGTAGTTCACATTGCGAAATACTGACAGTTTCCTGATGGATATTTTGTTTTAATTCTTCCAGGGTTTGTGGGTTTCTCTTGTAAGCTTTATGCTTTAAGTTACCACAGAGATAGAAATGCCAGATAACCTGGAAATCTTTCTGCAAATGCACTTTCACTTGGCGAGCTGATTGAGTTAAGAGATATGAATCATAAATACATGCTATTTAGTAGAAAACATGCTGAGCCGTAATACACTTTGTGACTAAGTACAGGACAAAATTATAAAGCACACTGATAACTCAATCATACGTTATCATATCATCTCAATACTGGACTTTCAGAGCAGAGAAAAACAAATCAACTGCATGATCTTGTGTTCAGCAGCTGTATTGTGTTTCTGCGTGCACAGTGGAAAAACACCGCACAGCGGTTTGGATGTTTTTGGATCTCTCTGCAGTATTGAATAAAAAAGGCTCTTGTGTATAATTTTTTCTTTAATCCCTTTTTTTCTGCATCTGCATCTCAAGTAACTGTTTTTTAAAGTAGTCTTAAAACAAAATAAATTTTAAAAATAGATTTTCTTTTTTCTTTTCAGTTCCAGCTGTTCTATCAATGTCTACAGCAAATCCCTTTGCAGGCAGTGTTGCACCTTCGCCGTCACCAAATCTGTTTCAACAACAGCCAGTGCGACCAACTATCAATCAGATCAGACAGCAACCATTTGGTTCAAATGTAGTTCAGGGTAGTCCAGCTAATGCAGAAAGTGCATGGGCTCCTGCACCAAATCATCGCACTGTGTTACCTACACCTTTATTGCCCTCTGCTCAACCCAATCCTTTCCTCTCATAACACACCATGCAAGTCTGTATATTACAGCTTGCAGGTCTTTAAATTACAGGTCATTACTTCTTGCTAGTGGTGAGCTGGTGCTTGTTTCTTATTAGACACTAAAAATATTTTCTAACTCTCGTAATTATTGATAACAATAAAACAGGTAAGCATGTTATGTAACTAAAAAAACTGAGCAAAGAGCTAAATCCGGAGCTTCACATTTTTTAGAATTTTCTAAAGCGCCTTTACCACTAACACTAACAATTTATCAAGTGCCATCACATTGATTCCTTCTCCTTGCATTGCTCATATAAGAACTGTTCATCCATGGGATTGTGATATAAGCTTGATAAGACTGGCAACATTGCTCTTTTTTCATGTGTGTGTGTGTTTCTTTTCAAAATTATGCCTTATTCTTTTTATGAGCTTTGAATAGTGTGCATAAAATTGGCTAGCAGCACAAGCACCAACACCCGTTTAACCAAATTACTTGTGCAGAGGAGGTAAATGTGAAGTCTGATCTAGCAGACATTCTCACAGTGTTGGCATAAGATTGTTTTGTAAACAGAATGAATCTTAATTCGGAAACAAATAACTTGGTATATTATATAAAAATTTGCAAACTGTAGATATAATCTTACATTGCAGTATTTTAGAAATTTAATTTGCTTAAGTATTACTTTTTAAAAACTGTTAACATACGCATGAATATTTCTGCATTTCAGTTATTAAATGCCTTTATTATACATTTTATTGTTTAGCACTGGGGACACACAAAGGTAATCTTTGCGCCTGCTTTTACATGCGTAATATTTGCATGCGTTTGAGATGTAAACACACACAGCTGAGACACTTGCATTCCATCGTCCTTTCAGTTGTCAAAGATGGAAGCTGATGAAGTTACTGCTGTAGTGGGTCTTGTCTATCTCCTATTAAAGAGAAGAGTAAAGGTAGAAGGTGATGTGTACACCCATTTAACAGTGAGAGGCATTTATGGCAATTTTTATGCACTGTATCCTCGACTCTGTGAAGATAGTAACAAATTTTTAAGTTATTTTTTAATGTCAGCTTCTTCATTGATGAAATTCTTTCAAATATAAAGGGACACTTGGCCTTGTATATATCACAAATGGTATCCCATAACACAGGAAGAATTTCAACCTCACTTATCGTTCTGTATCCATCTTTGCAATTGGAGAGGCACTTGCAGAAGAAAAATGCAAACTAAATTTTCTGAATGTGAAGTATTTCACTTCCTCTTTTGTTATGCTAGTGATTTAGGTGCACACGCAGTTTCTAGATTACGGGCATTCGAGCATTTCAATTCTACTCCCCACTAAGATGCGCATTTATGCTCACTTTACTTCATGACCTTGATTACACGCTGAATATGTGTGCTGTTCCATTGATGCCTAGTGACGCTAAGCTGCACACATATTATGTGCCTAAAATGCACACAAAATAAATGCTTGTGTGTCCCCAGGGTTAAAGTTATTTAAGCTCTGTTTACTGTTTCTGGAATTCAATGATCAGTAGATTTTCATGAACAATTTTAAGTATATTGAGGTATGTTGCAGAAAGTAAGGCATATTAATGTGTTTTAAACATCACAAGTAAAGAAACAACAGGTTATCATTGCATTTGGCAAATTTGTATATTGCTGTGATGGTGATGATGCTTGTTTGGGACTTACTGCTAGTGAAAAGTTTTTGCAGTTACAGAAACTGACTACTACACTTGATTCTATTTACTAGTCTTCAACAAACACATGTTGGGCAACTGTTTGATACCACAACTGCTATGTTAATTTTTCATGTATAAAAGGGGAAATGTTATGTTTTGTGTATTTATATGAAACTTTTATGTAAGAAGTGCAAAAATTTTATTGAATTTATGAATATTTATTGAAAACTGATACAGAGAGATCAGTTGAGCTTAGAATCATCACAGTGCTTTTCCTATCAGCCAGTACAAGCCATTTACAGAGTTCAATGGTATTCTTGCATTCAAGGAAAATGTATACGTGCTCTGAACTCTGCACATGTCAGTCATACGGTCATTAGGATAAACACTGCACTGAATGGTTCTTAGTTCAAATTATCTCACTGTATATATGCATTGTACAATATATCATTTGAAGTATAATCAGGCTTGAGGATATCCTGCATTTTGAACAGGAAATTCTTTTTAGTTAAAATATGAAGTATTGAATAATTTTATTGCTGTAAATATTGGTACAATATATGTTAACTATTTTTAAAGTTGAATCACTGTATTAATTTGGAATTCTGGAGCTATGCTTTACAGATTAGTATAGAATTCTTTTTATTTGAAATGTCATATTGACAATCGTTCTGCCTTTGTAAATGGCGTATTATTTATAGCTGTTTTACCAGAGTTAGGTAACTTTGATAGCATTATTTTGGGTAAAATAAAGTTGCATTTTTATTTGTATAGTATGCAGTACATTCATAAATAATATTAAAATTTGGACACCAAAACGTGATGCTGCATTGTATGTTAATATATTGTAATGAATTAAACTTGAAGTCTGTCACTTTATATTTTTAGTTATTAATAATAAAGGTGGCAGAAAGCTCACCACTAGCAAGTTGTTTCAAAGTGAAGGGACTTAATCCGCCCACATGGTGTTTACTGCTTTCCTCAGCTGAGAATAGCTCATACAATTTGCTAAAGATATCGTCCGTTAATGAATTATTTCAGGGGAAGTTTTCAAGAAGATCGATAAAGTTTTCTGTCACTTATATTTTTTCCCGGTGTTATAGTTTATTATTTTCAATACAAAGAAATATTAGGCTGGGTATTAAGGGAGATACGTTTCTTGAATATCTGTATTTGGTGTTCTTGTCCATAAAGCAAATTTTTCTACCTGAAAATTGTCATTCTCAATCTGTGTACACTGAAGAAAAATATACTTTATTCAATATCTGTAAGGACTCAATAGTTCATCTCACAGCGCGGATGAAAATTTTTAATTTTCTAATAATAGCAGCAAATTGAAAGAAAAATAAAAAATTTTCGTCCACAAATTTTTTACATATATGTTGTGAGTCTTTCTGTCTTTTGATATTTATACAAGGAATAAATTATACTTCTCAAAGCATGGAAGAAATTCTGATAGAGCTAATTCCATATAGAGAAATCAAAATACAGGCTCAGGAATGAAACATAAAGCAGAATGAAGTAGCACTGATAATATGTATTATGTGTGGTGGGTGGAATAATCGTATGGTTTTGCCAAGGGTATCGTCTATCATAGTAAATGTATGGTATTTCAAGCAACGTTTAATGAAGTAGTATATATTTCGTTATCAGATAAACTAGCTGTATAACGACAAATTGCCTGGAACTTTCAAAGATAATTACTGGAAGTTACCAGTGGCATACATTTAACCTATTTTAACAATGCTCAGGTTGATTTAGATATTGCAATTATAGTAATACGTTAGAAATAATGAATCAGAAATCAAATACCAGCAACAACGTGCTTTCAAATATTAAAGTGTTTTCAACAACAAAATTCCAAGCTATCTTTCAACTAAGATTGGAGCACAGTGCCTGAGAATTATTTGATGAATACAGTACATAAGTGGAAGCATTCATACTAGTTCAGTATTGTCAATGAAAATTCCAAAGTAGTGAAGATAGAACGCAGGTATGGAAAAGGAGAAATGATGGAAGCTGCAATATTTCTATTCATATTATGTAAATACTCAGAGCTATTGGACATTGTCACTTTTCATTTTGTTCTTTAATTATTTTGAACATAAAAATAAAGCATTATTTTATAAGATGAAAGTATTTGTTTGAAGTGCCTTTGGAGCAACATCCTCTCAGAACATTTGTTGAAGAAACTTATACATAAATTCTCTGAAGCAGGCATTTGTTTTAGCCAGTACTGGTTACCAGTAGTCAGAAGATTTTCTTAGTAAGTAGTACCGGAAGTTTATATATTACAGAATGTGGTGATATACACCAGTACTCTGAACCATTCATTGTTAGACTCAAAGAAGCAGTGAGTGGTGATATTTCCCAAGGATGGTTGTAAGACGATTCAGTATTTAGCAACTCAGAAAAATTTAAACTTTACCATAAATCTAATAGCTTTCATATTTCTGTACTAGATACTGAAGCACTGTTAAGAGGGTACAATATTAAAAGTACAAATTACCAAAGGTTTTCACAGACTCAAACGCATAGGCTATGTCTGTATGAAAACCAGTTAAAAACAGTCACTGTTTTAATAAAGGCAACTACTTCTTTGAAAAACAAAAATAATAAAGAAAACTTGACATTCTATACTGATGCATGTTTAGACAATCTTAAATTTAATAACTTGATCAATGTTGTAAATGAATATTTGGCATTTCTCTGATGGGCAATTAAATCAAATCAAATGCATTCACTATATGATTTCCAATACAGAAATATCAGCTCCGTAAGAACAATACAACACTACAAAACACAAATTTCAATAAGATCATATGTACAAATTAACAGCAAATACATTAATATATAACTGCTGAAGTGACTATTTGCAACTTTAATATACAAACATGGTTAAATATCAGAATGTGGCACATCTTTGTAACAACTAATTCATAAAACAACTTCCAGGTATTCATTCACAGAATAAAAGCATCTGTCTGTTAGAAATTTCTTTAATTCCTTTTTAAATGTAGCTAAGCTCGGTAATTTCTTAAAGGATTAGGGGGAGTTTATTATAAAATTTAATACCATTATAGTGAGTGCTTTTTTCAAACAGGGTGCTTTTATGCCCTGTAATGTGAAAATTTGATTTACCTCTAGTATTGTGCCTATGAATTTCAGCATTTGTGATATAACTAACTGCTTACGAGTGAACACTAGCACTTAATAAAGATATACAGAGGGAACTGTCAAAATATTTAATGATATGAAATGTCTACAGCTTGTATTGCTAGAAAGGTTTAGCATTAAACATATTGCCCTCCTTTGTATTATGAAGAACTTGTTACCATAGCTTGACCTTCCCGAGATTATACTGAGGAATAAAAACTACTTTTTTTTGTCTCAGAAAGAAAAATATGTGACTCTGAAAGTATTTTTTGTCCTCAATTCAATATGATATTGGCTTTTCCCCATCATGCAAGATTTTTGAGAGACAGGCATTTTTAATTTCAAACTCTAATATTTTCTATATTCTTAACTACAAAATATTCAAATATTCAGATTCACCTAGAAAGTAAGAAATGACTATTCTCTGCTGTATTTTGCCTGTGGAGCATCCCTCTTGAGGGTCCAACAATAATCGGACAGCATATTAAGATTCCATTTGTCTTGATACTTCTATTCCATAGCTGAGGTCTCCTGATGGAAGTGTTCCCTGTGCTCATTGCTCACTTCGGGAAGAAATCTAAGTCCGAGTTAAAAATTTACTTTTAAGGACATATTGCAACCCAAATTACAAAACACTAGGCCATTTTCTTCAGAAAAATAGTCTTTAAATTGTAAATGACGATCACGATAAGTACATATCTTTGTATTCTTTTGAAGAAGATTCCATCCTTTAGCCGGGAAGCAAGCATTTCAAACTTATTTGTCTGAACATGCACAACAGTAGCACTGATGCCATTTGAGTTAAGTCATTTGGTTCCATCATACTTACAATGCTATAGGAGCTTTTATTTTACAATTGGACAAAAACATGTTTACTTTAAAGGAATTGAAATTGAAATAGAAAAGAAACTGTGGGAGATGGAGAAACTATTTGAAAATGCGATGAAAAAGTGCAATAAGTACAACTATGAGTAATTCTACTACATCATCACACTGATTTTAAAGCACCAAGTCCAAGGGTTTGGTTCTTTTCAATCTTCGTATTGTATTGCTGGTTGCTAGCATACGCAGTACCTCTGTGTTTTCACGTGCATGTAACCATCTTTCATGCTTAACTGCAGCAGCTTTAATTTCTTCACTGACAAATTCTATATTCAAGTTCCTGTGGATATTGTCATTGTGTACATACCATAGTCCTTAGTACCTTATTCTGAAATATCTGAATGATTTCGACATTCATTTTCTTGGTGCAACTCCATAGGGGTATGCCATACATCCATACAGGTTTTAAGATTTGTTTATAAATCAACAATTTATTGTGTTGACTTAGTTCTGAGTAATGTCCCTAATTCAGTGATTGTTTCTCGAGTCTTGATGGTGCAATGAGCATTCATCACTCATCACATGAAGGACCTAGTTTGTTGCAACTTTTCTATACCTTAGAACATTTTGAACAATGGGTTCAGCTGATCCATAGGATATATTTACAATCTCTGCAATCTTTATTAACGATAAACAATGGTCCTCCTGCAGCAGGAGATCAATTGTGTTGATATTGGTTTCAATCTTCGAAGTTGAGGACCTTCTGGGGCATGGAGTATCTGTAAGGTCGTTTTTACCCCCCTGAAATTGTTTATGCCACTCAAAAACCTGTAATTTCCCCATGGCTTGCTCTTTGTAGGCTTGTTGCAACATTTCCAATGTTTGTGTTGGAGTTTGGTCAAGAAGAATGCAATGTTGGGTACAGTACACACGCCCATACACTTTTCCTGCTTCCCTCAAACTGCATACCGCCAGAAGAACGACGTGTATGGTATTATGTCACTCAAGGTCACACCTCTCCAGTACTGCCAACACCAATAACAAGAGCTGATGTATTAAAATGCAAAAAATAATTCTATTTATTTTTTGACACCCTCTCAAACATCACTCCAAAACTTATTTCCATGTTATAAATGCAAAAATGTAGTTATTCTATCTGATACTGAAGCTATATTCCAAACTATGGCTCTGCTAACCAGCCCAGAATGATAGACAGAATCTTACAGAACTTAAAAGTATTGTCCTAGAGTGGATTCTGCAGACACTGCAGTGTTTTTGGAAATGAAATGGCAGATATTGTAGCAAAAAAAAAAGGAATTAAAATCAACTTTGTAGTAAAATAAAACTTCTCATATGAATCAATTTAATGAATCTCAAAATGAAAATTAATTTCTAATTATAACCAACAGATAACACTTCAAAATGAACAGTCAAAATGGAAGAAAATTTTGAATGATACATCAGTAGTTCCTTATTTACCAAGAAAATCTTCTGCTGCTACATTCCAACTTATTACAGACATGATTGTTTTAATAAACATCTTTACAAAATTAGAATAGCAACATCTCCAAACTGTTGATTGTGCTCCAAGAAAGAAGAAATGGATGTGGAACATCTTAAAAATTTTGACTCTCTTATAGTATATGCACACACATGCTTACTGATTCTTAGGGACCATTTGTAATAAAACTTGAAACATAAGCATAACTTAAGCATAGAAACTTGTTTCATGCTGTCTTGACCTGAAAGCGGTTGCACTATGAGTATCTTACTCGCACCTTTTTAGAACAGTGATAACTGAAAAACTATTAAGATTATAAATCTGGTTTGTTCTCTTCTAGAGCTTATACTTCAGTCATGTTTATTTAGTATTTGGAGTTTTGACATTGCGTACTTTGGTCATAAAGAGAGCATACGGTACTGCACCATTGTGAGCAATTTACTATGCTTAAATTAACGTAACTTGCAAATTTGGACAGTTCCCTCGACATGCATTTCACACATGGTCAAAAGGTGGCAGATTCGTCTGTTATGAAAACCAGGTTTAACCTTGAGGTACCCAATAGACTTTGTGACCACACAATTGCAGGATTGGGTGGCCAGAAGTCTATTGGCTACTTCGAAGTTAAACCTGGTTTTCATGACAAAAGACGGATCTGCCACCCTTGTACCATGCATGAAACTAATGCAGAGGGAACTGTCCGAATTTACAAATTAAGCTAATTCAAGCATAAAATAGCGACAACCAAAGGTGGGATTTTTCCTAGAAAAGGAAAGATTACTGTAACTGCAGTTCAACTGGCATTATAATATATTCAGTTATCTTCCTTGTCTAAAGACTTTTTGGTGTATTGGCAAAACTAAGAATGGGAAAATGGGTGAAATAATGCTCAAATGAGCTTGGATTTCATAGAATTAGTATCCAACATTCATGTTTACAGGATAAGGGAATATCCTGGAAAAGCTAAGCTTATTCTTCAAACATGAAGAATACTTCACTGTCAATAATGCTTCTATTTTTAATATTCATTATTCGGATAACTCATCCTAACCAAGATGCGAACTCAAAACCTCTGGAATGTGAGGGCAGACAAGCTACCTCATACCACGGAATGCGTATGACCAACCTTGTAAATTTTCAGATAGTGAAGATGTCATTGTTTACTGTGTCAAAGTGAAGTGGAAAATACCCTTGCAGAGGTTAAAAGAAAGATTTAGATGAAAACATGTCTAGTCTGTTTTGTAATACACATATAGTTTACATTTCAACTGGAATAATATTACAGAAGTCCCAAGTATTGTCTGTGTGAATGGTAAACTCTTGGTACAATCAATCTTTAACTTTTCAGGTAGTGAAAATGTCAAGACTGAGTAGGACTATGTCATGGTATCAAATGATAGATTTGCTTGTTGAAAACATCAATCTATTTTGCTAATTAAACTTTACATTTCAACCAGAATAATTACAAAAATCTCAAGGATTCTGTGTCAGTAAAAAAATAACAGCACAACCAGCCTTGTAATTTTCAAGCTTTCATATTTATGTAAAACTAGCCAATTAGAGAGGAAATATAACGGCTGCAATATAAAGGAAGAGGTCTTCATCTGCCTTTCCTTGTGATCATATCTAATCCATTATTTTAAAAATTGTTTTGTTTTCATGTCAGCCAATATATTATAATAGCCCAAGTGTCATAAAATCACATTTTGTAATTTTCCTCTCCCTTCTACCATGAAGGTTAACATTAAGTTTATGGAATGTAACAGATATTAACACCTTGTAAAAGGATGACTTTTGGGAGATAAATTATAGGACAAAATATGGTAATTGGATGATACTGGAATGTAGAAGTGAAAGCAGTTATTTGAACGCAAACTATATATATAAAGTATGAAAGCTTTCCTAAATGCAATGGCTCTTTTTATAAACAAATAAAACTTTTAAAGAAACTTAAAACTTTTTAGAAAATCATTGCACTTGTTAATTACACTCCATAAACAAAAACAGCGTGTTGGAGTCTCATTGTTTTACTGTGCCTATTGTGGAAAAAACAGTGTAATTGCAGCTAAAACAGTTGATGAATCTTCTCGGTTGTTGAACCAATGTTTTTGATACACAATAGTATTTATTGTTGCTTTGATTTGTAAATTTATGTATATCTTAAATGTTTTTAAAAAGCATGTATGTATTATTTGATTGCAATTCTTTATGTAATAATTAAGGAAATGAAATTCTAAGCCGAATTATTTTTGTTTTCTTTTGGTTTATAATACCTTACGGACATCTTTCACTCGTAGAATTGGTACAAATATACAGATTAGTATGAATGACAGAGTTCATAAGAGGAGGTTTCTTGCACAATAATGATCTTTAAGAGCTGCCCCCATCTCATCTGCTTTATTTTTTGCTGTCTTGCCTTACTTTGTTTCTCATCCTTTGGTTTTTAAAAGAATGTAAGATGTACGCAAAAAACTGAATTTGTGCAGTTCCTCGATAATAAAGCGATATGTAAATATAAGCGATATGTAAATATCTGTTGCAAGCATGAACAATATTTAAATTATACAGGTGGGGCAAATAAAAGTGGCCTGGAGAACACAGTTTCAGGTGACAAAAAAACACATGAAAGTAAAGGAGATAGTTCATTAACCAGCTTATAGCATATGTTGAAAATGACCACCATTCATCTTTTGGCACCTTTGAGCCCTCGTCAGCAAGTTGCAGCAGGCAGACAGAAGCCTGACTGCTGGAATTGCTGCAATCTCGTCAGAAATGTTCTGTTGTGCTTGAAAACTATGAGGGTGTTGCGATGTACCTTAGCCATGAGGGTTCCACACAAGAAGTAATCACACATTGAGCAATCCAGTGACCTGGGTGGCCAATTGGGCCAAGATCAGACTGATCTCTGCTAACAACTCTGCCAGGAGTTAGGATTGTGTGAATGCGATCCATAGTTTGGCAGGATGTATGGATAGTTGCACCATTTGGTTGGAAGTAACTGTAGGTCTTTACCTCCTCAGTTAATGCTGCAACAAATGGATTGAAAATGTTGGGAATGTAACACTCCGAATTTGACTGATGAAAGAAAATGGACCAACAATGTGCCATGCAAACACTCAGACCACCTTCTGATCATGCAATGGTGTATGGTAGAAGCTATACAGATTGTCCGTTGCCCAATACCTGTCATGCTGGAAGTTGACATAACCACTCAGGTGAAACCAGGCTTCATCAGAAATAAAGAACAGATCCATGTCCAAGCCATTCGTTGCTATCTCGGTGAATAGCAATCACAAATCACTGATCAACTCACTCTAACGCTGCCTCACTAGCATCTGAACAGGTTTTGATCACATGGTGTGCGTGTCACATTCATGTCTAATCGTGGCTACTCGTCCAGGCCACTTCTATTTGCCCCACCGTATATAATTGCAGAATATTGTCAACAAATGGAATGGCTAAGAGTAACAGACAATGAATTTAGTTGAATATTTCTATAGTACCTACCCTAAGGAAAAGAATATGAGAGACCAATGGTTAGAGCAGTGTAAAGCCAGAGCACGTTGAAAAGGAACTAAAACCTTCAGATCAGGAGAAATGAAAAACACAAAGATTGGAGGAAGAGGTGGTCTTCAGAAGTGCTAAAACAATGGTGACCTCTGCCCCATTATAACCAGTGCAACTTCCATGCCCCCATAACCTATTGTTACAGAATTCTTTCCCTTGGGAACACTTGTGATTCGGAATAACAAAGACAAGGGTCACCAGTAAAGTTTTGAGAAAGCAAATAATATTCACAGAAATGTTTTGTGCACCACAACATTTCAAAAGTGTTCCCCTCTGCTCTCTACACAGTGTTCCATTATCAGGAATCACTTTTGAAAGCATCCATGCCACTCATTTCTGACACTACAGATAGCTTCCCTACTGCTGCAACAGCTTTGGGGCTTGAAAACTGGAGCGCTTAGTCGGGTAGGCAGGTTGGGACTACAGGGTGGATAAATTGATAGCTGTGCCTTGGTTCTTTGCAAATACTCCATTATTATCAGAGATAATGCATCTCAGGTTTGTTCATTAATCTGAAATGTTAAGGAAAAGTTACAGTTACTGCAATCCGTCAAACCATCTAAGTTGTACCTATTGTCAAAGATTTGAGCTACTACTCTTCGGAATGCATGAGCATTAGTAAGGTAGTCTTCGAAATGCTCCCTTTGTCCTTTGTTTAGCTAATGGATTTAGAATGGTTATGACATAATCTTAGGGCATAACAATGTAAAATATTTTTCAGCATCCTTAGCAAACTTTCCTCTTTGTTTTCCCATTCCAGTAAGCTCCAACTTACTCAAAGATGATAATTGTAATAAAAGGTGAACATGAGAGTTTTTGTTGAAGTATTTGACTCCACTACTACAAGTTTTATTGGTGTTTACAAGACCTAAAATTTGATTTCTTCTGTCTCTGATATTGTTGAACTGACAAAGGATCTGTATAAAATTTTCCAAACTTAAAACATAGCTATAGATTCTCGTTTATAGAGAAGGGAGAGAAACCTTGAAATTGTCTGTCTGAAGTGAGATTACCACAATTGCAGCATTTTCATTCTGGTCCACTGCAGCAGCCAAGGAAATGGAGGACAATTATTCTTCAAACCCCTGCTAATCCCACACTTTGTTTCCAAAGGCTGTATCAGAAATTATTGAAAGCACAATCATGCAGATAAACATGTTTACAAGATATGGGCTCATTGATTGTTTGAAATGCATTAACAAAAGTTTACTACTTATGCTTTCTATCAGGAGTGGCCAGTGATCACATATCATAGAGCACACTATACAAATGCACTAAAATTATGCAGTTTATCTGCAAATGCGAGCAAACAAAACAAAACATATTTTATAGTGCTTTTTTGTGTATAATAGAAACTACAGTGTCAAATGCTGAAATGATTTCAGCCATACTAGTTCCACTCAGAAAAGAGATGCAATGGTCTATTTTCAACTGTTTATGCTTCGATGTTACGTCATCTCTGTCAGCTGTAAGAGTGCTGCAGTTATTGTAGCACTTTTCAGTTAGGCATTGTTTGTGTGCTGATATAGCATCATGGTGCATATCTCTTTGAAAGGGCATATAAAGTATTATGCAAGCAATATAGCAAATTCTGTAGTTCTGCTAAGGAGATTTTTTCCGGGCAGATCTTTGGAAGAGAAAATGGAGTTAAACAGTCAAGTAGACCATTTCAAATTTAAATCTAAGTCAAAAGGTGGGTGTAAAAATGTGATTATATGAGGAAATTTAGTATTCAAGAATACAAAAACAGTTGTATCTGCAGGTATAATGATCAGAATTCACTTTTTGCTTTCCATGTTTGTTATTTGGGAACAGTGATGTATGGGGTACACAGGTAGTGTAGTGAAAGATATTGGACATATTAATGCATTGATAAAGAAACTTAGCAGAAAACAAAAACATAACAATACTCTTGATCTTGAGGGTTTCAACTCCAAAGCTATAGATAAATTCTGCAGCAGAAAACAGGAATGTATGGACTTCATTTTTCATCACTGAGTGAGTACTGCTTTTTATTTTAATATATATTTTTTGTGAGTGTGTTTTTCGCTTATTTTTTGTAATATTGTACCACATTGCTAAAATTTTGCACCAGCTGCCACTGCTTCCATTAGTGTGTATGAGAAGTACAGAAGTTTCTTTGATGCTGTTTCTCTTTAAAGTAAATTGAATATAATATGTAATAAACAGATCTTTTGGAATTCAAACAATAATTGTGAGTTTCTGGAGTGCATCAGATCAAGTAGACTTATAAGTGCTGCCCAAATTATATACATTATACGAGCTCCTCCTTACAATCCTGGTAATGACTGAAGGCATTGAAAAACCATTTTCCAGTCTGAAAGGTGTCAAAACCATGCTCAAAGTATAATGTGCAAAAACTGTTTCTGTAGACTGGTTGCTATGTTCACAGTCTCCTAAAACCATGATTGTAGAGGAAACAGTTTATTGGAATACCCTGAAAACCAACTGACAGTGCCACCAACTGTTCTTAAAATAGAACCATGGTAAAGCTATGGTCATTGTTGGGTTATTGTATCTGTTATGTTGCTACAGAAGCCCTTATTTTGAACCCCTTGCAGAGAAGCCAACCAATAGATTTTAAAACAAGATTCTGTTTAGACGCTGTATTAATTAATTTGTGGATGCCATTGTATTGCTCATATGCATGTGATTTTATCTTAAATTGTTTTAGAACATTATATGCAGTTATAGTTACTGTTGTTGCTATTTTTGGGTTTGCAACACAGTAGTGCATTAAATATATATTACGATATTTAGCATTCGGTAGTGATTTTATCCAAAAGTGTTATTGTAGAACAAGATTTACCGAAAGTGAATAGGTTCATGTGTTGTGCGGTAACGATGCTCAAGCATTATCATTTGAAAGCTTTAACCCTGTAATGATGAGGTTAGAAATATTGATTTTATTATGTAGGTTGGCAGTACTGTGCTTTGGTGTAGTTTGCTGCAGTTTAGTGTAATGTCAGTCATATTGAATTCTTGGGAACTACTGATAAGCTGTTTCCCCTAAAAGTCACCTTCAACTTTTAATAACACTGTGAATGCGTAATTCATAACATTGGAGCCTCCAGCTGGAATAAACATCAACTGTCAAGTTTCAAAAATAGTATCAGTTGAAAAATGTTTCTGAATATGTGAATACTATGTTCATTATTCTTCCTGGAATGACTGTGTTGTGTATTCTGTTTATTTGACCCTTGCTTTGCCACACAACCATCATAAATTATATTCTTCAGTATTTTGAATGTTGCACTTATTCCAAATGTCAAGTCTCCTTATTTAAGAGTATTTATTCCATAACTAGAACCTAATGTATAAAATGATAAAGGTGTCACCGAGAAAGTTGAGCGAACGGTGATCGTGAATGAATAAAACCCAATACATGATAGTGACAATCGTTTGCTACGTGAACTGTGATGCCTAATAATTTCAAGTGTGTCTTCGATTGATAGATGTCACATTGACATTGCTATTAATAAAATTATTGGCTTGAGATTTCTCTGAAGCAATAAAAAGTTGTGCAGTCCTAGGCAGATAGAGTTGTTGAAAGGATTAATGTGCTATTTTGCATCTATGAAATGTTTTAATGTGCTATGGGTGATTAATGTTCCTATCACTGTTACAGTTTATAATAAACTGTAAACCATGTAATTTTATAGTATTTTAATATACATCTATGAAAAATAAAACTTAAGAAGGGAGAAATGGAAGGATAATCTAGTGATACAGTATAACCTTCGTGTTATTTTTATTCATTTACCTTTTTGTGTATTTGCTAAACTATTAAGAACAAATTACATTTGCTTTGTCTACTGAAATTTGGCCCTGATCACCCATATGACCTTTATGTTAAAAGTAAAAAAGGAAAAAAAGCAGCAAACTCACATTATAGAGTAGAGCATTGTGGAATTTGGAATGCCGATTGACTCTTTTCCCAATTTCAGCTACTTAACTGAAGTAAATACATTTTTAAGAAAACGTGCTTATAGTAGATGTTTTATAATTATGCATTTAACATTGTGAACATTTTCAATGCAAATTTGACTTTTTAAAATGGGAATTACAGCTTTGTAGTAGATTCTGATTCTGTGCAAGAAATTAGCTTCTGTATATAAACCATTTTTATTAGACAAACAATTTAGAAAATGCTAAACAAAACTGAACATCTATGCACACTAACAGAATATACCATAAAAAGGGCTTTATGAAAGGCAGAATCTACTGTACAGTCTTTCAAAGTAGTATTGTAATTTTTTAATGTTTTCTTAACTATTGTTAAAAAATATTGTTTGGTGGAATAAAGTTCAGATAAAAGTGCTTATTGTTTTCTTGCATGGAATTAGAATAAAGTAAACAAATTAGGGTAGGATAGGATTTGTTGAGTACTAAAGAGGTAACATCTTGGGTTACCTCTAAGCTGGGTCCTGCCATTTTTGCCATTAAAGCAGCTCTTCAAGCATTTATATGTTAACTTGTATTTGCTCCTTTCCACTTTTGATTTTAACTTCCTCTCCTCCTTTCTAAGTAGTATTGTTTCCTCTGCAAATGGTTGGCTTTCTTTTACTTGTCTACTTTCCATCTGTTTTTCGCTATTTGCCAAATTTGTGTCTTTTCCTGCCTATTATTTACCTCTTATTTCAACTTATCTCAATCACTTCATTTGGCTAACACTTGTGCGTTGGTCTCTTGGCCTGGGTCTTACACTGCTCAGTTTTAGGCAACAACTCAGCAGCTGTAAATACAGTGCTGTGGTTGGTTGCCAATATTGATTTGGTAAGAAATGTAAGGTGTATTTTATTTCAGAGGTTTAGCATTTTACTGTGTGTTGCTTTTCTTTAACATTTTAACAGCTTCTATTCTTACTAAGTCACATTTTAACTATTTTAAATTTTAGCTATTTTAACTTTCACCTGTTGGGTTTTTAAGTGCAAGGTTTTAACAGTTGAGTTTCCCTGTTTTAACTGTCAATTTTTAGCTTTTTAAGGTGAAGTTTTAACAGTTGAGTTTCCATGGTTTTATCTTTTGGACTCCAGGCCCTAATGATGGTGCATAGTAAAGTTTCAGGTGCTTAAGTGTAGTCACTTGTTCGTAACGATTGTGTAAACAAGCTAGTGTTAACATTTTCACCAAATGGAAAAAATCTGATGTGTTGCACTCACATGACTTTCTCTACTCTTGTACCAACCATTCTTACAAACTCTTATTCCTATATCTTCTTTGTGTTAGTTGAAATAAACATTTGTACAAATTCTTATTGCTTATTTCCTTGTAGGTGCAAAGGGAAATTAGAATACAGTAGGCTTTGTGCGATAGTCAAATCTTTTAAAGCTTTGAGATTCCATTCTCTTTGCACACTTAACATATAAAAAAGTGAACAACAATGTTCCATTTCGCAAAAGTATTAAGTTTTCCAAAATTCACACACATAACAAGGAATATCTCCGAAATGGTTCGCTCTACAAAAAAATTTATTTGTTGGACATAAATTGTGTATTTTAGCAAGATCTACATTTTGTATAGTAGGATTTGGTCTATCTTTAACGGTTTACCAGTTATGCAAAAGTTGTCCAGAGTAAATACGACTACAGGGGCTATAGCCAGAATATTCAAGATATACAGTTCATTTGTCATCAAAATATCTCAAACATATGACATTTTAATCAAAATTGTTAGAGCCATTTTCAAGAAAATCAAAATTTTTGAAAAATTTTCCATGTAAAGGGTAGTTTAGGGTGGGACTATTTTCTTCAAAATCTTCGTGTCGCATCCTTGAAAGATATTAAACTTAAATACCAACTTTGGTTTTTAACGAACTTTTCGTTTTGAAGTTATGCTGTTCACAGACACACACATGGACACAGACACACATACAGACCTTTTTCTAAAAATGCTTTTTTTGGATTCAGGGAATCTCAAAACATATGTTTCCGGTGAAATCTCGACATCAAATTTTTGGGTGGAATACAATACTTCCCCTACTTACCAGTAGAGAAAGTAAAAATCTGAAATATGTTGTTTGTTAGCTAATGCTGGATTTCTGACAATGAAGTCATTAATCCTCTTGCTCTCCAATATTTTTCACTGATGGATGGGGCATTAGATGTGGCCAGGCATATTTGAAGGTGGTCTCGGTCCATTTCCTCTTGCAGATCACATAGAGGACAGAGTGGTGAAGAATATATCCCAATTCTGTTTAAATGTTTTGCCAGACAATCATGTCCTGTAATCAACCTGAAGGTTGCAACTGCTGTTTTTCGAGGATACTCAGGAATCACTGTTTGAATGTTTGGTAGTTCCCATCTTTTATTCTTTGATTTTTCATAGTAATATTTTGCAATAATTTTTTTGAATTCAGAGTTGACTAATCTTTTAGCTGCATAAAATGGTAAATTAACTATAGATTTTTGTACACCGCTGGTACCCTTTTTTGCAAGAAAATCAGCTTTCTCATTACCACTCAGTCCACAGTGAGCCGGTATCCATTGGAAGACTAGGTGTTTTTGAAGTGCTGTTAGATGGCTAAGCATCTTCCAACATTCTATAATAGTTTGGTTTTTTGGTGACAACTTGGAAATATAAACTGTGATAAAATACTTCATTTTGAAGTATGCTCAACAAAAATACAAAAGAAATTACATTTGATTTCAGAGGATTCTGCCCCTTCATTTTTATGGTTAAAAAGCAGAGAAATTAATTTAAGAGCTACCTTACATCCATTGAAGATGAGCCCTCAAGGTATCCTTGAAACTGCTACAAATAAAGAGATTGTGACAAAGCCTAATCATCAATTGAAAGTTCATGAACTGACTGACACCAATTAGGCCATGTCCACCACATTTTACACAAAATTTGGATATTGGAAAGATTCTGCTTAATGAGTGCTGTGCTTGCTAACAATGGGCCAAATGCACATTCTAATAAACAGTTCTCAAGAGCTTGAGAGGTAGAACTGGAACTTAAAAATTCAATGCCACAACTGGGATTTGAACCACAGACCTTCCGCTTACCAGGCGGCTGCTCTAACCATTGAGCTTTTGTGACAAACTGCCAGAATGGCATTAAATTCTCAAACCAGTTTGTTAAAACTGTCCATTTTGGCAGTTTGTCACTTGGCATAAATAGATAATAGTTCTCAAGAGTGTTTATATTAGTACAGACAGTATTGCAGAGTTTTCTGATGTTTCATAACAGTAGATGAATCATGGGTTTATCACTACAAGTTAGATATGGAACTGTGCAAACAGTGGGTGGCAACAGATGAAAGTACACCAGAGAAAGAAAGCAAAACCAACTAAACATCATGATTATAGTTTTTAGGGATCCTTATAGTGTGGTGTTCATAGAATACCACCAAAAGAACAGTCATCATCAGGGAGTATAAATGGTTTTAAGGGTACTCAACTACTTGGTCATCAATGTCATGCTGATTCATCAACTACTTGCTTCACTACTGGACCAATTAAGGAATTAAAAAACTAAGCCCCAGCACAACAGCCTGTTAAGGGCCAAGGCTTGCCACCCAGCTGCTGCATCCTCTACTTCTGCCCACTACAGGTATCATTGGTGGGGTGCAGTACTGGAGGGTGGCAAGTGGTCAGCATCCCGAGCCCTTCTGGCCAGTTATACAGCCTTCTTGACCTAAACCTTGCAAAAAATAAATTTCTCTTTCATAATGATAATGTGCCTTTACACACATCTGGGATTGTTGTTCCAAATTGCATGACTGTTGCTTCTAAATTGTTCCAAATTCAACACAATTGCGACATATGCATACTGCTCATTATGTATTACTCCATCCAATGGTGTAGCGTGATGTGTGGACTTCGGTATGTACTTTGAACCTGTGTTAAAGGTAAACATAGGTGAAATTGCTAAATTCTACAATTATTAGTGTATTTTGTTCAAATTCATATCAAACACATGTAAGGAATAATGTACAGACAAATATTCATTGCAGTATCTTTAACACTTTCAAATTTATTTTATTTTAATTATTTATTAAGTCTTTTAGCTATTGTGAGCACCATACCTGAAATGTTCTACACAATGGAGATTTCAAAATTTTGAGAATTTTAAGCATTATTCTGTTATAGATAAGTACTCTCAAAAGAATGTGGGAAACAGAAAATTTTGTAATGTCTTGATATATTAAATAAAAATGATTAACTTTGAAAAAATATTTTTTTCACATATTTTATAATTTACATAGAACTTTATAATTCACATACTGCTAAATATTAAAATTACAGAAAAATCAGTCCCATTATTTATTTCTGCATTCCCAGTTTATTGATTATAAGCACTTGAGTTCCTTATTTGGAGCAATAGGTTTTCAGAAAATGCACTTTACAACACGTGTTTTCCTCGTAGTGAACCACACAGAAGCATATGAGCAATGTGCATACCCTGCCTTCGGTTTGCTGGCATATTTCTCTCTTACACATTTACACATTGCTGTTCAAAATGCTGCTTGTTGTACTCTGATAGGTGCAGAAGAAGTTAAAAATATGAAATTAACCTTCACAGCCAAACAAAATACTGAAAGACGTAGCTTTAAATCTCATAGAGATGCACTGCACTTCTCTGTGTCACAACCAGTGTGTGTGCACATTGTTTGATGTGACTGGCATAAAGCAAGCAGAACCACCAGCCGCTCTGTTTCAATGCTTGCTGTGATACGCTAACAATATTAATTCATAACAGATTGTTGTTTGAAACATATTCCTCAATAAGAATAATGCCAATTGGATTAATGTATAGATAATAGGAAAAGTTAACTAAGGAAAACTGGCAGGGTATGCAACACATCACCCACATCCATTGACTCTATACCCCTGACTCTATCTCATAATCCATTTTAATAATTTCTGAAGTTCCACGTGGTATAAGAATTATTGGGCAGGCTGTATCTCTTACTCATAGTTATCTTAGATAAGGCGTTATCAGTACTATAGTCTCAGAAATCAATAATCCCAGCCAGTCCACTGGCTGCAGTAACTAATATTCATACCTCATAGTAGAGTGAAATGTAAGTATTGCAGCATTTGTATAACATGACTTTGTGTTACACATTAGAATTAGACATTGAGATATAAGTAGCAAATTACCTATAGTGGATCAAAATTATACATTCTTTATGTTTAATTGATCAAGCTTTTTAACAGTATCTGAAGTTAAAAACTACTTCATGTTACCTATATCTGATAGCTTTATCTTTCTAGCAATTTTTAGTATGACAATGCAGGCATAAAATTTTAAGGCGATGTATCTATGAAAATTAAAAAATCCACAGTTTTCTTCTGATTGCTTTGAATTCTTTTTTCCACACTCTCAGAACATAAAATATATAGCATACACAAAATTTCAATGTCCTATTCAAACCATTTTTAAATTATTAATATATTTATTAATAATAAATGACTTTTTGATATGCTAATACGAAATGACCCTTGGATCCTATAGTTTATTGTATCCTAAATTCTAATCTGAGCTCAGTATACACATAGAAATTGTCATACAGGTATTGCTTAGATTTAATTAGTTTAAGAGACAAAAAATATTTTGTATACAGTTTATTGATTTTTTTCAATTTTTTTCAGTATGAGTTATGAAAAATATTTAATTTCAACTCAGTTGTTTAATATTTTTTTTAACTAATGTATGACAAATTTTAATAGTATACTCTCTGAAGCTCTCCTGAAATTTTCAAGCTAATAAATTATAAACTTGGGCCCAAGGAGCATTTTGAACCTAAATTACCTAAATCCAATCAAATTAAAATTCCCCAGCACCATATGTGGGACCCTCTGCTGTTTTCTTCTTGGCCTCGGTAGCAGTTTTTGATTAATATGAAAACTTTCCATTTGCCTTTCCATTGTTCACAAAATTTAGAAATTTATTATCCTTAGGTAATGTCTACACTAAGCGCTTTTGTTAATTTGTACACCAAACTTATAAAATATCTGCTTATTATTACTGCACTATAAACTGACGAATAACTTAAAATCTATTAAATACCTAAACAATGTCTAATATATAATTGGAACACGGAAATAACCTGGCAAGATTACAGAATTACCGAACACTGACTGCACTTCTGTGTTTAAAAGCAAAACACATAGATTCGCAGCCTTTCAGCTCGATATACCAAATTCATTTCAACACAGTCAACTCACAATCTTCCTGAAGCAAAATTCCCTGCAAGAGACCAAAATCAAAACTAGTGAAAATGAAAATTGCATTTGAAATCTGTAGCAATGAAGTTTAGCAAGGAATGCCCACCCACACTGAGACATTTAAATGCCCTCTTGGAGCTTTAAAAATAGGTGACATTGAGAAAACAAAAGTTTACCATTAAAGTACAAAGTATGAGCATAATAAAAAATGGAAAAAGTAAAAATCAAATTTTTGTCAATTTTTGCCAAATTTCATTGATGCATTGACTTAAGTTGAACCTGGTGTTTTACCTTTAGTGACAAAAATCTAAAATGTGTCATTAAATAGACTTGTTTGAAATTATTGGATTTAGTTTCCCTTTCAAATCATCAGCTCTTTTATTAATAAAATTCATGAACTGCTTGTAATGAACGTGTACCACAGAATGACAAGTAGTACTTCAGCTGTATGTTTACCAGAATTTCTGTGTGAGTGTAGCAAATACAATATTCAATATGGTTTACTGTATAAAGGAGCATTTTGGGGCTTTCACAGCTGGCATCCTGACTATTAGCTAAGTTTATCTCTTCCGAGCTTTTAGGCTGTGGTCTAGAAGGCATCAAAGATAACAATGTTTTGCCAAGTACTGCACTTGGCATCTTCAGGGTAAGATGATCCATTGTCTGTGCTGGTCAGAGCTTGAATGCGGAAGCAATGACTGTGGCACTCTTATATAGTGGGGGTGGGCAGGGCTTGTTGCCCTGGGCGAGGTTTTATTATAGTGTTGTGTTTGTCTGAAAAGGTTTTCTGTGGCCTACAAGCCCAGAAGAGATAAACTTAGCTAATAGTCTAGAGCTCGCTTATTAATGAGTAAATACGTGGAGAGCAAAAAACTTATGAATGGGTTGTGCTGTGTTTTGCCTGTCTGTGTCCTTGGAAGTTATTGTGTCTGCTACTATCATAGAAAGGTGTGGATTAAACCATACAACATTTTTAAAACTACTTTCAAAGGGTTTATTTACAAATTTTACAAAAGAGAAGCTGAAACTGGCCACCGTCATCCAAACAGTTTTGGCAGCTCTTTAGGAAACTATCCATCACTTGCCGTAGTTCGTGTTGAGAAATGCTGGCAGTTTCCTGGTGGATACTAAAGTAAGAACAAATTAGAAACTAAAAACTTCACTTATCTTATTGATTTGCTGCTAATATCCTGGTGGATATTTTGTTTTAATTCTTCCAGGGTGTGTGGATTTGTCTTGTTCACTTTATGCATTAAGTTACCCGAGATAGAAATTGCAGGGGTTTAGGTCAGGGTCCGAGAGGGCCACAAATTTCTACTAATAATTCTGTCCTAAAACACACTTTCAGTTGTTCTCATCCTCATCCAAAGATTGGCTGTATGAGCTGTTGCAGACTGTTGTTCATGCTCCCTGTCTGTTAATTCTGTAAAAAAGGGGTCAAGATTGTATTCACATATGTACAGGCTTCAACTATTGACTCGAAAAAAATTAGTCCTCTTAATTCTTTCTCCGCTAATGGCACACCATACACTTCATGAACAATATTAGGTTTCTCAGAGCTCCAATAATGATTATTTTGTGTACACACCTATCCATGAACCTCGTCCGTGAAAAATATTAAATGTGAGTCTATTTCACCATTATACACTATTGAGACTCCACTCACAAAATGTGTGCCTAATTACAGGATCACCTGGTTCAAGAACAGGTGCCACAGTTATTTTATATGGTTTTAACTTCAAAAGTTTAGTAGCTATTCACACAGAGGCATAAGAAATCTCTATTGTGAAAGATGCCTAAGCAATTTTTGGAGAAAATTCTCCAAATGATGACCAATGTTGTCTAATGTTTCTTCAGTGAGAACTGTATGCTGTCTTTTAGATTTTTTAGCCTAAACAGTTCCTCTGGCCTGAAATTTATTGTAAAGTTCATGGATTGTTTTATGGCCTGGAACTTTTACACCTGGAAATCTTTCTGCAAATCGCACTTTCATTTGGCGAGCTGACTGAGTTAACACATAGGAATCATAAATAAATACATACATGCTGTGCAATAGAAAACATGCTGAGCCATAATACACCTTGTGACTAAGTACAGGACAAAATAATAGATCATTTGTAATAACTGAACCACGTCACATCACTGCCAACTCAATACTGCATGTAGGGCAAAACTGTATGAGAAGTGACCTTGTTTATAGCAGCAGTGTGTTATCATTTCCACATGCCCAGTAGAAAAATACCACACAGCTGGTTCAGAGGTTTTTTATTCTCCTGATAAGGGTTGACTACTGCAGTAACAAATGCACTTTCATTGTAACATTAAGGAATAGACACAATTTAATATTAGAATGTTATGCAAAGCATAATTTTAAGCAAAATGTATCAACAGCACAGACTGATGGTACCTGACTTGTCACATATACACCTGGTAGTAGAAGGTGGGGCAATCACATGACAGCCTTAAATTAAGGTAATAACAGGCTTGAAAAGTGACCATGTAGGGCCAGAAAGTACTCAGCATTTGGAGGAAGTACATTATTGCAAATTGCAAATTTTGGAGGAGTAGAACGTATGTTTCTGTTTTTCTGTCCCGCTTTAAATTGTTGAGATTTCTGAGTGATAAAAGTTTTACAGTGTTAGGGTGCTGACCTAACAACCACATAACCACATAAAAGCTTTAAGATTAGGATGGTTTGGACATATAAATCGGACCTCGGATGGTAGAATGGTTAAAATGGACACCAATGAAACCAAGATTAAAGGGCTGTCCCAAAAATAGATGGTTAGATGATGTGATTGATGATATTAAGCATAATAAAAATAAAAAATCTGATGTGTTGCACTCACATGACTTTCTCTACTCATGTACTAACCATTCTTGCAATCTCTTATTCCTCTATCTTCTTCGTGTTATTTGAGGCGTTGAGTGCAACAGTGGCCCAACCCACAAAAATTCAGAAACTGAGTTATTAGCACAGACATGTTCCCCATATCAAAATCTAGGAAACCAGTAGTTGCCTATACCACATTTCTACAACCATCGACAGATGGCACGAGAGGTGTGTTATTGCATGGAACTGAATCTGGCTTCCTGGATAAAAACAGTGGACCAACGTTCCTGCATGTATGTAACTATGTATCTCAATGTCTGTACTATATTGATTAAAATTTCCAAATATCATGACTCTTGCTTAGTTATTAAAGTCAATATAAAACTTTCAAATCACAGATATTTTTCACACTCCATTATCTCCATTATGTACATTTAGTGGTTGGGCCACTGCTGCGCTCAACGCCTCATTTAAGATAAATATTTGCAGAAATTATCTTATTGCTTATTTCCTTGTAGGTATAAGGGGAATATGGGAATAGAGTAGAATTTGAGTGATAGTCAAATCTTTTAAAGCTTTGAGACTCCTTTCTCTTTGCATAACATAAAAAACTGAATAACAATGTTCCATTTGACAGAAGTGTAAGTTCTCCAAAACTTACACAAACAAGGAATATCTCCGAAAAGGTTCACTCTACAAAAAAAAATTTATTTAGACATAAATTGTGTATTTTAGCAAGATCTACATTTTTTTTGTATAGTAAGATTTGGTCTATCTCTTACAGTTTACCAGTTATGCAAAAGTCATCCAGAGTATATAGGACTTCGTGGGCTATAGCCAGAAAATTAAAGAGATACATTTTATTTGTCATAAAAATATCTCAAGCATATGTCATTTTAATCAAAATCGTTAGAGCCATTTTCAAGAAAATAAACATTTTTGAAAAAGTTTCCATGTAAAGGGTAGTTTAGGGTGGAGGAATTTTCTTCAAAATATTTGTGACATCCTTGAAGGACATTAAACTTAAATACCAACTTTGGTTTTCAACCAACTTTTTGTTTTTAAGTTATGCTGTCCACAGCTGACTGACAGACAGACAGACAGACAGACAGACAGACAGACAGACAGACAGACAGACAGACACACACACACACACAACTTTTTCTAAAAATACTTTTTTTTGTTAAATAAGGAAAAATTGAAGCTATTAACAGTGAAGCAACAAGAAACTTTTTTTTGTATTCAGGGGGCCTCAAAACATACATTTCCTGTGAAATCTCGACATTGAATTATTGGGTGGAATACAGTACTTTCTCTACTATACTATAGAAAGTAAAAATTGGCTTGCTTGCATACAAAATAGAAAAGTCTAGAAACAAATTGTTGAGAAGGCCTAAACTTTTGTAAAGTTGTAGTGCCTTAGTAAGCAGAAGAACGTATGTTTCAGGCTTTCCACAAAATCAGAATCAACAATCTAGTATTTGTGTGACTTCAGGCAAGTTTTATTGATGGTGTGGGCATTTTGAATATGTTCAACTTTATTATTTATTTATGCCAACAAACTTACTGTTGGTGTTTTTAAACACACAAGCCGTGTGTGGGCAAGGTTTGAGAGGTTCAAATCCCAGTTGTGGCATTGAATTTTTAAGTTCCAGTTCTACCTCTCAAATGTTCAACTTTCTTTGCTAATGTACTGTCTTAGTAGTTCACAATTGTCATGCTTTTATTGCCTAAGTAAGGGTAGATACCGATACTGCCTCAGTGAGATGGATTATTCTATACAAATACATACTAATGTGTATGAAAATTTCTAGATGAATGCATGTTTCTTGGTGTATATAAGTAGGTGGGGAGAATAATTGTCAACGGTTTGAACTGATCTATCATAACCAGAGAAAACACTACATGGATGATTATATACATGTTAAGGTCCTAACTTTGGCATTTAAACTATTGTTTTGCAAAGATAGAGGTATTTAGAGAAATCTGTCAACCCTCAGATTCTTTTTTTAAGGAAAAGTGTAGATTAGGACTTACGTGGGAGGACACACTTAGGCAGCCAGGTATTTAGTGGGGGACAGGTTGCATGAAATTATTAGGTTACTGGTTATTATTCCTTTACCAAAAGAAAAAGGTACAAGCAACTGTACTTGTAATACAAATAATTCATGGTTATGACATAATATATTTTTTTAGGCTGTCATTAAAATTCACATGCAAATTTGGGAAGCTGCTTCAGCTGTCTTGACCCCCCTCTCTGCTACCCAAGCATATCATGAAATGACACTTCTGATGGCTAGATCCAAGTAATTCAGCAATGTCAGTACAGTATTAAATATTGTATTGAAACAAATACTTTTTATTTTAGTCTATTTGATTTTATTTATTTTTGTTTTATGTCTCCCATGATGCGGGCCCATACACTGCAGGCTAAATAGCACAGAACGCGGCCCTGATAAGCACTAAATTTGAATCGGCGCGTCATTTGGCACACCAATGGCAAATTCTCTGTATTTTTTTACATTTTGCAAAACGTTGAGAGCACTGACTGATCACCTGATCTGAGCCTTGCGTGCAACTGTTGGCGACATTGACAACTGGCACAAGACGAAGAAGACTGCAAGAATGAAGAAATCCGGAGTTAGGTTATGGAAGGAAAATATTATATTTACATTTAATAGTTAAACTTCAGGTACATATGGCTGGACATTTGAAATATTTGCCGCGTGAAAATGGATGAAAATGAAGCCAAAACTATAATTTTCCTACTTTGGAATGACAAATTGGCAAGAACTTCGGTTTTGTTTATAATAGTGGTGTGTTTGTCCTTAACTATATTTCTGAGGTTAGTAATAGAATAATTGGCTTAATTAGGAAAACTACTAGCCGCACTGATAAGGCTAACGGACATCTTTTATTGGAATACAACAAAATGTAGTGACACATATTTTGTCGTAACTTAGAGTAAACTTACAGAAATACTATGCATGTTTTGCGCAATTCCAAATCAAAGTTAATTCTATCGTTGGAGCGAGTGTTAGGTGTGAAACAACAGAAAATGCTTAGTTGGTACTAAGGTAAAATTAGCTTGGGGCAGCTGTTGGGATTCCCATTTGCAGCTGCTGATGTGGTTTAAGGGTCCGTACATATTATGGTCCCGGAATCGCTATGTAATTCGCATGTACATCATTCCTTTGTTGCACAAGGTACACACATAAATAACCACAACTATAGCAAAGCATACTAACGACCCTGAGCTGCAAAGTGATTGTGTATCTGCTAGAACACTTAACATCGCTCATTGCACATATGTAGCATTATATTGTACTTATTTAGTGCACAACTTGTGGTAATTCACGTAACTGACAATAATTCACACACAGAATATGGTAGTTATACTTACATATGTAGTGTAGATGTGTATACTTAAAATAAAGAAGTAATGTGGTCTAAATTGTGTATCGAGGTCAATACTCACATCGCTTATTGCGCACAAAGCATTATATTGGTGCAGTCCTTCATTGCACAGCTTGTAGTGACACATGTGATTGACAATAGTGCACACTCAGGATACGGTAGCTACAGTTACATATGTATTTATAAATTATATGCTTGAAATAAAGTTATATAAGTGAAATGCTTAAAAGGGACAGTGGGCGGCCCCAGCAACTTAAATGATGCAACATCATGTTCTTAAACCACTACTTATTAACTTAGGATAACCCTGCCCCTACTCAGGACTCACGAACAAAAACATTTCTGACAAAACAATGTTTTTAGCAGATATGCCATCAATAAGGTTTCATGTCATATATTGTAATCCAGTACAGTATGGTGATAGGAAAGAGATTAGGGATTCCAGGGTACATGCATAGTAAAGGCCACAACTGCCACATTCTTCTGCTTATAGAGAATGAGAGAGCATTTATTTTTATACTGTTTTCTTTCAGTCTGTCACATATGGACTAAAATAAGAAATATCTCTGCCTGAAAGATCATAGCATACTCACCCAGGCTAACAGAAAGCATGGGACCATTGCCACAGAGGCCATCCCATGCTCCAAGTCGGTTTTAAAACCACCAGTATACCAGGTTGGGTCTTCGTACAGTGTTGGGAATATTGTCAGTGGTGCAGAAATAGAAGATAACTTCATACAACCAAGATAGAGGCCTAGTTTTGGAAGGGGCAGAGATGTTAAGAAATAGTTATTATGTAGTGCTCATGTAATAAAGCAGGTTACCAATACTAATAATTAAAGTATAAAAAGATAACTCCTGCAGAGAGAAATTTCATTATTTTGAAATTAGAGACAGTGTTCAGCTATGATGCGCATAACTGTTTCCATTTTTAATGTTAATTTTGTTTCCTGAAGAGAATCAAGAAACATCAGGATGATTCTAATTTGCACTGTCAGCATTGTGTGAATTATTAGAGATGTGAAAATGATGGAAATTCTTGTTTGTTAAAAGACTGTTTTGTCATTTGTGGCACGTCAATTTTTGAGCAAAATTATTTCAAATATGTTGTTACAGGAAATGATTCTATGCTTTAAAATAAAGACTGAGTCTATAGTCTTGAGCCATCTTTCAGCACGGTTTTGCTATCCTGCAATGGTACCAATTTCTGATTTTTGATGCCAAGAATTCATTTACACCCATTTCAACTGCTTCAATGTTTTCAAAATTTCTTCCACATAGGAAATGCACCCTGGATCTAAATGGATGGTAATCTGATGGGACAAGATCAGGGCTATATGCTGGATGAAGTAGCACCTCAGTTCCTCCAATTACAAAATTTTGTTATTTGAGCTTTCTTGCTGAACTTGTTCCAGTTGCTGAGAATAAAAATCTGCATGGATTGTGCGTCCATGTGGAAACAATTCCAGTGAATCACGCCTAATTCCACTAGAAACATAATTATTATTTTGGGATCATGAAATTTTTTTTAGTGATAACGTTTGCAGGCTGACGAGTGTCAAGCCGCTGTTTAAAGGTATCAGGGTTGTGGTAATACAGCCACTTTTCATCCCATTCCCCTGATTAATCTGCCATACCAGGGATTAGCGATACATACTCTACGTTGAGTTTGGTCAGATGTCAGTTCATGTGGTACAAATTTACAGCTTCTGAACAATTTTTAGGTGTGGTAACCTTGGCAATGTGTGGTAACTTTTGAAGCATCAAGTTCTTCTGATGACCTCTGAGTGCTTGTCTGTGCATTTTCTTCCAAAACTCAGCATTTATTCTCAGTATTCTCTAACTTGGGTCTTTCAGAATATTGTAAATCTTTTAATGTTTTTGCCTCTATTATTGAAAAGCTTAGAATCATCATTGTGTTACCCACTAATGACATCATCTTTGACTTGTTCTTCGAGCCGCTTCAGAAGGACTCTATACTCAAATTTTTTGCCTCCATTTTAAAATTTTGTCTTATCATCTGCTAACATGTTAACCATACAAAACAATAACCATAGCACCCTATAAATAGTATTGACTAAAATCATCTGTACATATGATATAAATCCAATTTTGTTAAGAAACCAGCATTACTTATGAGACAGAAATAAACTCTGAAAATCCTGTCATATGAAACTTATCAACACATACTCAGATTAAAATTCAGCATTTCCTTTGATTATCCACTCACTGATACATGCAGTGTATGGGATATGTTCAGAGTTAATAAACAGTGGAAGCATACAATTTAGTTTATCAGATTCCAAAGACAAGATTTGCATTAAAATAGCTTAAAACACACTGGGTTTCACTTGTGTTGGACAGATTCTTTTTTAAAGGAAAACGCCAAGCTTGTCTTCTTATATTGCTGTTTCTTTGACGTTCTAAAGAACTAAAAATTGCCCCCGGTCAGTACAAAATAAATGATGTTTGTCACAAATGACAGTCTTCTTTTGACTGTTTAATGTCTATGTTCTCTCAGAGAACATTTCTATTTTTATACTTATGATGGTAATTTAAGAAAGAAACATGCAGATGATGTATTAATTGATTGTTGGAATTGGCATTTTGGGATTCTTGTTGAGGGTAACACACAAATTACATTGTAATGCGTTGTCCACTTGTGGAGATGCTTAAAAAATGATACTGTTGTCTATCCTATCAAAAGTTATTTTTACATGAAGTGTAATACAAATTTAATGTGTTGTATTCCTATGACTTTCTCTGCTCACTGTCATTTATTTTAATATAGTTTCCATCTACTTCATGTTAATTTAGATGAACATATTTTGCAGAAATAGTATCATTGCACATTTCATTATAGGTACAAGGGGGGACAGAAGAAATAACATTAATAGTTGGATATTTAAAAGCATGACAGTATATGCTGGCCTTAAAATTCCATAGTTTTTTCATGATATTTTGACAAAATGACAAATCTCACTTTGACGCCCATGTGGCAAAATTACAACAAAATCTGATTAGTTTTTCTGTCACTTCATTTTCCCTTCTAAAACTAAAGCAAAAAAACAGTTCTGTTTTTATTGTTACCACAGTCTGCAGTTCTTCATAACCTTGCATCTCACAGCTGTTTTGTCCTCTCGTAACCTACACTTTTTTGTCTTTCAGCTCCCTCTTCTAACAAACTGCTTTGATGATCACAATCCCTAAAACTGCTCATAATAACTTTGATGTGATGTGTCATGCACTGCAAGCAACTGTCTCATTCAACACTCACAACTTCATAAGAAAAACTACTTTGTTTGTCTCATAAAACTGCTCTTCTCTTGCCGTCCCACAATTTTTTTATGGACAAGAATGACATAGCTTGGATTTTTCTGGAAATGCACCTTTTCCTTGATATTTTCACAAAGCGGCAGTAAATGTTCTTGAAGTGCTTTGTTCTGCTGCACTCCATTGTTAGATGTTTACTCACTGTTCGGAGGTGAGCTGGACCTTGGCTTGCTTTGATGTGCGCCTGCTGCTGTCGGCTGGCACCACTATATTGTGAAAAAACCTGAATAGTGACAGTCCTTTAAAAAATGACAAAATATTGAAAAATTGATACCAATATTACATCTAGGAAATGATGATGCCGTAAACAAGTTACTTAAAACAAATCTATATTTTTTATGTGGTACATTTTAGTCTTACCTATCATACAGAATTCCTTTGAGTGAAGGACTTCTCTAGCTATTCCCAGAAAATTCAAGATGTACGTTTTATTTATTTCTGAATGGCATTGTAATAAACGTTGTAGAGCCATTCCTAGAAAAATAAAACTGTTGATAGTTTTCCCATGTAAAGCATAGTTTGGGATGGGGGGACTTTCTCAGAAATCTTTGTTACATCTTTGTAGGATACTGAACTTAAATTAAAAATGCCAAGTTTGGTATGTATTTCCTTTTAGAGTTATATTCAGAGCCAAACACATCACAGATGCCTTTTTTCTATACGCTGCTTTTGGACCTAGGGATCTTCAAACATGTATTTCTCGCAAAATCTTGACATCAAGGTTTTGGGTGGAATACCAAGCGAGATGGCTCTGCAGTAACGTGACGCATTCAATTTCAATGGCCAACCTTTCAGACACATGGGATTTTCCGGAGTCACCAGGCAAGTGCCAAGAAGGATAATTACATTCCTTTCCCTCCGTTTTCTTTCACCTTCATTTCAGTCCGGTCTTTCAGGGTCAGGCAATGAGCGAGTTTGACACTGATGTGTGAGGACTTGAGAACTATAACTGCAGTTTTTGGCAGATGGTTAGTGTTGTAGTTGCCTGACTGGTGGCTGCTTGGCAAACCTGTCAATGCAAAGAATCTCCAGCATACCTTAGGGACCCTCATGTTGGCTTGAACTACTCAGCAGGGTTCCAACATGCCCATAGAGCACACTCACTTCATCCCTTCCTCCCAGGGTCTGACATACAATAGCCGTAGCAGTTGGCTCCATGTTACGCCGCAAACACTCTACCTATCTTGGTGGAGTACAATATCTTCTCTTACTATAGGAGGTGGCAGAGAAACTAAGGCTGAAATTCCTACAGACTAGAGAGATGGCAAGATGGAAACCAAGGCATTTTACTGTAGGAGAATATGGCAAAAGTTTGTTTAAAAATTGGGAAAATGAACTTCAGTAGTAGCATTAAACCAAAGTGTCTATTTCAGCAAAACCTGACACGAGACAATATCTTCAGATAGTACACACAGTATCGGATACTATTATGCTGAAACAAAGTTGGGCGCTAATGACCTCAGCAGTTGTGGGCCCTAAAGCCCTACTACTGCTATGCTGAAACACAGTTAAACTCCTAATTATTCGTGTAGGAGTTGTTTAATTATAAGTGAAATTAAAAATTAATTGCGGAAGCGGTTACTTTATTCCAAAATATGTGTCACCCCCTTGTAGTTCATTAATTTGGTGTATGTTTAAAACGGGTGACCCAAAAGACTCGGAACTGGCTGCATTGTGTTCTGCCTATATACATCCTCAGCGCTCGTCACCAACTATCGCTGTCATAGATCAGCACGAATGGAACCACACAACATTTTTAAAATTACTTTTAAAGGCTTTACTTAACAATGTTATTAAAGGAGATGCTGAAACTGGCCACCTTCATTGTCCATACACTTTGGCACCTCTTTAGGAAACTATCCATCACTCGCTGTAGTTCACGCTGAGAAATGCTGGCGATTTCCTATCAGATATTTTATTTCTTTCACGATATGTGGATTTATCTTGTACACTTTATGCTTTAAGTTACCACAGAGATAGAAATTGCAGATCACCTGGAAATCTTTCTGCAAATAGCACTTTCACTTGGCAAGCTGAGTTATCACATACGAATCATAAATAAATATACACTGTGCAGCGGAAAATAAATGCTGAGCCATAATACACTTTGTGCCTAAGTACAGAACAAAATAATAAAACACACTGGTAATAACTCAACCAAATGATATCACCATCTGCTCAATACTGCACTTTCATAGCAGAGAAAAAGTGGACTGCATGACTAAGTGTACAGCAGCTGTCATCATGTTTCCATATGCGCAGTGGAAAAACAGTGCACAGCGGTTCGGATGCTTTTGGGTCTCTCTGTATGTAGTGAACATAAAAATTAATGGCTTGTAATTGTTTCAGCTTTCTGTCTGGATTGATTGTATTGGCTGCGTATATTGGAGGTTTCATAATTTTCAGTTCTGTATTCAAGTAAGTATTGTAAATACATTTATTTTTTGAAATGTCAATTTGTATATATTTCAACAAATATAAATATATAGAGACTAGGCTTCACTTATCTTTTGTATATGGGGTAAGCTGTTGAAAATTAATCACAGATCAAGGTTTTGTTAAACCTTTTTCACATTAAAACTTCTCGGGTAATCAGCCATGTAATATGTATCAAATTGTTTGAGTATTCGGCCATTTCATACTCCATGGCCATCATCAGGAAAATTATAAATATTACTTGGCCGATAATCTGAGAAGCCTTAATTAATAATCGTCATTGTGAAAGCTTCAAATCTTATATTCTTTCACATTATCAATGCTTTAACTGTTTGTTCGGGTCATCATCACTACGGATGCTAGGTATTATTTTTTCCTGTTGTATTACCAACCATTGAAATAAACAAATTTACTAACAGAATCAGTCAGTAGTATTTCAAAATTCATAACATGGACCTTATTCTTCAAAATGAATACCTTTTCTCAAACTGTTAAATCCATGGGTCCATTTATTTGTTTTAATAATTTAACCTCTGGATTTATTTCATGATTAAATTACCAAAAATGGTCTGCCACAGCTCATTTATCAATCTGTTTTTATGTTCTTTTATTTTGATTTCCAAATGACGTTTAGTCTTTCCAGTATAAATCCTGTCACAATACAAACAACTAAATTTATAAATGTCAGATTCCTTGCAGTTTGAAATTGTATTCTTTTTAGAAAAATGTAGCAAATTTTTTAATATTATATTGATTTCGAGGAACCAAAGTCACTCCATGTTCTTTAAAAGTTTTTGTAAACTTTTTATTAGCCTAAGGATGGTAACTAAACTTTTTATAATTGCTATCATCTTGTATTTTTTGCAGGTAGATACTTCTTTTATAGCCTTTTGATATTTAAATTTTGTTACCTTTGTATGTATAAAATTTGTATTAAAAGCACTAATTAATGCAGTGTTTACAATGTGTTATGTTCTCTGTTAAATTCTTCCTTATTAAGGGGTATATTTATTAATCTATAAATTAAACTATTAAAAACAGCAAATTTATGTTAAAGATTAGAACTTTCATTTATTATTATTATTATTATTATTATTATTATTATTATTATTATTATTATTATTATTATTATTATTATTATTATTATTATTATTATTGACCGCCTCTGTAGCGCAGTTGTTAGTGAGCTTGCCTCTGGCACAGAGGACCTAGGTTCGATCCCCGGTACCAGCATGGGAATTTTTCCCCCATTGGGAGGTCTGGTACGGGGTGTACTCAGCCTTGTTAGGTCCTGGGGGAACCAATTGAGGAGCTACTTGATGGAGAAGTATTGACCCCAGGTCGAGAAGGCTGCATAACTGGCTGGGAGAGCTCGGGCGCTGACCAGGTCCCACCCTCCAGTACTGCACCCCATCAATGACGTCTGTAGTGGGCAGAGTATTATCATCATCATTATTATTGATTACTTAGTCTGTGATTAATTTTCAACAACTTCCATCATATATATAAAAGATAAGTGAAGCCTAGTCTCTGTACATGTATTATACTTGTTGATTTATATTGCCTCACTGTTAATAGCTTCAGTTTTTCATTGAATATTTTTTATATATATATTGAATGTCAATGATTTTTGTTTATGTGTGCAGATACAGATCAGAAGCACCGAACTTTCTGTCAATAGTAACAGGCAAGCAATGTGGTTCTACACCTACTACTCAGCTAAAAGCCTGGTGTGCAGTTTGTGGCAGCGGAAAATGTAATCGCCATCGACCAAGTGCTAACTCTTATACACGACAGCCATGGATTAATCTAGAAGTACCTGAAGAAATTGATGAAGCCCTTGATGATGTATGTAGTTTTGTCTTTGAAATTGATTAGTATAATAGTTCATTATTTTAGATTTTATGGGGGTAACAGTGCTAAAGAATCAGCCCATTAGAGTCAAAGAAAATATTTAAGCATGTAGTAACAACTTTGAAGAAGTTAGAATCAGGATTGAAAAGTCAATGCTATAGCTGGGATTTGAACCACAGATTTTCCTTTTCATGCATGGCTGCTCTAACCACTGAGCTGCCATGGCCAACTTGCCATTATGACATTAAATTCCCCAACTGATTCATATTTTCCCGGTACACCACAAGGGAATCTTGCATCAGAGATAAGTACCCCATGGGCAACGTACAATCGTAAGTAATTTATGTTCCAGGTTTAAATAACCAAGTATTAAATAATCTGATTCTACCTCTCAAACATTGCCCATACACAGCTTGTGTGTTTAAAAACACCAACAGTAAGTTTGTTGGCATAAATAAATAATAATAGCCTATAAATGATTTGTTCATTTATTAAAATATTACTTATTTGTATTTGTCGGTTGTTTTTAAAGTTTCTAATATAAATTTAACCCATTATATCTGTTACTTATAATAATATGAATTGCACACAATGTGCAAAGAAGATTGTTGTTCTTCTCTACAGAATTGCACCAATGACTCTGATCTCATCTTACAGTGTTACTATGTGCCTAGTTTATTAATCCAAGGATATTATTCTTTTAATTGTAAATGGGAATTGGCACTAATGTTTCTACTCTTTTTATAAACTATCTGTTGCATAAAATCTCATTATAAGGGACTGGTTAAACATTTGGTATAATTATTAATCTTAGAAGTAGTAGTAAATAATGTAAGCATCACAAATTTGTAAAATGCTTTTACATATAGACACTTTTGCTACACTTATATTGAATTTAAAAATTCTCGCAGAAGCATGTGTTGGATTTGTTATTCAGCATAGGTGAAGCATATGATTTACATAATAAAACATTTTAAAAACTTGATATAATTTGATTTTGTGTAAAATATGGTTTGAAACAATTAATGAAATTTGCCTTTGTTTCAGTTCCTGAATAAAACATTGAAGGAGTTTGTGTACTCGTGGTACAGTGGACTGTCACAGGATGAAAGTTTTGTGCAAGAACTGAGGCAAAGTATTCGTTATGCAACAAGTGTTCTTCTTCGTAAGGTTTTGCAGGTGAGTTTGCAAAGTCGTCATCATCATCATCTTCTTCTTCTTCTTCCTCCTCCTCTTCCTCTTCTTCTTCCATTCACGTTTCAGGGCTCAAAGCTGGATTTTCCAACCATCGTTTCCTAGGGCGACCCAGATGGGTTCTCCTCTAGGACTGTAATTAAGCACAGCTTTAGGGATCCTTCTAGAGTGCATTCAGTACAAATGCTTCTTCCAGTTGTTCTGATGGTGTTGGGTATATTGAATTGCAGGAACAACTTGCAACTCCTTTAGCACATCTTCATTGTGTTTATGGTCGTATCGTGTGTAGTTAGCTGTTGATTGCATGAATCTCATTTCATTTGTTGATATCTTGTTTTCATATTTTTGTCTCATGTCCAAGGCTTGCTACCGTAACACAAGATTAGTCTTGCTAAAGTTTTGTAGAGCCTTATTCTTGTATGTTGCTCTTACTTAAGACTTTTATCTGGTATATCTACTTCATCCTCAAAGGATTCTTTGTATCCCAGATATAAAAATTTGTTTACCCTTTCGAGTAGTTTGTTTGATATGCACATTTTACAGATTTTACTAGGGACTGGGTATTTTCCTCAGAATGCCATTACTTTTGGTTTAGGAATATTAATTTCCAAATCATACAATTCACCCACTTGATAAAAGTTATGAAGATCAGTCTTTGATTTAGGCTCCTAGAGATTGTACCACATATATTTTGAAAACATGATTTAATATTAATGTCCTTGTCATACTGATAAGTAACCTTAGGTGAGCTACCAAAAGAATGAAGTTCTGCATGCTTTGCCTTTACAGTATACGAAACACAGTGACGGTTGTAAACTAACCAGCTATCATGCCATGTTTGAGTTGTTATACAAGAAATTGCTACAAACTAAAGAAGCAAAGCGAGGAATAAATTTTAAAAAAGAATGAAAGGAATAACTAACAAGAAAATGTTTATATGGTATAGATGAATTATAATTATTAGTAGTGGCAACATAAAATGTAACTTATTGCTGATTCCAGTGATGTTATAATAAAAAAAGATTGTTATTACTTATGATGTGAATTGTTGCTTTATCTTCTTAGAATTGTATTTTGACTATGCTCAGAACATTGTATAATGTCAATGGGTAAATAAATAAAAAAAAGTTGTATAGTCAATCTGCTATGAAAAGTGGAGCACTGCAACATATTTTATTTCCTAATACACTGTTTTAATCTGCGTCATTTTTGCATCATAAAGTTTGGTTACATAATACTGATGGACGGTGGACGTACTTGGGATGTGCTGCTGCATATGACATTTCAAGAAATCCCCTGAACTCTTTATTATTTAATTTATTTAATGGCAGTGCCCATTATTCTACACAAATCTACGCAAAACGTAGAATGATTGTCCTGATTAATTTCACTTGTTAACGGCATTGGTTTCTTAGAGTTTAATTTAGTACATTTTCTGTGTCTGTTAGAACTGCAGTGTCTTACAATACATTGTGTTTGTTTGTTTGTTTGTTTGTTTGTTTTTTTGTAGTTGTATGCCTATTTTGCACAGTTGAATCTATTCTTGTCTGAATTAACAACGAAAATATCATACCAAACTCCTGCACTAGATCGTCTAGTTTTATATTATTTTATTAGGTTTTATGCTTCGTTCTATTGTTTTATTTATTTTTGTTTTGGAATATTGAGTAATGATTGGCTGGGCCATTATTTTTAAATAAAATATTGAATCCAATTTTGAATTTTAGGTTTAGAAACAGAATTTGGCAATCCTTCATCTTTACCTAACTCGATGACACACATTTACTGTGTAAACACGATAGCAACAGCGCTGACATAACTTTGACCGTCTACAGCTAGAGAAGGGAGTGAATCGTACTATGTTTTGATGCAACTGTGTATACCCACACTGTGACTTCATATACCCTACTAATGCCGATAACTTGATTCCTGTTAAATGTATAGTGGACACAGTTTATCGGCAGTTCCCAAAAGTTCAACATGGCCGACACAGGATTAAAGTATCGCGCTTTCAAATGATAATAATGCTTGAGCATTGTTACCACACAACAAAGAACATACCTCCAGCAAATCTTGTTCTGTAATAACACTTTTGCACAGAATCCCTTCCGAGCGCTAAATATCATAATATATATTTAATGCAGTACCTTGTAGCAAACACAAAAATAAGAACAGTAACTACAACTGCATATACTGCTCTTAAAAGAACTCAAAGCAAAATCACGCAAACACAAGCAGTATGTCCACAGATTGATTAATTAATACAGCGTCTAAACAGAATCTTGCTTTAATATCTATTAGTTGGCCTCTCTGCAATGCATTCATAAACAAGGGCTTCTGTAGCAACATAACAGATGCAATATCACCAACTATGGCTGCAGCTTTACCATGGTTATATATCATAGACAGTTGGCGGTACTAATGCAACCTAACGGATGGAATATCATCAAATATAATTAGACTGCACTATAATAGGGGAAAAATGTCAAGGTTGTTTTTTTGGGATATCTCAATAAGCTGTGCCTACTATAGCTGGACTACCAGGCCTACTCATAAGTAATGTCACAACCTAAATATCTGAAATGGTTGACTTGCTCTATAAAGTAATACTTATAACTATCTTGCTTCTGATTGTGTGCACTGAAATTTTTAATTTCTGATTTTTCTAATTATTTAAATTTTAGATGTCAAATGTTCTTTAGCTCTATTTCCACATTTCTGTTTGTTTACCCTGTGTAAAACTGTTCACAGTTGTTGAATTCAGTTTGTCATTTTGAATGTAGAAATTATATTTTACTTTATCCTGAAACTTGATATTTATAATTAATTCTTTTTTAGGTTGACTTAGCACATGTGATCATAAACAAGCTAGTTCCAGTTGGTCTGAGCCATCTAGATGATTACCTGGGGGCCATTAGGCTATCCACCAGGCAGCAGATACCACTGGAGAAGGCAGCTTTCCAGTATTTGGGCCCGAGGTTACATCCAGCAGCAAGAAATAGAGAAAATGAACTTGCATACTTACGTCATCTCACTGCATTGCTATTACCACATCTGCAACCTCCCACTCAGCTTCGCTGCAAGTGAGTTGCACATTTTATCACCCAGGTTCTCGTTCTTGTGCCTCATTATTGAATGTGGAGTGTTACCCTTTGCTGCTTAACTAGTGGTTTATCAATCTGAACAAATCTTTTGTACATTATGTTGAAACAGCAACAAAGAGGCAAGTCAAAATTTTGAATTACATTATGGTGGGTTGCTTTAGAAATGAAGAGAAAGAAGCTGTTTCAATATAAAAATGTTGCAAAGAACCACATTTTGGCAAATATTTGGAACTTCAGTTAGCGTTCTTTTTGTCTTTGAGGTAAAGAATAACTTTGGATATCAATCTCATAAGAATTAGACTTTGATATTGTGTTTATCAAGGAAGATTTTGATAAACTAGTAACAGTAAAATGAAATCTAGAGATAAAATTAGCAACTTCAGCTTCATTTATCTTTTTAAAAAGTTTATTAAATGCAAGAAAAGTTTTTTGAAAAGCCTTTCTCACCCTCAGAGATTTTCTTGTTTATACAGGGTGAGTATAAACTTCAAATTTCAGCTTTTTTCCTTCAGTGTTCCTTCACTGTTTGCTCATATGCCTCTGTGGCCGGTAACAGTATTTGTAGTCGAGTTCTTCTATCCGCATTGTTCTTCTGCACATTTCATATGTCATTCTGGATGTGAGTACTTGATAGACACAGAATATATATAACAATCAGATTCATGGACATAACACAATGGGGAATAAACATTTTCATGTAAAATCTCATAGATTGGAAATTTATAAGAATAAACCATCATTAGTTGGTTATATATACAGGGTGTCCCAAAAAAAAGCATTGACAATGCTTAGTATGTTGTGCGGGACAGCAAACTAATCAATTTTCAAATAGGAACCCCTTTTGTTTCAGAGTTACACTGTTCATAAACACAGACACCCACCCACACACAGACAGACTCACACCTTTATTTTGAAATCTTTTTTTTCCCCTTTGTTATTGGGATTCAGAGGCCCTCAAAACACATATTTCTAGGAAATCTTAGCCTTGAATTTTTGGGTGGAATACAATATTTCCTTTTTCCTATTATAAGTAGGTACCAGAGAAAGTAATATGAGACATCTGTAATACCATATTCTTTGGTAATTAATACTTGATTGCAGAAAATGTTTAAGAAATTTAAAGCTTGTTGATGCTTCATTTTCATTGCTTTGCAGAAATTTCAGTGTTCTTATCAGAGAGCTGCTGAGTGGCTGGATATTGCTTCCAGTGATGGATGTCCTTGCTGATCCTGCAATTATAAATAGTCTTTTATTACTTTTACTGGAGAAGAATACTCTTACACAATATCCAAATATTTCTCCCACAAGAGTGGAATTTCTGGCGAGATTTGTTTCATCTGTACCTGCCGCTCATAACTCAGTAAGTAATAGAACACTATGGCTGTTTAATAAGTTCAGTGTTTGCTATAACACAAAGAAATTTCAGTATGCTCTTAAGAATACAGTACTTTTCAAATCCAGGTCATAATGCTGGGTTGCAAGAAAGCATTTAAAGATTCCATTAGTGCTAAAGTGTTCATTTGCCTCTGAAATGAGTTGCATGACCGATCTACAATATTATTCGAGTAGGTATCACTAAATATTGAATCTCAGATCTATAAACAGTTAGAAATGGCCGCTATTATTGCTTTCATTGCATGGTTTACTCTTAATTTTTTCATACCATGACATTCTCAGATACAGGTAAATAAAAAGTATTGCTGTAAGCATTATTGTTGATTGATGTTGTATAGAATAATAGTTTTCTGCCAGGAAGTGTTTCTATTCTATTATTCATTATATAATCTTGTCTGACAAAGAGGTTATATTGGATCTGAGTGTATTTCGTGTAAGTTTGCGTATGTCGTCACAAAATACTTTTTATCAGTATTTTTAACAGTGACACGTTTCCAATTTTGACAAGCTGCTGTACCTAATGAGATAAAATGAAGATCTTTTTCTCTCCTTATTTTCATGTTTGCAATATGAAGTGTGTTAGTAAAATACAAAACCTTAACCTGCATCTAAAATAAGAACAAATTAGAAACTAAAAGCTTCACTTATCTTAGTAATATTGTAAGATCTTTCGCAATAAGTTGTATCCAACTTATTTTCAAAGCTCTGTATATCATTGTGAATTTTAATCTTGGATTCATGTACTAAACGGAATGTTAAAGGGAGAAACATTGATGAAATAATATTTTATAGATTATTTCACTAAGAATAAAAGCAGGAGAGGTTAATAATTATACTAGGCATAATTGCATATTTATTGCAAATTATTTTCATGAATTTCTAATTATGTTAGAATGTATGCATTTCTTAACATTTAAGCAGTTTATTTTTTTGCACAGGCATTGCGGCTGGATCTGTCTAGTATATTGAAGGATCAGTCGTTGTTGTATCCTTTCATGCAGTTTTTGAAGAGAGAAGGTTTTGTTAATATACTGCAGTTTTGCTTAGATGTGGGTAAGATGCTTTGTTTCTTTGTCATATAATATATAGGGTATTGCATCTGACTTTGAGACCTCAGATTTTTAAATGTAACAACATAAGGAAAATCCATGTACACAGTAATGTACCAGCATCAACGGCTGACACTTAAAAAGGAGAGTGAGCACAGTCAATCAAGTCACAAAGACTCAGATACAAAGTCACAAAATATTGATTTCAACACAAAGTGTATTTTTAATGGGTCATGCATATTGTTTTAGTGAAATAAAAGGTAAAGTTAAATAACAGCATTGGTTTCTCTTTCCCAAATTAATCAAACACCTTCAGAGGTAATCGGGAAGTACAGATGACTCAAACTAGGAAGTTGCAGCGAGAGGGTTAGTAGTGTAGCCTTGGAGGTGCCCACCCCACTATGCTTCATTATGCATATAGCCACATCAACTTAATGTTTACCCAGATTCTTAACACCACTCCCCCATCCGACTGTCTTCGACACTTCACTAATGAGGGTAGCAATACACAATGGACGTACAACGAGGGCTTTAGTTGGGCCAGTACTCACCAACCCTGAGTACCGGTGGTTATAGAACTGCCTGAATATAGTACCAGAAGTTTTAAAACCTGCAAGTCTATGTCGTTATGGACCTGCTCTTAAAAATACCAGTCATATAGATATTTAAAAATGTTATAAATTTACATAATCTCATACAATATACCTAATAATGGTGAGATAATAATGTTGCAGAAAGCTATATTTCTTTTTGTCGCACGTTACAGCGGACAGTAAAGAAAAATGTGCTTCAACAATAAGTTCATCTGATGTAATGATTGTTGTCCATTTGTACCACCCAGTTTCGGTATTGTTGGAAGACATTTTTCTGTTAGGCAGGAATTGTTTATCATCGTCCTTAGTAACCCTTTAACTTAATCATCAAGACCCAATTTTGTTTGTTCCTTCCTTTTTCTTATTTTATTAGGAGTTTCAAACAATAGTTCACCAATACCTTTTTCTCTCTTTGCCCTTGTTAATGTCATTTTAGAGACTTCTACTGCTGCAGATAATCATTCCCTCACTTTTTTAACATCTATAGCAAATCTCCTGGCTTAACTTTCCTTTTCCATAAATTCCATCACTTTATTTATAACCTCGCGAGTTTGACTGTGCAGAACTTTGCTCCATAATTTACTCATCTTAGCCCAAACACAAGTAGCTATGTATGTAAAATTGCACTTGCACCACTACCTGACCTAACACACCAACTATTTTTGAAAAGGATGTATACCCTTGGCTATGTAGTGATGGGCAGGAGTGGGGAACTCTGACTCTGTGCGCCTGCACAAACTGGATAACTTCCTAGCTTGAGCCATCTGTACACTGGGATCGCCCTTAGTAAATGACAAATGCTAACTGGCAAAATGGTTTCAGATTGTAATACTTAAAATTATAGTGGACAGTGCAGTTGAAGGTAGGTGAGTGCAGGTTGCACAGTAGCTCTGCTCTTACTCACTTGACCCGCCAAAGCATAGTGAGTAGGAACGAGAGAGACAGTATACCACCTCTCTCTGTTCTATGCAGAGGCTTTCGCTGACCGGCCTTCGTGTGTGATTCTAATATTAACAATTTGATAGCATATTGTTTATCTTTATTTGGTTTTATTTATTGATATGCTACTTGAACATGTTATTCGAGTTATATGATCAGTATTAAAGTTATGTTTTCTTATTATTTATTTATGCCAACAAACTTACTGTTGGTGTTTTTAAACACACAAGCCGTGTGAAGGTTATTTAATCCTGGGATATAAAGTACTTGCAATAGTAAGTCACCATTGGGGTAATTGTCTCTGATGTGAGACTGCCTTTGTGGTTTACCAGGAAAAATACGAACTGGCTTGAGAATTTAATGCCATTCTGGCAGTTTGTCACAATAGCTCAGTGGTAGAGCGTCCGCCCGGCAAGCGGAAGGTCTGTGGTTCAAATCCCAGTTGTGGCATTGAATTTTTAAGTTCCGGTTCTACCTCTTAAACTTTGCCCACACACGGCTTGTGTGTTTAAAAACACCAACAGTAAGTTTGTTGGCATAAATAAATAATAATTACCATGTGAAGGTTATTTAATCCTGGGATATAAAGTACTTGCAATAGTAAGTCACCATTGGGGTAATTGTCTCTGATGTGAGACTTCCTTTGTGGTTTACCAGGAAAAATACGAACTGGCTTGAGAATTTAATGCCATTCTGGCAGTTTGTCACAATAGCTCAGTGGTAGAGCGTCCGCCCGGCAAGCGGAAGGTCTGTGGTTCAAATCCCAGTTGTGGCATTGAATTTTTATGTTCCAGTTCTACCTCTTAAACTTTGCCCACACACGGCTTGTGTGTTTAAAAACACCAACAGTAAGTTTGTTGGCATAAATAAATAATAATTACCATGTGAAGGTTATTTAATCCTGGGATATAAAGTACTTGCAATAGTAAGTCACCATTGGGGTAATTGTCTCTGATGTGAGACTGCCTTTGTGGTTTACCAGGAAAAATACGAACTGGCTTGAGAATTTAATGCCATTCTGGCAGTTTGTCACAATAGCTCAGTGGTAGAGCGTCCGCCCGGCAAGCGGAAGGTCTGTGGTTCAAATCCCAGTTGTGGCATTGAATTTTTAAGTTCCGGTTCTACCTCTTAAACTTTGCCCACACACGGCTTGTGTGTTTAAAAACACCAACAGTAAGTTTGTTGGCATAAATAAATAATAATTACCATGTGAAGGTTATTTAATCCTGGGATATAAAGTACTTGCAATAGTAAGTCACCATTGGGGTAATTGTCTCTGATGTGAGACTGCCTTTGTGGTTTACCAGGAAAAATACGAACTGGCTTGAGAATTTAATGCCATTCTGGCAGTTTGTCACAATAGCTCAGTGGTAGAGCGTCTGCCCGGCAAGCGGAAGGTCTGTGGTTCAAATCCCAGTTGTGGCATTGAATTTTTAAGTTCCGGTTCTACCTCTTAAACTTTGCCCACACACGGCTTGTGTGTTTAAAAACACCAACAGTAAGTTTGTTGGCATAAATAAATAATAATTACCATGTGAAGGTTATTTAATCCTGGGATATAAAGTACTTGCAATAGTAAGTCACCATTGGGGTAATTGTCTCTGATGTGAGACTGCCTTTGTGGTTTACCAGGAAAAATACGAACTGGCTTGAGAATTTAATGCCATTCTGGCAGTTTGTCACAATAGCTCAGTGGTAGAGCGTCCGCCCGGCAAGCGGAAGGTCTGTGGTTCAAATCCCAGTTGTGGCATTGAATTTTTAAGTTCCGGTTCTACCTCTTATGTTTTCTTGTTTATTTACGGATCTATTGTAGTGTTTTATATACATTTACTCAGAATTATAAGTAAAACTTCAGAATAGAAATAATTCAAGAATAGCATGGTTAACTCTTAAAATTATTTGTGTATAGAGAAAATATTCATCTCTGAATATCAAAATGTTATGTGCTACACAAATATTTATAGTACAAATCTCTTTCAGAGGAATTCAATCGTAAAATGTTGACTCCAGATCTTACCAAAACAGATCTTGAGAATTTGTACAAGGAAGCTTGGGATCTGTTTTCTGTCTACTTCAGCCCTGAATCTCCAGATAGAATTTTATTTTCTCCCCAAGTGGTTTCAGAAATGCATTCAGGTATGTAATAACTGTAGAAGCCTGATTGTGTGAGTGTGTGTGCGTTTACCAGAAGATTAGATAAAAATAAATTTAAAGATAGTTTACTGATAAAACATTTCTAGAAGAGTCACATGCATAAAAATAGTGATTTAATGCAACACTCAAGACTTAAGAAGATGATACATGATCAGTATATGAGAAGCTAAGCTTTGTTTTCCCTCCTCTTGAAAAGTTGTTTGTTGTACATAGCAGATCTTGTAAGAGCAATGAAATTTTCAGCAGTCTCCAGTGAAAATGGGGGAACCCATTCAATCCCCAGGATGTTAAACAAGAGCCAAGAACTCTTTCGGCCTTTTCTGTCTTCTGGAGTCAATACTTGCTACATTTCAACAGTTGACAAGCACAGGCATGATAACACTAAAACTAAACTAAGCCCCGGCACTACAGCCCATGAAGAGCTAAGCCTTACCACCCAGCCGCTACATCCCCCACCTCAGCCCACTATGGGTGTCATTGGTGGGGTGCAGTACTGGAGGGCGGTACGTGGTCAGCGTCCCGACCTGTCCTGGCTGGTTATGCGGTCTTCATGATCTTGGGCCACTACTTTTCCATCAAGTAGCTCCTCAATTGGTCCCCCCAGGACTAACGAGGCTGAGTGCACCCTGTGCCAGACCTCCCAGAGGGGATAAAATCCCCATGCTGGTACCGGGGATCGAACCCGGGTTCCTCCATGCCAGAGGCAGGTGCACTACGAAGGCAGTCCCATGATAACACTGCTGACTTATATTTTTGTCAAATTCATACATTTCCAAAAATATATATAAGATGAAACTATACTACAGTATTTTTTTTACATTAGCTGGTTTCCCATTCTCCTCATCCTCCAATATATGGAGGATAATGTTTCAGCTAAAACAAGTCAATATTTCTAATTTCACTCTCAGAGTCTTCTAAATAAGAACAGTTTCATACTTCATTAGCGATTTTCCACTGACTGGTTAAAAATAGTTGTATGTTTCAACTTAAATAGGATAATGCTTCTTACCTAGTTCTTACAACCTTCTAAATCCCAACTGCCAGAAAACAAAAGATTGTGGTATTCCTTTTGTCGTCATCTAAAGAATGGTATTTTTGCATATATAGACCATAGAGTATGTTATTCTTAAAGCTCAGCACTACAAGCAGCGCAAAATAGGCTCTAATACAGGTTCTTCATTTAAAATGTAACGGGTGCACTGCATTTCGCCTGTGCGTGATTGGGTGTACCACAGCCAGCTTTGCACATACATAAACTCCGTGCATAAAGCTTTCATTACACTCTACTATACTTTACTCTACTATATATACAAAGCGTATGATTCGTAGCGAAGGAACAAAATGGGTAAATGCCAAGCTCTAATCATACTTGTTAAGAATTTCCTGAGTTATATTGAAATTTCTATCCCATTCCTAAGCAAATGCATCCTTTTCTTGTATAAAAATAGGCAATAAAGAAATTAATTTCTCTATTCCAGTTTTGCAGGAGCCTGCGGAAAACATTGTCAAGTTGAGAACAACACCACCATTGTTCCAGGCTTATGAATATGCATATAGCATTTTGGAAAATTCATTATGTCCGCTGTTTCATGAAAGTGATGATGTAAGTACATTGAGCATTTTATGTACATTGATAATGGTGTTGCTATAACCAAATGCTTTTGGTAGCTCAGAAAAAAGTTTAATGTTCTGAAATAATGGCATATTGGATGAAAAATCGGACAAGTGGTGCATGTGTTATGTAAAAGAAAAAAAAAAAAAAAAAATATATATATATATATATAGGTTACATCTCAAATGAATAATAAATTATTTTAAAGTTATTTCTTGAGTTATTACTGTATAGTTACTCCTCTTTTTTAAAATTGATGTGAAATAGTCTCTGTATTATGCTGCAACATTTACATTGATTAACATATAAAATGAAAAAACTGAAGCTATTGACAGTGAACCAGTACAAACCTAACAATTATAATAAATATTTTTAAGAAAACTTCACTCAACTTGTATAATTATAAATTAATTAAATGTGTTCAAGGTGACTTCCCCTTTCATTGAGTGGATTCAAAAAACACATGTCTCATATCTCTTATAATGATCAATTAGGATGCACTAAAATGGAACGGAGCGAACTTGAACATTTGTTGCAAAGCGTTATCATCATGATAAAAAATTAGAGATCAAAATGAATGTTAATGGGCGCAAAGGGGTCTATAAAGATGTTCCATGTCAAACTTAAGTCACCAACTCAATCAACTTATTAATTAGGAAAATATGCTTCTTTATTAATATAGAATTTATATGAAATGCTTATGGGTACAGAAACTCACATGACTATGTTTTTTGTTTCAGTATTACACATTATTGTGTGGACAGAGGCTGTCTAGTGGCTATAACAAAAGTGGATCGAGGTAAGTGTTTGTAAGGCAGACATTATTTCACAGAGGCATCATTTGAACATTTTTATTGACTTTCCCGAAAACATGTTAGCAGATTTTAATTACAACTGATTTATTTTGCACAAATGTTATGTTCACGAGTATTATATAAATTCATACTTTCAGTAAAGTAAGAACAAATTAGAAACTAAAAGCTTCACTTATTTTAGTAATATTGCAAGATCTTATGCAGCCAACACGTTTCAAGTTGGTAACGAATTTGTTTGTATAGCTTTGAGAATGAGTTGGAGACAACTTGAAACCCTGGGTCAGTTTGTGCAAAAAGAACGTGCAGCATTACTAAGATAAGTGAAGTTTTTAGTTTCTAATTTGTTCTTACTTTAGAATCTTGTTGCTTCACTGTTAATAGCTTCAATTTTCCTTATATACCTAATGCTGTTGTAGCAATGAGTATTATCTTCAGGCTGTTCTTGGGCCAAGTGGGTAAATAAGGGCAAAATATTATTTCCAATAAATATTCAATTTTTTCACTAATACAACATTATTATCATTAACTTGCAACAGATTAACAAATCATCTTCAATCTTTTACAAAGAATAATACTTCTATGTCTCGAAGTCATTGTATTCCGCAACTTTGTGGCTTCCTGTATGAGTAATCCTCACTTCTTTCATAAATATCTTAGAATATTCATGAAATAATTGCATGTACTGAATATTTACTCATGGGTCATGACTGGCTGAGGAAACCCGACGCTCGAAAGGGCATAAGGGAGAGGAAAAGAAGAATATTTATGTGCTGTATTTAATCGACGACCTTCAGCAATATAATCCATTGTTGGATTGCTGACAAAATCTTTTATTGAGCAGTACGAATATGAGACCATCTTTAATGACGCATATATCACTAGTAATTCATTAGTATCCTATTGAGGTAATTTTTTATTTGTCCTGGATACAGACATAGCAATTGCTGTTGATTAGTTACTTATCATTATCAATTGCAATGCATTGATCATGAGTGTTACAATCAACCTTGGACATATTTTTTTTTTCGATTTTAATAACTTTGGGACATAAATTGAGAAATATAATTTTGGTAATTATATTACATATATGATATTTACAGGTGTTATGTTTAAACAACTTGGCATATTAAATATTGGTGTAAATTTTTTCCTAATGCATTTTGACATATCAATCATGTCTACAGTCTGAGGTTATTTTAGTGTAGTTAATTAACCCTCCTAGTGATGCACTGTCATGCAAAATTGTGCTGTTGCTAACTTATATTAACATGCATTTCTAATGTATTTGTTCTGTTAGTTCCCCAATGCTGCAAGGATCTCCAGCAAAAGGAAGGTATTGGCTGTTAATATATACTGTAATGACTAATATTTCCTCTAGTTTTAAGGTGCTTCGTTTAGGAACACAGAATATATATTTCACCATTGGGGACTTGGAAATGACTTCATGGCTTCGTAGATATGTCTTTTCTTCCTTGATAAAAATAAATAAAAAACAAAAAGTAAGAAAAACTTAAGGAAAGAAGAACACCTTTATGGAATAAACCTGTTTTGCAGTTGATATAACCACATATTTTAAAGTTTTGCAATTATTTAGTTCATGCTGAAACTTTTCCAAAATACTGGTCAGTAATTTTATTTAATATATACAAAGTGATATAAACAGTGGAACTATTCCAATGGTTTTGTGGAAATATTTGAGTCGACGTCCAGGTACTTTTAGTTTCACTTAACTGTTTCACTGTGTTGGCCATTTGTATAGATGACAGGGCATTTAAACCTATCCATACATTGGCTGGAATATAGACGGTGGGAGCTACTCACTAGAATCAAGCCTTATTAGACACTGAAGGGAATCTCTGTACGGACTTTGAGTTGAAAGAACTTATCCTGCCATCTATTGGGGTTATGAAGAAGCAGTTTCAAAGAGCTCTGCATTATAGCGATATCTGCAGCTTAAAATACAAAGGCTGGCATATGCATTTTATACCACAGAGAGCGGCAGGCTGGCATAGGGTCACGTGATTGTAGGGATTCATGGTTGTGCAATACAGGCTGGGCTTAGTAGGCAGGTGCGTGTTTTTTGCGACAATGAATTACTGGCCAAATTTCATGCTTTTTCATCGGATATGTCAGCTATTGATTACAGTAATCAGGGAAGTGGAAGTGAATGTGTTGATAAGAAGCAAGGAGCGGGGTTTTAGTACGAAATCCATCAAGTTAACCATGCATTTACAACAGGAATTGGAAGGGCCAGTGACCTTGCTGAGTGGAAGGCAGTACAGCCCTCACGCTACCTGCCGGCTCTATACTCCGTGCTATTAATCTTACTCCTATGTTTACTTACTAAAACCCTGCTCCCTGATAATAAGTGACAGTGAGAAAAGTGACGATCCACCGCCACAAGACGTGCCACGTACAAAGAGAATAAGGGTTGGCAGTCCTATGTTTCTATGGCTAAAGGGCAATTTTGTTCCACAAAATCATGGTTTTGATAACTATAATTTAGGTCTTTTCGGTGAATTTGGTGGAAAATGCCACAGTTTTTGATGTTTTGAAATAATTTTTTCTTTCCAAATTATGCAGCTAGTTGCTAAAGAAACTAATAGGTATTATTATTTTCTTTGTGAGAAATATTAGTTCTAAAAAATAATGCAACGGGGTAGCTCAAAGAATTGTTCTACTATTTTTTCAATTTTTTCTTATTCTATATGCATAAGACATTTACATTCAAAACAAATTTAGTACTGTGAACTTTGGATAATCCTGATTATAAGTAGGTACTCTAATTTTCACTATATTTCTGTTTGTAGTAGTATCAGTGTTCAGAGTTATTAATGATAGACAAATATTCAGATTCAAATTAAATTTAGCAAAATAAACTTTGGATAACCCTATTATAATTACTTTCATTTTCACTGTGATACTTCTATGTAGTAGTGCTTAAAGTTATTAGTGATTGATAATGTTACCTATTACAATAATTACCAATTACCAATAATATTTCTCTCCACAATCAAACCTTTTCTTGCTACTGGTATCATTTTGTTTCAGCAGCCTCTTTTACTGCTGCAGAATGGCAACGGATAGAGAGCAGTGCAGATACTGTACATAAGAATTCTTTTCACTCTCAAGAATACTTTCTCTGATAATTTAACATGCTTTATTTAGGAACTAAATGTCTAAAATGACATTACTAAGATTGCATGTTGAATTTCTAAGTGTTCATTTTAATATGCATTACTACCATAACTTGTGTGAACATGAGTATTTGTACAATGTTTCAGATCTACAAAGAAATGGACTGAAGGGGGTGCTGTAGCACGTCTCAGCAGCAGACTGCACAAAATTAAGGGAGCGTTACGAGCCCAGCCTGTAGAAGGTCACACATATGATAGTGATATTGCTATGGACTTAGGGGAGTCAGAATTTGTAAGTACATTTACAAAGTAATTGCTTTTGAGAGTGTTAGCCAGGCTTTATAAGATACTTGGGAAGAAATTCATATAATAAAAAACAAGCTCTACGTAATGAACTTTGATTTGCCTCCACAAAATCCTTTATGGAAGTTTATCGGCTCATCGCTAGATGTCATCTCCACCAACCATATATCAAACAATATCAACAAGAACCAGTTGTTTAATTCTGATGATGGGAGCAAGTTGGGCTCTTGAAACCGGTCAAGTTTAATTATATGTAAGTGATGTTTTGTGTTTCAATCCGACTCAGTTTTCATTATAATTTAAATTCACATCACTATTACTAGCGTATAAAAAGATACGTAGCCATCTTATTCTTCAATTGTGTACAGCTATTCATTTATAGTTATTCTAACGAATGCTTATTTTGTGAAACAGCAGTATGGGAAAATGCAGAACTTTTATAGTGTTACCCGTGCCTTAACATCTTCAGACCCCACGTGTTATATACAACACATGTCTTAAGGTTCTGTATGCACAAGGGACGTATATGTAAACTTTGAGCTTAAACAGTACTGAACTCAGGACTGATAAGGCCTGTTTTTGCTTGAAGGTCATATCTTAACTGCCACCCTTAAAGAATTGAAGCTGGGTCTAAAGAGATTAACAGCCTTCCTTATTCCACTGCCTTCTTAACCAACTTGACAACTGCAGATCCTTTCACTACGAGTACATTGAGAGGGCACTCTCTGTTGTGTTCGTGACATTAGTAGCGGAAGAAGGTTTTACAACTTCTTGGAATGTGGTCATCAAGGGATGGGTACTACTAAATAGCAGGTTTTAGACTAAGAGGGATTGTATTTACGGAACAGAGTAGTAATCGAGCTGCAGAAAGGGAATCTGCCAAATTACGGACTTGTTCAGTAGTCTGATAATATTGACCCCAATTAAAAAATACATGTGAATCATCAGTATAGTAAATGCTTTTGTAAATAATAGATGAGTCTTCAATTTTTATTTAATTTATTTTTATTTATTTACTGGTGTAGGTGTTTGCATTGTGGTGTCAGCATCACTTTTGTTTCCCCTCTTGGTTCTTTTCAACTATGAACAGCAGAATATGGCCATGCTTCAATGTGGCTCTATCTCTTGTTAGTGTACACTAGCTCGAAGTTAACATGGCCAGTCGTAAATAATTTATTCTGTGATAATGGTAGTGCTGTATATTTTTACTTTACAAAGAAAGCATAAAAGGTGTGACAATTAGGCGATGAAATACAGTAATTTGTTTTTAAACAGTATGGCTGCTTAGTATTAATTGTATAGCTACAGATACATTTTGGTACATTCTGTGACTTAAATGCAGGAAACTTGTCTGAAATTTGTTCTTGTAAAGTTTTATAATGATTTTTATTAATGTGTTTTAAGTTATTTTAATAACTTGTTTGTTAATTTACAGGCAGAGGATATGCAAATGTCAGACGCATCTGAAACCTATAGAGATCTGAGTGCTTGGCGTGTATCAATTCCATCCGTAGAAATTCGTCATGATGTTAGTAATAAGCCTTATCCTGTATTTAGTATCGATGTTCAACGCATAGATGTTCGCTCAGAAGGTATTGTTTTATTTAGTTTTATTCTTGTAATAAGTTGGAATATAATGCAAGAAGTATGTTTTATATCTTAAGTCAGAAAATATTTTGTAGTTTTAATTCCGAAATTTCATTGTGTAGATATACACAAATGACATGGGAAAGAGAAAAGTAAGTTGATATTTGTGACAGAAAGGCAAGGGAGGGATTTGCATGGGCCAGGACAGGGGTGGTGATGCTAAAAGGTTTAGGGAAAGAGAAAAGCAAGGAAAGTACCCATTATGTAATATGAATTATAATAATTATTGGCATTTAATGTTAGAGTATGAAGGAACAGTGGAAGTGAGAGGAAAATTGCAAAAGAAGAATTTGTTCAGTTTACCAAATGAAATCATGAGTAAACAGATGTTGAGTGTTAAATCTAAGGAAAGCTAAATAGAAACAGGAAAATATGTAGGTTTAGTTGGGAATAGATGGCTAAGCAAAATTAGAAATAAGGAGAAAGAAGAAAATGTAGATCCTTGAAAGAAAAGTAGTAATTAGGATCCAGTAGCTCGGCAACCATGGTGTTTGATACTATGTCTCCATGGGAAAGCAGTAACTCGGGGAAGTGGGGAAAATGATATTGTATTGTATTAGATTATAGGGTTAGACATTTAACCAAAATTAAGTTATAATTAATTTGTATAAAGGATGGAATGTAAATAAATATATCTATCTTAAATGCAGTCTCTGCAAAATAATATTTTGCAATCTTGATAAAGGAAATTTATAAAATTTAAATTTGCAGGGTTAAAACAGGAGAAGGAATGTAAATAAGAAATGTTCATACTTGAATTAAGCAGAAAAGTAATCAGTAAAATATTGATTGATTTTTTATTCTGATTGAAGGGATATAGCGGTTATCCTTTAAATCAGAGATAGATCGTGATGTGTACATTTGCTGTAAGTCTCTTCAATATTTATGTAGTGAAAAATATTGGAGAGCAAGAGGATTAATAACTTCATTGTCAGAAATCCAGCATTAGCTAACAACAACATTTAAAATGTTTATGAATAGTTTGTGCGTAAGGTTTAACGTTCTTAAACTGGATTGTCATATCAGACAGAGAATGAATGAAGAGGTTGAAATGATACTCAAATGGATACAGGATTGCTAGAGCGGAAGAGTCACCGAACATTTAATTCTCAGGATTAGGGAAATCCCTGGAAAAAAATGTTATCTGGGTAACTCATAACCAAGATTTGAACTTGTGAACCCCTGAACATGAAGTAGACATGCTACCCCACACCACAAATGTGGGCTAAATTAACACTTGTCTGTCTTTCATAATTTGTAGAAAGACTTAATGAAATGCACACATTTTAATAAATACTGAAAGTTGACGACAGTGTTGTTGGGGTCACATTAAAATAAAAAATATGTCAATGGCACTAGGCAATACTCCATTTTTAAATTTCCCAGAACATGTGTTAGAGGCTAATTTCCTCTATTATCAACGGGAGATCAACTAAACTTTGTAGAGGTTGGTCCTTCCGTAGACTGCTCAGTCATTCTAAGAACTTGTACAATGGATACTTGATATTCCACAGAGTGACCCATGGTACAATACAGGTTCAGGGAGTGTCAAAACATTTATGTACTGGTGCAGTTTTTATAAAACATAAGCCCCACGTTTGGGTAACATTTGGTGCAGCTTTTGTGTAATGGATTTTGCTATGGTGGTATTTGCTATGGAGACTTTTACTATTTTAGGTCACGGTACGGGGCGAGATTGATTATTGGACTCAATTTTTGTTTGCTGAATTTCTTTATTTGCACCTTTGTAGTTTATTACAGTTTTTAAACCGTAGCACAATTTGAAAAATCTTCAATTTCACTGACTCGTATTTCCTAGCGCAATCGTGGTTATGTATCAAAAGATTTAGTGAAATTTTGCTAAGTGCGTCATCTCCCTTCTTATATCTTATCAGTTTGATTCTTTTGTGTTAATTAATACACATTACATAGTCTAACTTCTCGAAGTTAAGTTGGTAAATAATATCCTCTTCACTTTAAACCTTGGTCCACAAATGCTAAATTATTTTACCATCGCTTATTTGGAGCCGTGCATTAAAAAGGCATCTGTTTTCTTTAAAGTCAGTGGACCAATAGAGAGTATAATATTACCGCATCGCTAAGGTAACTTGTTCGAATATTGTCTCGCTTAGTTATGCTTTCTTGTGACATCATTTTATGATGTCATACTTCATGTTTCGCTATAATCTTGAATTTGCTAAGAAAACAATATTAATTTGTCTTTTTAACATTTTTGACATGAAGTACACACAAAACAACTCTGAATTATATGAATACAATTGAAATATAACATTTAACAATCATTATCTTCCTTATAAATAGACAATCTTCTTGGCAATGAAAGAATGGTATGAGACAAATAAAGTCAAATACATATATGAATAAAGTCAAGTTCATGATTAATTTGATTACCCCCAGGGACAAACATATATACTTTTTCAGTACAATAAAATATTGAGTAATGAATTGTTAGATGTAATGCAACACTATTCTTACACTTTATCTTGAGCCCTGGAATCTAGTGTTATGAACAGTTATGAGTCAAGAAGGCCTGTGCATTCCCAAAGTAACAACTGAGCATTGTTGTCCATACTCCAGTGTTACCAACTGTGAATTTCACTAAATTGTGTTAACCTTTGTTTCTTGCTTTTCTCTTGCCTTATTATAGCGATTTATTTTTGCAATTTACTCTTGTGTTTAACCAACTTAAACAGTGATTTTAAGTACTCTATGCCTGAGGCGGATCTAGCATTGACACTGCAAATTTAGTTAAATATTAATGAACAAAGTTTGGTTGCCAAAAATGTAACATCTATCTGCAAAAACATTTGAAGTGAATAATGTATAATAGAGATTCTACTGCATCCTGCAAGAAATAGCATTGTTTTAAAACCCTTAAATTTATAGTAATTTATGTCTCCTTTACAGATGATCCAGATTCATATCATTGGGTAGTTGATAGACGTTATGGAGATTTCTACACATTGGAATCCAAACTCACGGAATTCCATGGTGAATTTACTGATACTCAGCTTCCTCCAAAGCGAATCCTTTTTGGTCCACGTGGAGTTGAATTTATGGAGTCCAAAAGACTGGTATGTAACATTTCATATATAGAAAACATGCAAAAATGTTCTCAATGTTAACTATCAGAATAATGCAATAAAGGACACAGAGGTTACTAAACATAAGCCTGAGCAAAATTTATAGCATGAGCTCTTAAAGCTACAAACTTAAATTAGTTGAACATTGAAAGATGAGTTGAAAGGGATTATTGGTATATTAGGATATATTGCTGACTTTAGAAATTTCCTTTAAATTGTATTATTGGGAAAGTCAGTTAACTGTTTAAAGGTTTCTAAAAATGTACATGGCCAATTATATTGAAAATTTATGAGGAAATTAAGAAGGAAAATGGTATGGTATTTGTTGAGGATCGGTAGTCATCCATAGTTGCATGGTTAGTTTCTTTTTAAAATCTCTTGTAGAGGAAATTGATAATGCATAAGAAGTTAAAATAACTAAGTAATTCCTGATAAGTGATACCAATGCACATGTAGTGAATATCACCCAGACCCAGTAACCATCTATTATTTCAGTAACTGTTAATGGGATAACTCTACTGTCTTGGCTATTTTGGTAACTGTTAATGGGTAATTTCTTACTGTCTGTCTCTGTTACTTCTGTACCCATTACTTTAAGGTAACCATTACAATATAAACTTTTAATGATTTTCTACCCATTCTTATTGTATACTTATATTCTAATAAAGCTAGAGTAGTAGATGTGTTAATGTTTCTGTTTTGTCTAGGTATTTGAAGACTTTATTCAGCGGCTGCTCCAGAAGCCAACTTTACGTGGTAGTGATTTGCTGCACTCATTCCTAAGATCTACGGGAGAGTTCCTTCCTGCAGGTGCTGGTGGTATTGCAGCCATGCCAGAAGGGCTAGGCCGCATTATCCGTAGATCTGTACCTCTACGACTTCGTAAAGAGAGAGGGCAACATTTGGATTCATTTTTAAGTTCATTTGTAGCTTCAACAGAGGGAAATAAAAGTAAATCGAGGTTAGTCAAATTATTAAATACTTACTGTCCAGTAATTCTCATGAATGGTTCTATTTTATCTAGTGGAGTTGTATGCTAGCCCCAAAAGGCAGGATACTGCAACAGTTTAATTGTACTATTCCTTTGTTTCTAGAAATATGTTTTGAATATTGCAATAGTTATCAATCGGCATAGGGGACTATGGAATATTCTATGAGGGGTGTTCGGAAATGATATACAATTGTGTTGTTTAAAAACTGGCAGTGCCATAGCTGAGTGGTTAGACCGTTCACATACCACCTAGGTGGTCTGGGTTCGATCCCAGGGACCTGCATATGGTATTCGTGGTGGACAAAGCAGTGTCTGGACTGGCTTTCTCCGATTTCTCCCACCACTCATTCCACCAATTGCTCCATCATCACCTTTCCAATCTTCCATTTTACCTGCATTTCAGATCATCCTCTTCCTCACTCTGATATCTGGTGCTGGGCTGACCACCCGCTTCCAGGTCTTCACTCTCCCCAGTCCATAGGTTCGTCTGCTCCCCGACAGGTGTCTGACCCTAGGCACTGGCTTGTAAGTCCTAGGGGTGCAAGTCCTACATAAGGGGAGGGTAATCAGGTAAAGAAGAAGTTGTTTAAAAACGACTACTCCATTTATGGACACATCCTCTTGTAGGACGATAATCTGATGCTAGTACACCATGCAGGCACTAGATGGTAGTTCTGAAGAGAGTGTTGTGAAAGAGCAGCACTTGTTTGTTGTTAAGTAGAGACAAGCATGGAGAAGATGGAAGACTATCATGGACAAAGATGGACTGCATGGTGTGCGAATTGCATTTCATGGGAGTTGACACAGGCCCAGAAGGAAGCAGAGTTGAAGTCTATTGTCGACTATTGGAGATGGAGAATGAAGATCCAGATTCTTTGGTGAAACTGGCAACAAATCACTACCATACATCTGAGAAGAAAGTCTGTGTGACAACATGAAGGACATGCTGCAAGGTAAAATTTTGGCAACAATATGGAATTGCAGGTAGCTGTCTGCAAGTGGGTGCGTAATACCCCCAGTCGATGGTTCTGTGATGCAATAATGAAGCTTCAGTAAGGTGGCAGCAATGTATTGACATTGAGACATTCTATGCACATTGAATCATTTTTGTTGATAAACTAGATGACCCAGTGAACTCTGTACCACTTAAAATTGATTTGATTGTAACTCTTCATAAGTGATTGTCAATACTAACCAACCTTCCAACTTCACTTCATTGAGATTGATATTAGATGCATTGTGTATGGTTTAAATGTTGTTCTGTTATTAAATGAAACTTGTTTGTCATTAAAATTTAATGTCTTTTATTTAATTTGTTGAAGTTACCTGGAGAACTTTATAATATTGAAATCCTCAAACTAATTCCTCGAGTTAAACTAAAACACATTTTGTGATCAACCTGCTCTGTCTGTCCGATGACAGGATTTTGAAATTCATTGTTTGATCTTTGTATTTTGAGATGAAAATGTTTCTCAGATTGGAGAGTTCTAAAAGATAGCTGAAGTTTCTTACTAGGTAAGAATCAGGGTCTATTTCATGGTGAAGCTCCAGAAATGTGCAACAAAAACATTTATGTACTTGCTTATATATGATGTTACAAGAAGTGTTCACAGTGAGATTTTGAAGTTTCATTGTGTTTTTCCTATATATAACTTACTGCAATCTATACAGTATTCCATATACACTGCTCAAAGTAATTAGAGGGCAAGATTTTGTTAGGGCATAGTATTTATCCAGTTTGTACATATTATTGTTTGTACATATTTGATTAAGATATGCAATTCACCGCGACAGCTTTCAAAGCCATGGCCTGCGGACAATATTACAATATCTCCGTCTAGGGGATATGTGAATGGCGACCACAAGGTACCCAGGCTGAGCAGAACATTACTTCCACTTACTGGTGTTTTGCTCCTCACTGTAACTTTTCTGTCTGACTTTACCTTGGTCATCTCTTGTTCTCTTCCGACCCCAATGCTATTAGGGTTCCTGAGGGCTAGGGAGTCTTTATTTTTCCAACCTCTCCATTTCTCTAATTTCTCTATAAAATCTTAAACCCTAACATGCTGACCTGTCATGGCATGTAATATGTCCTCTGATTGGTGATCAGAGGATATGGTCGGTGAATTTACTTTGATAATTCTTCCGGTCAGGTCGGTGAGACCTGTAAACCAACGACAGGTGTGGTCCTCCAGACATTCTGGGGGTTGTAAGAGAGCGATGTGACCGCCAAAACATAAAAATATGGTGCTCTCTAAAAAGCGATTACTATTACTGCTAAGTCTCTTCAGTATTTATGTTGAAAAATACTGGAGAGCAAGAGGATTAATGACTTCATTGTCAGAAATCCAGCATTAACTAACAACAACATTTTGTAGTTATGTCTAAGCCTACACTGATTCCTCGAGTCTCGCTAAAATAAAATTGAATTCTTTTGTTTATTTCTAAGCCTGCAAAGTCACTTTACCTTAGTGGAATTCTGATCAAAATGTTTGCAAAATGTAATTAAATTCAGTTTAACCAAATCTATTCTCAAAATTTATTACAAAAAAAAAAAGGTTTTAAATGTAATAGATGCAGCTGTCAAATGATAGATCTGCCACAAATACGATATATTGAAAGCAATCTGCAATGGCAATTGCCATACAAAATTACTAATTTCAATTTTTTCAATTTTTGGTTGTTCCTTTGGGATTTTCCCAATGCTCTTTTTTTCTAAACCATCCCAGTATTGAAGCAAACAAAACAAATTCAAATGGGGGAGCCATTTATGAGTTTTTGTGAGACCAGCACAATTAAAACTGATTTATGTAGCTTGCATGAAATTTTGAAATTTGATCTAAGGATGAATGATGGTGAGTTTTTATGCTGCTTTATTGCAAAGAGCTGTTATTTGGTGTAATTCTAAGCTAATTTATTACTTTACAGCAAATATGAATGGAAGGACGTAAATGCTGAAAAACCAAGAAAAGTTCGCACCCTGACTAAAACAGTGTTCCAGAACAACTTTGGGGTGGAAAGTAACCAGCCATTGTTTGCACTAGCTACCAGTAGGCCTTCCAGCAGTTGTCTTCCTGTTCAAGGAATGTTTGATTGCATTCTATATCTTGGTAAGCTGCATGATTCAATCATTGTTGGCTTGAAATATTCTTTTGCTAACATTTAATAGCATCTGTTTGGAACTTTCTTAGTAACTACAAATTTTGAACAGTGTGGTAAATTTCAGTGATTACAAAATAATTTTTTGAATTTATTAGCAGGTATTACATTATTTGTTCTTAAAATTCTTTCATTAATATTTACTACCTAGCCATAAAACTTACATGATTGAGAAAGTAAATGCTCTTTCATTCATGGAAGTTATTAGCAGTTATTTTGCCCAATTAACATATTTATTAAACTTATGAAAGAATCAGTAAATTCAAAAGTCATGAGAATAATATACTTTACATACTTTCACTCTCTAATGACCTATGGCATATTGCACTGGGGAAATACAAAAAATGCAGCTAAAATTTTTCGGTTACAAATATGAGCTATACGATCTATTGTAAATATCTCTTCCTCTACCAGCTGTAGACCTTATTTTAAATTACTAAAGATACTTCCATTCCCATGTGTTTATATTTCTGAAGTTCTTGTCCTGCGAAGATCTATGCATTCTCATTTCAAAGCTAATTCAGAAGTGCATTCTCACAATACCAGAAACAGACCTACGTGTCTTGAACCACAGTGCAGCCCAATTCCGTCATAGCTTTGAACATAATGCAGTATTACTATATAACAGACTGCCAGTTAATATAAAAAACATTAAGTCTGAAAAAAGTACAAACTGGCTTTAAAAACACTTCTAATGGAAGGCTGTTACTACTCAGTGGACAAATTTATTTCGTAAATATTTATGTAATATTCTTTTGTATTGTATTTTCTATCTTCTACTGTTAATAGTGTTATTGTCTGAATTTTAATACTTTATACTTTAAAATATTTGTAATTTTCATACTTTTAAGCTTGAGGAAGCCAGTATCTTGTATAAGATCAAAATGGTGAATAAAGTGATTGATTGATATGTTCACAAATCATCTCACTTTTAAACATATTCGGGATTCGTCATGACAAAGTTCTCTTTTATAATTATTTCTCATGCAAAGTTCAGTGGCATCACTATCAGATTGTTTGGTATTTCTCAATATAGTTTTGGATTACCGAAACGTTTTCCAAAATTTACGATGCCCACCCGCTACTATTTAACATTTTTGACGTGTACTCTATTTGACATCGATATCGCAACTGTGCTGAAAAACGATTCACCATTTATTCTTCTTGGTTACGGAGCTTAGCAACCTTGTCTTTCATTTGTCTTTTTTCCATGATTTTTGCTTATAATCAATGTTGGCCATGTTCCATTTTACTGAATAGTGTTGAATACAGCAATAAAGTTTACAAAAATAAAATATAACATTCATATAACAGGAAATTGACATATTTTTGATGGACACAAATAAATGTAATAAATATCTGTGTGAACTATCCATTCCTATTATTCCGAATTAAACATCCTGAGCTTATAATTTCTGCTACAAAGTGCATTAAACTTTCTTTATTACTTTATACATGAATATGTGTATGCAAAAAGAAACGTAGTAATCATGCATGGTTAAGGTGCAACAGTTCAAAATTTTATAAAGAGTAAGGAAATAAACATTTGATTAAATAGCAAAACTTTCCTATATATTCTCATTCATTTGATGTATATTTTATCATTTCACATTAGAGTAGAGGGTCTGTGGTTCAAATCCCAGCTGTGGCATTGAATTTTTCAGTTTCAATTTTACTTCTCAAACATTGCCCACACACGGTTTGTGTGTTTAAGAACACCAACAGTAAGTTTGTTACCATCTGAAGGTTATTTAGTCCCGGGACATAAAGTACTTATAGTGAGTCGCCCTTAGGGTAATTGTCTCTGGTGTAAGACACCCTCTGTGGCTTTCTGGAAGAAATATGAATCAGTTGAAGAATTCAATGTCATTCTGGCAGGTTGTCACAGTAGCTTAGTGGTTGGAGTGTCCGCCCAGTGAGCAGAGGGTCTGTGGTTCAAATCGCAGCTGTGGCATTGAATTTTTGAGTTCTGATTCTACCTCTCAAACATTGCCCACACACGGCTTGTGTGTTTAAAAACACCAACAGTAAGTTTGTTGGCATAAATAAATAATAATGTATTTTTCTTTTTGTATTGCAGCAGTTAGAGTGTTTGGAGCACCTCAGACAGTTGTTAAAGTGGTAATGGCCATCAGAGTTGTTGCACATAACACTGTCAATGCACTCTGCAGTTTCTATTTGGATCGCAAACTAAGAAAACTTCTTGTTGCTCCTAGAGTGGCACATTTGGTGAGATTACTCCAAGGTAAGTATTATGTGTATAACTGTGATTTAACATAGCTGAGACAAAGATAGATATTATATCAGACTTGAGCGTAGTACAGTGTCCATGTAAGCAACTGGGCAAAAGAATATGCTTGTGCATTCCTTGGTATGAATTATGAAGAAAAAAGGCAGCATTTGATAAATGGGCGTATTTGGTTAATGAAGAATGTTTCCCATCATCTTCGTGGTATCGCTTTTTGTCACTTCAAGGCTCACATTTTATATACCGTGGAATTGTGATAACACGGAGCTAAAGCATGTCCCCCAGCAACCACTTTATTTCAGGATTCTACAGTATTTTGTAAATATGTTTAAAACAATTTGTTTTTTATAACTTCATAATGATTTTTTTTTTTTTGGCGATGCTTTACGTACTCCAAGACAGACATCATTTTGAAGAAACTGTTCTGTTCATTCACTGCCTTATATGGCTGTGTGCAAATGCATTTTGTGTCACAGCTAAATGTGTTAATAACAATGAATTTGCATTATTTATTTAAGCCAACAAACATAATGTTGGTGTTTTTAAACACACAAGCCATGTGTGGACAATATTTGAGAGGTTTACCGGGAGAAAAATACGAATCTGTTGGAGAATTCAATGTCATTCTCAGAGGTTGTCACAGAAGCTTAAAGATGAGAGCACCCACCTGGTAAGCGGAGGATCTGTGGTTCAAATCAGCTGTGGCATTGAATTTTTCAGTTCCAATTCTACCTCTCTGCATTTTAATGTATTCCATTTATTCTTGCTAGGAGCTTTTCAGAGGGTTTTTGTAAATAATTCTTTTAGATATTTTAAATTTAATGCTATTTTGCAAATTACCAATGGATCACTCCTAAAATAAAACAGTTGCGAACCCTTCTCAAAATTGCCACAGTGCAAAAGAATAATAATGCCATTTCAAATTTCACTGATGCTGAGTTAAAAAATTTAAAAAAACTTTATGACCAATCCGTAGTCAAAGCCAAACAATGTAGCATCAGCAATAGAATACTAAGCTCTCATAATGTAAGTAAAGCTAGTTGGAAAGTAATTAATGAATTTCGCAGGTCTCTACCTCAAAACAATAACTCCCACATTCAAATTCAAGTTGGTGATACTACCATAATGGTTACCAAAGCAGTAGCTGAAATAATGAACAATCACTTTGCCTCAGTTGGAAGAAATCTTCACTTGAATCAAAACTCACAAATAGTTCCGCCAACTATGCCCAACAAATCAAAAAATACCAATAGCATTTTTTTGCATCCTACAAACAGCAAAGAAGTTCTTGATGTAATAAAGACCTTAAAATCTAAAAACAGCATAGGTCTTGATGGTATACCTACCTCTCTAATAAAAGTATGTGGCCATGAAATAGCGAATCCTCTTGTAGAAATAATAAACTCCTGCTTTCAATATGGCATTTTTCCTGATAAACTAAAGATAGCTAAGGTCATACCTGTATTTAAAAAGGGGGCTAAAAATGACATAAATAACTATAGACCCATATCAATACTATCAGCATTGTCAAAAATTTTTGAGCGGATCATACATAATCGTATAACAAAATACTTAACCAAGTTTGACTTAATTCCCAAGCAACAAAATGGCTTTGTGAGTAATAAATCTACTATCAGCGCCTTATCAGACCTAGTTGAAATGATTATTGGAAACATTGAGTCAGATACACATACCGCTGCTGTTCTACTAGATCTTACAAAAGCGTTTGACTGTGTAGATAGGAACAAACTGTTAACTCAGCTATACAATTTAGGCATTAGAGGTATAGCAAATAAGCTAATAAAATCCTTTATGTCAAATAGAAAACAACTTGTGACCATAAATGCAGAAAACAATGAACACCATTCACAGATGCAGGATCTAACTTATGGAGTACCACAGGGATCTATATTAGGACCTTTATTATTTATTCTTTATATTCATGACATAAATGAAATTATATCAGATAATACCGGACTAGTACAATATGCTGATGATACAACCATTTTAGACTGTAATAAAAATTTGTGTGCACTGAATAGAAGTCTCGATGATACTGTAAATACTATAGTTACATACTTCAGTAGCCTAAATATGTATGTAAATGCAGCTAAATGTGAATTAATTACCTTTGGATTTAAAACAGTTGGGCCATCATTACAACTTTCCATAAACGACAATGTGGTCCATAGCGTCAACTCTGTAAATCTTCTTGGATTAAATATAGACAAATCACTTACCTATGCTGGACACATACAAAAACTGGGATCAATTATCAGCAAAAATCTATTTGTTCTGAAATATTTAAATAAATTTATTCCAATTGAAGCAGCGATAGCTATATACTACTCCCTTATTCACTCGCATATGGCTTATGCAATTGAACTATGGGGCACCACATCTAAAGCAAATTTTGGTAAAATATTTATTTTACAAAAAAGGGCAGTTCGATACTTAGGCAAACTAAATTTCAATGAGCCATGCAGAAATACCTTTAAGCAATTAAATATTTTAACCCTACCAAGCTTATATATTTACAAAACCATTCTACATTTTATAAAGTACAACTCTTTGTCACTAACCAACTCTGATATTCATAGATACAATACCAGACATAAAAATGACTATGCTATTCCTAGTCACAGATTACATTTGTATGAAAAGATGCCTAGTTTTACTGGAATAAAATTTTATAATGGACTACCAGAAGAAATAAAGAAATGGTACAATAATAATTTAAATAAATTTAAACAACTGTTAAAACAGTTCCTGATTAGTAAATCGTTTTACAGTACTGATGAATATCTGTGTAAATAAATTCTGTAATAGTAAATAATAACTAGCTTGTAATATTGCATTGACAGCACTAGTTTTGTATTTATATTCTATAAGTTGTATAAATTTAATTATAAATTGTACATACTGTAAATAGTTCATTGTGCATAGTCTCTACTACTTGGTTAATCAGTTCTTTGTATATTACTATTATTATCATTATTATTGTTATTGTTTATTATTAACGTCTTTGCTACTCATATGTACTTGCTTACTATTGACTGGATTCAATCGTGTATTACACCATATTGAATTGCAATAAAATTGAATTGAATTGAATTGCATGACTTTATTTTCATTCGTGCTTGCTGACATGGATGTTGTGGAGTTTGATCAACCAATGAAAAGTTACTCAAACATGTACCGTTTACATTGCTACCTAAAATAAGGCAGACAAAGGTAAAATGTACCTCCCCTAACATGAAGTAGATGGAAAAATAAGCTTTTGCAAGAAAACTTATAGAAGCTATATAAAAAGAAATTATAGTGGGTAGAGAAAGTAATGTGAATGTATCACAGCAGGATTTTACTATTGCAAATGGAACACTCAACCGTGGATTGACCCTCAAGATCTGCACATTTGGATACTGGTCATGAAACACCAAAGAGGAAAAATATTTGGTTTTAAGTTGTTAACTATATGTTTTTAAATATACACTGAAAGATTTTAAAATCTTTAATGGTGTTAGTCAACATTTATGTTAAATATATTCACCAGGAGCAGTTTTCAATCCCAGAAGCTCACCACCTTCTCCAGCAGATCTGGAACTGCGAGCTGCTCGAGCATTGTCGCAGCTGCAAACACTTCTACCACATTTCCTGTCACGATGGGTTGGTCCTGCGTACCAAGCAGGCCTCCTCACATTGTTTAGTGCACTTCAGAGTCCACCACTTAATAAGCAAGTAAGTGGTGCTATAATGCAATTTATACTGAGATAGCAGTGCCTTTTATAATTGTATACTCAACCATGCCGTAACGTAGCACTCGTAAACCTTATTATATCCACCTCTTTATAAGGATAGTGCTGCCCACCAATGAAAGGTGTACCTGTTCATAACACGGTTCCTGTTTTTTAAAATAAATATTTTTTCCCAAACCATTAAATCTATAGGTCACTTAATTGTTTTATAATTTAACTTCTGGATTAATTTCATGATTAAATGACCAAAAATGATCTGCCACAGCTGATTTCTCAGTTTGTTTATATTTAATAATTCTAAAATGCTCTTTTATTCTGGTTTCTAAATGACGTTTAGTTTTATCAATATAAATCTTATCACAATCCAAACAGCTAAATTGGTAAGTGCCAGATTTTTTATAATTTGGTATTTTATATTTTGTAGAAAAATGTAGTAAATTTTGTATATTAAATTTATTTTGAGGGACCAAATTTATTCCATATTCTTTAACAATCTTTGTAATTTTTTATTGGCCCATGGATGGTAAGTAAACTTTTTAAAAATACAATTATCTTTTATTTTTTTGAGGGTAGAAACTTCTTTAACAGCTTTTTGATACTTAAATTTTTCTACATGTGTAAAATTTTACAAATAACAAACATATGTACAAAGAAAACATTATTTTGAACTTGATCTTGCTTTAAAGAAATCAGTTAATTTGGCTTGTTTCACTTTCCTTGCATTAAGTGCATACACCTCATTTTGTTACTGATGACTGTATGCAGTGTGGTATAATCAATTCCTAAGTCTGAAACAATTTCGGTTTTGGTTTTGTGTGGATTTAGTTCCACCTCTCGTATAAATTTTACTTTCTGATCTACTGTATAACATTTCCTGTTTCTGTTTTCCGTGGCTGATTAAAAGCAATTGAGAACTGAAAGACAAAACTGCTCTTAATCAGCAAATACCAGATACTGAAAATTTTTATCGTTACTTCTTGTTTGTTGCTACGACATTGTCACGCCAAAAGCCACTGGCTCTAGCAACAAATGTATTTGTTTTTTTGTTTCTGTGGTCAAAAGCTGCCAGCTCAGCTTACATCTTTGTCTACAAAGATAAGGAAAATATACCTCAAGTTTCTTTTAAGATACTGTGTGCTCATTATAGTTATGCAAAACTAGTTATATTTCACTGAAATTTAATATGTATAACAGCAATTGATGTATAAATAAGGTTCTATTAACACATTTTTCAATTATGTTTTGCTGGGACCTATAAAAATTTATGTATAAATATGAATTACTTAGAACTGGGTTAGATGAGCAAATGTGAGGGTAAACAGACATACATAAGAGGTTAAAACTATGGGCAAATGGACAAAATGCAGAGGAAAAGAATGAATTAACAGACATAGTATTGGAAAATCAAGAAGTGACAAGTCAGGAAACAAAGAAAATTAATGTCAGCTGTATCACATTTTGAAAAACTGCATAGAGAGGAAAGTCTGATCACCCCAAGGACAGATGTGAGAGAGGAAAAAGAGGGGAAATTAGCAAGCGACAAGGTAATAGAGAAGAAGGAGAAGAAAGAACCTATGATTGGTGACAATTCGCCGGAGAAAAAAGATGGCGGCAGAGAATTGAAAATGTTACGAGCAATCCTAGATAGAGCAAGTGGAGGAGAGCAAGCTGGTACAAGTTACTCAAAGAACAAAGGGGCAATTCCAAAGTCCAGCAGAAATAAATCGGCTAAACAAGAAGAAGTGGGGTATGACCAAGTGGAATGGGAGGACAGAGAGATGGGCATTACATATGTGGGTAGATTGAAACAACAGAAGGGAGAGCAGAAAAGTCCAGCTCAAATTTGGAAAAATATTAAATATAAAAATGGATATCAGATAATGAACATATGTTAATATATAGGAAGGTGAAGAAAAAAGGGAGGAAAATGGTGCTCCACGCCGTGTGACAAGGAAGAACAAGTGATCAAGTGAACTGTGTTCAGGGGTAGTGTGGGGGGGGGGGATGATATAAATAAGAGTTTAAAGTTAATGTCATGTAAGCACTATAAAAAAAGTGAATGTGAAGTGAGGAAAAAAAGTGGAAGTGATACAGAGCTAAGAAAGTGAATAAGTGAAGTGCAGGAAATTAGTCATAAGAAAAATGAGGGGGAAAATAAATTCTAGAATGGAATGGGTAATCTAAAACAGTAATGATCTTAGGGAAAAGAAAGTATAAGATAATTTGGTGAAAGTAAGAGAAAAAGACGAAAGTTAAAAAACAGTTTTAAACAAGTTTTATTAACTGTAGTCAAACAATAAACAGCACATGTCAAAAATGATATGTAGAGAATCGCACAGGGCTGTCATATGACAGAGGGGCTAGCGCCAAAGTTCATGGGCAGCCCAACGTGTATATGCTTTGGTACTCAATAAATTCATATTCATAGAACTGGGTTACCTATAAAGCATGTTCAACTGTATATCTAAATACTTTAATGTGAAAGATTTCTTTGGAGTTCAAATTTGTTTTTCTTCTTGCAGCTGGCTTACTCTTTACTTGATGTGGTAGCTACAGAACTGTATCCAGATCTTGCAACAGGCGAGATATCACCTGCGTAATCTTTATATATTAATTGTGTATCCTAACATTCTTATTTCACTGGGATATAAGATGTAGATATTACTTATTCAGCTGCATTTTAATAATTTCCATACTATGTATAAATTTATGTTAACTAATGTCATAAGATTCTGTGATATTTTGTTACCTAGTGTAGTAAATGTAAATATGTATTATTTTTTCAAAACTTTTGGTTTCTACGGTACACCAACATTGTCCAATGAATGGATTCGTTACTAAACTGTTAAAAAAATCTCTGAAGGTACACATACACTTCTAAATGCATTTAATCCATGTATTTATTCAACTGGCTTTGTAATTTTATGTGCACATAGGTTTTTATGTAAGGATGTAAAACAAGCATCGTTTCTGCAAATAGTTCCTTTTAGTTAACAGAGTGAAGTGATTATACATAACTTCAGCTATGCCTAGAAACTTCTGTTAAAGCAGCTTTTATTTATTTATTATATTTTATTTTTTCAGAAGTTATTAACAAAATGACTGTAATAGTGAGAGAATTTTCTTGTTATGTTTATGCTGTTTCAACTGCTGTCACTATACAGGTGAGCCAAATAAGCATTTATAATTTTAATTACTGACAACTATAGGTGAAATAATGGGATATAGGTGCAGTGATTTCTGAAATATGTGATGACTGTGGAAGTTAATTCTGCATATAGCAAATGTTGGAAATGTCTTCCTTATGGATTCAAGCACAATTTATCCATAATAACATACAGTAAAATTTCATTTATAGTTTCCCAGGGGACCAAAGGAAAAAGAAAGTTAAGTATGAAAAAGGCATAAATGAAAGTTAGGAAATAAAAATTGGAAAATTTGTACACATATGGGTTATAGTTAAGAAGTGAACAAGAAGAAATAATAATAGAATTGTTTAACTATAATCAGCAGTATGAAACAATACAAACACAAGAGAAATGCATTCAAAAAAATAAATTTGTACGAAGAAAGTTCAGTCACTTTATGAAGTAGTCTGTTATATTGACTTGTTTTTTGTAGGCCACAGCATGAACAGTATTTTCAAACTGGTACAATTCAGCATTATTTCCTCAGAAACGTTATGGCGTGTCACAAAATGTTTGATAAAAGCACTAACAGCATCACTAAAATCCATTGGTTTATAGTATGGCTCTTCAGTTAATGGAGCAATCTCTAATTTCTTAGCAATTTCTGTGTGTTACATGTTGCCACTTTCCGCCACTACATTCAAAATGCATAATTTTTTAGCAATCATAAGGCACTTCCTTTTGCTTTCACCCATATTCACTAATGAGATTAATCACAACTGAAGCCCAGAGCACAAATGACAAGCAAGTACCGTTTGGTATTTCACAACTTTGCTCGAAAATGTCTCCAAGGTTGCTCTCACTTCCATGCTGAGAGATGTTTTCTGAGAAATGTACAGTGCGAGTCAAAAGTTTTGGCTTCGAATATTTCTTGAGATTTTACAAAATGAAACCGTTGTAAATGTATAAATGGTGCATTTTGCTCTTGGGGGCGTAAGCATAAAAATCGTATAAATGAAAGTCATATAAATGAAATAATTTGTCGTAATATATTATAGGATTTTGCCAGGACTGATGAAAAAAATCTTATAAGTGTGAAACGTATAAAAGAAACTTTACTGTATTCTGTGACATTCCAAAAACAGTGCACTTATAGGTTATCCTATATAATAGTGGCCTGGTCTCAGCTCCCATGTAGTCCTATAGATTTATAGATCTATAGATTTTATGATTATAATTATTTCTTCATGCGTCACTGGTTTAAAGAAGGTGTGAATTGCATTTCTGATCAATGCAGGATGGTAGGTATTATTACTAATAGTGCCAGTTTGTGACAATATTATTCTACCCATAGCAGTGATGAAGTGATTGAGAATGTTGGCGACATTGGCTGGATTGTTTACAAGTACATTATTTACTGTCAGGGATATTTATTTCCTGGGGCAGGTCTAGAGCTATAAGTTTCAGTTTTTATCATATTTCATATTGCTTTATCCTTCGCTGAAGAGCTATCCATGCATCAAAGTAATGTTCTTTTTGTTTTTTGTGCAGGCCACCATTATATAGGATAATAGAAGGCGCTTAGGTTGCTGTTATACAGAATAACCCACTTATGGATGTGATTTCATTATTAATTTAAGCAAGAGTTTGCAATGTATTCCTTCATACTTTGTCCTTTATAGCTCTGCTGGAAAAAGTCCAAAAAGGCTGACTAAACATGTTCCAGTAGTCCGAACTGTTTGCGCTACTGAAGGTTTTGCCACAATTTTATCTGCAGTTACGTGTTGGTCTTCTGTAATGATCTCATACTTGTTGCATTTACAGACAGTGTGCAGAGAGCAGCAATTTATCTATCTTTAAATATTATGTGTCCTTAAAATAGAAAACAAGTTAATAATACTAGATAGCATTCCCTTTTTAAATTTCCTGGAACATGTTACAGAGACTAGTTTCCTCCATTATCAACTGGACATTGAACTTATTTGTAGAGGCTGGTGCTTCTGTAGATTGCTATGGCAGTGATTCAAAGAATTTAAAGTTCATAGAAACACCGTCAGAGCAGTCTACAGAAGGACCAGCCTCTACAAATAAGTTCAGTCAATCTCCAATAGCTTCTATAACATGTTCCGGGAAATTTAAAAAGTGAGTGTTGTTGTCGACTCATTTTCTATTTTAATGCGTTTCCAACAACACTGTCATCAACTTCCAGTATTTATTAATACTATGTGTCCTGTTCAGAATGAAAAGAAAGTACAGACAAATCAAGTGCAACACTTTGTACCCATGTTATTTAATGGAAGCATTTACATAGAGCTATGTAAGGTGCTACATGATGTAAGAGATTGCATAACTTGAACATTATAATTAATGATTCATCACTTCTTTTATTTCCCCTACTCTATTTCGATTTGGCACAGACATCAATTGCTCCTGCCCGAAGTGTGATAGTGCACCCATAAACCGACAACAACTCTTATCTATGGACCAGGGTATGGGAGCAACCTGGATCTGGTGTTGGGTTTTCTAAGGAAAACACACTCAGCTGTTTAAACACAATTAATGGCCCAAAATCTATTCTGGTTCACTCGCTGCCATCGTAACTAGGTGTGTTGAATCTAATTTTGTATTTTCGTGGACCTTCATATCTTTATGGTCTGAGCTGTATACACTGCGTCCAAAACTCGACATCCGTTTATTTGCCACCACTTTGAAGAGTATCCTGTCCATTTTCCTGTATACCTGGAAACAATCCTTGCCTGTATATCATTCACCCTCAGGCCAGAAGGAAACACTGTTAGATTGTTTCCCCATATCTCCGTCTATCTCTCTGCCAAAATCCCCAAAACTTCAAGTACTCACACCAGTCCGCAGCCACTTGTGCTTGCAAAAGTATATCTATCCACGTTGATAATTGATTATTTTATAAATGTCACAACTTCCTACTGCAAGGACAGTTTCAAGTTTTTACACTGTCCGTGCACAAGCACAGTTCTGCTGAAGTTTCTGATATATGGCTAATATTGTATACCATCATGGTAAAATTGTACCTTTTGTAAGACTTCAATGAGCAATTTCTTTGGTTGTTTAGAGAATTACGTCACTGCTGTCCATACTGCAGTCTGTTTATCTCTTTAGCCATGGATGGAAGCTGATATTATCACGGTCTGCTCAATAAACTATGACGATGTCTTGGATTTTGGTGATTTGTAAAAAATTATTACTTAAGAGTTTCGTTGTGACTTACAGAAGCAAATGGCACATACTGAAACCCAGGCTTTTCTATACCTAGTCACATTTTTTCAGGACTATCCTGTTCATATGCCAGGCATATTCACCAGTTCAAACAAAAATGGCTTCAAATTCAACTAGTCTGTATACACTTTCAGCCCTTTGCTTCTTGTTTACTCTGTTGATTTCCTCTATTTTTAAAGGTTTCAGTTGCTTTTGATACAGATAATATATATGTGGAGTTTGTTTTACTGTTAACTTCATTTGATATTTAGTATCAAATGCAGTCTAGTCTAGTCATAGTTTGATAGCCATTGTCTACATGATATGGTGATGTTTTCAATCATTCTCCTAGCTTAATTGATGCAACAATACCATTGTCAACTTGAGTAAACTTTTCAATATCATCCACAAAAGCTTGAGACAAGGTCTTTTAACTTGTTTCAGCACACTATTTGAGAAAACGCTGCATCCTTGCATTGTTATAAAGTAGTTCTTCCATTATAAAAATTGAATTGGTGTTGTAACACTTAACATCACTTACATATAAATGTTAATCTTGACCAGTTTCAAGAGCGTCATCAGAATTGCCCAATTGATTCTTGTGGATGCTGTCTGAGTATGGTTGAGTTGACATCTAGTGGTGGACTGATGAACTTCCATAACAGGTTTGGTGGTGGTAAATCAAAATTCATTAAGCAGAGTTTGCTTTTTATGATAATCTTCTACCAAATATCCAACCCAGCAGTGTGTTTTGTAGCTTTTAAAAGTGTTATGTTCGGCGTGATGTGATTTTATGTCCCAAAAATGATGTGCAACTGTAGATTTATCACATGCACCTCATGTGCTCTTTTAGTCTGGTTTCTAAACTCCTCTTAGTTTTTCCTGTGTAAATTTGGTCACAAACTGTGCAAGTAATTTTATAGATTCCTGCTTTTTTATTCTGTGGTATTTGGTCCTTTGACTTGTATTAGTAATTTTTCTATGCTGAAATTTTATAACACTTAAAAGCTACAGAACACGTTGCAGAGCTGGATACTTGGGAGAAGATTCTTATAATAAAAAACCAACTCCACTAAATGAATTTTGAATTGATGCCACCAGACCCATTATGGAATCTAAATTAAGAAAAATTAGAAACTAAAAGCTTCACTTGTCTTAGTAATATTGCAAGTTCTTCAGATCTAACTAGTTTCAAGTTGCATCCAACTCATTTTGAAAGCTATCCAAACAAGTTACCATGGCTACCAATGCTCAGCTTAAAGGTTTTTGTGTCGCCAACCTGTGAAAACAAAAACCTATAAATAGTTCCATTAAAATTTAGATTAAACAAACTGCTGTTAAGTTCTAAATGTTTAATCTAAATTTTAATGGAACTATTTATAGGTTTTTGTTTTCAGAGGTTGGCGATGAATGAACTTTAAGTTGAGCCTCAGGAACTATGGTATAGGTCGCGCGTTAGTTCTTGACGAATGAAAATTTTATATGAAAGGTTGGATGCGAGTCACCACTCAGCTTTTGCGGGAACGCTGGCATCGAAAGAGAGCAGAGGTACAATCTGCAGTGAGATGACGTGCGTTTACCCACATGCTTCTGAGCTGAAGTAGTGCAACACTACAGATCAATTTATCACATTTCCAGTAATATCAGCCACACGTATTATACACTATACCTCTATAACTGTTTCCACTTAACTTTCTTGCATTTCTTCTATTCCCGACATTTCTCCCTCATCTTATTCCTCGTCTGAATTGCTTTTATTTTCGTTGCATGCATATATCCGTACTGCACACAAACTTTTGCAGTCGACTGTATACACAAACGCGACAGAGGAAAACAGAGGTGTCTGTTATCGTAGCATAAACATTTGCTGACCTGTTTATTAAGGGTAGGCCTACTCACTGGATTTCTGCTCAAGGTCATTTGTCAAGAACCAACTCGCAACCTACAACTTGTTTGGATAGCTTTGAAAATGAATTGGATGCAATATGAAACTAGTTCGATTTGAGGAACTTGCAATATAACTAAGATCAGTGACACCTTTATTATCTATTTTGTTCTTAATTTAGATTCTGTTGCTTCACTGTTAATACCTTCAATTTTCCTTAATTTAACCCATTATGGAAGTTCATCAGTCCACCGCTAGATGTCAACTCAACTACATATCAGACAACATCCACAAGAATCAATTGGACAATTCTGATGATGAGAGCAATTTAAGCTCCTGAAACAGGTCAAGATGAATATTTACATATAAGTGATGTTAAGTGTTTCAACACTGATTAAATTTTTATAATAATTTAGATTCACATCGCTGTTACTAGCTTATTCAAACATATACAAATTAGTTGTTACAAAACCCACATCAGTGCACAATAATGGATGACAGTTACCAATATACATATATTCTCCAAGAACCAGCATCACAGTTATGAATCTCATGTTTATATGAACTTCAAAGAGAAGTTGTCCAACTCTAAAATCCTAAAAGTTTACTTGGCTCATACTGATTTATTCATGAATGATGAATCTGTGAACCTCTAAATAAATATCTGATATTGTAATGAATACTCAGCCACACTCGGAAATTACAAACACATCACCTTTGTGAAGTATCCTAAGCAATGAAAAATGTAAATTGTGTTTACATTCCTCATAAATTCAGAAATAAAATATATTTTGTTCTGCTCTTTTTGCTCTTTATTTGATATGAGTTTATTGTTCAGTAGATTAAAAATTAAAAAGTTGTAAGTTATACAGGGTAAGTGCATCATTGGGCAAAACATTGCACTTGCGGAAGACATATTGAAACCTGTTCAAGGTGGAAATGACAAGATCCTGGCATTTTTTTTCCATTTTGACAATTTTGCATGTTAGTAAGATATTACAGACTTTTACTATACAGATGTTCAGGCTACAAGCGATACTAACTGTAAGCAGCAGGTGGGGTAAGGGGATGGTGTGGGTGAGAGGGGAACAGGTCACATCATTGCCAGGTTTAGCAATGAAAATTAATGTTTCAGTTCTTTCTTCCATTTTTCAACAGATCTATTGTAAAATGAAATGACTAACTATATATGTAGCACTGGAAACAAATGCTCCATTTATTTTTACCGCTTTCACTAAACTTTCAATTGGTTTTCGTCTGCTAAAGCACAAAGTGGCAACTGTACACGCAGCACATGGTTGGCACCTCTCTATTATGCTCTGTCTCATGTTCATCTTGTTTAGAACCGAATAGTTGGAGGTTAAAGTTTGACAAATTGTGTTAATTTATGATTATTCTTTGACATTAGTGTGCTGTATTATTAGCGAAAATGGAAGTGGTGTTACCAAAGTGTTATGACGTGAAAAGAGTTTATAAAGCTTGCCACAATGTTGCAATGCTGCATGCCAAAACATGTGATATGAGGTGCATCTGGTTTGTATTACTCATAGCCTGAACTTCTGTATATGCGTAGTTTTAAGATTAATCACAAACACCATACCAATAATGTTTTATTAAAAAAATACTTAGCTTAGTGCATATGTAGTTTTATATACACTGCATAACCCAGTACATGTTATGTATTTAATAGACTCCCAAAATAACGCTGTTGTTAGGGACATACTTTCGCCGTGCGTTATGACAACTCCGCAGTATATTTATATGTGAGTTTAGAAGTGACAAATTGATTCTGCAGAGATGTTGGGAAACATTTGTGCAGTAATAAATTGCAGTACATTGTAAAGTATGTAATACATGGTAAACTATGCCACTTTTAAATGTGTTTACACACCGGTTAAGCTTGGGATGTTTTCCAGTCCTACAACCGATCATAATTTTCACAGAACATGCAATTATACAGTGTCTATTTTACACTAACCTAATTTTGCATTATCTTTAAGAAATCAGTAAGTTTTATTTGGCAGCATAATTCTCTGTATATTTGATTGTGCCAAGATGGGGATGAATTGTGTTCAGTTCATTTTGCTCCATACACAGAATCGACTGCCTCCGTCGCGCACTTGGTAGCACGCTTGCCTCTGGCGCGGAAAACCCGGGTGTTCAATCCCTGGTACCAGCATGCAAATTTTATCTGCTCTGGGAGGTCTGCATTGGGGTACACTCAGCCTCGTTAGGTCCTGGGGGGACCAATTGAGGAGCTACTTGAAGAAGAAGTAGTGGCCCAAGGTTGAGAAGGCAGCATAACTGGCCGGGAGGGATTGGGGCACTGACCATGTCCCATCCTCCAGTACTGCACCCCACCAATGACGCCTTTAGTGGGCAGAGGTGGGGGATGCAGCAGCCAGGTGGCAAGCCCTGGCCCTTCATGGGCTGTTGCGCTAGGGAATCATCTTGTTTATGCTACTCATCACTTCACTACCATGCAGAATATCTTCTTTCATTTACATGCCTTGTTACTTCAGGAAAATTTTAGCAATGCAGTGGTCAAGTTCCACACTAGTGGAAGCAAAAAGTATATTCCAGTACCGCTCTTTGAAGAAAATTTTAAACTCAACTTTAAAAAATGAATAAACAGTATGATATATCTTCTGGAACATACTTTTGTCTGCGTTAAATCCAAATCTGCAGTATTTTGGACTGCACTATTTTGAACTTCTACTGTACTTGTATATTTGCAGAGTCAGTTTTTAGCCCTATGTCATACTTTAATTTATGAGGGAGCATTTTGGGAGCCATTGCTTCCATTTTTAACCTTGGGGGTGATCTTGTTATTTTTAATTGTCCACTATGGAGTATTCACCCATATGCACACTCAATCCCTCTTTGGATTGCAATTTGCCTTTATTTCTTCAAATCAATTCGCAAAGGAGCTAAAAGTAAACAGATGACATGGAAAAATGACAATATTGGAATATTAGAATTAATAAAGATGCAGTGGAATGCTTTTGCAGTTGTAGTTCATGATAAACTGCTGTTGGCTAGTGTCATATCAATTTTATTTGAAACCCAATGTTTCAGAAGTATTCATGTTTGTTCTTCAGGGAACTTTGTGTCTCACTGATGTACAATTCCTCTGCAGCTGGTTTCAAGAATTATCAATGGAGGGGGTTTGAGGTGGAGAACCAGCCAAACCTGTATCATGGAACCTGTCAAAACATCAGGCTCCAACCTGGTTTTGAATAGGTACAGCCAATGATTGAGTGCGTTAGGAGAGCAGAATATTTTTAAGTTCATGTTGCAATGCGGTTTACACAAGTCAATGTTCGAACATGCAGCTGAGTTTATAGTCTCTGTTCTATATATTATCATCTGTCAGACACCTAGATAGACTGTGTCTTGAATCACCATTCACATTTGTATACATATTTGCAAATACAAATGTGAGTGGTGATTCAAGACACATCCTATTTGAATGTCCAATAGGAATGCGAAAGAAAAGTTGGCCAAGTTCTAACATTCTTATAACTAGAAGTTATTTCTGGACTGTTATGCCATGGTCTGCTGGAGTTAGAGTTTCCAGACATTTTGTCCACAACTGCAGTGGACATCTTCAGTTGCATGGTCGTAGTCTCCTCGGAGAAGTTTGCGTAGCGCCTGAAATTGACTGTCCAAGCTGCTGTACTTATCTCTTGAGTGGTCTCCACTGATTGGTCCAGATGGCAGACGGCAGAAGGGAGTGGATGGGCTTCATCCACGGTGTTGCCCCCTCCATATTGGCTAACTTTGATTTCTCGTGTTATGTGTTGTTTCTGGCCTTCAATGACAGGATAGCAGTTGCTGTTGAGTTTTCAAGCTTCTTTTTCTTATTGAAATTGTGGGGATTTCAATAGCTTTGCATTGTAGCCAGGCATGGTAGCATGTTATGGATGACGGAATGCTCTTGTCCTGGAATTTAATTCTGTGTTTGCCCTCTGCTTCAATGGCATATTGGGCAACTGCAGACTTATCCGTTTGGCCCAGGCAGCAACTTCTTTTGTGTTCGGTAAGTCTGGAATTGATGCTGTGCTGTGTAGTTCCAATGTAAATTGAACTGCAGGAACAGGGAATATGGTATACACCAGCCAACGACATCTTTAGCTCAGCTAAAAATCCTCGGGAGCCTTGTTCCAGGACATAAGAATTCTGTCATCCATGACACACTACCATACCCGGCTACAACACAAAGCTATTGACATTTATAAACATTCCCACAAGCTTTAAAACTCAAGTCAACACTTCAGATGCTATGCAAACTTCTCCGAGGAAACTAGATTGCGCCTGAAGATGTCTGCTGCAGTTGTAGATGAAATACCTGGAAACACTTGACTCCAGCAGACCACAGCATAACAGCCCGGAAAAAACTTATTTCTTCTTTACCTGATTACCCTCCCCTTATGTAGGACTTACAAGCCAGTGCCTAGGGCCAGACGCCTGTCGGGGAGCACAGGAGTCTATGGACCAGACAGAGTGAACACCTGGAAGAGGCTGGTCAGCCAAGCATCAGATATGATAGTGAGGAAGAGGTTGATATGAAATACAGATGAAATTGATGAATGGAAAGGTAATGATGAAGCAATTGGTGGAATGAGTGGCGGAGAAAACTGGAGAACCTGGAGAAAACCCAGGTGCCACTTCGTTCACCACGAATACCACGTGGGATCGAACTCGGGCTGCTTAGGTGGTAGGCAAGCAATCTAACCACTCAGCCATGGCACAGCCTTCAGAAAAATATATACTTACTATAGTCAATGTACACTTTAATATATACATTCTGGTATGTATTATAAAGTGCATAGGCTTTCACAGCCAGTGTCTGATATACTAAGAATATCTTCTGGTCTGTGAGGCCATGGTCCACTGGGGTTACTCTCCTCCTTCCCAGACTTCACACACCATCAAGAGACCAAAGAGATCTGTCAGAGACCCACTGAAGATGTCTGCCATACTCGCAGATGAAACATCAAGGAAGGAGGGGAGAAACCCCAGTGGACCACAGCCTCACAGACCAGAAGATATTCTTAGTATAGAATGTATACAGGGTGGAAGGGAAGTCATTACATTCCTTCTAATATGTGCTTCATAGAAGCATTACAAACAAAAAAGTCAAATGACATTTTGTTCTTTGATCAGCCGATTTTGGAAAGATAATTTTGTTTTTCATCCAAGTTGGATGCATAATTCCACAAGAATGTGCAAAGATAACAGTTTGTTACTTGAAAGATGTGTACAGTAACTTATTTGTGCAATAACTTCGGTAGTAATTATGGGAAATCACACAGGGTTTCAAATTAATCACTCGAAAGACGTGAAGGAATACTATTTCAGAAATGACGTAACTCGACAATGTTGCGTTGAGGTTGGTCAGATAATTGACCTGGTTTGTGGTTGTAAACAGCTTTCGCTTTCGGTAATGTTTTGGGAGCTGACGCTTGTGATTGGCCTATGCTGCCACAGTAAACACAGAAGGACAAGGCAGGGTATGAGTTTGTTTTCAAAATGCACCATTATGCTGTTTGTTTATGTCGGGAAAGTAATCTCCCACACAATCTGCAGTGCTGCCAGCTTGTTTTCGATAAAACTAAAATATTTCCATAGGAAATGGTCGGTGACAAAAACCTAAGATACAAAATGTTCCAAATACTGAGATCTATCATTCGTTTAATGTAATGACTTCCCATCCACCCAGTATAACTTGAAAAATAGTTCTTGTTAAGCCTACAGACATTACATATCTATTTGGAAGGCACTACTAGGTATTCAATAGGTGTGTTTTGAAGAAAGACACTTTAGCATTAAATTTACTGTTTTATTCTTTCACTGATGCAGGTAATTTACTTTAAAGATATGGATAACCAATGCACAGAATTGATGTTGAATGCAGTGGACTTCTCAGCTTCAGAGTTTAGACTGAAACAAAAGCATGTTTTGCAGCATTTAGCACGTGGATACAAGATACGATACTTATATAATTTTTACATGGCAAAACAATTATGCAAAATCATTCATAATAAACAGGACTTCAGAGATTCTGGGCAATTTATTTTCAATCATTAGTTCATTGTTAGTTTCTACTTTGTTTAATTTCCCCTTTCAAACATCTGCAAACTGTTGACATTGCTGGGAAACAAGTCAACGAAAACAATTTATGAATAAAAAAAAAATCTACAATTGCATCTTCGGTGCAGTTATATGGTTCTGTATTTCATTACATTACTGGACCAGAACTGCATTATTGCCTTTTGCCATAATGAAACGGAAAGAAAAGAAAGAACAAAACAATTACCCTTTTTTTGTTATTGAATAGCACCACAGCCCCAATAGCAAGAGGAAAGATACACTTTTGGTTGTGACACAGTTCTGCTTGGCAAGAATGCAAATGCTTTAGATGTGTGGCTGTGCTTGTATATTATTTAAAAATAAAATTAATACTAATTTCCATGCCATAATTTAAATTACTGTCAATTTTAATGACAATACAGTAACAACAAAAAGCACAATAGACCCAACTGCCAAAACCACTTACAAAAAAAATTTGGCAAACCCCTTGGAAGATTTCATGAACCTCCGGGAGTTCATGAACCATAATTTGGGAATCGTCTTACTGTGTTTATTTTAACTAGCTATCATTAAATTGGAGTCAAAACATTGTTTAATTATAGGGCTGCATAGAGAGATCAACTTTTTAGCAGAGAGATGTCCTTTTGCATTATGAACAGTATATACTATCATTGGGAAGAAGACTGCAGAAACAATCGTTTTCTTTTTTTTCCTTTTAATAATCTCTTTATATATCCCTTTAACGTTTAAAATCAGATCAGCAACTTTTTACCTTTGGAACAATTGGTTACAGTGGTGTTAACCTTTGGGTTTACATTACTTTTTGGTTATTACATTAAACATACACACTCGCGCATGGATGGACACAGGCACATACTGACACACACTTCCAGACTCAAGGGAGGATACTGAATAATCCTGGCAAAAGAAAAGTCCCATCCTCCAGTTGGGAATCAAACCCAGGATCTCTGACATTAGTTTGCATGCTAACCATTAGGCCCCAGAGGCAGTTAAATCATTGTTCTGTCAACTTACAGGAAGAAAAATACATAATGGTTGAACATTCATAAGAAACTGGAAAGTATGTGGTTTATTGGTTATATTTAAACTGAATTTTCTCATGTACTATTGTTTGACATGAAGATTTTGTGGCTTGTGCACTCACTTTACATGATTTGGGAGTTATGTATTTGTCTATGCAGCTTATACAGTATGTTTACTACAAAACTTGGCCAACAGGCAGATAGCCCGTCTCCTGGACACATACTGCACAACTTAGCTGGCAGTAGCACGGTCCATCTCCCAGTCATACATGCATGGTCTTCAAATTAAATTTCAAGTCACATTGACAATTATCAGAATAAACACAAAACATGCCTTATCACAGCAGATGTTGGAAATGCTGTCCATTGCATCAATCATCTATGGCATCTTCTGAGGATAATTTCATTCATATGCATTAGTTCAGCTTCCAAAATAGTGTCAATTTCTCTCCTGATATTTTGTTTTAATTTTTTCTTGTGCAAGGCGCCTAAGGTGCCCATTCTAACCTTTCTCTGATTTCGTGTAATTTCTGTGCTGTAAGCTCATGCTGTTTTACTTTCTTTTCTCCCATCATGAATTGATCCTGTCTCTCTGAATTTATTTACACGCAAACGAACGTTGTCACTACTCGGAACATGCACACCAGGAAATTTAATGTCAAATTGCCTAACTACTTCCCTACAAGATGATGTGAGCACACAAGTATCGTAAATAAACACTCTTTGTTGTACTACAAACTGCAAGCTATTAAATTTGAAAGCACTTCAAGCAAAACTAAACACTCGTGATGTTCCACTTAATATATATGAAGTGATATGGACAGTGAAACTTTTCCAATGTTTTAGAAGTAAATGAGTCAACCTATAGCCACTTACAGTTTCATTTACATATTTTTATCTAGATGCATTTCGAAGGCCAGCATCTTCATTCTTAACAGTTTCTGAACTGGCAGTTGAAGAGGAAACATTTATTGTGGTAGTGACTGTGCTGCTATCCGGGCTGCTGGATATAAACTTCAGTATGTCGTCTGCTTGTGGTATATCAAAATTCATGGCTATGTGAATGTTCTTCATAATATGTATTTTCTCCCAAATTACCAGTTCTGCTGTTGTTTTTGCATGTTTCAGTAATTTAATATCCTTTTCTATGGTGTGCTCAGTTGACCAGAAGTGATAGGCTACGGCTGGTTTGTCGATCTGTTTGAATGTTATGTTTCTAATGTGCTTCTAATGTTATTCATGCTTGAACTGGACTGGAACAGCACAGAACACCTAACAGAAGTAAGACTAATGCACTATGATGACTAGCACGTGCGGACAGGGAAATGTAGTGAAGGTCACATGGGTCGTGCATCTGCTGGCAAGTTTTGTAGTAAACGTACTGTAATATAATCTCATATTATAATTGTAACACAATTATTGTTTATGTTCATTGTCAGTACTTTTATACTTAATGTTATTGAGGTGATTGTGTTTTACTTTGGCATTTCTGTGCATTCAGATTTCAAAATTTTATGTCACATGTAAGCTCTAAGTTACTCACCTCCGAATGAATTGCCAGTACACCATCTTCTTCATTAGCCAGTATCTCAACATATGCACGTCCATCTGCATTTACAGTAACAGATTTTCCTGTACAAGAGTTACCAGATTTGTTTCCTGAAATGATGTCACAGTATGTTCCAGGTGGCAGGCACACCTAAAACACAGAGGTAATTATTGTTATTGCATATTTGCCCACTTTTATGACTTGTCTGTAAAACATACAGAAGCAATTTTACAGCAAAGGAAGTTGTTTTACAGTTTTGTGAACAGATCCAAAGTATTACAATTTTCAAATGGAAACACATTAAATTCTATTGCATTATAACTTCATATTATAGACTAAACATACATACCTTGAAAGCAAAAAAACCTCCGAATGAGCTGTGCGATATTTTGCCTGTCGGCATCCTTGGTTCTCATTGCCATCTGCCACAATCATAGAGAGGCACGGATCAAACCATACAACATTTTTAAAACTACTTTTAAAGGCTTTACTTACCAGTGTTATGAAAGGAGATGCTGAAACTGGTCACTATCGTTGTCCATACATTTTGGCACCTCTTTAGGAAACTATCCATCACTTGTAGTTCACGTTGAATAATTCTGGCAATTTCCTGGCAGATATTTTGCTTCCAGGGTGTATGAGTTTGTCTTGTACACTTTATGTTCTAAGTTACTGCAGAGATAGAAATAGCAGGGGGTTAGGTTGGGGGACTGAGGGGCCACTAATCTCTACTAATAACTCTGTTGTGAAACACACTTTCAGTTGTTCTGGTTGAAAGATTTGGCCACATGAGCTGTTGCAGTCTTGTTGAAAAAAGGCTCTCTTTCTGTTAATTCTGTAAATAAGGGACAAAATTGTATTCATGTATGTACAGGCATCAACTGTTGACTCGAAAAACATTTGGACCAATAACTCAGAACCTAATATTGCCCATGAAGTAACCCTTAATGATAAAAGAATTGGGTATGGTGTGCCATTAGCAGAGAAAAGGTCTCTCAGAGCTCCAGTAAGTGACTTCTATCTCTGGGGTAACTTAAAACATAGTGTATAAGACAAACCCACACATCCTGGAAGAATTAAAACAAAATAATTGCCAGGAAATTGCTAGCGTTTCTCGATGTGAACTATGGTGAGTGATGGATAGTTTCCTAAAGAGGTACCAAAATTGTATGAACAATGGTAGCCAGTTTCAGCATCTCCTTTCATAAAGTTGGTAAGTAAAGCCTTTAAAAGTAGTTTTAAAAATATTGTATGGTTTCATCCGCGGTTTTCTATGGCAGCAGCAGATGGCAATGAGTGCTGAGAATGCTGACAGGATATTGACTGGATAGGAAAACTTAAAAGGGGGTCTGATGTATGGAAAGGAAGGAATATCAGTCCAGGTCAGACCAGTGCTTATTGATGAGCAGTCCTCCCAATGGTTCATCACATGACTTTTATGTTTCTTAAGCCTTTAAATTTCAGGATAGATTAAAAAGTCTCCTTTCTGTTTATAACAACATCACCCTGTGATTACTAACAGCTGTACCGCTGAAAGGTGAGGGACTGGATACCAGACTTTTGTCTAAGTTGGTTTCTTTAAGCCTCCAGTTAATTAACAGAAGAAATTAAATGGTCCTTCCACAATCAAATCAGTTTATGTAAATGCCAATGAATTTTGAGAACAGCAGAGAGAAATACCCAGGATTAGTTAATTCTATAACAGATTACTCAACTTACCTGTAATGTTTGCTTCAAATCAGTGTTGTATTGATCATTGATGGCTATGAATCCCTTATTTCCTCGACAGAAAGCAATTTGCTTGTCACCATTGTCCCACCAATCAGTTACTGAAGTTCCTGTGTAGCAGAAATATTGTTTTAAGGATATATTATACAGTGTGTTCCTTAGATTGCCAGGCCACAGATTGCGTGTATGTATGCTCTGTGCACTGTGTATTACATTGGGAGGCTTCCTTTCTAATTCTACTGCACTACTTACTTATGAGTAATAGTAAAATGCACTATAATGAGTTCTAACTTTGTTATAAGTGGTGTCCATCTGCATTTCTGGCATTCCTCATTATCATGAGGTTGTAATTCATGAACTGTATTCACTCTGTAGGGTTTCAGTTTTAAGAGTTTAGCAGCTGTATGAACAAAGGTTTTTGAAACGCCCAGTCGCTGTGCAACATGTCTTAAGAAACTTCTTTGAAGAGCGTTCCAATGATGCATCAATTTTATCCATTTTTTCCAATTAGAATATTTCTTTTTTGCTTCAGAACTTAGGGTTTACTGATTCCATTTTTCTAATCAGTCTTAATTTTCTTAATCAGTCGTCTAACTGTTTGTGTACCTGAAACTGAAATAGTCTGTAATTTCTTCTAGAAGTTTCTACACACTTGTCTACATGATTCTGTTTTTACATATGTATCATATATAGTAGTTCTTTGTTCAAGCATGGACAAATTCTTTGTGTATTTCAGTGACCTGAAAATAATAATCTAATGTACCTCACACACACCACAAATGTTTTGAATAAATTTTCACTTTCGAGATGCACAGTGAACAAAGTGTAGTCTTTACAGCTCAAACTGAAGGTAGGAACTAACAGTATAACACAGCTGATAAATATAACTTTGTCATTCATTGCTAGAGTAGCCGTCAGGGATGATGGTGGTAAATGACATATTGTTGTTAGCTAATGCTGGATTTCTGACAATGAAGTCATTAATCCTCTTGCTCTCCAATATTTTTCACTGATGGATGGGGCACTAGAAGTGGCCGGGCATATTTGAAGGTGATCTTGGTCTATTTCCTCTTGCAGTTCACATAGAGGACAGAGTGCTGAAGAGTATATCCCAATTCTGTTTAAATGTTTTGCCAATCATGTCCTTTAATCAACCTGAAGGTTGCAGCTGATGTTTTTCGAGGATATTCAGGAATTACTGTTTGAATGTTTGGTAGTTCCCATCTTTTATTTTTTGATTTTTCATTGTAATATTTTGCAATAATTTTTGTGAATTCAGAGTTGACTAATCTTTGAGCTGAATAAAATGGTAGATTAACTATAGATTTCTGTACACTGCTGGTACCCTTTTTTGCAAGAAAATCAGCTTTCTCATTATCACTCAGTTCACAGTGAGCTGGTACCCATTGGAAGACTAGGTGTTTTTGAAGTGCTGTTAGATGGGTAAGGATTTTCCAACATTCTATAATTGTTTGGTATTTTTGGTAACAACTTGGAAGTAATTGCCATAATTGCTGCCCTGGAATCTGAGAGAATAACTGCTTGATGAAAATGTGAAATTCTATACAAAAGATTTTCTAGGGCCATTTGAATTGCTTCAATTTTTCCATCAAAGTTTGTAGTTTCATAACTTAAAGATTTGTAATAGGAAAAGAGGTGACATGTGACTCCAGCCCCTGCTCCATCTCGGTTTGATATCAATGATCCATCAGAATAAATATGGAGCCATTCGTGTTCTGGAAATCTAGTATGGATTGTCTCTAATGCCAATAATTTTAGAACAGTAGTTGGAGTATCACCTTTTTTAACTTCTTCTGGCAGGTGTAAATAATATGTGATGTCTAATGTTTGTGTCGGTTAAATATGAAGTTTTCCTTTGATTTAGGAAGGTATACATTCTTCTTGATGTCTTGAATTTTGGAAAGAAAGCTCTCCTGAGTCTTTAGTGTATGTGTAAAATTTCTCTTGCTCCACGTATTGAATGGGAGTCTGATCAACTTTTCATGTTGAATAAGAGCTGCTTTTTCTACTTCATATTCAATGGGGTATTGGTTAGTATTTCCATAGCTGGTATTGGTGTGGTTTTGATAGCATCTGTAATTAGTCTGAGACTTTGTTCTCTTTAAATGACATGAGATATATTATAACACGCAAGCAGGGGTAATAGGTGAAGTGCTGTATTGCAACTGTTTCCCATCTTTCTCAGGAAGTATTTGTACACACTTTACATAATTTCCCTGACTTGACTATGAATAACAACATTTTTTTGCTTCTACCATCGTCTGAACTGTTAACAAAATTACTATCACACAATGGAATGGAGTTATTGCTCGGAATTATTTAATTTTACTGTTAAACTCTAGGGAAGTACTCCCACTTGTGCTCTGAAACAGACTACGCCTGATTGGCTAGGAAACACATGACTGTGATGTCGTTGAATTTTTCGCTTCCGTGCAACCGCATTCATTTGTGATGGCGACTATAGTGTGCTGCAGAAAAATATTGAGGGTCATTGCAGTGAAAGCTCTACCTACATTTATATGGGATCTGTGGCCCAGCTGTAAACAGAACGTATTTTCACAAAGCAAATGACATTACTCACCATGCACAATATTCCTAAATGCCACCATGTTGTAAATTTGTCGCCATCTATGTTCACATACCCATCCATTGTTGCATGTATGATCGGCATTAACTGTTACTGGTAAAGTGTTACTGTTGGAATCATGAGGAGGTCCTTGATCAGAATTGTCAAATGCAAAGCTTGACATGACACGTGGGCACCCATAAGGCCAGGCCAGCATGAACGCAACAGCCATCTACCTCAGAAAATACAAGTGTGATGAGAAGTCAAGTTAACAGATGGCTTCATTATCTGAAATAAGCTCTTCTAAAACATTAATTGTTAAAGTAGACTGTTCTGGTGCCTATGGGTATAGCTGCAGTATAATGTTAAATGATGTGCTGACTGACATCAAGCATTATGATGCTGTCTACACCAGAAGCACAAGAAATTTCTACAACAGATAATGGCTGGGAAGCGTACATATCTAATTAATCATTAATGGTTTGTTTATTTCCCATTTGGATGCAGAAATTATAGGTAATGGCTCAAGATAAAATAGTTTATTGTCACATAAGCTTACAAATTTTTGAGCAACAGCTCAGTAAACTGGTGACTCTTCAAATAGAAGTGTTAACAATATTTACATAAACAAAATTACAACAAAATGTACAATATATACATCTATACTACTTTCCTTAGATAACAAATTTATATATATATAAAATTTTCCCAAGATAAGTTACAGAAAGGCATTATGAGAACTTAGGTTGTAGCTCATCATCCATATATTCCTCTACTGAGTGGTAGGCCTTGTCAATTAATAGACACCGCTAGATATCATCTCAAACAACCATACATCAAACAATGTCAGCAAGAACCAATTGTTTAATTCTGATGATGGGAGCAAGTTGGGCTCTTGAAACCAGTTAAGTTTAATTATATGTAAGTGATGTTTTGTGTTTCAATCCGACTCAGTTTTCATTATAATTTAAATTTACATCACTGTTACTAGCTTATAAAAAGATATGTAAGACTTTTTAGTGTTTTGCTAAAATATTTTGTGTTTTTAGTTGCTCTGATATTGCTGGGCAATTTATTGTAGACTTTTATTCCAGCATATAGTGGGCTTTTCTCATACAGTGCCAAAATATACATGATAGGTTTCAGCTTGCTCTTAGTTCTTGTTGTGCGACAGTTGTGATTTTGTGAATTATATAGTGTTTCAAAGTTTGTATATATATTTATTTCAACTGGCAAATACAGCCACTGTTCCTACACCAGGCACTAGATTGATGGGTTGATTGGCTTATTCACCATAAGAATACCAGTATTCATAGTCATTTTGAAGATGTTCCTTGTTATCTGTCTGAATTACCAATATTTAATATTTCTCATTTTATTGGCCATGCAAAAAAAAAAAATGGAATTTCAAAGCCATCACATAGCAACTAGCTTTAAAAGATTTGAATATTGCTTAAGGCCTACTGTATCCCCATATTCCCCTTGCACCTACAAGAAAATTAGCAATAAGATAGTTTCTGCAAATGTTTATGTTAATTAACATGAAGTAAATAGAACAGACATTTGTAAGAGTAGTTTGTACAAGAGGAGAGAAAGTCATGTGAGTGCAACACATCAGACTTTTTGATAACTTTGCTGTTCTGTTTCCATTTCGTAGACGTCTCAGCTTTAGTAAGAAACTTCAAACAGTAATGCAATAGGATAATGGAGAGTGCATAATCGCCACAGTCAGAATGTGGAATACAAAAGACAAGGGCAGAAGGCATAAGGTCTATGTATGGATTGACTGATAATTACCTTGTAAAGCTTGGATTGCTTGTAAGTAAGGACTCCACCTCCTCGTTGTGTATCATGGTTGTCCACAAACACAACAACATCTTCACTGGGTCCAAATCCCCATTCAGGCCCTAAGAGATAATACATCTGTTGCTTAAATTTCATGCATATATAATAACACTATAAACAAATAACATTTTTTCAGGAAGTTTTGAATGAATAACTGATATAAACTTCTGTTTAATGAGCTATTCTCAAGCTGAAAGTTGCACCTAAAATTATACAGTGTTTTTTTATGAATTTCACTTACCTTTTCCAAAAGAGAATAATGAACAAAGAGTAAAACTTGAGATATCTCAGTTATAGAAAGATGTGATATAGGTACATAAGAATCCTTCCCATTGTAATACTTTTGATAAATTTTGCTGTTTACAAAGTTGCATCATAATGAGTATTTAAGACATTTCACTAATGCTTCATTATCATTCAGTTCATAAATGAGTCCACATTTACACATTCTGTTGTCATTTTTATTACCATAGAGATCAGTGTAGCTCCAAATTACTAACATGCTAGGTTCTTGCTTGTCATGCTACAGGCTGAGGTTTGAATCTTAAATTGGATTAATCTGTCTGATTGAGGTAAATTAAATTTAAATTCCTTTATTGTCAATAGACTGCAATATAGTTTCTGACATTGTCACAAATTTATATTTATAATTTGTATTACAAAGATGGACAACCTAATGGTTACACATATTACTATAGCTACCTATCATTTGTGATTTACACAGAGGGTCTGTAATTTCAATATGGAAATTATTATAGTTCATTGATACTGTACAATGTCTTTGTTATCAAATACTTCTTCAGAGCACTCTCAAATTGTTTACCTTTAGAACATTTTAAATATGCAGGTAGTTTTTCATGAACATTAAACCCATGACATTTGGATCCTTTTTTGAAATATTTTTACTAAATCTCTGTTGAAAATAATCAACATTGTGTCGGGTGTAGTGACTATGGATATTGCTATTTTTTAGGTTTTGTTTCTGAACTGCATAGGTTACAACTTTATAGACATACAGAGAATACAATGTTAATATCTGCTTATCCTTAAATATTTCCCTGCATGATTCACGAGAGTTCATATTGAAAATCAATCTGACTGCCCATTTTTGCAATCTAAATAACCTTTCCATATGGGTTGCAGCAGCACAGCCCCAAATTTCTATCGCATACAGTAAATATGGGTATATAACTCCATAATAAATCATTTTGAGCCCCTTCTCATCTAAGATATTTTTAAAATGACGTAGGAAATACACAGATTTACTAATTTTGTCACAAATATGATTTATATGTCCAGCCCATGTTAATTTTCTATCAAGTATTATTCCTAGAAATGTATGTTCGCTTACGTCATGAATACTGTTATTATTTACTGGTAAGGAGAAACAATTGTCATCGTGGCCAAATAGGCAAAAGAGATACCATATGTACCTCATACCACTGCTTGTAAGCACTGGTTCATAACATGCAGCTGACGACAATGAGTTCATAGAATAAAGACCAGTTCTAAACAGTACAGGAAGCTTGTAAAAATGTCAAATTTCAAAGAAATTGTCACTACCTAATTCTTGGATATATGAGTCGGCCAGACTTGGACAGTGCAATCAATGAGTTTATCAGTGAGTGGCCCAAAATAACCTAGTTGTTCACCAGCCCTTAAAATACATACACACACTCTCTTACACGCACTGGCACACTTTAGCACACTCTCTTTCTCACACACACACAAACACACACTCATATACTCATGCTCTCTCACACACACTCATGCATTCACTCACATACATTCAGTCACTCACACACGTGCTCACACTCACACTCTCATGCATTGAGTCACTCACTCACTCACTCACTCACTCACTCACTCACTCACTCACTCACTCACTCACTCACTCACTCACTCTCACATTCACTCACTTGTGTTTAAACACAGTGCTCTGGTTTATCATTAACACAAATTGTCACGACCTTGCAACTCAGTGCTGTTCTATTCTATTGTAACCTTGACACAAAACTGCTCAATTGTCTGCAGCTTGCTCTAACAATTCTACTTCTCAAGTTCTATTCACTCACTTCTTGTTTTGTTTGCCTCAATACTAACAATTTCTGAAAGCAGAATAAGAACTTAAAAAATGTGTTATGCATATTACCATGTGGTAAGACTAGGCGTTAATGGGTTAAGAATATCTTTAATGTACTTCCTTACCAAAATTCCTTAGCCATTTGATGGCATTATTTCCACTCATGGCATTACTCAGCTCCCTTCCAAACTTGAATTCAGTAACACGACCAAAATCAGTATAGTCGCTCTCTTTGACTGCTTCTCCACCTGTTTGAAAATAGCAAAACTAATTACAAGTGAACTGATTGGTTTCAAGATTTCTTTTGGTATATAACCTCAAAACATTTAAAGAATAATATTACAAACAGCATGGAGAGAAAATTCAAAATTGGACTGACTTTAAATTCTTTATCCAACACTCGCATTTAATGTTTTATGGCTAAAGCATGGTTTTATTTACATGGTCATGAAGTTAATTATGTTAATGCAAATTGTTTTAAAAGTAGAGAGATGTATGGCAGTGTAAGGACGTCATTTGCAAATCTTCAATGATGAAGGTATGTGGTTCACTTAGATATGCAATATACACTATGATTTGTGCAGTGAACCAAAGCTGCTAAAATCAGTCCAGAATCAAATTTAATTAACATTGAACTAGTATAAAAAACAAAACTTCATACATTTTAATATACCACAAGCAAATGATATCTCAAAATTCGTTCGCCCTACAAAAAGATATCTACAGGGCGCTACTACAAGTTTGCCTGCAAATCTCTGTAGAGGATGTATAATGCTGTTTAAATTAACATTATATTGAAAATCTACTTTAAAAATCTAGTACACTCAATAACAAATAATATTAATTTTATTGTTGCATTTTGAATTTAGTTGCTGAATCTAGAGCACTGCACAGAATGAAATAAATGTTACATTTTGAAGAGCGATCAGAAAGAAGAATTAAATTAACAAATTACATATAGCTTACTCTCCAAATTTGTGGAAACATACACTTCTAAGAAAGATAATTGTAAGAAACATTACAGACGAGGATTAGGAGATATGAAAATTCAGTTTTTGGGACAACTGCAAGCACATATGTGAAACTGGAATAGAAATATATGGTGTAGGAAAGTGGCAACCTAATCGCCCAGTGGGAAACCACTGCAAACAGCCTGCCAAGTATTGGTGGGAAAACCAACCTTTTGGGGTTGGGAGGAAATGCCCAGTCCCTACCTCAAGAACTGGGCATCACCCAAATACCCTGGGGATAAAACAGGAACCTTAAGCATTGGGCCGAACCCAAATGACCTAGCTGTCGACGGGCCCTTAAACCCTACTCACTCTCTCACTTAAGCATTGGGCTGAACCCCCATCTTAAGTAAAGTCAGATTCAAAAGGAAAATGTGAGCCTCGGAATCTGAGATAAACCCCTGATGCTATGATAGTGGTAGAACAGGGAAGTTGAAGAAGAAAAATAGAAATATAAAAATATGAAAATTTAAGAAAAAATATGACTGAAATATGAAAAATGAAAAGAAAATTACAAAAAACATTAAAAAAGACAAAACATAACTTTATATGACCCATGAGAATTGCATAATTTTAATCACCATAGATAAAATAGTACTTTGCTTATATTTTCCATGGAAGAAAACCATAAACAAAAACATGTCATAAACATCCGAGTCCTGACTATAAGTCTCAATGATGATTTATAGTAAACAATGAGATTTGATCTGATGCATAATAAAATGTAAGCAAGATTTATAATGATATTAAGTATTGTTCTGAACAGCTGATATTGCATTGACTCAGAACACAATTACATTTTTACCATGACCTCCAAAAAGAGAAACTAAGTTAAGCTCCATCATAAATTCTTTGTATTCCATAGTGCCATGAAAACATTAGTTAATTTAATCATTTCATTCTTTAATGAATATATTCTGCAACATTGTGAACATCTGAATATTCATGTTATGGCTGAAACATGCTTTCATCATTAGCTATACTATATACATTGCAATTTATTGTGGAACACTAGACAAATTATTTGTCATTCAAGTGTAATTGCTGTTATTAGTCATGATGGCAAAGGTGACATCTAGAAAGGGCCTCAAAGACGTTAATTTTTAATGTTGCCGCAACTATTTGATAAAATTTACTTGCAATCTAGACTTTCTGTCTTTTCACAGTTTTTGGTCCCAGCATCCTAATGTAAATGATTTTGAGGAAACAAAGAACTGCTAATTTAATAACTGAGGTACAATATAGTAAGACTTACCATAATCTATCACTTCCTGAAAATAAAATGGTCTTGATCCAGGCTGAAACCCATGATCTGTGTTCAAATTCTTCACATGGCCATAAATGTACCGCAGATCTTCAGGCCACATATGCTTAGCTGCATCCACCCTGTTTGATAGAATATGCTGTAAGTTATTAAATTTGGATAAATCTAAGTTACTCATTTAGTGTATTAATATAACCACTTATTAATGTTTAAGCTGAAGTACTGCTGACCTGAAACCAGCTATTCCGGCATCTACAAGTGTGTCCATGAATTCAATTAGTTTTTCTCTAACATAACTCTTGCCTTGATCTAAGTCATGTAACCCTACCAGTTCACAATCACGAACCTACAACATACATGAAAATTCATTAATACCTAGTTATGCATGAAGTACTACAATACAATACACAACAATAAAATATTAGTAAGTGATGCAGTCATAGCCGAAACATTCAATAAATATTATGCTAATTCACATAAAGTAACAAGAAATAATAAAAAGGAACGTAAACAATTTAAGAAAGATTTGAAACAAGAAAGAGAATGTGATCCTAACACTAAACACAATGTCTTTTTTCAAAATTTTAATATGTAAGAACTGAACATTGCAATTAATAATCTAATAAACAAAAGGTCTCCCGGACCAGATCACATACATCCAGAGTTCATAAAAAAACCTTGGAAAAACAGCAAAACAACTACTACTAAAACTCTACAATCTATCCTGGAAAACCACTGTACCTGCCGAATGGCGAAAAGCAATAACTATAAGTGTATAGGTCGACTCATATACTTCTAAAACCATATAACTGTGTTATGTTTAGCTGCAGACTTGTACATTGCCTGTATCAAATTACTTATATGTGTCACATCTACTATCTCTCAAGTTATTTTGGTCGTCGGTGTGGTGGCTCAGTTGGTTAAGCGTTGGCCTACTGATCCCAAGGTCGTGGGTCCAAATCTGATCCAGACCAATGTTTTAAAACGACAGCTCCATGTCAGTAGATTTACTGGCATGTATGTAAAAGAAGTCCTCCGGGACGAAATTCCAGCACACTGCCGACGCTGATGTGATCCTGGCAATTTTAATTTTTTAAAAGTTATTTTGGTGTAGTTCATTAACTCCTGTGTACATTTTGTACATTTTTGTATGAATAGAATTGTCTTCACTATGACATGATTGCAATTTGCATCTTCAACTGATATATCTCTTCCTCAATGCAAGAAGGACGTAAATATAATTGCTGTTGTGCATAGTTTCCGATATGCCTGGTTATTTCATCTACATTCAACAACACGACAGCAACATACATAGTTACTTACATTAGACTTGTTATTGTAGTTGTTGATGTCACAGGGTGGATGGAAGTCGTCAGGTCCATATGGAACTGCTGGGAATAACAGATGCTGTGGGTCAGCTGTGTTACCTGCAGTACCCACAGCATTGTTTGCGTTGGCACTCATGTGGTTAATTACAGCATCTACGTAGATCCTAAAAATATAATATGCAAAAGTTACTCTACAATAATTTTTCTAATGTTGTGACATAATCGGTTGCCTTTGTGTACATGTCACTAAGACCAGAAGTCTCAAATAATGGTGGAACAACTGATATATCTAGCTAGCCTGAGCATACTGGCCACCAGTGTCTCTGCCTCCTCCCCACAGTCGGGCGCGCTTCCACTACGTTACGCAGAGGATGCTCACACATCCCGTCCATCACAACCTGGCATCACAAATTTGTTTGTCTTGAGACAATCACATCTATTTCTAGATTTCGAACATGTAGTCCAATTTGTAAAGATTATTAATGATAGTTTTGATGTACTGAATTCTAGAATCCCAAATCATCCTACAAAGGAAATAAAGAGTGCACCTGGAATAAATCTGGATGTGCAAAATTGAAGCAGTCTAAATTGGAGGATTTGATTTCAACAATGTGAGTCAGGCAAATTATCCTTAATGCCATTCCAGAAAGGATTTCTGATCTCTATTTGCAACTTAAGTGTCTTCATTGAAGTACTAAAACCTGAAAGGTACACATATCTTTTGCCATCATAACATAATTTAGAGTAATTTAGAGTTGTTTTTCTCAAATCAGGGGCTTAGGTAGAGTTTATGATGATTAGGGCTTGGAAGTTCATGCCCTAAAAAACACTGAAATATGCATGCAAATATGCTCTAAAAATCTTCAAAATATGCCAAGAAATATGCTCTATTTAATTAAAACAATTAATGTCCCTTTGCAGTGGACAAGACGAGTTAGAATAAATAATAAATAAAGTTACCTTATTCCTTAGAGGTTGAAGCAGAAGTGGTCCCGCTGCTAGTATTAACTGCTAAATTGCAGTTCACAACCAACACTTTGCAAACATTTTCAAGTGTAAAACATCGTCTCTTGTCTCGCAAAACACTTTTATAACGTGAAAAACCTCTCTCCACGTCACAAGATGCTATCGGGCCAAATTTAACTGATGTTAACTGCTTCACAGAGAGAGTCAAGTTTCTTGGTGTGACAGATGGTTTTCTTTCTCGAATACCGCACATCTATTTATAACCACAAGTTTTTGAAATTACATAATTCACTTTCTCTTTCACTTATTGTCCTATGCTACCAGCAACCAAATTTAGATCACATATTGTTATCTCAAAGATAGTAAGTGATTCATGCAAAGGAGATCCTACAGCTTCCAATGCCGTTATGGCTGTTGGTAAGAAAGAAAAATGGGCAGATATGAAACTAAGATCCTCTTTTAACCCAGTGCCTGACAGAATATTTTGCACAGTTTCTATTGATGAAGCATCTTTCAAGTCCAATGAATTAACAACCTCTTCGACTATTTCTATGTGCTCAGCATAATATAAAACTGCATCGACCCATGTTCCCCACTGAGTTAACACAGGTGCAGGAGGAAGTCGCATATTAGGTGCTGTTGATCTAAACAACTTAACTCTTTTAGGAGATATAACAAAAATTATCTTCGTACTGGACACAAATCTATCCACCAATGGGAAAGAATCATTGTCTCAGAAATGCTACTAATATGAAAAATATTATACAGATGAAAAAACAAAAAAAAAAAAAAAAAAAAAAGCATAAAATCCTTAAAATATGCAATATAGGGGCTATGTATGATATTGAAATCTTTGCGAGTTGCATTATCATGTGCACTACTACCAATATGAAAAATATTATTCAGATAGAAAAAATAATAAAAAACCACAAAAATCATTAAAATATGCAATATAGGGGCTATAATATTGAAATATTATGCATTTATAAAAAAACAAGAAAATATGCAGTTATATGCACCATAAAATCATGTCCAAATAATTGAAAAGTCCATAATTCGTGCACATAATGTAAAAAGCATACTTTTTAACCCCTATGAAAAAACATGCAAATGCATGAACTTCCTAGCCCTAATGATGATCGTTTACCAACTATCGTGCGTCAGAGAATAAGTTCTTATTCCTTGGACACTTTGTTCTGAGGTATTAAGTTTGAGAATTAATAATGGAATTCTAGTGCTAAATTAAATGCAATGATGATCAGCGAAATTGAAAGTGGTGATAAAGAGGGAGAAGAAGAAAGGAATTTAGGTAAACCGACAGGAATATGATGAGTTCTTTTCCTGTGTTAACAATCTTATTGAGCAACTAAATCACATAAAAGAAACAAATGTGCAACTTTTAGAAATGCTGGCAGGCTATGTAGCATATAGATTAAGAAAGTCAAAACCAGATGAATTTACTTTTATATGGGATATATGTATACCAGCTACTTTCCTGCAGATAAATCATGACTTTTGTTGCCTTCAAGGGGAAGACTGATTAAACCAACTGAGCAATGGCTTCACGTCATTAGTCAACTCTAGAGCAAGATTTCATTGGTTTTCATGGAAGTAGCAAGAATGACTAATCGGCAGTTACGTGTAGCCCAAGTCAACCAGACCCTGCCTGCCTACTCTCATTACATATTGCTGATATTTTTTGCTTCGTTAGTTGTGCAATATTGCTTTGCCATTGCAAGTAGTATGCTACTACTCTTAATTCTCACGAACAGAAGTAAAAGGTATGATCCTAGGGATTTGGAAGAAGTGCATCATGCAACATACCTTGTGATGATGCCTTACACGTGAATGACAACTTGTATGAATCAGATGATTCCAACTCTGAAGATCAACTCAATACGAGCTCCTTTGATTCAGAAACTGATCATAAGAAAGAGGATGAAAGCAACCTATGTGATAATATTATGACAAAAAGAACAAAGTCCGTTTAAGAGGTAGAACTGGAACTTAAAAATTCAATGCCACAACTGGGATTTGAACCACAGACCTTCCGCTTGCCGGGCGGACGCTCTAACCACTGAGCTATTGTGACAAACTGCCAGAATGGCATTAAATTCTCAAGCCAGTTCGTATTTCTCCTGGTAAACCACAAAGGCAGTCTCACATCAGAGACAATTACCCCAATGGTGACTTACTATTGTAAGTACTTTATATCCCAGGATTAAATAACCTTCATATGGTAATTATTATTTATTTATGCTAACAAACTTACTGTTGGTGTTTTTAAACACACAAGCCGTGTGTGGGCAAAGTTTGAGAGGTAGAACTGGTTCAAATCCCAGTTGTGGCATTGAATTTTTAAGTTCCAGTTCTACCTCTTAAACTTTGCCCACACACGGCTTGTGTGTTTAAAAACCCCAACAGTAAGTTTGTTGGCATAAATAAATAATAATTACCAAAGTCCGTTTCTTTTCTAACTCTTTATTTCCTCTAAATCTTACTACAGTTGCGCAGTTTTCTTTTCGTTACTAACACAGTTTGTGGTCTTCTCTACTATTACAATTCAGAGTTGTTCTTCAGATAATCTTTCAATCTCCTTCTCCAGTTTCACTGTCTCTTACATCTTTACTATTGCAATACAATCACTCGACGACACATACACAGTTGCTGACAGGCTGGCCGGTGTACTCTCATAACTAAAACTAACTGTACACGACGACTTACACAACTACTCTGACACCAAAAGCTAAACTCCAACTCTAAAAACACACACTAACTGAACTGACTGATTGACTGAGCTGCTGGCAGGCTGAGAACAGCCCGAGGTGTGTCATGCGTGTACCTGCCCTTTTAGGGCTTAACCACTTTATGACGGTATGTGGGGTTTTGTAGGTGGTAAGGAGGTAGCACGTCTATGCTCCTCAGCAGCTGCTTTTCAGTGTGCAACTTCCGTTGGGCACTGCTGGTGTGTGGGTCCAAATATGGAGGTTTAAAATTTTGATTCCAAGCTTCTCTTGGAAGGACTGTAAGGAGCTCAGCTTGCGCTGTTGATGGGGTAGCTCCTGTGTTACCGGGGGTGCCCGCAAGCCTTGCGGGGAACGCAGTGTCGCACACGCGTGCGTTCTCTAGGATCATAGTCCCCAAGATACCTAACCAGGGTGCTCCAATGTTGTGGAATCTGGTCGTAAAATTTGGTTGCCCGGCGCCTAATTTCGTCCTCCTCATACGGGAGGGACGAGGCCTCGTGTAGTAGTCTCGTAGGGAATCTGCGGTATACAGAATAGATATCCGAAGTCCTCTATTCTGTATACGCTGCAGACACAGGAGATGGGAATCTGCGGCCATGCCCCAGATTTCACAGGCGTACAGGAGGATTGGGACCGCAACATGGGATACAGCGAGGCGGTTGTCCCGCTGGCCCGATGTGATAGGTCGTTGATGTGTTCCCGAAAGGTAAGGCCCTTATCTAGCTTCAGTCCCAGGTAGGAGATGGTATCCACCCACTCTATCCTTCTACGAAGGCAAGATAATGCGGGGAAGTTGGCGGGAAAACGGCGTTTGGTGAAAAGTATGGCGTGGCTTTTCTCCGGTTTGATGGACAATCGCCAACGCCTGCACCACTCTTGGATGAGGCGGAGTTGTCTCTGTATAGGGAGGAAGGTTCTGCGAGGTTGTTTGTTTGGCGTGACAGGTAAAAGCACAAACTTCTGGCTTGACAATGGCTAGTCCACTCTCGCCATTTCTTGCTAATCTTGTCATGAATGTTTTTGAAATACAAATTTCTAAATCATTCCCTTTAATTTTTAAAATATGGTACAGGTACATGGATGACGTTTTTGCTGTTGTCCCTGAGAGACAGATAAATGGTGCTTTAAAACTTTTAAATTTACAAGATAAAGCCATACAATTCACTTTGGAAACAGAAAATAATAGATCCCTTCCGTTTTCCGTTCCTAGATTTAAAAATTAAGAAACAACAATAAATTGAATTTTGCCATTTATAGAAATTCTACTCTTACTGATAATTACATAAAAATATGAACTTTTAATCTTTTTTCACACAAATTTGCTGTTTTCAATAATTTAATTTATAGGTTAATAAATATACCCCTGAATAAATTAGTATTTAACAGAGAATACAAACACATATTAGCACTACGGTAATTAATAGTTTTAATACATGCTTTATACATAAAGGGTAGAAAAAAATTAAATATCAAAAGGCTGAAGTTTGTACCCTCAAGAAAATAAAAGATAGTATTTTTAAGAAGTTTACTTACCGTCCTTGGACTAATAACAAGTTTACAAAATTTTTTTAAAGAATACGGAATAACTTTGGTCCCTCAAAATAAATTTAATATAACAAATTTACTAAATTTTTCTAAAAAGGATAAAATTCCTAATTATAAAAAAATCTGGCGCTTGTCAATTTAGCTGTTTGGATTGTAACAGGGTTTACATTGGTAACACTAAATGTCATATGGAAACCAGAATGAAGGAGCATTTTAGAAATATTAAATATAAACAAACTGATAAATGAACTCTGGCAGATCATTTTGGTCATTTATTCATGAAATAAATCCAGAAGTTAAATTATTAAAACAATTAAATGGACCTATAGATTTAACGGTTTGGGAAAATATATTCATTTTAAAACAACAGGAAGCGCGTTATGAATTTGGAAATACCACCAATAGATTGTATTTATAGGTTTCTGCTTTCAGAGGTTGGCGACACGTAGATCGGTTGAGTGTCTGTAGCTATGGTAACTGGTTTAAATAAAGCTTTGAAAATGTAGTGAATGCACCTTGAAACTAATCAGCAATATTTCAAAAACTTGCAGCAATCGCTTAGCTTTTAGTTTCTAATTTGTTCTTATTTTAGATTCCGTTGCTTCACTGTTATTAGCTCAATTTTTCTTTCAATGCACTTATTTTTGCTTGCTTCAGAGGGACGTTACAGTTTGTTCACCAGCTGAAGGTCCCTGGATGGAATGCAGTCATCCACTACATCAGTAAACAATTCCCGATAAACAATAATATCGCGAGCAGCAGTTCTGCTTCTAGCCGCGTTTACGATAATGTTGCCATTCATGGAATGCGTATTCACGCCAAATTAAAGCAAAGAAATCGCTCAAAATAGCACAATTTAAATGTTATTTTCAGCTCATGCAGTACATTTAGCTTATAAAGTGTATACAATGTTTTCAACTACTCGGTCTTTTTCCCACGTGATACATCCTCGAGCAATTGTGCAATTCCTGTAAGAATAAGTCAGCGGTTACATTTCTTTAAGTATTCATTTTACCTTGGCCCAAACTAGTCATATGGGAGTAGTATGAGGACAAGTAAACGACAGTGAGGCCCATTAAAACCAAAATAACCAATATTAACGTTGTAACAATTGAAGTATTCTGTCTAACGACTTCTCATTCCCTCCTGCAGGATCAAAGAATGAAGTATCAAAATTTCGGTCAGGTTGATAGTATGGTAATTGTTCCTGCAAGTACAGGTAATGAAAGTAATAGAAGAAAGGCAGTAATACCTTTAAGAGCCTCTTTAGGTTTGATTCAATCATCCTATACCAGGGTTGCCAACATTTAAAAGTAAAATTATCGTACCAGCCATTCAAAATTATAGATTTGGATTCAAAATTATCGTACATCATAAAGCAAACGCTGTAATACTTATGAAAATATAAGAGTAATGATGTTTATTATATCCACTTACAAGATTGATGACCTCAACAAATATTACAACTTTAGCACTTATGTTTCTCGCACTATTCATCTGAAAGTTCAGCTTCCTCAACCGTTGCAGCATTGCACCAATTTGTTGTTGTGATAAACCTTAACATCTTCTCCGTGACTTGCACATTTTAAGATCTACCACGTTCTTTCATAAGTTGAGACGACAAAATGAGTTCATTTACCGTATCTAGTGCCAATCTGTTTCTAACTTTGGTTTTTATTAAACCCAGTTTAGGAAAAAAAAACTCTTTCACAAGAAGTGCATCTGTAGGGCAAGGAAACCACTGATAATGCCAAGGCCGCTAGTTCTTTGAAATCAGTATTTCCACCAAGGTGACATGTTTAACAGTACTCCAGAAACTGTCAGGTTCAGGTATGTTCTTTATTTCACACGGAATAGCATGTATTCCGAGTTTTCTACATTGATCGTCAATTTTCTGAACAGTGCCTTCTTCATTGAGATTATCAGACCTGGGCACACTGGCAATAAGAGGATAAAGGGTAGCAGGCTTAGTAGCTATCAGTGGCGGCTCGCAGTCAAAATTTTAGGGTAGGCAAAGTGTAACAGTAACAGCAAACAACAACAACAACAACAACAATAATAATAATAATAATAATAATAATAATAATAATAATAATAATAATAATAATAATAATAATAATAATAATAATAATAATAAACCCCGTTTATCCGAAATATAGGCGAAGTCATTGCGGA